>OY294030.1:21367522-22603105 GCA_958510845.1 Cantharis nigra
AAGCATGAATTTTTTTATTTATCGAAAATTGATGTCAAACGAATTCATTCATTTTGTATCAGTACATTTTGTAAAATTCAACTTAATTACTAGCAACTTACGCAATTAGTACACAACATGTGTTATGCATGCGAAAATTATTTTCGGAATGCAAATCCGGTTATAGCCAACAAAATGAAATTGATTCGTCACTTGTAAATTAAAAAAATACCTAAAATTGAAATAATTTATATTTTTATATGTTATTTCATCTTCATCGTGCGTGAATTGCTACTCCAAAAACATCAATGACGTCCACTGAATCAACAGCAAATAGATATTGTTATTTCTTAACAATAATTATTCTTAACTAATAATAAATAACAGTGACATTCATATTATTTGAGTGAAGAAAATTAACTTCACGTTTAACATTATAAATCGTACAACATCAGGTGCCATTTAATTTAAACACGTTTACCTATAATATATTTTTGTACAATGGAGGAGATTCCCTATATTTTTTACAATAGAGCTTTTCAGATTTTTTTGAGTGCGTTAAGTATAAGAAAAAAATTATTAAAATTTTAAATAGGCAGTGTTATGACGTCAAAATACTAATTTGAGCGGAAATAGATAAACCAATAAGATTTTAGACATCTCAGCTATGTTGCCGCACATCCTTTGCCTTTAAAATATACCAGCTGATTATTGATTAGATTCATAATTTTTATTGAAATTGGAAATAAAAAACCTAAACGTGAGTATTTAAACATTGTTTGTTACTTAAGTATATGAATAACCACACTAACAGCTTCTGTCTAATTATTTTTAGATGTAAAGCAGATACACAAGTTTTACCAGTGATTTAGTTTAAATTGAAGTGATTATTTGAGATTAAACATGTAATAATATGATGTAATAATATAATTCCGTTACCGTAAGTTACTCTGTTGGATTATAAATGTTAATTTTTTGTTTTGCTTTGAATGGTCATCGAAATACAATGTTTCATAATTTATTTACGAACAAGATAATTCTTTGTGTATTTTACTAGATATACTAGTTATAAACAACTTAAAACCTCAATAGTATTATTTATAAGAGCTGTTCATCCACAGTAAAAACGATTTTAAATGCCACGTAAATGGCTTTTCGCCAGAAGAATCATGACAAACTAGCTTGTATTGATTTCTTAAAAAAAGTGAACCAATTTTGTTATATTAGTTTATAATAGCATTGAGATGACAAAATAATCAATAGAATTAAATGAAAAAATAAAGAATTTTAGTTAACATTAAAACGTAATGATATTGAAATATCATTATTAATTAATATCATAATGATTAAAAAAAATTTCTAACAATTTTTATTTTTCGGATTTGTTTCAAACTTTACAAATTTACCGTATAAAACTGCACTTGAAAGGCAACGCAAAATTTACTATGAAATATTGCTCTGAATTAATTTTATGAAAAATTATAATAATAATAATAATAAGTTAATTTAGTAATATTTAACCATTATATACAAGTATATACACACCAATTCATTATAAGAAAAAAATTTAATTAACCTTCCTTTTAAACTTTATCAAATTTGTCTCCAATTAATAATTTTTTGTTTTATAATTAATATACTCTCGCATTTTGACAACGACTGTATGTTTAGATTTTTCTATTTTGATTAATTATTAATTACTACTAGAAAGAAATTTGAACAAAATCGATAGTATGGTTCCAGTATTTTCTACCATAACTATCAGAACAATTTACAAAATATTATAATATATTTGAAAAAAATTGAAAGCAAACATTTTGAAGACTAAAAACAAGTGAATGAATTTAGCGTGGAACAACCCATAAACTGTAGTGGAAAACTACCAAAGTATACAATATTATGTAAATTAAAACTTAAGGAGAAATTAAATTTTAAAACTATAAATCTCCTGTAACTTTTTTATTTAAGTTCCTTTAAATTTTTTGTTGGTATTCGTTATCGTATTACCACATAGTTGCCGTTGAGATTTGAATGCTTTTGTAGTAAATTTGTGGTATGTATTACACCTAAGGTGTAATAATCAGAATTTAATTTATCAATGGTGGTTTTAAAAATCTCATTCATTCTGGAATTGACGTACAATTAATTTCTTTAGTATTTAACTAGAAACTCTTACCGGAACCGGAACAAATTTATCTATTTTATAGTAAATTTGTGGTTTTCATTTACACTTTATTGTGTGGTAGATAAAGAATCATAATTGGGTTGGACATTTTATTATATTATGGGCAGTAAGTAATGCTTTTCAAATAGGTATCTTTTCAGAAATTAAATTTGCAATTTAACAAGTAGTTTTGTCAAGTTAATGATCCTAAACCAAAATCTAAGTCGAAAACCTTGACGAAATTTTTAACATTCCAGTGTGAGTAATGTGAATATAAAAGTCGGTTGAAATTCATTCATTAAACTACTTCGGGTCCTTTTCTGAAGTGATTACAAAATATTGCAATATATCTTTTTTATAATTTAATAATAACCGCGACCTGTCGCGGCGTCTGGCCGATTTCCTTCAAATATTCGGAACATGAATCAGTTAAATTTAATCAACTTATTATGGTGATCTACATTCCAATGTGTTGTATGCGTAATACAATGACGTTTTCGATTACGCAAAATTGCGCTAGATACGAAACATTAATTGATACGTCATTACTCCTACGTTATAGTAGTTTTCTAGAGCTACAATAGATGGCTTTAGATGTGTTCTGGCGTTTTAATATTATATGAAAATTAAATTGAATAAAATGACCGCGTTGAATAGGTTGAATATCTCTAAGGTTTGTGAAAAAGACTAGGATAAGTAAGTTTTCTAAGAAGTTAATCGTTTTTTGTTAAAATATACTTATTGTACTTACACAGTAATGTACTTACCATTCTAGAACATAAAGAAGTTTTTGCAATGAAATAGAAAAAAATTGGAATAGTAAGTAGGTACTAGTGGCGTACAAAGGTATTGTCGGCGCTTCGATTTTTAATAACAAGCGATTCAATTTTTATTTTGAAAGTAGCAAACTTTTCGTAGGTACTAAATATCTATAAGGTATTAGTAGGGGAATAAATTTTAATATCAATCGATTGCTACTATCTCTTACTATAAGGTGACCATTTTTATGAAATGTAAAACCAGTACATGAAAAACGGAGGATTTTTTTTAGGTTTTCACTTTTTTTCGATACAGCAGGAACAGGACAATAGATACAGTAGAACAATAGTCACATCAGTAAATTTTTGTATCCTGGTTAAACTGTCTTGAGTAACCAGGACAAAGATTTCAAAACCAGTACTGACCTGGTAAATCCAGTACGAATGGTCAAGTTATCTTACTAGGTTGAAAAAATCTAATACTTCAACCATTACCTTTAATTTTTTTAAAAGATTTCTTTAATGCCGTAACGTCCTAACTATATAGGACGGCTCTAATAAATCGACACAACCTTGAACCCTCTCCCTAATATTCCCAAAAATTCTTTAAAAGGTATCATTATAATTATATAATGTGCTGTAAGCTGCAGTCAAGTTGGGTGCTTGTGTGTTCATCATGGTTGTATCGCCATGAATTTTAATTTTTCGCGAAATTGACCATTTCTTAAATGGCAAAAGATAGATTTTTCCTGAGAGTTAAGTAATTTTATTATGTTATATTGTGTCTAGTCGAAATAATTTTAAGTTCTGGTTATTGACTTTCTGTTTATTGTTGGATCATTCAAAGCAAAAACTTTAAAAATAGAAACTTTTAAATTCATTCAGTGTGATTTTTTTTAAAATGTTATTTAAATTTTTAATGTTTTATTGAGTTTTTTTTACTACTACGCTGTTCAAAATAATTAAAAAAAAGATAAAAAAATGAATAGACAACCGTAAAGTAGTCAACTGAACATAATTAAAAAACTAAATTGCCTTTTCTTTCGTCATAATTTCAATTAAGGCAAATGAAAACGTAGGTAATTCTTTGCCTTTTGTCTAAATTGTTAGGCAAAGCAGATGTTACATTGACAAAAGAGTATTTGTCTGTTTAATATTTAAAACAACTACTTATAAAAGTTATAAAATGCTGAGATACATTATTCCGTGTTTTCTTTTGAATTTATGTTTTTTTTAAACTACGGTTTTTATTCTATGATTGTTCGTTTTGTAACTTTCATCTAATTTACTTTGTTCGCTGTGTTACATACCCAGTACTCTACATACCTTCCATCATACGGTTCAGTTTTTCAATTGTGAGTTATCCCTTATACTGCATAGTGTTCCCAAATGGGAACATAAACTTGATATTATCTTGTGAGCTTTCCTGTGTGCGTTGGAATTTTCTACGTTCCACGGTGTTCTCAATTGGAACAAAAACAAGAGTTACACCAAGTTCAAGGGTAACCTAAGTTTATGAATACTCTAATTGGGCAGAAGTCTAAAGCTAGTTTTAGACTACCCGAAATTTTGAAGAAAATCTTGAACACATTTTAACCCTTAATTTCATGATTTTTTCTTTTTTGAAAAAAAATATCTTTTCGATGTCATTTTGTATTGGCAAAAATAATGAAAAAAATCCAAGCTCAATAGTTTTCAATTAAACAAGCAAAATAAATCTATTTTAAATATGCAACACCATGAGAATCACTAATAGTAATTAATTATAATTTAATTTTGTAATTGAAATCCAATTAAAAATTGAATAAATTGTGGGGTTACTGCCAAAGGTTGGTTACTCACTCACATAACTATGCTATGGAGTTATTACAATTTTAAAGTTTGAAGGACTATCAAAAATCAGTATTAAGAACAATTTGATAATTCTATATATTTTTTAATGAATTAGAATATAATTTCTTATTTAATAGTAGTAACTACCCCATTTTATATAAAGAAACATTAAAAAAATCGATTCTTTGAAGGCAAGGTGGTACTTACCAATCTTTGGCTGTCATTGAAATAACGAAAACTGTAAGTACAATATCTAATGGCAGGTGCTGCGCTTGAGCAGTTACCTTTAGTGTACTTACCAAGTTTTTACTGTATGGATTTGTTTTTAATTATTATAAAAAGCTTACATAAATGAACAAAAAGAAAATGGTGATATTACCAAGTTTTGGCTGTTATACGACATTAACTACATTTCATTTATTTAGTGACAAGGTTAACGTAGGTATGTGCTTTTACAAAATTTTTGCAGTCAGATAAACGAAAATAATGGACTAACGTTATTTTATCTAAAAATTAAATAGCCAAAAAACTGCTTTAGAAAGTACATACGACTTCTAAACTTCTTCCAGACAAAGATATTGACATAAAGATGCACAATTCATCGCTAACTCAATTTACCCAAAAAGTGGAGTTACCAACCTCTGGCAGTAACCCCATGAAATAAAAACTAGAACATAAAAAGTTAATAATTAAATTGAATAAACCCAGCAAAAAATAATATTTCTGTAAACCACGTTTCGAACGATTATTCACTGGTCACAACTAAACACAAATTTTATGCTTAACTAACAACTAACATTTGTCTAACAATAAAATATAGCATTCAATATGTTATCTAGTGTGCTCCAAATTAGTTATACCATGAAAAACTGCTTTATAATATCAATTTTTGGAATTTAAATGTCTGTTGCAAATTTGTTACAATATGAAAGGAAGGGTTAAAACATTTAAATTGCGTAGTATAAACAGCAAATTACTTCAAAAATTGTTTTGCTTTGTTAAATTGGTGTGAAAAATAGAACAACATCTTCTATTTTGAAATAATTTACTAACCAAGCTGCCAATCTCCAGGCATGCGCTCCGCAGATTGTGTCGGTTGGTTCAGTTGTGTCGTTTTATTAAATAGTTATTGTAAATTATTATAGATTAATTAATAAGTACCTATTGTTAAAATTATTACATAAACTTTTCATGATTATATTGTATTACTGTATCACACATCAAACTAATAATAATAACATAACCTCCACGAAATCTATTAATTTCTAGCGAACTGCGCAGAACCGTAAAAGAAATATTGTTTCAAAAATTGTACAGTGTCATACAGGTTGATATCGAAAACAAAGCAACTTCTTGTTGAATATATTGCACCATTTATTGTTTCAAATCTTGTTCAATATTTAGTGTAGTCTAAAACTAGCTTAAGTTAACCATTGAATTTTGGTTAACTCACGCAGGGCTGGACTTAGACCTGATAAGGATAAGATCCCACAAGAAAGTGGGAGCCCTCAGCTATAGCTTGTTTGGCTTATACGTAAATCCTACACTGAACTCACGATTGAAAAACTGAGCCTAATGCCCGTATTAATAGTCACCGATTAATCCGAGATTCAAGATTTACCAATGAGATCACTGGAATTTTTAAATTCAAGCAATCTCATTGGTCAAATCTAGGATTATCTTGAATCTCGGATTAATCCGTGACTATTAATACGGGCATAAGTGATTTTTTTAACAACGACGCCCCCATCGAAAACTATTGTAACTCAGTAATTAAAGTTTTAAGAAAAACGTAATTCAAAATTAGAGTTTTAAGAAAAACGTTATTCAAAGTCACTATAAATCGAAGAATTACATAATTTTGATTTAATTTTTAAAGTACCTATATTTCAGTATATATAGTGTGCGCCATCTCTTATGTCGGTATGGAAATATTTAATAACTTTGACATTTTTTGTCAACCGATTGCGTTGAGTTGACATGTTTTTGAAACGTCACTTCAGTGCAATTGTTACCAAGGGCAATTGACTAGAAGAATATTACCGGCAGGCCGGCTATGTCGCTTGGAATACAGCTGCGTTCCTTGGAATACGACCAAACAGTCGCTCGAATGGTTGACACTGAACCCAGATCTCCAGATCAGACCCCTCCGGACTTCTTTTTGGTGGAGTTATCAGAAATGCAAAGTGTAGGCCAGCAAGCCTCAGACCATTGACGAGCTCAAGGCAAACATTCGTGCCGAAATCGTAAATCGTAATCGTAAAAACGCTTTATTTTTAATCAAAAAACCTACTTTTTTAAGCAAATAAATTTTGATTAATTTAAATTAAATATTTTTGATGTAACAAAAATTTATTTAAATCAAAAAAAATTTTAACTAAAGAAACTAAATTTTTTTGGTTAATTACAATAAAATATTATACAAAATTTTATTTTGATTTAAACAAATTTTTATTTGAACAAAAGTATTTTATTTAAATTAAACAAAATTTATTTGCTTCAAAACAATAGTTTTTTTTAATTCAAAGAAAACGTTTTTACTGTGCACCTATACCAGAAATTCGATTAATTTTTACGTATTGGAGAAAAATAAAATTAAAGAAGAAAAAAAAAGTTAAACCCGGGGGAGTCGTACCACCAACTCACGGTTCCCTAGACTCACTTGCTACCGTTTGCGCCACGCTAGCTATATTGTCACCTGGTTTACTTCCAGTCTTTATACCTCGGTGCAAATATTTTAAAAGTCGAATTTCTCGAAAACTTCTGGCGATCTTTCTCTACGGCTTTGGGAAATTGTTTTCGAGGGCTGACCTTTCAGCAGGATAAGTGGCAAAAATTACAAAAATGGCGCAGGTGTATCATCTCTTAGTAAATTATTAAATAGAGTGCATTGTGATGAGTAAGGAACGGATTTATATGTATTTTTGCGTTTTTCATTATTGGTAATTTCGCAATCGGTCGCCTTCTAGGCTTTTCATAAAATTTTTCGTAAAAATTATATCATATCCATAATAAAAAAATATTGAGTCTCTAGAAGGTACAGGTATTGAATTGCAGCCATCAAATTTCACAAAAATACATATAAATTCGTTCCTTAGTGATGACTGATGAGGTATGGAAGCACCCATCAATAAAAACTTCTGAACAGTTTTTAAAGATTCTACATACTGAATACTTGGAACAATTACTGCAATTCTTCATCATCTTCTTCCTCTTCCTGGTCTACAAACTTTTTTACTACCAGCATTATTTTTATTTTCATCGCAGACTTCTTTAATAATTTCTACATACAATTCCGATAAAATTCTAGTATACAGTATGCAATTGAGACCTGCAAGTGTCTTAATTTTTTTTTCTGAAAAGCCCTAGGGGTATAAGCATGGTGATTCGGCCCCTGAAAGATATTTAAACGATATTCATAGGATATGTTGGTACTAATAAAATACTAAGATCCTGAAAGTTTCAGATCGCTAACTCTATTCGGTTTCGAGAAAAAGCAAAATGTGTAAAATATGGAAAAAAAATATTTTCTCCGGAATGGCTGAATCGATTGATCTAAAATTTTGATATGTTTTGGGAGATGATAGGGGCTCTTAAGAAAAAAATTAAAACTTATATAGCTTCATAAGATCCGTGAAAAAAAAATTGTTTTTTCTTATACACCTGGCAGGTTCCAAAAAAGCGATTTTGCAATGTTTACATTTACTTCTTGTTTGATATGTTAAGCATGTTTGGTAAAAATTTCAAGTAAAAATTTCAAAATATAACAAAGTTAGAACCCTAAACGTACATAGGTTTGCGCATGGATTTATCCATCGAAAAATTTTCAAATGCGTGTAACTCAAAACTACATATTTCAAACGGTACCCAAAGTATCTTGAAAACCACCGAATTTTTAATAAAAAAAATTTAAAACATTCTTGAAAGTGTATATTTTTACCTAGAAAAAACCCCGATCCGATAACTCCAATAGTTTCCCTAAAAAATTTTTTCGAAATTTCCCTTTTTTTCGCGTTTCAAGGTGTATAATCCCCCTTAATTTCATTTTTTAACCATGGTATAATTTTTGTAAAATTATGAAATTTTTTTTTTCAAGCCCCATATATATCGTTTTAACTTCATAAATTTTTCAGATTTTTAAAATGGATACGCCACAGTAGAAAAAAATAAAAACCATTTTTTGGTTCAAATAATGCATTTATTTAAATGCTTTGAGAATTAATTTAATTTAAATTTACTTGAATTTATTCTATAGTTTATTTTCTAGTTTATCGCCTTACGGTTAAAAAACGTGGCAATTTTGAATTTTTTCAAAATATTTAGAAATCAACATGAGTGGCAGTACCTTCTGATTTCAACCTCGTAGCGCCAGTTTAAAAAATCTCCATTCAAATTATTTTTATAAGAGCCATTACTACACGTGACATCGTTCAGACTTGATATTTTTATGCTATTGGTATTTTATGTTATTGGTAAATCATCTTCGTCAATTTTTAATATTTTATTCATTATTTATAGATTCCTATTAGTTTAGTTTGAATATTTTTCTTATTTTTTTCAATTTTTCATTATATACGACTGATGGGAAATAACCGTGAAATAGGGACTTTATTATATCGTTTTATGAATTTCTATCTTGTAATTTTTCACATATATATTTTTTCAGCATATTATATTCATATTCTGTTAAATATTTTTAATCCTGACCTGCTAAGTGATAATTTTGTTTTTTTTGATTTTTTTGAACTATTGATTTTTTACGTATTGTATTTAACTTAACATTTACTTAAAAATATTAATGTAATTATTTTTATGTATATTCTAACTATTATAAATAATTTTTTATATTTAAAACAACAACAATAATTATATCGTCAAATTAAAAAATTAAAACAGTTAAAAATAACTAATTATTATGATATAATTAATGTCAATAAATATTTTAAGGAACGTTTTTTTTATTACTCAGCTTGATTATTAATATATTTTTATAAATTTATTCTATTAATATAGGTAACCAAACTTCAACATGCATTAATGAAAAAAAGAACATTTTTTCAAATTATTAAGTCAATTTTCCATAAATAAACAATAAAGAAAAGAATAAAAGATACAAGAACGAAATGTATAGCTAAAATTTTGATTAATAGAATTTTTTCAATCTTCATCACTGTTTTCTTCAATCACAACTGAAATATTGTCTTTATTTTATATCTTATTTAATTTTAGAATTAATTTAATACTTTATTTAATATTGCAGCAGACCTGAGAAGTTTTGAGAAATCAAATGTTGATTCTATGCTGCCACAATTGTTTATTATTTGTCAAACGGGAGATATTTATAAAAAGTTATCAGGTTTGCTGGAATATTAAATAAACTATTTGATAAGGTAAATATTTCAGCTGTAATTAAAGAAGACAGCGATGAAGATTAGGAAAATTCTATTAATCAAAATTTTTGCTATATATACTTCGTTTTTTTATTCTTTTCTGTATTGTTGATTTATGGAAAATTGACTTAATAGTAATTTGAAAAAATACGTTTTTTATATTGGTTATATTTTTATTGACATTAATAATCATTAGTTATTTTTTAAAGTTTTAATTTTGTAATTTGACGATATAATTATTGTTGTTATTTTAAATATGAAAAATTATTTATAATAGGTAGAAATCATCAAAATATGCATAAAAATAATTAAATTAATGCTCAAAACATTTAAATAAATGCATTATTTGAGCCAAAAAATGGTTTTAATTTTTTTCTACTATGGCGTACCCTTTTTAAAAATCAGAAAAATTCATGAAGTTTAAGGGTAATATATAAGGCTTGAAAAAAAAATAGTTTCATAATTTTACAAAAATTGTACCATGGCTAAAAAATGAAATTAAAGAAAAAACAAATTTTTTTTTAAAGGATTTTATCAAGCTATATAAGTGTTAATTTTTTTCTTAAGAGCCCCTATCAGCCCCCAACACATCAAAATTTTAGATCAATCGATTCAGCCATTCCGAAGAAAATAATTTTTTTCCATTTTATACATATTTTGCTTTTTCTTGAAAACCAATTGAGTTAGCGATCTGAAACTTTCAGGATCTTTTTATTTTATTAGTACCAACATATCCTATGAATATCGTTTAAATATCTTTCCGGGGCCGAATCACCAAGCTTATACCCCTAGGGCCTTTATCGCAATTTCTCGCTATTACCGATTTGAAGCCAAACAAAAATCTCGTTATATCCACCTCGATGCCAAAAACGTACTCACTATAGAGGGGAAATTTTACATGGAGGAGTAATATACAAAACGGCAAGTGACCAAACGATTTACTCGTTATAGCCGATTTTTAGTTATAACCGGAACGCGTTATAGAGGGATTTTACTGTATCGAATTTTTTTACACTACTTGCATTATATAATTTGTAAAATTAATTATGTTAGCACAAGTACACATACAGTTACTAAAGAAAATAACCAAACACTCCTATGTTAACAATGTAAATTGCATTTTTTGAAACCCTTTTTCAATAAATAATGCTTGATAAAGAAATACTTATATGTTAGGTGAAATTCGGTGCAAGTGAGCATTATTATTATAAGTTTATGAATTTATGAATTTATATTAAATTGATTTATATAAGTAGTATGAACAGAATAGCCACCATTTTCAAAGCAAATTCAATTATTTTTATTGTTGGCGTACTTTTTCAAATATTTCTTTCAGAGTGGTAGATTCAAAGTAAATAGTATAAAAATACTGTTGTAAATTCACTTTGACCGATATCAGGGCCATTCGGGGTCAGCTCGAGGAGTAGTTTTGTTTGCGTGATTTGCATATTGATCTAGTTTTTGTAATAACGCTATTCCTGAAATGTAGGTATACCTTTATTTGCTGTTTATTATTCACCAAATACTATACCAGCACTTAATTTATTCAATTGTTATTGTAAATAATATTTCAATATTATTTTTGCGTTTAGTTGAAATTTTTCTGAAGTATTACTTAAATTTAAACAAGCGATCTTTTCTATAGTTATTAATTTTACTTTTGTCAATATTTTCAAGGTTGGGTGTGATAGTGTAGATTGTCAGTATATAAAGAAATCAATGAAGTTTGCTGGCGCCTTCTAGGCGGTTAGTAAAATTAATTTTAGGAGCGTCAATCAACAATGTAGGTAATATGCTGAAAATGTAATTTACAAGATTTATATTAAATTGATTTATATAAGTAGTATGAACAGAATAGCCACCATTTTCAGAGTAAATTCAATTATTTTTATTGTTCGCGTACTTTTTCAAATATTTCTTTCAGAGTGGTAGAAAAGGTAAATACCATGTGTATATTATAAATTTATAATATGTAAGATTGAAACGAGTCATTTCTAAGGGCCAGAGTCTATTTTTAACTGAGTTGGGGCCTACATTCGAGCAAATTTTCGAGCCCCTTATATTCGAGTGTAACTAATGGCATCAAAGGTCCAATTTTTGGGTTATTTTATCAGTATTTGATTTTTATTATTCCATTTTATGTTCTCTCTTTTCGGGCCCCTCTGGCCATTAGGCCCTTAGCACGTGCCTAATGGTAAAATAGGCCCTGCTAAGTGCTATAATTGCGAGAGAGATGCTTCATAATTGAGAATTTACTTTATACGGAATATTAAAGATAAAGAAATAAGGTTGGTTCTAAAGAAAAACTGGAAGTTGAGTGGAATGCAATGCAGTTTTGAGGTAAATCCTGACCGCAGCGGATTGCGGATTATTTTACGGATTACTTCCGATTGGTCAAAAATTTAAAATAAAAGTTTATTCATTGATTAGAATTCATAAAAATTAATGCGTTAATTGAAAAATTTGAATTAGCCTTCTTATTGTCTACATGTCTTAAGGTAAGGTCAGATGCAGTTACTTTTGCTGCACAGTCTTTTAACTGCGGCTGCATAAGTTGCAAGTCTGGTTCACATACAGACCGAAATTAGCCTACAACACAAAGTTTTCTGAACTGCGGCTGCTTAAAAAAGTTGCAAGCTTCGCAAAGGTAGCGAAACTATTCACACATTTGCTGCTTTCACTTCAGCTTGCATGCGAAATTGTTTTGTACGCAGACGATACAGCTTATATCTTGGAGAAAAATTAAATGGCATCATAAGGGCAAAGCAAATTGATAGAATGGTTCTCATCCAATAAGCTACTACTAAATTTAGACAAAAAAAGCGAGCAAAAAAGGAGCTTCACAAAATTTTGTAATAAGGTCAAAATTGAATTAAAATGTTCAGAAGTCAAAAACTTGAGAATAAAGCTTTATGACAAGGTGCCACCAGACATGAAAAATTTTATATTGACTAAATTCAAAGGAAACATGAAATATTGTGATAGAAAAGGTATTATACAGAGTAGAGAACTTTCATACTACTCACACTCGAGGGTTGAGATAAAAACCGACATACGCTGATCTGAGATCTTTTGCATCTGATCAACTGTAGATTTGTAAAAGTTTCTTTTGTTATGATTTTATAAAGATAGTTTTTATTATTAATGTGTAGGTACCTACTATAGATTTTGTTAGCGCAAGAAAATATCTGTTATAAATATTTTTAATGGGTTAACGCGCTTCCATGCATCCAAGTAGTCGGCGTCCATGTAGAGCCTATTTTACTAGAATTATTTTGCAATATTTTTATTAGATACAAATTTATTAGATATATTAATAAATGACAAAATTGTGACGATACGTTTCATAAAATAACAAAACTATACGAGTAAAATGTAAATATTTAATTTTCAAAAATATGTATGTAAGTAAGTACTACTATAATCTTGGAATAATCTTTCTTTCAAATTTAAATTATTTATTTTAGCAAAGAATACTGTTTTTTTGTCATATAATGTAAGCATTATAACGTGGGTTAGGTGATCAATCTGTCTGCCTGCATGTTTACCTCGATAAGGTTCACAAGCATCGGTCTGTTAAAACGATAAATTCTCAAAATGGTCGGATATTTTCGGTTCGGCTAATAGGGCGTCTACTGTATAATATTTTCTGACGCCCTTCATCAGAAGCAAAACTAACACAGTTGCCAGCTTCAATTTTTAAGCGCGAAATAAACGTTCAATTTGGTTGACAACCTTAGTTGTCAACTTGCCATGTTGACAACCAAGTTGACCGTGTGTAGCTTTGATTTTCTTCAACCTGGGCATCAATTGTCCTTTCAACCTTCAACTAGCCTACACACGGTCAACATGGCAAGTTGACAACTTAGGTTGTCAACCAAGTTGAACGTTTATTTCGTGCTTTAGAACAAGGAAATAGAAGTGTAAGTTTAAAGCTGCAAATAAACGTGCAACTTGGTTGACAACCTAAGTTGTCAACTTACACACGGTCAACTTGGTTGTCAACATGGCAAGTTGACAACTTAGGTTGTCAACCAAGTTGAACGTTTATTTCGAGCTTTAGAACAAGGAAATAGAAGTGTAAGTTTAAAGCTGCAAATAAACGTGCAACTTGGTTGACAACCTAAGTTATCAACTTGCCATGTTGACCACCAAGTTGACCGTGTGTAGGCTAGTTGAAGGTTGAAAGGAAAAGTTGATGCTCAGGTTGAAAAAAATCAAATGTATTAGATTTTTTGTGGGTGGAGCCTGATGTTAGCAACCGAGTTGAAACGTGTGTAGGTATGTTGCCTATATGTTAAATTAAAGTAACGTAAACTATACCATACAATCGTAAACAACGCGAGATAGTAAAAAGTGATGTTGACGACTAGGTTGTCAACCAAGTTGAAAAGTGTGTAGTGAAACGTTCAATTTACGACAACTTAAGTTGACAACCAAGTTGCACGTTTATTTGCAGCTTAACTTCTTATTGAATGACATAAAATTAACTTTTGTTGATATTGGAAACAAAATATTATTTTTGATCTGCAATGCTTTGCAATTTATCATAGTAAAAGTGTACTATGATATTATTTATACATTTTTATTTTAGCTTAGTAACATGTAATTCTGAGGTCATGTTAAGTCTTATCAATTACTATTTCGATGCCATTTCATGTTTAGGGCGTCATTCAACTTTTCACCGCCACTACACCTTAGAAAATTACTCAACAACATAAATTGATATCCTTGTAAAAAAATATCGTATTTAATAAAATATTTCAAAATTGTGAAACAAAATTTTGAAAATATAAAATGAAAAATCAGTTGACAACCCATTGGACCAATACGCACCAAAGGTGCTGATTGTAACGAACTGATTGTAACTATCTAATCAGTATTTATTTTAAACAAGATATCTGCTATATTTACAATTCAATTTAATTCAAATAGGTACCTGATAAAATTTTTATCTCGCATTCCGTCTAAGGGTACGTTTATGTTGGACCTGTAAGCAGTGATGGAGGGTACGGTTATGTTGGAGCTGTGATAACTGATAAAGCGAAGAAATTGTTTAGCTCTAATCGCTGTTCTACGAATTAACATTGACTTTCGCGCTACTTCAACATAAACGGTCCTATAAGAATCAATGCATTACAAATCACTGCTTCGCGAGAATCACTGCAACCATCACTGCTTACAGCTCCAACATAAACGTACCCTAACTCGATTTACGTGATTCAGACAAAGGTGCGACACGTTACGATTAAATATTTAATTTTAGTATAACAAATGGTGGTCCAAAAGAAATTGTTGACACTTGAACATTTTTTTATTTTCTTTATCATTTTCGCAATTTTCAGCGAATTTTTACCATTTTCAGCTGGCCTCCAAGTTTAAGTATGATATATTTATGCCGAATTCTTTGATATTTTGTTGCGTGGTTAAACCTATGCAATAGATAATATTCCTTTTCATATCCTAACCACACTCAGACATAGTACAGATAAACATACAGACGAACATCCAACTAAATAAAATTCATCAAAAACTTATCAGGACATGATAAGAAACATTTTAATAGCAAATTTTCGATTTTTGATGTTTGACTATTAATATGTAGTAGGTACATACTTATACCCGATTTATACGTGTTCAGTAGCTTAAGCAAGCTGCTAAAATAAATAACTAAATTTAGTTACTTGCATCGTGTAGACTATAATTTTAGTACTAATATTGTAGTAGTCTACACTACACGATGCAAGTAACTACAATTGGTTATTTATTTTAGCAGCTTACACACAATTAATTAATTGTTAATTAATTTTAGTTTTGAAAACTATTTGCACAATCTGCGAGAATTTTATTATTATCTGTCTAAAAAGTTTTGATGTAAAATCGCTTTTTACATGACAAAAAAATAAACATTAAAACTTCAATACAACAAGTTAAATTAAATAATATAATGGAAATTACATTTTTGAGCTTATCCTAGACCAGCGGTTCTCAACCTTTTTACAACGCGACCCCCAAATTTTCATGCTTATTATTTGCGACCCCAACAATGTCAGAATTACTTTGTTTCAAAGTAATTTTTCATATCTAAAAAAACACACAAATACTCAACTTGTACTTTTTTATCTCCAATAAAAAAAAGTAAATTTGTTTTGGAAGAATGGTAATCGAAAAAAAATTAAAATTTTTTTTACATTTTCGAGATCACCGAAACGTAATGAACTCATGAACTACTGAAGGGATTTCAACCAAATTTTGTATGTAGAAACATTGCCCTTGCAGGACTTGATAGCATATTATGGAACCTGTTGCTTGCTTCTTGGCTTATATTGAAACTTAATTTTTGGCTAAACTTTACATTGATACACTTATTTACAAAAAGTTGGTGTTCTTGCAATGTGAGACCCGAGCTCTTATTAGGTTTAAAACTAAATTGAAAACTGAGGACCAAAGGGTTTCTTTGGTCTGAAGTTAACAATAAAAAAAATAGGTGCTGGTACCTGCTGGGGAAAATCCCAACAGGTTAAACAATAATACATTACAAAGAAAAATTACAAAGAAAAAAAATCCATTGTCCAGGTAACGGCGCCGGCGAGGCGTCGGTGGCAAATATTCCAAAAGGTACTTAACAGAACCATTTGATAAAAGTAAAAGCGAAAGAAAACAGAGAAATCTTGAAATAATGAAACTAATAAACTAATAATGAAAAATAATGAAACTATCATCGTATCTTTGGAAATGTTTAACCGATTGAGATAAAAGTTTGTGTGCTAATGGAGCTTTTAAAATTGGCGAGAAAACAATTGAGCCAAATGTAAAAGCAAGAAAATTACAAAAATATTAACTGAAATCTTAATTTATCTATTTTTTGTGAAAATTTGTTATGTGCTTTGTAAAAATATAACAATACACTCGAAAATTTTAATAATTATCATATGACGTCACATTCATTTCGCAAGTTTGACAGTAGCTTTTTTTAATATCTAAAAAGTATTTAATTTAATGGTCGGTATTTTGACTCTTTCTTGATGTAAACATAGGAACAAAGTACCTGCGGCCTACGGTTTCCTTTACTGTCATTTGTATTATTTACATGTAAAGTGGTCAAATCTGACAGTTATCATAAGGCCCGTATTTTTAGGCAATGAAAACTTTCAAAATAGGCAGGCAAATAGGCACCAACAAATTAGATTATAGGCACTAATAAGCAATCCAAAATAAAAAATTAAATTATTGAAATAAACAATATAAAATAAATATAAAATTTGTACAAAAAATTTAATTTATTCAATTTAACTTTTAATTTAACAATAATATTAACTTTCAACATTTACATAACAAATTAAAGCATTTTCCAAATATTTTGAAGTAAAACTTCTTATGTTGTCCGTTAAAATTTGTTTGTACTCAGAAAATGACCGCTCTACGTCACAAGAAGTAACAGAAGCATATTTAAAATCTGGAGCCATCTAAGCTTCCAATTTTATTTGGGAGACTATTTGAATCTCCAGATAATACTTTGCTAATTTGCATTAAATCCGAGTAGCCCTGGTTCTTCTCCAAAAGAGCATCCAATCGTGTAGAAATAAGTTTTATAATCTTACCCGGAGCTTCTTTCAATTGTTGTTGCAAATTTTCAAATTTACTAATATTGGTATGCAATGCTTCTCTCTTAGTCTCTTAGCTCTTAGGAAGATATTCTTTACTAAATTGTTCTCATGTTTAAAAGCTTTAAACGCCTCTTGTGCTTTCTCTATGCAGTCTGCAGATTAAAATCAATAAAACTATTAATGACTTTTCTTACATTTTTAAAATTTTTATGGTAAAACACTGCAGCCCCGATCCATGTGCCCCATCTCGTCAGCACAAGCTTTGGAGGCAATGGAATACAGTGAGTAACGAACATATCCCGACACTCCTATGTTAACAATGTAAATTGCACATAATGAAACCGTATTTTGACCTATAAAAATCGCCTTTACAGCAAAACTTTTTGGACATTTTTTGTTAAAAATTGCATTGTCTTCAATTTTGTACCTATACATTTTTTTATTTTATCGCCCCGTTCTTAACTGACAGCGACTTAAGCAAGACTCTGTAAAATACAAAATATATTTTCGTTTCTGAATATTATATTCGATGGTTAAAATTAAAAAATAAATGAAATAAATATTCATTTAGGCAAGTTATAAGATAAAATCAATTGAGAAAAGCCATTTAGGCGCAATTTACGAAAAAAGGCACTAAATGTAGAAAGCAGGCATTTTAGGCATTTTAAAGAGCGGTTTAAAATCATCGCAAAGTCGCAAAATACATTTTGCTGCAAAAAGAATTTTAAAGCCAGTACGGAATCAAAAAAGGCAAATGCCTAGAAATCCGGGCCTTAGTTATCATCAGTAATTTCAAAATTATTTAGAACGATTCAAAATTTGTGTGCTGTATTAAAAATGGTAATTTTTAATTAATACTTTCCGTATATATTTTCTTGTTTATTTATTCTTTATTTTTAAATAACTCTTGTTTAAAACAAAAACTTTTTTGGAGTATTTGTGAAAAAACCCTACTGTAACATTGAGAATTGAGTGAAAAAAGCTTTCAGTCAAATGGCTACTTCTTGAGTGACCACTAAATATAGCACGCATACCAAACAAATCTCAGGAAATGTTTAACCGATTCTGCTCAAATTTGGTGTACTGATGATTGGAGGTATTACGGCAGAGGTGAAGATTATTTAGTAAATTATTAATTAACTAATTATTTAATTATTATTAACTTATTAATGACTTCTTCGATCTTGATGTTTTGATACGAGTTTATTAATCCCATATTGAATCATTTGAGCAAGGGAAATCTTAAAATTCAGGTTACTAATTTCCTATTCAAATTCAAAATTAAATTGAAAAAAATTGCAAAATTTTCTGTGACCCCTTGAAATATGTAGATCTGCGACCCCCAAGAGGGTCGCGACCCCCAGGTTGAGAATCGCTGTCCTAGACTGCTGGTGAAGAAAATTATCAAGGATCGTGTTAATAAACTTTATAATGGTAACACAATAAAGAAAGAAGTTTCCAACTTTGCAGTTATACTGTATGTCAAAGGGTTAAGCGAAAAAATTAAGAGAATATTAAAACCATACTACATTCGTAGAAATTTCGATGTGTAAACCGCTATATTCGAAGTGCAAATTTAGCTTAGTAACTTTGTGTTAATTTGCCGTCTAAAAATTTACACAATATTCTGCTTGCGGTTGAAAAATAATTATTTTAACACGTTGTTGTGTAAAAATGTGTGATTCCCCGACAAGAATGTAGGTTTGTAGATGAAACAAACGCGACAGAACAGATTACCACGCGTGATTATACCTGATGGATCGAGCACACGTTTAGTACCACCAGCATCTCCAGTAGATTAACAAAAGTATAAATTGTTTTATATAATATTTAAAAAATTATAAGTAATTTGTATATGTTACGAATAAGTGTTACGAATTATATTGCTTAATAGTTACAAAATATATAAAATATGTAGCATATTTGTATTAAACATGTAATGTGCTTAAAATTTAGATTTAAATCAAATTTTTAATTTTACACATTGTTGACGTGGCGTTCTGTTTAAATATATAGGATGGACGATATTTGTAAGTAAAATTCAAGTTCCAAGTTCCAAGATTAGAAAAGTACAATTTGGGTAAAAGCAAACGCCATCAGTTTCCAATATGAGGATTACGTAGAATTAGGTAAGTTTTATAAAGTTCGTCTTTGATGTAGGTAATTTTTTAAATTATTTTACAGTGCAGTAGCAATCGATGAAAGATGATAATATCAAGACATGGGGCGTCAAGTTGACGACATTAAAAACGTTAGCTACATACGTAAGATGCATGAAGAATAAATTGTGGGGCTACCATATTTAGAGTTAAATTCATTTCTATCAAGAAACAAGTTGGCTTGTTTCGTGTAAAATTTACACTAGAAATAAAGAAATATTAAAAATTTTAATTATAAATGTGTAAATTTTTTACTAAATATTTTCAATAAGGACAAAACTTGATGTAAGTATTTTACATTTTTTTGTGTTAAGATTTTACACGCTGAAAAATTGAACTAATAAAATATTTCAGTGTAAATTTAACACAATTCCGTGTGGACTTGGATTAACACTGGAATGTGTTATTTTGTGTAATTTTTAGTAATTTTTTTTTACATTGTACCTTCAAATCCACTAACATTGGCCAACTTTATAATAAATTGAAAGACATCGTACCTCCTGAAAAGAAGCCCAATTTAGTATACAAAGTTCATTGCATTTACTGCAATTTGGTATGTATTGGACAAACAAACCAATAGCTTCATAAAAGCATGAGTGGACATATTTCAAGTATACGCTGTAATAAGCCCGAATCTACAGCTATCGCCAAACACATTCTGGTCGATGGACATGATGCAGATTTTAAGAACGTAAAAATAATAAAATCTGTTACTAACTACAAAGATCGTCTTCTGCATGAAATGATATGTATTAGAAGAGAGAAGAACTCTATGAATAGAAAAACTGATACAGACGACTTGAGCAACATCTACAGCCATTTACTTGTCTAACACCTGCACACATTGGAGTTAAGTTTTTGCTATTTGATGATCCAATATAGGATGTTCCTTAAATAACGATCATTTTTATAATTTGGATCTTCGATCATATCAGACGACAATGTGTTTCCTCGGTCTTCTTATGATCATATCAGAATTATAGCAGAATACCAGGCCGTGATTTTGTTCTACAACAAGATAACGACCCTAAACACAGTTACCGACTTTTTCTACGATACTGCGAAAAAACAGAAACTGATGTCCGTATCATCTGTCCGAAGAACATGTTACCATTAGTAGAAATTAGTAGAAAGATTGCAGCGACTAGTAGAAATGATCATTAAAGCTAAAAGATGATTTCTTGATGAAAATAAACTTTAATAATTTTATATACTTAATGAGTTTAATACTTTATGTATTTAAGTTATTTGTATGTATTTAAATAAAATTTTTTTTTATTTTATTTGTAATATTACTCAACTGTCAATAGTACATTACTCAACTGTATTCAAACTTTTGACCTGCACTGTATATCATTATAGTATTGACAGGTTTTAAAGTGTTAATTAGTATTACCTTGATATTAATAAACGTTACGATAAAAAATACGTTTGTAGTTAAACGAAGTAAATTTATTTATAATATACCGGATACTCATTTAAGATTTCATAATTAATTTAATTCATCGATATTATAATATTCTAAGTATTCTCAGAGTTTTTCTAGGAAGTGTTTGTTTATACAATTTTATAACCATTAGAAACAACTTGGGCCAGACATAATGTCCGCTTATAGTTGAATCCCACATGAGACCTTGATGCGTATTCTAATAATTACATTAAATTATAATTTTCTAAAGTTTTGACTAGTGGAACCGCTTACTAGAAATTGAGCTTTACAAAATGACATACCATAGATGATTGTTGACATCATTATACGCTGTTATTCAATTCTCTTTTATATTTAAAATTTATTAATAATTGATTTATCCTTACAAATCAATTTTTTACTATCACTAAATAGAAAAAACCAACACGATTTACAAATTACAGAAAATAAACTTACTTTAGAACACAAATACGTGAATTTCCTGAGGCAAGTTAAACTTTTATTTGAGTTTACAGTTGCACAGTAAAAATTCGTCACTGTAATATTAATTACACTTTTGAAATATTTTAAATAAAACTTTGCAAATAGCGTTCTTTTATATGTTAAACATGTAAACAAATAATAGTTTATTGCAATTTGTTCAATCACCTGTTAGTTGTAGTGATAATAATAATTGAATTCCGAATGTATCGTGCAAGGTTAGTGACGCTAAGAATACGAACGTGGCTTCGTCGGTATATTCGGCTAAGAACTGACTCGCTGGAGTTGCGGTATTACATAATTTCGTCGGCGTCGGTGGCGACGGCGTAGACCTTGTATTAGGTATTAGTATCAACTATATTGTGGATTCTCTAAATCTAAAAGACGTTCTAGAAAATATAGGTAACTACTACTAATATAAAATGCAAATAATTTTGCAAAATAATACCTATTAAAATTAAACAATTTACATTACTTTTGTTATTGTTATTTAAGTTTATAACATTACCTAGTACATAAAAAATGTGTATTATGAATTACATAGTAAATTAATTTGAATTATGTAGGAAAACAGTAGGGGGAGTTAAGACAATTTTCCTGTGTTGATAAAATTTCTGCTTTTTAACTCTTAAATTAAAATTTCTAATTAGCACCAGGTTGCTATAAGGGTATAAGGGATGTTTTCTATATCTTACAGTGAAGGCGCCAGGGTGGGCACGTGCCCAACCTCTTGACTGGAGTGGAGTGCCCAACCAAATACTTACCCAAATTTTTATGATGAAATAATGATTTTATGAAATAATGAGTTTATTTATAAATTTTGTGTGCCCGTGCCTATCCCAAATATATTGTGCCCACCCATTTCAAAACTGCTGGCGCCGTCACTGGTATGTTACCTATTTTACAAACAGCTTCTATTAATGCGCTTCAAATATAGTATCTACAATAAATATATATGTTATATACCTACATAGTTGATCATATTAACATGTTGTGTAGGTGTTTTGTAGTAAGGATATTATGCGGTTAAAAGAAAAATAATGATTTTTGTAAATTAAGTGAATATACAGAGTGTCCCACTGGTAGCAAAAGTTTTTATAGTCCCCATTCCTTAATTTCAATTCGTTAAAAAAATCTTAATGAAACGGTTTCTCGATCTTTCCGATCCGCGTCGAGGGACTGTCAGGGAATCTGTTCCACGAATTTAACTTTTTCCTATATAGGGTAAACGTACCTAATTCCAGCCAGCTCCAAATAATGTCAGCCACCATGTAGGATAAATAACGGTAGAAAATGGATTATAATGGTTAACTATTAGTGGCTGACTTTTGGTATCATTTTTGTTAACTGGCTGACTATTGGGGCTTTTACCCTACCATTGGAAAAAGGACAATTTTTTAAGCATAGTATTAAAAAAATTTTCGGTGGATTATCCAGTAATTCTCAGATGATTTTAAAAATCGAAGATTTTACATGTAACATTAGAAGAACAGAAAAGTTTTTAGGGCGAATCCGTGATTTGCTGTGGTTGCATCAGATAAAACGGCCCGGAGTGCTATAATATTATCCCTGAAATCAATCCACCTCGACTGAAGATTGGTTTATGCAAAACGTTGACGCACGCACCCTCACTGATGTATATTTAGTTTTGAAGAAGTTAGTTGGTAACACTGGCAAGGGCCAACGACAGTTGTAATAAGTTGAGAATAGAAGTTGATTTATTTAGATTACAGTAGTTTGATTAGAGAGTTTAAAATTGAGATAATAGAGAACATAACATGGCGACGAGATAAACATCGATTTGGAAAATTAATGAAGAAAATTTGAAAACGTAAAAAGATATATCGAAAAAGAATCGAGTGCAATAAAAAATTTGAGGTTAGATTGATAAGAAACCACGAGGTGAAAAATTTTGGAAAGGTAATAAATTTTTTTTATTATTCCCACCCCTTTTAAGTTATATTCGACTTAAGTTATTAAGTTATTATTTTGATTATTTTGACTTATCTTATCTTATCTATCATCCCAATCTTAATGGGATACGATATGCCGAGTTTTTAAATAATGATTTGATCGATTTATTGGAAAATGTTTCTCTGGAAATGCGAGCAATAATGTGGTTGCAACAAGACGGCTGCCCAGCTCATTTTTCATTGGTTGCTAGGAATGCAATAAACCAACTATTTCCGAATAGATGGATTGGCAGGGGAAGCACAGTGGCGTGGCCTCCAAGATCGCCAGATTGTAGTCCCCTGGATTTTTTTCTTTGGGGTCGGATCAAAGATATTGTTTATACAGAAAAACCGACAACGAGAGATGATATGAAGCTCAGAATTTGCAATGCCTGTCGATCATTAAACACTGAAGAAGTACTTAGAGCCACTGATAGTATAACCAGAAGAGCTCAACAGTGTTTAGAAGTAAATGGAAGACATTTTGAACACTTGTGACATTGCTCTAACGCGGTAGCTGGATTTCAAGTGCTGACTTTTAAAGTTAAGTTCGTTATAAGAAATTGAAATTTAATAATTTCAAGTGAATTTCAAAACTCTTGCAAAAACGGTAAAGGATGGTATTGAAGAAAGCAAAAAAGAAAGTAGAGAAATCAAGGAAAAGCTTAATACAATGGAAACCTCCTGGAATAATCGAGTTCAAAAGTTGGAAAATACAATTGCAAAACTGCAAGAAAAAACAGATAAACAAGAAGAAAAATTAGCGGAATTTGAGAAACAATTGGAGCGAGGGGAAAAGGAAAAAAGAAGAGAAAACATAATTATTAAGAATCAGAAAAGGTAACCCGAGAAAATGTTGAAAAATATTTGAAAGAAAAAATGCAAATACAGATTGAGGTCGTGGACACATTTAAAATTGGAAGGAATGTGGAAAAGCAAGTAATTGTGGCAAGATTGAAGAATTTTAACCAAAAAAGAGTGGTAATGGAGAATAAGTACAAACTTAAGGGTACAAGAACTTATATCGAAAGCGACCTAACCAATGCAGAAGAGGAAATACAAAATCAAATATGGGCAATAGCAAAGAAGGAAATGGAAATGGGAGAAAGAGTTAAAGTAGGTTACCAAAAAATGATCAAGCAGGATGGATTGTATGTGTGAGATAACAAATACAATGACCTTAAGCGCGACACCAATAGAACTCAACGAGCAAAAAACTAATAAGGGTGCATGATGGAGCATCTGTACCTTCCCAGACAGATGCTCCAAGAATAAAGGCTGGGGAAGATAATCGATTAAGGCATGAAACGGAAAAAGATGAGCTAATACAGAAAAAAAGAAAGAATAGAAATAAGAGAAAGGCAAATGGCAAAAAGATGATATAATTAGAATTGCAACATGGAATGTACGGACACTGTTGAGACCGGGAAAAATGGAAGAAGTCGAGAATGAGTTAAAGAGATATAAGATCGAAATAGTAGCATTGCAGGAAATCAGATGGAAGGGACAAGGAGAGGTAACTGGCAAGGAATATACTATGTTGTACTCGGGAGAGAAAGAGCAGGGAAGAAGTGGAGTAGGCTTTATGGTAAGAAATGATGAAAAAGACAGCATAATGCAGTTCCAACCAGTAAACGGAAGAATGGCATACTTGAGAATGAGAAAGAAATCCACAAATATGACAATAATCTGTGCTTATGCACCAACGAAAGATGCCAATGATATAGAAAAAGAAAAATTCTACGAAGAACTAGAAGAATTATGTGAGAGAAGCGAAAGGAAAGATGCATTGGTAAGGTATTCTATGAAAAACTGAAGAAACAGAAAGCAGGACACAGAATCAAGACGAGAGAAATGAGAGATAAGCAAAATAAAATAGAAGACGACACAGAAAAAATAAAACAGATATGGATGACATACTTTCAAGAACTACTGAATGACGTACCAGAGGAAGAACAAGAAACAATAATAAGCGACGAACAACAAATAGACGAACCAACATATGAAGAAATAGCGGAGACAATTAAGAACATGAAAAATGGAAAGTCCCCTGGCAAAGACAGTATTGCAGCAGAATTGCTAAACTACGGCGGAGAATTATTATATCGAAGGGTCTATGAACTTATAAAACAAATATGGACAGAAGAAGTAATGCCGCAAAAATGGAGAGAAGGAGTAATTGTTACAATAAAGAAAAAAGGAGACACGGACAGATGTGAGAATTACAGAGGAATTACACTGTTGAATGTAGCATACAAGATCCTGTCAACGATATTAAATAAAAGAATAAAGCTTGCGATGAAAAATAAAATAGGAGATTACCAGTGCGGTTTTGTCGAAGGTAAATCGACGGTAGATGCAATATATATAATGAGAAAGATTATGGAGAAGAGCCGTGAATATAATATAAGCATGTATATGATTTTTATCGATTTTAGACAAGCTTTTGATAAGGTTAAGAGAGGTAAGCTGATGGCAACAATGCAAGAAATGGAAATACCCGGCAAGCTAATAAGACTGACACGAATGACAATAAAAGAAACAGCAGCTTGTGTTAGAACCTCAAGTGGAGAGACTGAAGATTTCTTGATAAATTGTGGAGTGAGACAGGGAGATGCTATGTCGGTAACCCTATTCAAGATACAAGTAAACGGCACAATAATCAACAAGAAAACGTAGTTGATAGCATATGCGGACGATGTGGTTATTGTATCAAGATCGAAAGATGAATTAACAAGCAGAACTCAAGAAATAAGAGAAACAGCGAAGCAAATGGGGTTGGAAATAAATGAACGGAAAACAAAATATATCAGATGTAAACGAGGAGAAATACAAGACCTAGGTGAACTTAAAATCGGAGACCACACATACGAGGAGGTAAAAGACTTCGTATACTTGGGAACACAATTAAATAATAGAAATAAAAGAGAACAAGAATTAGAAAGAAGATTGCAACAAGCAAATAGGGCCTACTACGCGAACAAAAACTTTCTGAACGATAAGAAGCTATCAAAAAATACAAAGATCAAGATATATAAGACAATAATTAGACCGGTGGCTACGTACGCGACAGAAGTGATGTGCTATAGTAGAAGAGAGGAAGAAAAGATGAAAGTGTTTGAAAGAAAGATAATGCGTAAAATACTGAGACCAATAAAAATTGCTGAACAAGAAACCAGACCCATGATGAACCATGAGATACTGAGAGCAGTTGGAAATGAAGACATCATCAAAGTAATCAAATCGCATAGATTGCAATGGTTTGGTCACATCGTGCGGAAGAAGGAGAATGATGTGATAAGGCGGATCACGGAGTGAAAACCGATGCAGGAGCGCGGGAGAGGACGACCGGACTTAAGATGGTATGACCAAGTGATAAGGTTATCTGCGAAGTATGGGGGTCGTGAACTGGAGAGAGAAAGTGAAAGATAGGACTTTTTGGAAGGCAATGACAACGGACGCAAGAACAAGTTTAAAGTTGTAAATATATGGATGTAAAATGTAAAGTTAATGAGGATTAATCCACCTCAACAAACGGATTTGTTAAGTCCAAATGGACAGTCATATTCCTTTCGGGAATGTAAGACTATATATTGTATTGTATTGTATAACTTAAAAGGGGTGGGAGTAATAAAACACTGTTTCCTACAAAACTTGCTTATTTTTTAAAAAGCTTTCCAACGATACCACTTTCAACATATGGTGCCATTTAAAATTTTGGATTTCTGGACTTTCTGGAGCAAACTACTCTGGATGCCGACTTTTCCCGGAAATAATAATATTACCATTAGATTCGTCATTAGGGCTTTTGTAATAAATTTTTTTAGCCCAACTCTGTGCGACTTACCGTTTTTGAAAAAAAGTACTGATACGGGTGGTCTGGGTCACCCTGTATAAATATAAATAAGAAGATGCCAAGACCACGTTGTTCATGTATTGGTCGTAAAATTGGGAAGTAAAAGTAGAATATTATTAATTAAAATTATTAGCTCTTGAAAATAATATAAATTAGAATTATCAATATTGAGCTACAGGACACAAATAAAACACATTTTTAAACAAGCTTTCGAAAAATGACATTTTCTTTTTCAAGTTTAATATGAAAAAGATATTGTCCTAAGCTAATATGTGGTAATACATCTATTACAAAAAAGACTCCTATAATAGAAGAGTGGAAGTGGAATGGTAAATAACGCTGTATCATTACGACAAGAATGTTTTTGAACAAAAACATTTTGTTCCAAATGTTTTTCACTTGTTTCAGATCTCTTTTCATTTGCTGCTAGTCTGTTTTCATTGGTTCCAGGTCTGTCTTCGTTTGCTCCAAATCTGTTTTCATTTGTTCCAAATATTGTAAAAGGGTTAGTTTGCTGTTGTTGGAAATTATCAAAATTTCTTGCCAATGATGATTTGTCACTTTTTCAATATAAGTATAAGTTGGTCGATCAAATAGTGACGGAGGAAGTATAGATAATTTATAATTGAAATTATCCTTTAATTTTTGCAGATTAGAATTTACAGACAAACACCCGCATTCTCTGCGTGAGGAGTCCTATATCAATATGTTGAATAGTTCCGTCAACGACAATACCATTTCTTCATATTTTCGTTAAAACCAATATTATAATCTTTTTTAGTAATAAATTTTCGGTAATTTGATACTATGGTAAATACGATTTTTAATGATTTTTTTGAATTTTATCAGATAACGGCCAAAAAACGCATTTTGCACTCTTCGATTTTTCTAGACTTTTAGTATGTCAATAAGATACAAACAACGAACTAACAAAATCAAACAACGTCTTTGTGGAATTAGTTCCACCTAAAAATCTACACCCATACACAGAATTGAACGTACACCCCTATACTAGCAATGTAACTTGTGCCTTTTGAAGACATGTTTTCTCATATAAAAATCGCTTCTACAGCAAAACTTATTAAACATTTTTTGTTGAAAATTTCATTTTCTTCATTTTTGTTTATATACATTTTTCTATTTTGTTGCACCGTTTCCGAGCTACAGTGACTTAAAGTAACCTCTGTAAAAAATTTAATAAAACACCCATAAGAGCAATGTTGTATTTATTAAAATTTTCAGAGGTTTTTTTAAGTCACTCAAACGGAAGAACTCAAAGTTATCGTGGAAACGGTGCGACAAACCGTTTTGTTTGAAGACAATGAAATTTTCAACAAAAGATGTTTAATAAGTTTTGCTGTAGAAGCTATTTTCATATGAGAAAACATGTCTCCAAAAGGCACAAGTTACATTGCTATCATAGGGGTGTACGTTCAATTCTGTGTATGGGTGTATATCTACCGTACTAATACAATAACCTCATTTTCTAAGTATCTTTTTCTGATTTGTTATTGATATTTTATATATCTTTACAAAGCACGTCGCTCGTTTGAATTTCTATAAAAAAACTAATGAAGTTTCCAGTTTCATGGCGTGTTTCTATTTTTATTTTGCTACATGATGTGCACTTTGCTTTATGCATTTTAATTTAAGTTTAATTTATTCTTTCTAAATTTACCTAATTCTTCTAAAATTCATTTTTTGCTAAAATTTGCTTATTGTTATCAGTCGGTAAATGTTATCAAAATGTTCTTGGCCCAAAGTGATCACATTAAGCGAATTCTACTGTATATTTTTTGTTATTTAAGTAATATAATGTGTAAAGGTAAATTATTTATTAGTAAGCACCTAATATATGTGGTTAGGAAGAACACAAACTATGATTATATCTCGTATAATATCCGGAATATTTCAGCAATGTTCTGCAGGACCTAGCAGTCACTAAAAAGAGCCGCCGCACACGTAGTGTTAGAGTTTCACGTCGCCACAGACATACCTGGCCGCCATGAGAGCAGCTTTATGTTAGTAGTTAATACTGGCAAAAACATGACTCATTACCACCTATATCAGTTTTGATTTCAGATTCATTGTGATGTAATAGACGGAAACGTTCTTACTATAATTACCTGAATAAAAATATTGCAATAATTGCTTGACCGGCTGTTTACAAGTGCCTATCTAATTTTAATTTATATACGTTAACTGGTTTCTAGTTGTTAGTACTGAAATTTTACGACGTCTTTAACAATGTTATAATTTGGCTTAACGGTTATACTAATAGTAATAGACGAGAAATTATAATAAATAACAATTCTTACATAACATTGCCGACATTTTTTACAACTTCCATTTGATTTTACAATTTAAGCAAAAAATTGTATTAAATATTAACAAAGACGATAGAAATATTTAATTTTTAATAAAACCGAGCAATTACCGTATAGGCAATTACAATTTATTTGATCTCATTATTTATACCTCAACCTCTTTATAAAAAACCCGGAATTAAATGGAAAAAATTGCATCTAATATTGAAACCGCAGGGAAACATGGCAATTCAGGTTGGTATTTTGACAAAACGTCAGTTAAATTTAACATGGTTTCTTGTTAACAGCTGTTAGTTTAATTGACGCACAATGCATTTTTAATGTTGTTTTGACAAAGAGTTTGAGATGTATTGATGTTGAAAACATGGCTACTTGTTCAAAGCTGTTTGTACCATTGAAACACAATATATTTTGAACGTTGTATTTTGTCACAATATATAGAAAATGATACTTATATATAAGAACCATTAGTACTGCGTTTTCTGTTAGAATGTTTTTGTACGAAATAGCATTATATCAAAACCTCTCGGCAATAGAAGGGAGTTTCATAAAACTTCGACTTCCTTATATTGTGAGGGAGACACGGTCGTAACAATCAGATATGCTTAGTCGGGGATCGAACCCACGACTGCGACGTAGCAATCTAACATTCTAACACTAGCCTCTGACCGCGCTCATAACGAATACCCTTTCTAATTTTCCTCCGATTCTCATTATTTTATTCAATTACTAGCTGAAAAGCCCGTCCACGGATGGGCAGTTGGACGGTGGATCTTTTTTTATCGGTATTAATTAAAAAATTCCTAACGCTAACCTAAGGACGACCGATGTACTCTTGACTTTGCTACATAGAAATGACCGTGGCTAATAAACACCGGTTCAGGCAGATAAATTCCTACTTTTTCTAACGTTTTTCCCTGAGCCTTTTTGATCGTCATGGCAAAGGCAAGTTTAATTGGAAACTGTCGCCGTCTTAAAACAAATGGCAAGTCTGTACCTACTCGTTGGGGCTAAATCTATGCTAAATCTATTATGATTCAACATAAAATATCCGATTATCCGCTTTTACACTTATTCGATTATCCGGTTATCCATTAAGAGGTTGATACATCTTCAAATTTGTATCGTACATTTTCTCTGTCTTCGGCTGTTTTTAACAAAAACAAATGACAACAATAACAGGAAGAGTCATGATGTTTTTTGAAGTTAAAAAAACCTTCCTGTTATTGTTGTTATTATATATCAATTGCTCTGAAACAAGCTGTGCGTTGAAGCCAGTAGATGTGAAAGACTTCCACGGCCCTGCAAATCGTGCAGACGGTCCTGGAAGTCGACAACAAGTTTCCAGATGTTTACTAAAAAAAAATACAATCAACCGAACTTCGGTAGTTGAAAAAGTTATTAATCTAAAGTTTTAATTTAAAAAAGCAAAACATTAGTTCAAAGAAACTTTAGCATTTAAAGTTTTTAATAATAATCAATTATGAATGTATTGGTTAAGTAAACAAGCGAAAGTTGAAGAACTTGAAGTGTTTGTAACATAATATTGTTAGCAGTGCGCGTACATACGGATGCAATTATGATAAAGAATCGCGTTATCAGTTAACAAGCATTGATTTAAAAAATTGAATTAAGAAAAAAATAAATTACCTAAACAACAGGTTGATAAGATAACAACTGTAGATAAGTTAGTTGACGATAGAATCTCAAAGAGATAGGTCGTTACGTGTGTGTACTCAAGAAAACGAGTGCAAACACAAAGTAAATTAAGAAAAAAATCTTTAGAAACAACAAGAACAAATTCAATTTAGAAAGAGAAAGAGGTGACTTTTTGGACAAATATTTGGAAGAAGTGGTAGAGAATTTAATTTGGAATTAGCGAGGAGCAGTTTCATGTAATGTGGATTGGAAGGACGAGACTCCACAACCAATTTAAAATGGACCCGTTTGGATTGAATAAAAGAAGAAGATAGAGACAGGTTTACATAAATTAACATTCTAAGTGTTCACGCGGTTAATGCGGCAAATAATACAAATCGGAAAAAACGAAGCGCTATTTGACAATAAATGAAAATTTAATTTTAATCAGTAATTCAATTGTTTATTTAATTCGAAAATTAAACCAAACATTCAATCCAAAAATTTTCGTAAGATTCTTTGAAAATAAAAGATTGCATAGGTAATATTCGTTGCATAAAGATCTGGAAGCTGAAGTTCGATAAGCTGTGCATTTATTGCATTAATAAAGTAAGTATATATGGACTCTTAAAGATCTTCAGTCTTTAACAGTGCACAATACACTGAGAATTTATGCTGTAAGAAAAAGATTTGAAATTTACAAGATACTTAGCTCCTACCTTAATCTTTTAAAAACTTCAAATCCATTTTAAAGTATTTTTTAGAACGGATTTGCTTCTCTTAATTAATACTATCGATTTTAACATAGACAGATTAGTTGCATATCCAACACAGCATCCAAAAATATGTAAAGGTCTGGATAAGCTGTATAGAAATTTTTAGCAAAATAGGGGTGGAAAGACTCGTATGCATTAGTTGTTCAGAACATGTTTGATGTATTCGATGCCCAAATTTTTGGGGGTAACATGACTTTTCTTGTATATATGTCTTATCAAAATATGAAGAATATTTAAGTCTTGCATCTGAGTGCATATAATTTGCATTAAATCTTCAGCAAAACTTTCCGATACTTCTGCGGGGTTTAAATACTGCAGCCCCAATGTTCATTTCAACCAATTTCCAATAGGCGAATTTTTCTCTTGATATTCAGTTGCAAGTCCAAATTTGTTATGCTTTTGTTACCACGCTTAACTGACGTGAAAACGACACCCTATAATTTCTACATTTTGTCAAACTTTCTGTAGAGTATTTTGAATGGCATATTCTCATGTTCACAATCGGCAACAATCGATGTAGAAACATAAATTATATTTTTCATGTTAGATATTTCCAACGTTTGAAAACAATTGACATACGTATGTTTTAATTTGTTTGCCAGGAGACAAAGTGGCAAAGAAATATAAATCCAGCAACTATTCCAATATGATATAGCCACCAGGGCCTATTTTATCATTAGACGCATTAGGCATGTGCCTAGGGCCTAATGGCCAAAGGAGCCCGAAAAGAAAGAATATAGAATCGTAATATGAAAATCGAATAATACTGATAAAATAGCCCAAAAATTGGGCCTTCGCACACTGGTAGAAATGCATATTCTAGGTGTGCAAAAGTCAAAATATAAGTTAGCATAAATTCCATAATTTTCAACTTTTTTCAATAAAACTGAATCAGTCTTATCCGAAACAATAATATAAAAAGTCTAGGCTCCCTAGATAAGGTGTAATTAATACAAGAAACAGATGATGAGAACGACATTATTTTTATTAATAGTGTGGTCTGAGTTTCTGCATGACAGTAAACTCATTGTTGGTCAATTTATATAGTTAATTTTGTATTTTAAAACAACGAATACCTACTTTTTCTACAGGTAGGGTAAACGTACCTAATTCCAGCCAGCTCCAAATGTCAGCAACCATGTAGGGTAAGTAAGGATAGAAAATGGATTATAATGGTTGACTTTTGGTACCATTTTTGTTATCTGGCTGACTATTGGGGCTTTTACCCTATATATTTATTTTTTATAATCTTTTTAAAATAATGTTATCAGTTTAGTACAGGTATTTTTGGTTTGCTTACCTGCAGTTGACCATAGGTTTAGAAATGTTGCCGGCTCTATCCCGTTCTTATTTGTCTGTTATTTGACATATTTAAAACTTTTGAGTTTGATAAATAATTGTCAACTAAATATTCAAAGTTTGTACTTTTGTACTATATACTACTTGTATACAATATATTTTTATAGTTATTCCAAATCACAAATTAATAACCTTAAAAACTTGACAGTTGACAGTAAACCTTGAGTTAACCCAAGGAACTCTTGTGGGTTAAAGATACCAGCACTTAACCTAAGGTTCCCTTCAAACCATAGGTTAAGTTATGGTTCGCTCTAAACTACAGGTTAACCAGACATTGTAAAACCGGCCGTTAGTGACGTCGTGAAAATCAATCTGCGAGGATGTGTTATCCCGCATTCAGAACGACGGCAGAGATTGAATGAGTCGGGTAGTCACTGGAGATGAAAGCTGAATAATTGAGTATAAACCCGAGACCCATAAACAAAGTCAGCAGGGGGTGGAAAAGGGCGGAGAGCGGCCAACGAAAGCGAGGATGTCCAAGTCGCGACTGAAGGCAATGTTTATCGTTTTTTTCGATATCATCATCGTGAATATCTTCCTGTCGGCCAGACAATGACTAGATAGTTCTATGTTGAAGTCCTGGAGCGGTTGCAGGTACGCATTTTCTCAGAACTCACCGAGAACGTCTCGTTCTTGCACAACAAGAAAGCGCCGGCCCATTACTCGTTCATTATCCCAGAGTTTTTGGCGAAAAATAACATCCCAACGTTGCCGCACCCACCCTATTTCCCCGATATCGCCCTCTGCGACTTTTTCTTATTCCCCAAGATGAAGTCGCACCTCAAGCGAACCCATGGTGGCGGCGTACAGGAGGTTAAAGAAGCTGTAACCACGGTGCTCAACGAGTTAAATTTGGATGATTACCAAGGTGCTTTCAATCGCAGGAGAAGGGTTGGAATCATTGTGAAGGTTTGAAGGAGACTATTTTGAAGGTCGATAATAAAATTTTGCTGGCAACTTAATTTGCTTCTGCTTTATCGACAAATTCCCGGAACTTAATTACCACATCTCGTATTAGGAAGACCAAGATTGGAGAGCAACAGCGAAAGCTTTAAATGTGAACATAAGCACTGCATACAAATGGTTACAAAAAGGACAATATTGTCCTAAGCAAAAATGTTGTAATACATCTATTACAAAAAAACTCCTATAATAGAAAAGGCATTTGTAAGGTCCTATCAAATTGCTATGGAGTTCTTTTATACCTTCATAAAACGTCCAATGCAAGATAAAATGCCTGAAAAATTGAATTAGGTACGTAATAACAACCAAGAACTAACCATTTTACAATTTAAAATGCGTATTTTGGAAAACATCTCCGATATTGCATTTCAAAGGCTGCCACAGGAAGATCTTCTTGGATATGCAATCTAATGTGGATACAATAATACCATGTGGAATGGTATACCATGTGGAATGGTATTATGCTGTTTCATTACGACAGGAAGATATTGAAATATCATTTGTAGAAAATTTGTTTTCATTTACTCCAAATCTGTTTTCAGGTTTTCACATCTGTTTGCATTATGTTCCAAATGTTCTTCACTTCTTTCAGATCTCTTTTCATTTGCTTCTAGCCTGTTTTCATTGGTTTCAGGTCTGTTTTTGTTTGCTCCAAATCTGTTTTCATTTTGTTCCAAATCATATTGTAAAAGGGTTAGTTTGTTGCTGTTGGAAATTATCAAAATTTCTTGCCAATGAGGATTTGTCACTTTTTCTATATAAGTAAGTTTTTCGATCAAATAGTGACGGAGGAAGTATAGAAAATTTATAACTAAAGCTATCCTTTAATTTTTGCAGATCAGGATTTACAGACAAACACCCGCATTCTCTGCGTGAGGAGTCCTGTATCAATATGTTGAATAGTTCCGTCAATGACAATACCATTTCTTCATATTTTCATTAAAACCAATATTATAATCTTTTTTAGTAAAAAATTTTCTGTAATTTGATACTATGGTACATACGATTTTTTATGATTTTTCTGAAATTTTTCAGATAACGGTCAAAAAACGCATTTTGCACACTTCGATTTTTCTAGACTTTTAGTATGTTAATAAGATACAAACAACGAACTAAAAACATCAAACAATGTCTTTGTGGGAATTAGTTCCACCTAAAAGTCTATATATCATTCCACGCCAAATCGGACACCATTTTGCTTTTGCATCTCGGATTTTTAAAAAAATTTTTTTTCTTTTAGTACTAGTTGAGACTATCCTCCATGACTATTTTCAATTTTTTTAATCATGTCATTCAAGAGATATAAATTTTTAGAAAATTACGTTACTTTTTTGAAATGCTCATAACTCCGCGAATAATTTACCAAATGGCACTTTTTTTTTGAAAATGTTTCTTGTAAAATGTACTTTCTACTAAAATATCGAAAAATATTTTAAAACAATGTTACTTTTAGATTTTCAAGTTTTAAAAATAAATCGCCATTTTTAACAATGTTTGTACAACTGTCAAAATCTCATAGTAATATTATTTTAAAATATTTTTCTATATTTTTTGTAGAAAGTACATTTTACAAGAAACATTTTCAAAAAAAAAACGTGCCATTGGGTAAATTATTCGCAAAGTTATGAGCATTTAAAAAAAAAGTAATGTAATTTTCTAAAAATTTATATCTCTTGAATGACATGATAAAAAAAATTGAAAAAAGTCATGGAGGCTAGTCTCAACTAGTACTAACAGAAAAAAAATTTTCAAAGAAATCCGAGATGCAAAAGCAAAATGGTGTCCGATTTGGCGTGGAATGCCCCATATGTACTGATCGATTTTCTTTAATTTTTTTTGTAAAGAACTGTTATCCATTTAATAAACTTTTAGCGTAGTTTCATAATAGGCAAACAATTGGCTCTATTTTTTTCTTGAATTTTTAATTATCAAGATTATATAAGTTTTTAGAAAATTACGTTACTTGTTTTTGAAATTCTTATTCTTAAAAATAAATCGTAATGTTTAACATTGTATGTACTGATCAATTCTCTTTAAAAAATTTTGATTTTCAATAGTTTAGTTACTTACGTTGAAAAATATCCTTAAAAAAATGTATACTCAGGGCCGCGATTCTGAACTCGCTCCACTCCAAGCGAGCGCTCCACGAAAGTGAGCGGTTTAATAGCGAGTGGAGTGGTACTTTTGTATTCTCATGTACCGCTCCACTTGGGTTTTTAAAAGCGGAGCTATAAAATGTGGCAACATTGTATTGTATGTTAAATAAAACATTAAACTGTCAAGGCTGCTGTCAAAATCAATCCAAAACAAAAATTGTAGGTTATAAACTTCAACAGTGACGGCGCAGGAATTTTTAAAATAGGTGGGCACAATTTGGGTCCAATATATTTGGAGTGGGCAGGAGCACACAAAATTTATAAATAAACTAACAAAAATACATTATTGAAATAAGCACCTAAAAAATTTGGGTGAAACCAACCAACTGAAACTGCGCTGCGTCAGCTGGTCAAAATGCTGAATCGGCTGATTTTCAGCGCTGAATATTAGCTGATTCAGCGCTAAACATCAGCTGATTCAGCACTTTGACTAGCTGATGCACCCGCATCAAGCTAGCGCCGCCACCTTTGCAAAACAAAAAAAATATATGAAGAATTTGTGACTAATTTGTGCTAATTAGTTGCCGCAATCGCGAATTTGTTGCTCTCACCGTTCGCGAATTACAACGATTCCAGAGGTGGCGGCGCTAGCTTGACATCAAGGCAGCGCCGCCACCACTAAACACTTATTAAAAACAAAAAATATACATATAGGAATTTGTGGTTAATTAGTTGCCGCAATCGCGAATTTGTTGCTCTCACCGTTCGCGAATTACAGCGATTCCAGAGGTGGCGGCGCTAGCTTGACATCAAGCCAGCGCCACATAATAAGCCACGAACTGAATCCCATCTACCCACGTGGCCTTGAAAAACATCTGGCTATTCTATTATGCCGCCGTCACGACGACTTTAAAACTTTTTAGAAAATTAAAATCCGACGCAAAATAACGGCGATGCAACCGCATTTAGCAAAAACCTCTCAATTTTTAAAACTTTATTTGCAATGGTAAACCCCAGCTCTCCACCAAAATTTGGCTCTCCGGCAATTTTTGTTATTTGATCACTATTTTTATGTCTAAATTGATCGGACATTATTTATTATTATTATTATTATATTATTATTTATTTAATTTTTTTAATTAATTTCACATTTTAAATTAAATTTAAAATTTTAGATTAAATTAATTAAATTTAAAAGTTAATTAAGTTGCAAAAATATAGTAAAATTATTGGAGAATCTATCGTGATAATGCGATAGTATAACTTTATTTCAATCTTCATCATGACAGATTCTCTAATAACTACTAATTACTATGTATATCTTCACTTCGGCCCCCCGTTTTCTATCATTTCTAGCATGTTTTTCAAATATTTCTGGTGCCACCCTGTTACAAAAGCAAAATTGTTTTTAAAGCGCTTTTTGAATAATTAAAATTATATTTAAAAAAATTTAGTTAAACCTAATATTTTGACGCTCAATTAAATTTACAACTTTGCAATGTATAATGCTGCCTACTAATTAATATTATTATTCAGGGCCGCATATAAGAGAATGGTTTTGGGGGTTCAAATACTCCCCTCCCCGCTTAACTAATTATTATAATTAGGTTTTTGGCTCTTAAATTTGGAAACGAATTAGCCACAAATTCCCATATACTTTTCTTTTCTTTTTAATAAGTTTTTAGTGGTGGCACCGCTGGCTTGATGTCAAGCTAGCGCCGCCACCTCTCAAATGGCTGTAATTCGCGAACGGTGAGAGCAATAAATTCGCGATTGCGGCAACTAATTAGCCAAAAATTAGCCACAAATTCCTATATGCATATTTTTTGTTTTTAATACGTTTTTAGTGGTAGCGACGCTGGCTTGATGTTAGCTAGCGCCGCCACCTTTCAAATGGCTGTAATTCTCGAACGGTGAGAGCAACAAATTCGCGATTGCGGCAACTAATTAGCAACAAATTAGCCACAAATTCTCCATATATTTTTTGGTTTTGCAAAGGTGACGGCGCTAGCTTGATGCGGATAGCTGATGCAGCGCAGTTTCAGCTGATTTTCAGCCGCCAAATTAGCAAATCAGAAGCAATTCAGCTTCTGACGTTACTAAATATCAGCAGCTGACTCAGCTCAATAGCTGAATTTTGTGTTGCCACAGCGTGCTCGCAGTTGATATTCAGCACAAAATGTTACTTGGGTGGGCACTTGACTGGGCACTTCAATCAACAGGGTGGTTGCGTGTCCACCCTGGCCCACCCCTGGTGCCGTCACTGAACTTCAAGCTGACAGCTGTTAGTAACTAAAACTGCAGCAAAGGCGAGTGATAACAGCGCAAAGCGAGTGCCTCTCATCGCTCCTCTCGAAACGGGAGCGCTGTAACATTTGGCGAGCAGTTGAGAATACGAATTACTATGATTTTCGCTCCACTCGCTTTAAATGACAGCTATATCGCTCCGCTCGTCTAAAAGGGAGGACATCAGAATACCGGCCCTGGAGCATTTGAAAAATATGTATGTAAATACGGATAATAAAAAAATTAAAATTTCGAAAAACACTAGATCCCATTGATTGCCCATTATGGGACTAGGCTTTAAACTTGTTAAATGGATAATAGTTATTTCCAAAATTTTTTAAAGAAAATCAATCAGTACATACATTGTTAAAAATTACGATTTATTTTTGAAACTTGAAAATCAAATAGTAATATCGTTTTTACAAATTTTTCAATATTTTTTATAGAAAGTATGTTTTAAAAGAAATATTTTCAAAAAAAAGGTTCTATTTAGTCAATTATTTGCGGACTTATGAACATTTCAAGAATAAGTATAACGTAATTTTTTTAAAATTTATATAAACTCAACAATTAAAGATTCGAAAAAAGAAATAGAACCCATCATTCGCCCATGATGACACTGGGCTTAAAATTTGTTAAATGGATAAAAGTTTTTTACAAACAATTTTTAAGAAAATCGATCAGTACAAACATTGTTAAAAATGGCGATTTATTTTTAAAACTTGAAAATCTAATAGTAGCATTGTTTTAAAATATTTTTCGATATTTTTTGTAGAAAGCACATTTTACAAGAAACATTTTCAAAATAAAAACTTGCCATTTGATAAATTATTTGCGAAGTTATGAGCATTTAAAAAAAAAGTAACATATTTTTCTAAAAATTTATATCTCTTGAAACTAGTACTGAAAGAAAAAAAATTTTCAAAACGATCCCAGATGCAAAAGCAAAATGTTGTCCGATTTGGCGTGGAATGCCCCATATGTATTATTGTTTAGAATTATATATCGGGCGTAATTAAAAATGTACTCCGCTATTTATTACTCTGTAATAAAATTACAGCAGTATTTATTCAACATCCCAAAATCATGAAACCTGCAGATTGCCGTGTTTAATATTCAGTTTCTCAATAATCTATAAAATTTTTATATCAAATATTTTTAAAAAAAGTTATTATAATTAACACTATACGATCTGTTATAAATTCCCAGGTAAATTTTATGGATAGACGATGTAATAGAAAGGCTTTTCTATATAGTAGGAAAACTTGCTGTCTTATAGTTAATTTTCATAGATTTGTTATTATCACGATTCAAACCTCAAATGGGAGAGCAAAAAAGAGGTATTAGGAACATCTTGTTCTCCCCATGTGTTTTGTATAATATATCTAATAGATATGTACATATATCTTAGGGATTTCTAAATGAGTATCAAATTTTACGTTGGTAACCGGAAATGCAATTTATTTGATTCATTAGTCTCACCATTATTAAAATTTTTCTAACATTAATATTATATTATTTAATTGTAAAGAAACTGCCGAATTTATTGCTTCGATCATTCATAATTTTAATTATGATTAGAATTGAATCAAGAAATTTTGCCTATAATTTCCGCATTATTATTTTAGAAGGCATAATACGGTTTTTGAACATTAAATTTAATTTTTATGATTAATATTCTTTTGGTAGTAAAACAATCTACTTACTTATAACCAACCGCGAAACGAGTGAATGACTCATAATAATTATTTCGTGATTTATACATGTTGCATAGCTTATTAACTTGAGATTTTCAAAATTAAATTATATTTCGGCAATAAACATTTAACAACTTAAAATACCGTAAAATGTAACGAGTTAATCAACATTTTAAGCTGTAAGTTGGACAGTAAAAAATTTATTGGAGCTCCCGCAGACAACGAAACAATTAATTTCATTACCTGAGAGACCGTGAATTAGCTTTGACGAATAAGTTGTTAAATAGTTATCGGCATTTTAGTATTTCCGAAGTAAATACTTATTTAAGATCCCATTTCTTATACGATTTGAACTTGATTTTTAATCATAAATTATATTACAATCGGCCACACGCAACTTAATGTCCCGATAGTAAAACTTGTTAAATTTTTTAAAATTTATTGTTAACAAATTTAAAGATTAGCCGCGTGGTGTTTTTTTTTAATAGCACCCCCCGAACATAATTATAAGCTACGTATCAAAAATGGTAGTTATTTATATCTAATTTATTTATTATAATAATGAAGTGTAAATTGTTAAGCGATCGAAGCTGCTATTTATTTCCGGTAAGGAACAAGATTGGAGGCGATATGAATCACAATTAACCCTTCTGTCATCGCCCATAAAGGCGTCTATAATTAAATGCTAGACTTTGAGTATCGCCCGACTGTGAACCAGAAGACAGCTTGGGTAGTTAACTAACAATTTTACCTGGTCAAAACACGGCAGCGCCGACTTATAAATTAAAGTTTATATTTGCACACGACCAAAAAATCCACGAAATGGAGTATGCTTAAGGCTAGGAACGATATATATTGTGTATAATTACATATTATGTGTTAATAGCTACAATGGGGGTACGTGCACTGCCGATTGGGATCAAAGAACCTGGACAGACATTCTTCGGCGGGCTCGGTGGTCTGTCAGCCCCGTGGCGTATGTGCACGTGATTAAGTGGAACAAATACCTTCTTAAACATATTGTTTTTATCAAAACAAAAATTATACCTAAGATGCTGTTACGAGTCAAGCTACAAAATTTGACAACCATGCTATAAATCTGAATGAACCAAATTACAAAAGTGCATAGAAATAATTATATTACTGCGTTTCTTCTATAGTTTTTTTGTCTAAAGCGTATTCTACATTGCCAAAAAAAATAATAGGCTGATTAAATTATGCTCATTTTATTTGTTTTAATTTTCAAAAATATCATTTACAAATTAAACGTAGAATGTGTAGCAGTTCTACAAATAAATCTCTGCCAGTTAGTATAAAGGGTTAAACCGGAAATTGAAAAATTCTCTTTTGACTTTATTTTATATAATATATCTAATACTATCTTCAATTAAAACCTAAATATCAACTTAAATATCAAATGACAGGAAAATAGAAACGACAATTTAATTTATTATATCAAGAACCAAATCTCGTCCAATAAACTGCATTTTGTTTTAATGTGAAAACACTAAATTCGTCTAGAAATGAATTTTGTTCGCACTTTGTAGTTAAAAGCTGGAACCCATTTTAATTTATTCTTTAATCTTTAAATAACAAAATGCCCTTGGTTTTCCAACATTCGCCTTATGCCAAAAGGGCTCTAAAGAGAAAACTGTAAAGGTTACTCAAAAAGCAAGTTGGTTTTTTTAAATCAATAAAGCAAAAAGCACAGTTTTGTTGTTTCAGAATATTGAAAACAATAAGCCTAAAGAGCCGAAAATCAATTTTGAACTTACTCTATAGTAAGCAGTAAGGGTAAGTAGTAAGTAAGTAAGTATAGTAGTAAGGAAAGATACAGTAGCATCCGCTCAATGTGATCACGGATAATGTTATCAGACGGTTATTGTGATCATTTTGACTGGGAACCGGTGTAACCGGGAATACTTACCCCAGTGAAATTTTATATCCCGGTAAAAATTTCCTAGTGGAATTTTACCCCCCGGTAAAAATTCACTAGTGAAAGTTTACCCCCTAATCATTTTTTTCTGGGGGTAAAATTTCCTTAGTGAATTTTTACCGAGGGGTAAAAAAGTTCAAAATAAGCTCAGTGAATTTTTACCCCCTTAAGAAATTTTATAGAGAAATCAGAATTTTAATTACTGTTTATGTATCAAATTCGATTATATTTTATTCTGAAATGCTAAAATATCTTGCTCAGATTTGGAAGAATAACAATAAGTAAAATTGGATAATTTATTAGTTAAATAGTAAAAGTAATAGTAATACAGGGTGGGCATACATACAGGTTTCGACCACAGGTCGAAAGTGGGAAAATTTTTGAAAAAAGAATATCCTATCAGTAATTTAAAAGAATGCTACGACAACGGATCTTATGAAAAAAATGGCGAAAATGAAGAACATGAATCATCTGTGGAAGAAATTAATTGCATTACGGAAAAATCAAAATTTTGTTTCTGTCCCATATACTTTAATAATATTTGGCAAAACCGACTTTATGAGAAGCTTGAACTTTCATTTCACGAGAATTCCGACTTAGAAAAAAAAAAATTCGTTGCTTCATTCGCCTCACACTGCCACACGTTATAGGCAGACGGTAACTGATTTTTTTTGGATGCATGTCTTTATATGCATTACCGGAAGTGAAGATCAGGACATCGTAAGTACGAAAGGTAATTCCTGAATTTATGAAAACTCAAAAACAAGAAGTTGTCTGTTTTCTAGTGTTGAGAATTATATGAATATCATGAAAATGGACAAAAATGCAATTTGGGCAACAGATGTTGAGATGCTTTTCACTGTAGCAAAAATATAGGAGCCGATATATATATTCGCTTACTCAAATTTCAAAAAATCCTTCATGGCTAAGGTTTCCAAGTTCAATGCACCTTTCCGATTAACCTAATTACAAAAATCTGGCAATATATTTGAACCATAAAATTTCAAATCAATTTGAAGTAGTAGTTTCAGTAAAAAGAAGATATAAGAAAATGTAATTTTTAAATAAATGTGTTCAACTTTTAAATTATCCTATTTATTCATCAAATATCTGAGGAAGATAATTTAGCATTTTGCAGTAAAATATTATGGAATACATGAACAAATATAAAATTCTTGTTTACCTATAAAATTTCTTAAGGTGGTAAAAATTCACTAAGAATATTTTGAGCTTTTTTACCCCCCGGTAAAAATTCCCTAGCGAAATTTTACCCTGTAATCATTTTTTACTAGGGGTAAAATTTCTCTAGGGAATATTTACCGGCGGTTAAGTTTCGCTAAGGAATTTTTACCGGGGGTAAAATTTCACTAAGAAATTTTTACCCACGGGGGTAAAATAAAAGGGGGTTAAAATTCCCGGCTACACCTGCCGTATTAATTAGTTTACATACAAAAACGACCGGATAATGTGATCAAAAAGCCGCTTATTATTATCACTTTCAATGAATTTCCTACACATTAATAATCTCTTTTTCTAAGTATCTTTTTCTGATTTGTCATTAAAATTTTATTATATCTTTACAAAACACGTCACTTGTTTTAATTTCTATACAAAAACTAATGAAGTTTCCCGTTTCATGGCGTGTTTCTATTTTTATTTTGCTAAATGTGCACTTTGTTTTATGTATTTTAATTTAAGTTTAGTTTATTCTTGCTAAATTTACCTAATTCTTCTAAAATTCGTTTTTTTCTAAAATTTGTATCAGTCGGTTAATGTTATCAAAATGTTTTTGGCCCAAAGTGATCACATTAAACGGATTCTACTGTATATGATAAATGATATGAAGGTCGACTCTCGCTTAGGTACTATACATAAGAAAGTCAATTCCCGCATGCATTTTGACCAGAGCCTTTTTTTTTAGCAAATTCCATTATAATAAATATAAGATTCCTTTAATGATTTTCTTAAAATTTGTAAAGCAATTTATTTTCATGTTGGCTGAATTGGAAACTTCTATTGAACTTCTATTGGCAAAAATAATTTATTTACTATTGTAATAAAATATTTTGTAAGGAACGCAACAAATTGCGAGTTGCTATCGATTGATAGCTTTATCTTCGCTTTAATAAGTATTTAATTTTTAAAATTAAACTTACTTAATTATTTTGGTTCAACAATTAGCGTATAGTTGCTCGTTCTTAGTTATGTTTCTCTTCAGGATAATAATTGGGACGAGTAACTGCGACTTTTTGGTGTTCGGTTGCAACTGTCGCTTGGCGGCATACTTCTTGCAGAGATTATTTTTTGTTTTTTTTTGAAACTTTTTTTTTCGGAACTTACGTCCCTCGCTTTACACGCCTTATCAGCTAGATAACATCTTGGGTTTCTACAGTAAAATAAAGCTGGTTGATCGTTTTCCAGCGTGTAGAGGAAAATTCTGGAGGCCCCATGAGGGGAAGAGGAATTGTTTGGTTTCAGGTCTAGCTTATGGTTGGTGCTGTCAGTTATCAGCTATCACCTTGGGTAGATTTTTTGTGCTGAACTGACGGGCACATTTCGTATGAGGGGTCGGAGATTGGGAGTTCGGTTGGTCCTCCGGGGGGCGAAGGGAAATTTTTCGTTACAACATATGTCGATGGATTTTCATATTTTAGACAGCTACTAATGATATGGTGAAATTTATTTAAACGGTTCATTTCTTATCTTCGTTTAAATGTACACTCGGGCCTGCTAGGTGCTACGTATGCACTGCAGGGTTAACATGGACATGTTGCATTTTGCAGATATAATTACCCCTCATGCCTTCATATTCTAAATTCATTTGCTAAAAATATTATGTAATACCATGTATACTAACTTACATACAATCTACAATAAATATTTTTAATTCAAAATTTTGAATATTGTGCATATTTTTTTAATAATTAAGTTATGAAGTATTATTAAATTGTGATGAATTGTGAGGCAAAAAAAAATAAAAATTAATAATTTATTGCTATTTAACCAATTTAATATTAAATTAGGCATTTTTAAATTTAACTGCACATGCGACATCTAGAATATGGTAGCAGTACTACATGAGCAACTTACAAAATATTAAGTTTTTGGTACAGGGAAATATATTATTTCTTGAAAAATAATTTTAGTTTCCTGTAAAATTTCCAAACTTAAGGCTTGTTTCACAAGACGTTAAATTCAACGTCAAATTTACGTGTAAATTTTAATGTAAATTTGGTCATATTTTTGCCACAATTTTATGTAGGTAAAAATAATTTTCTGTTTGCAACGATGTAAATTTTGATAACAAATTTAACACATGCGCTTCCATATTAACAAACAGTTTAGGGAGATTTTTCAGATATTTAGTTATTTAAGCCACACTGAGAGAAAAGAGATGGTAAATTGAATGAATCTGAAATGTTGAATCTTTTCTTATTGAATTAAACGAAATTTCGTTGAATGAAACAATTTTTAGTTGTTACAATAAATTCAAAAATGTTGTTTCAATGCATTAGTTTTGTTAAATAAATATTAGTTGATTTAATGTTTATAATGGGTTCAAATAAGCTTCTATACGATATTATCGTTGAATTAATAAAATAGTTAGATTGGAAGAAAACCAATGAAATTCTTGAACGAAACTATTATTTTGTCTTGTTGTCGCATTTCAGTATGTCATTTCAATGCAACCGAAATGTTAATCAGCTAAACTGAACACAATAAAATTGTTGAATAGAAGCTTGAAAAATATGCGAGCCACTGCGTAAGTTTATTGTCATATATTTCAGTTTGATCATTGATGCATAATAACCTTGATGTGTTCATGAAATGTGTGTTTGCAAAGTGCTAGAAAAATGGATACTACAGTTATGAATAATTGTTTAAAAGTTAATACCTTTGAGGATTATTTGTTTAACTTTATTTATTCATAAAATGCACTACTGTTAATACAGTAATACACCTATTGTGATGGTTCAACATTGGATATACGCATTCAATTTAGAGTGCTTGATTTAATACCATCATAAGTTAGTGTAATGTTTACTCGAGAAATAATGCTACGCTTTATATTAACGTAATTATATTTTTCTAACAATTACACATAATATTTTTTACAACGACAACCATTTTTCTTGCTCAGCGTCACCTGGCACATGACCAACGCCCCACCAAATAATTCTCCATATACTACAATAAATTACATCAAAAACCTAAAATGATTCAAACAATAGATTAAATTGTTTAATTTAATGCACCGAAATGGTTGATACAATATACCTACTTGGTTAGTCCGAAAAGTGCGGAATTTTGAATCAACCTTTTACTACGTCCTATTAAAGAAACTGGTAGCTTTAGTGTAGTAAATTTTGATTCAATTAACACAACGAGAACGTTCAAGGAAATACTTCTCATGTTAAAATAACGCAAGAAAGTTAACATTTTATTTGCATTAGTTTAATGCACGTTTTGCATTCGCCACCCGCAATGCAAAAAATTTGTTGGTTGAATCCGAGGTTGAATCGTTCATCGTGTGATTAAGCAATTTCTTTCTCTCAGTGCACGATTTGGCCATCCAAGATTCCATATAAACTCCGCATGCGCTAATCTTACATTCTTGAAAATACACGAGGACTAAAATAAATAATAAAAATAAGGGTGATAATTTTGAACATTTACTTAAAAATTTTCAATAAAAATTTTGTAAATTTAATTGTTTGAATTTTAAAAATTTAAATTAATTTAAAAAAAATTGGATATGGCCATGCCATGCCCATAACTTTATTATACTTTTAAATAACAAAAATATAAAGAAATATGATATTTACACAATTATTGATTAATACTTTTTTATTTTTAATATAGAGCAGAATATAATAAAAAAATAAAATTTAAAAAATAAGAAAAGAAATAGAAGCAAAAATTAAAAAAAAAAATTTGAAAAAAGAATATTTACAAAAATAGAATAGTTACACGATTATTGATTAATACTTTTTTAATATTATTATAGAGAAGAATTTAATAAAAAAATTAAATTTGAAAAAAGGAAAAAAATTATTTTTTTAATTTACAAAATATTTATTATTTTTCGTTTCCGTGTACCGATTTTAACCAAAATCTAATCACTTCTAAGTTTCAATATACAATGTGTTCACGATAAGAGGTAACAGTGAATAATTCTTATATCTTACTAGATACAAAAAAAAGTTGAAATAGTTTTATATTCAACTCGAAATTTACCATCGGAAACTGCGAATGTAAATTTTTGTGTACTTCAAGCTCAACCGAAAGTAAACATGAATTTATTTTTTCAAATGACAACATGTATTTTTTTTAACATTTTCGTAATCTGCAATTTTTTCTCTATACAGACATACAAAATTATCACAGGATTACATAAGAAAATTTTCGAGAAAAATGCAAGATAAATTAATTAATTATTTAATTTATTTAGTGGGCTATGAAAACAAAATGACACTATAGTATCATGTCTTGAACAAAATGTTGGCAATTTTGAAGAATTTATCAGATAGGTTGTGTTTTCTGTACCGTGACGTTGTTTTGTTTTCATAACACTAAATAAATTAAATAATTAATAAATTTATCTTGCATTTTTCTCGAAAATTTTCTTATGTAACCCTATGTTAATTTTATATATATATATGTATAGAGAAAAAACTGCAGATTACAGAAATGTTAATAAATAGACATGTTGCTATTTGAAAAAAAAAATTCATGCTTACTTCCGGTTGAGTTTGAAGTCCAAAAATATGTACCTCCACGGTTTCCGATGGCAAATTTTGAGCTGAATAAAAAACTATTTAAACTTTTTTTTATATCTAGTAAGATAAAAAAATTATTCACTGTTACCTCTTATCGTGAACACACTGTATATGTATTAAATACGAAGTTTTATTAAAAAATTCCTATTACATTTTGAGGTAAAGCCCACACAAGATTTGACCACACACACATACACATACAGACATTTTTTGGAAATGATGATTTTCCGCTTCTGGGACCCCAATATGCCTAAATTCATCAAAATCTCAATTTTTTTTCTGCACGATAAGAATACTTTTTCATACTTTGTATCATAAAGTAAAAATTAAATTTAATGTAAAAAACCTTGATAGGTTTTAAAAAATTTTTATTAGAAAAAAGTTATCTAGTTATTCCTATTCGGAATGACGGGTCAAATTTTTTGTAAAATGTTTTATTTAATAGATACAGCAATGTGAAAAATATCAAGAAAAATAAAGTTTGAATAGTAATGAAATATCTTTTCTTCGGATTAGATTGTAATATTGATAAAAATTACATTTTTGTGTCAAAGTTTTATTTTCATGTTATACACTTTTATTATTGTACAAGCTGATTTTATGTGTTGCACCAGTAATTTTATATTATACCGGGTTTGCCTACATCTTGGGCAACGTATTGTATATTTAGACGACTCAATCCTCCGAATTCACACTGTGTTCCCCTCAACTGTATTTTTGTGGGATGCCAGCAAAATTACATCTCGTCGCGAGATCCTGATGATGGTGACGTTTAGTCATCGAAACATGTTGATGCGATAGAACTTGCTGTTTTATTTGCCCTACCCCTCACACCCAAAATCCTATTACAACAAAGTTTGAATTTTTCTACTTTTGGGTGGTTTTAGACAATAAAAGGTTTGAATCTAGTTTGTAGATTATTTTACGCTCTTTAAAAATGCCTTAACCATTTTTATTCAAAATGAATATTTTCCGAGCTATGGAAAACTACTTACAGCGTGAAATGTGCGTCAATTTCAAAATCAAAACTGGGCGGACTCTAAACGGGAAAATGTCTACTGCGCACATTTACACGCACTTTTACCACAAAATTTAGAACATGTTCTAAATTTTTTACATGAAAATTTAACACAAAATTTGCTGATAAATTTTCTGTATGCAACGGTGTTAGATATTTTTAAAAAAATTTACATGTAAATTTGACGTCGAATTTAACGTCGTGTCCAAAACAGGCTTAATTGTCAATTTTTTTTACCAAAAGTACCACATCAAGTTGGATATATTTCAATATTTGGTTAATTTCAAAGTTTTTCATTTGTGAATTAGTGGAAAAATTCGATTATAAATTATAATAATTTATTATTATATAATAGGTAGTATAGTACGAGCATTATATATTACACATCTGTGATTTTTTGGGCACTCTAATATTCCCAGTCAGGCTTTAAAAATAGTTAAAAAACAAAATAGTCCAGTCAATGGGTATTTTTGCTTTGCAAAAGGTATAGGGAAGTTTACATTTAGCATGATTGTTCAGTTAGGTAGTTATATGAAATTCGAAGTTTTCGCCATTCGCGCCGCCATCTTGATTTGAACGGGTTGAAAATGAGCGTTATAGTCAATTTAAAAGTATTATTGGTTAATGATGTTCATATTTACATACATATTACATATTTACTGGACACAATGACCGAGATAGCGGGAAATTATTTAGAAGTAAAGAAAGAAATATTTATTTTGAGTTCAATTTTTTGGAAAATTTTATTTTTGAACGAAAGTTTTCTCCTTTTATCCATTTTTTGTCCTACTTTTTTACTCCTTTCCACACCACCATAGAAGAAGAGTAAAGGGGCGCATTTTTTTAACGTAGTATCCCCAGAAGGCATACTTAACGAAGCATTCATCATATAGTTTAAGATAAATAATACTTCAATCATTTCGAGCTTCTTTTATACATCGATGGACGGATGGTATTGTTATGGTTATTGCTATTGATGATCTTATATCGATGCATGTAAAAATATGGTAGTAGTACTAGAAGTCAAATACGATATAGGTATACCTATATCATATATAAATCAGAATTATCAATGTTGAGCTACAGGACACAAATAAAACACATTTGTAAACAAGCTTTCAAAATTTTTTTTTTTTTAAACAAGCTTTCGAAAATTTTTCATATATTTTTTATTTTTTATATAAATTTTTAATATAAAATATATAAAACTTGTTAATATGAAATTTTAAGTTATTAGACCACTGACGGTAGACAATACAAAGGGCAAACATCGGAAAAATTCACAATCATGTTTCTGATTTTGTGGTAAGTTGTTAGGGTACCTACCAGTAGTGTAACGCCAAGTTTGCAGCTTCGAAAGACTTATGCTAATTTCGTGGTACTCGAAAAACCTCGAAATTTTTTGACTGATTTTAGTTTTTGGTCCGAAACTCCTAAAAGGATGCTTCCTACGAAAAAAGTCACTCCATTCTCTTTTGAAGCTGTGAACATTTCCTACAATTTGAGTCCAACCTCAATTTTATTAATATCGAATTACACTACTTAAACCATATATCAATCGACTAATATATATATTTATCGTACACAAAATCTTATTCACAAGTGGCTATCTTCAACTTCAAATTTTTATTTTGAAAACTTCTGATTTTATGTAATTTCAATCAAGCTGAAAAACTTAAATATAATCATAAAGTGCTAAATAGACACGATAAAACATTTTTAGTTATCTTACTGCTAGCACCTGTTTATCCTAAGAAATAAAAAATATTGCCAATCCATGCGTATTGTGCTCAATACGCACGCGTTTTACTACCTCTGCGACCGTTCTGCGACAATCTATAAACGGGCAAAATTTTTGTCAGCCTCTACTCCAACGTCAATGCGAGCATCATCGAGTAAACTTTAAATCTAACTCAAAAGTTAAATATTTTCGAATCTTATAGAGCCTTAGATCCGACCTACTATAAAATTAACACAAGTCTGATAGCGTTTATTGTTTTTTTTATTAAAATAGATAACAGAATGCAGTTTTTTACATTAAACTTATTGATAAGTATTTAAATTACATTTTAAACTGAAATATATTAAACGAAAAAGGTAATCATATTCATTTGAGCAGTCTAGATAAAATATGCCTGTATTGTGTACATACTATATTATGATAACAATTTGAGTTATTAAATTTAACTATTATTTAAAAAAATTATAGGTACATTATGTTTAATTAGACAATAAAACTTTAAATAACAAGTTAAATTCAATAATATAATTTGATTATATTATTGAATTATATATTATATTATATTGTTTAATTTCTCACAAGTTAAGATTTATATATTTATATGTTTAATTAGTTGGAGGATTAATCTAAATCTGGTAAAAAAATTAATATTAAGATAAATTCAAGTTTAAACACAATTTTTTTTATTTATTTGAAAACTGGTTGCAATATGTATAAGAAAAATCAGAATTCATTTGTAAAATTAAGGGGGCATTCTAGTCTAGAGGCATGAATTTCGGGCGGTTTTTGAAGCTCTGTACGAACGAAACAAAATATATTTTTACTGTCCATTTTTTTATCATTTGTTTATTGATATTTTAAGATTACATAAAAAATTAACCGAAAAAAAAACTAAAAATTCACAAAGTTATGAGCTAGCAAAGTGGAAGGTCCAAAAGAAAAATGGTGTCTTGGCGTGCATGACTTCAACCCTTTCGGTCATCTGAAACAAAAAAGCTGAACGAATTCGTAATTAGTATAGATGCCGCTATAGCATTAACCTTGGAAAAAAAAAATGTTTTCACTAAAAGGCAGCCGTTTGAAAATTATTTTTTTTGCATGTTTTAATTAACAATTCCAAATTTTGTAAAAATAGTAAAATTAAAAATTTTAATCTGATCGTGGTTCAAGCGATAGAGGAATGCATAAAGAACATTTACACCAAAGGGTATAGCCAGGTTTATATGGGAAATCTGCCTTTGCGGCCTTTTCGACTCGTACTTGGGGGATCGTTTTGGTATCAAATAAAAATAATTCAGCCAAATTTTCAACTCTTTATCTTAAACGGTTCTCGAGTTTTTCAAGAAAACCTCTTTTTTTGATTTTATTTTTTTTAAATAGTAAAATTCAAAATTAATGGATGGTGATTTTTTGCTAATTCTTAGGAGTAAAAGACATGAAAAAATACTTTGGTCATGATTATTAAACAAAAAGCCGATTTTTGGCGAAAGAAATAAAATTTAAATCTTATTTTTTAACGCCTTTCTGAAAAGTGTCACTCACCAAATTTTGTCAGAAAATGTCTTTTATACTCCCTTATACTCAGGAATTTTTTTGATTTTTTTGAAGTGGTGCAACAATATGGCAAAAATTAAAAAGTAATTATTTTCTGTAATTTTGCATTTAAATAAACTTATATATTTTTCACATTTCCGGGAGTAAAGTGGTCACTTTACTTTCACTTTTGCGGAAGTAAAGTACTATTTTTTTTTATCTGAAATTTTGCATATATAGATAGATTCCCACAACTAATTACTAGACGTTTAAGGTTAACGAGGTGGGGCACGAGGGAAAATTTTATTTTTCGGTTTTTTTATAACTATGTGTAGTGCCGTTTTCAAATTATTGTAAATTCAAAATTTCTAATGTAGTAGCTATATGTAATTTATCATTTGCAGCGAAATTGTGAAAAATAGTTTATAGGGTGCCGAATGAGTTAGCCGAATATAAGAAATTTATTTATACAAATATCTGCTTTACTAATTATTTTAGAGAAAAGATTTAAAACACAAAAATAATGAAGAAATACAAACTATTAATGAGATTTAATGCTCAATACGAATGAGCATTAGATTTCATCTAACTTTTACTTAAAAAGTCAAAAAATGGTTTTGAAATTGTTAAAAGTTTCATATATCAGACTGGCCATGTAAGTTTCCAATATTTTTGAAAATAGAAATTAAATTGAATTTTATTACATGGCTAGTACAATAAATGGAAATTTTAACAATTTCAAAACCATTTTTTGACTTTTTAAGGAAAATCTAGATAGAACCCAATGCTCTTATCATTCGTAGCTTTTACATGTTAATTTCCTATGTTCGGCTAACTCATTCAGCACCCGGTATACACCTCGGGACTAAGGTTCTTTTCATCCCATTTGCGATTTTTGTACTCGGCTAACATCTCGTGTAAAAACCTTTGCACGCGGGATGAAAAGTAGTACTTTAGTCCCATGATATATAATATACTAAAATTTATAAAAAAAATTTTTACCGAAAATTAATAATTACATTACTTAGAAAACATTTTTAATCGTTTTACTGCAAAGTGATTGCATAAAGACCATTAGAAATTATATAATTTTAAAATAGTTTGAAAAAATTTCTAAGTATTGAAAAGACCAACCTTACTCAGAGCAGGATTTATGATCTATTTTGTATGGAATATGTCAACAATTTATGACAATTTTGTTAAACAGTATCGATAATATACTTAATATAAAAACTTTTCTGATTGAAATTTTTGTTTCTATTGTTTTAAAACGAAAAATTATTCCCAATAATACGGAAAAATTATATATCAGTAGTTATCTTTAAGAGTAAAGCATGGAAACAAGATTTTTTTAACGTCTCTTTAATCATTTTTCACATACTGTATTATTTTAAGCAGGATATGTCTTAATTTTCTATGGTTTTCTCTGTTTTTTCTCTGGTGAGGATATATTTTCAGTAAAAACAAATTTTATACTCTTTTTAACCATCGAAAACATAAAAGTTTGTTTAAATGCAAGATTACAAAAAAAATTACATTTTAATTTTTGTCTTATTGTTGCACCACTTCAAAAAAATCTAAAAAATTCATGAGTATAAAGGAGTATAAAAGACATTTTCTGGCAAAATTTGGTGAGTGACACTTTTCAGAAAGGCGTTAAAAAATAAGATTTAAATTTTATTTCTTTCGCCAAAAATCGGCTTTTTGTTTAATAATCATGACCAAAGTAATTTTTCATGTCTTTTACTCCTAAGAATTAGCAAAAAAATCACCATCCATTAATTTTGAATTTCACTATTTAAAAAAAAATAAAATCAAAAAAAGAGGTTTTCTTGAAAAACTCGAGAACCGTTTAAGATAAAGTGCTGAAAATTTGGCTGAATTATTTTTATTTAATACCAAAACGATCCCCCAAGTACTATTCGAAGAAGCCGCAAGGGCAGATTTCCCATATAAACCCGGCTATACCCTTTCAAATAAATCGGTTCATTAGAACTTATGATATCGTGCACGCCAGAACACCCTTTTTTTTGGACCTCCCACTTTGCCACTTATAACTTTGTGAATTTTGAGTTGTTTTTTGGGTTAAATTTTTATGTAATCTTAAAATATCAATAAACAAATGCTATAAAAATGGATAGTAAAAATATTTTTTGTTGCGTTTGTACAGAGCTTCAGAAACCGCCCGAACATGCCTCTAGAGTAGAATACCCCCTTAGGGGAAAAAAGGGGTCGGAAAATCAGTTTTTGTTTTATTTTTTTTCTCTGTTACTAAAACTTATAAGAAATGTTGTCAAAAAATGGAGCTGAAATCGACAATTCTATGTAAGTTTAAAATAGTTATTTATGTATCAAGGGCATTATGACGATGTTTATGTCGAGGGCAACCAATTTAAAAGGTCGAAGGCTATCCGGCCCGAGAGTTTTTAAGTTGCTTGAGAACATAAACATCGAGTAATGCTAGTGGTGGGTGCATACAACGTTTTATATTACACTGCATTTGAATTTGAGAAAATTTAAGAAATTTTATAAATTTTGAATTTGATTTTGCTAAATTTTCTAGTTTGCGGTGACTTGTATATAATATAATTGCAATTGACAGGGCATAATAAACGGGCATTATGATTTATACGCCCTAGGTTATAATAGCATACTTAATATATTTCGTTGTCAAGGTATAAAAAACCAATAATGATTCAGTGTAATATAATAGTATATTATACATTATGGGAGTAAGGTGCTGCTTTTCATTCCGCGTGCAAAGGTTTTTGCACGAGGTGCTAACCGAGTGCAAAAATCGCACACGGGATGAAAAGAACCTTAGTCTCAAGCTGAATTACATTGCTTAATAACTAAATTTGAGATTTTGAAATTGCTCGAAAACGGCGTTAAATATCGAAAAACCGAGCAAAAAATTTACCCCCGTTACAGTAACCCCCCAGCGATTTGTCGTAAGAAGCCAAATGCAAAATTTCAGATCAATAGCACGCAATAATTGCACGGGAAAAAAAGTATTACTTTAGTCCCGCAAAGGCGGGATCCAGCTGAGAGCTCAATATTGTTGTTATGTTGCTTTATAGGCATAAATGTCCTCGCTCGGGATTTCATGTGTTAGCAAGAAAATATACACGTGATTGTCACAGCATCCCCTCCCCCCCTCTCGTGATCAATCGTGATGTTATTCTAACCTCCTCCCCCCCTGTTAGAACCTCACGTGATTAAAGGACAACCCCCAAGAAGAAAATTATATTTGGCGTTTCATTAACGAATTAAAAAAAGTTCAAAAAAACAGAGACGTATTTTATGAAAGCCTAGTTGCCGGGAACCATACCGCAAAAAAACATAAAAAGTTTATCCTTGCAGATCAATGAATCTTGACATTAGTTAATGATTTTGAGAATCGGGATATATTAGAATACCTTCGTGGTTTGGCCCACAATTTCGAAATGTTGGAGGCTTAATCTAAATAAAATAGAAAATTTCAAAATAAACGAAAATATTAAAAAATACTGTTGTTTTTTCTAACTTTTGAGAAATTTATTTAATTTGTTTAATTTTCTTAATTAATTTTTATGGGTTAAAAGTCTATCAAAAATTTTCGATAGATGGGGTTACTGAATGGATAAAAATAAAAAACTCCCGGCGAATCGTGCCGCGGCGAATTGTGCCGCGGGGAATAGTTCCCGGCGAGTCATGTCGCGGCGAATCGTACCGTTTCCTGAATTTCTATCGTACAAATTACAATAAATTGACGTTGCTCCACTTTTAACAGCATGTACAGAGTGGAGAGCGGGAGAAGCACACGGAAAAAAAAGTTGTTAAAGTAACTACAATTATTGCAGTGCAATCTACTACAATAAATTGTAAATATGGTGACAACACCAAACATATCGTCGACATACAAGCAAAATTAACTAACTGCAAAACTCAAGTTTTACAGGAGAGCAGCTTTTAGGTTAAATATCTCTTATAAAATCAGACAATTAATGCTAAATTTCAATAATTTTAGTCATAATACAATTAATATAGTTTATTATATTAAAATTTTAAATATTCTTTTATTATTATAGCGTTAATCAACTCAATTAGTCAAGTATATTATTTTCGCCATTTATGCAGTTGGTCACTTTTGCTTGTATGGCGACGATATGTAAAATTTACACATCAACTGTTGTAAAATGTCTGTAGTACAGTTTACTACAATTGTTGTTAAATTTTAGCAGCATTGTGATATGAAGTACTTAATATTTTGTTACGGGCAAAATCGCCCTTAAGACGTGAAAATGTCTAAATGAGAAAGAGGGGTCTCAGTTGTCTGGAAGGCCACCAGCTCAAAGTCGGCGAGGTCATGGATCGCTACAAAAATCAGGGACATCCAGAAACCGAGTTCCACAAAACCTAAATCAGGAAAGTCTATATCGAGAGGGCGCCACTCGAGCTGAGGGAAAAGCGAAGACTTACCTTTCTTGGAGACTTCGCTCGAGATTCGAACTCCAATCTAACGTTAGTTTCGTAATAATAAACACAAAAAATTGGGTAACACCTGAATTTAATTTTTATCAAAATAAAATATAATTTAGAAAACAAAACAAATGATTAAATCAAAATTTGCAAATGGTCAAAGTCAAGTTGTTCGCCGTCAAACCTTAAAACTAAATGAAGGTGAGTTCTTAAAATATAATGATGATTAACATTATTAATTTCATACAACGACAATTAATGATCGAAACAAAAGAATGCTAAATACTAAAATAATTGTACATATTAATTAATCAACATGATTACAAAAAAACAGATTTCTGAAACTAAATTTTGCTTATCAAAGAAATTCCTTGACCGACTCGACGAACAATTTGTCATTCAATACTGAAAACATAAGATAAGAACGCAATGTTGTGATCTTCAAAACGTTAACTTCGACGGTAACTTCGACCGTTCGACGGTAAAACGGAAACTACGTTAATTCCATGAACTAATAAATTTCTGATTTGACTAAATTTCGATAACACAAACCAAACAAAAAAAGATTGCACCGGTAAGTTGAAATTCACCAAATTGTTACGACCAAAATTTAAAATGACGATATGAATAAGTTGCATTATGTAGGAAAGCACTTACGACATCAAGTTGCCACACAAGATCTTCAAGGTGAAGTGCTGATGCACTTGACGACAATTTGTGCTGACTAGCAAGGCGGGATAGCCAACGGAAAATTCCTGTACGAACAACGGAATTGCTAAACCAAATTGAGAAGCTGGACTCAAAATCGGTGATGGTGGTATTTCCGAAACAAACCTTCACTTGAGATCGGTCACCACGGACCATAGTATGCAGCAAACGGCACAAATAATACTTGAGCTTAATAATGTTTCTGAAGGGAGGCTGTGAATCCGCACAAGGCGATAGCCGTGCTGAATGCCAACTCCGGGCATTTCAGCCACAAAACACAAACTTCAAAAGCAAAAATTTCTTCAGAAAGGGTCAAGTAGCGAAGGCATCACCAAATTTTCCATTACGAATGGGGGCTGTTAATACCACCCATCCGGAGTCACGGATCTTCGAAGACTGACTCAAGACGGGAGCGTGTAACTGATAACGTCAGATCTACTGACCTCTATTGAAAATGGTTACGACTAACAAATTAATTATGCTTGAAACTATTAATTACCAGAGGGTGCTTGAACGCGCAAATTAAATTTAAAATTACTGAAATTAAATAAAAACAAAGAATTCAAAACGAAGGTTACAATTTTGTTGTTCTAATAACTTGTGCTTAAGTATATAGTACTAATGGTGATGTTGTTTTAACAACTGTAGGTGTAGTTAACTTTACGTTTACTGTGTAGTAAATGTTGCTAATATTCAGTACAATTCACTCTTGGTGCTCTTGTTACTTGCACAACATTGTTAAGTAATGTTAACGACCTCGAAAGTTAATTGTACTACAAACTTGTTGCTATTAAAAGCAGCGCACTTAAAAGATCATAAAGTATTGTATACTTATGACCTTTGCCGACCACAGAATTATTATGTGGCTTTGACAACAAATGGCAGTTGTAATACATATATTAAATTAAATTGACGTAAACATTTTTATAATTATAATAAGGTAATAAATTACTTCCGTTGAAGCGAAAAACCACTTTAAACTTCAGTTTTTGAGGGCTTCCAGTGACATCCAGATTTTTTAGATTTTACGGCTGCAGTTCCAAGCAGTGTCTATTTTTAACTAAGTTGGGTCCTAGACTCTAGCAAATTTTCAGGCCCCTTATAATATATTCAATTGTAACTAATAGCATCGAAGGCCCAATTTTTGGGTTATTTATCAGTATTTTATTTGTATTTTACGATTTTATATTCTCTCTTTTCGGGCCCCTCTGGCAATTGGGCCCTAGGCACCTGCCTAATGCGCCTAATGGCAAAATATACCCTGGTTCCAAGAAGAATAGTAACGTCAGTACTACAATATTACCTACAAAATTGATTACATAAAATAAGAGATTATATATGATATCTATAAGCAATACTTACCGTTAATATTCTTTGGTTTTCATCAATTGCTAAATAGGTTTGTGTCTTTAAACGATTTTGCAAAACGAACTAATTTAGTTGTTATATCGGACTATTTAGTAAAAAGTGAATTACTGGTTATTTTTGAATTTGTGTTGCAAATCTGTATCCAGCTGAAAAAACCACGTTTTTATTAATTTGCAGTTAGTCCAGTCAATGAAAAAGTATAGAGGGAAATGTTGGGAACACAATTTTTGACATGGTTACTTTGTTTAGACTAGTTAGGAGGTACATATCAAAAGTCCCCGCCCGTAGCCCTTGAGCCGGGGTGGTAGCGGGGGTTTGAAGGTCCCATTTTACGGTTTCTTGCTTATATCTCGGAAAATATGCGTCCTAGCGAGATAACCATTCTATAGAAAATGAAAGCTGATAAAATTTGCTACAAGTTTTATTCAATCAAGGTTTTTGATATCTTGTCTAGTTTTAGAAGCATTAAGGTCTGTATTGGGAATTTTTTTCTAAGGGAAAATAAAATTCAATGATTTTGGTTTTTTAGCATGTTATTATTGACATTTAAAGGAAACAAACAAATTTTTTTTGACTTAATTTTTCAATGTTTTATAATTATTTATTATTGGTCAAAGTGAAAAGAAGGTACATAACTGGCCCGGGTGATTTCGGCTCTTGGGGACATCGGAAATAAGAAAATGAAAAAAAGAATTAATCTATAGACCTGTCGTTATCGCTGGATCTAGGATCTATTTTTTCCATCCCTAACTTTCCATTTTACAGCCCAATTTGTGCCTAAAAATAATCAATTTTATTTTGTAAGTCTGCAATTTTGTTGATTATGTTTCAGCGATAACGACAAGTCTATAGATTAATTCCTTTTTTGATATTTTTATTTCCAATGTCCTCAAGAGCCGAAATCACCCGGGCCAATTACGTACCTTCTTTTTACTTTGACCAATAATAATAATAATAATAAAACATTGTAAAACTAAGTCAAAAACATTTTTTTTGTATCCTTTAGATGTCAATAATAACATACTAAAAAACCAAAACCATTGAATTTCATTTTCCCATAGAAAAAAAATTGCCAATAAAGACGTAGAAAAACGTGCAAGTAACCAGGCTAAACCTTACTACTTCCAAAACTATACAAGATATCGAAAAACTTGACTGAATAAAACTTGTAGCTTTAAACAGCTTTCATTTTGTATAGAATGATCATGTCGCTAGGACGTACAATTTCCGAGATATAATCAAAAATCCTAAAAATGGGACATTCAAACCCCCCCTTCTCCCCCCGGCTCAAAGGTTACGGGCGGGGACTTTTGATATGTTCATCTTCTAACTAATCCAAACAAAGTGACGAAGTCAAAAATTGTGTTCCCAACATTTCCCTCTATACCTTTTTTTTGTGCATTCGTTGCCTGGACTAAGTTGTTATAAATTAAAATAAAAATATAGTATAAAACCATTACATTAAAAAATTGAGTACTTACCTTAAAGGAATATTTCATCCAAGACCTTGTAGAGGTATACCATTATAGATATATAATAAGAAAGCATTATAAGAAAGTATACCATTATAAGTAGTTTTAACTTATGGAAAATGATACGTTGCAGTCGAGGCAGTTTTGTGTTATATTACATGTTGTCACTAGTCATAACAACGGTAATGGAAATATTACTTACCATCCTTAATTTCATTACCGTTGTTATGACTAGTGGAAATATTACTTACCATCCTTTATTTCATTACCGTTGTTATGACTAGTGACGTACATTTCTTATATTTTTATTTTGGAAAGGACTTGTCTTGGATGAAAAACCGCATATGTGACTCGCTGCAAAAGTGATCCATTCCGGATTCGTAAGCTATCGTAGCTAGCGCTCGTTCTGATATTTTGCTTACTCTTCCGGAATGGACAACTTTCGCTAGCTCGTACGTAAATAGCTATTTCAGGTACTAAGTTATGTCCCATTCAGTTAAAATGTAACTGAACGTAGTCACCATAACTTTTTTGCACTTCATTTCAAAACTATTTACTACTTCTCAGTTCTCATTCTAGTACCTTAGGTTACTGTTGTTCAAACATAAATGAAGGACGAATAAAACATTCCGTATATTCGTCAAAGAATGATTCAATTATAGAAACTGCGAAATTGCAAAACATCAGAGTTGCAATATTGTGTTACATACTTATTATACGGGATAAATTGTACTACAATTGATATGTACTTTTTACTTATCTTATTGTTACATCAAAATCAACTAGTTTGAGTGATAAAACAACAACGCTCTTGAGTTTACAACAAAATTGTAAAATTAACTACATGCATATCGAACAACGATGCGTAAGTGCATTTTAAGGTAGGCGTTCACTTATACGCATCGTCGTCACCGTCCGCATCGTACGAATCTTCGTATATGCATGAGCCCGTGTAGAACGATACGATGTAATGAACGCTGGCTCATTTAAAATAATGCAAAGCAACTGAAAATGCGATGACGGCGTTGCTGGCGGTGAGGTCGATGCGGACAAGTGAACGCTTACCTTTACAGCTCATTTTAGTATAAACAGCATGGGGGGGTGCGTTTAATTTAACTGCAATTGTTATTCATATGACCATCATAAATCTGATATCAATATTTTCTTTTGCGTACATGAATTTGAATATGGAATAAAACACAGACTATTACAAACTAACCAAATATTTTATTTTTCCCTGTTTCATTAACATGGAAAATTTAAGTTTATACGGTTTTGAACAAGGTATCATCCAAATGGCACCCCTCACACAGCATTTTTCTGAAGTTTTTGTGTTCTCTTTAGTGGGAGTGTCAATAAACAGAATATGCGGTATTGAAGTGATACGAATCCCAGGGAACTCATCACAGAGCCTTGCACTCCCACAGGGTGACAGTAAGGTGTGGAATTTCAAGAATTGGGATCATTGGCCCTTACTTTTTGAAGAAAATGATCGAGCGGTTACAGTCACTTCTGCACGTTACCTGACCATGATCAAGGATTTGTCAAGGACAGTTGGAAGAGATGGAGCTGGAAGACCTCTGGTTTTATCAAGACGGCGCTACAGCAAGAATTTGCATAGATTTTTTGCGAGACAAATTCCTCGGGCTCTCGTCTCCCTAAGAGGCGATTTGAACTATGCAGCGCGCTCTCCTAATTTATTGGCTCCTTGTGACCTCTTATGTGGGGATGTTTAAAATCCTTGATTTACAACGACGTCTCAGGACTCTGGAAGCCCTAAAAACACAAAATTTTAGCCCAAATTGCCGAAATTCCTGTGGTAATGCTTTAAAGAGTGCATGAAAACTTCAGAAAAAGGCTTAAGCTTGAGTGACACTATCAAACTTTGGTTATATTTTCGTTAAACTTTCTTGTCAAACATTTTGCTTCAAAGTTTGATTAAAATTTTTGGGTGGGGTTATGTTTGTAGGAAAGATATGCGAAAGCCAACCTTACTGCATAGTTTTGCAGCAATGCGCATGCTTACTCAAAAGTTGAACGGAAAAGTTGAACGAAAATATGACACGCGCTACTTTGTATCATACAAAGTTTGACGAAAATTTGATAGTGTAATTTGGCTTATATTATTTTCGTCAAACATTTGACAACAAATTTTGACGAAAATATAACCAAAGTTTGATAGTGTCATTCACGCTTTACTCAGTGTTTAGAGTGTCAGGAGCGCCATTTGGATAATACTTTGTTCAAAACCCTGTAAACTTAAATTTCCCATGTTAATAAAGCAGGAACAAATAAAAGTTTAGGTTATTTTATAACCCACACAACACTCCATATCTACTGGATATCCAGTCCAGAGAATGTATGTGTATCCTGGATTTTATCTGGATATCTATTAGATATATGTTGCACACCATCTAGTAAAAATATATGGCCGACATTTAGTAGACATCTAGTTTATGAACGTCACTATCCGTTGGATATCCACTAGATATCGACACAATACATCCACTGGATATACAAGTTTGTGACACCTGGGTATCCACTAGATATCTATTATATTTAGCAGTCTAACATAATATATATCCTCTGAATATCAGATGATCTATCAAGATATCTATAGTGGATATCCAGAAGATAGGTTTTTGTTGTCTGGGAATAGTCTGTGTTTTATTCCATTTTCAAATCCATGCGTCTGCCGCGTTCCACCTTGTACCGGGGACCGTAAATTGCGCCAGCGGTCAGGGGTTTTTGTAATCCTACCCGTAAATTGCGCCAAAAATTTTTAGGGTTGACCTTAAAATTTAAGTCGAAAAAAGATTGTTATATTTTAATTCTTTGCTTGTTTGTCAATATGATTAGTATGGCTCTAAAAACTTTTATTTTTAATTTAACAGAGGTGCATTTAGCTCGTATTTTCACACTGTAGAAGTTTCCCTGATTTTTAAGTTAATTTGGACATCTTTTATTTCTGAATTTTAGCGAAAGTTTGCTTAAGATTTAATGCTTATTATATGCCCTCAGACGCGAACCTACATACGTACAGTTCTACCTTTTCGCGCAGCTCCCATATTTTTGGTATCATTTCAAAAACCATGTAAAAAAGTAACTAAACCTAACCCCTTGAAAGTCATAATTGGAATGCTTAATATGTCTACTTGGTATGGGGTAATGGGGTGGTCCTTTAATCACGAGAGGTTCTAACAGAGGGGGGAGGGGATTAGAATAATATCACGATTGATCACGATGGGGGGACGTGTGGCAATCACGTGTATAAAAGCAACATAACAACAATATTTAGCTCTCAGCTGGCTTCCAGCACTGGACGTTATGACGCCACTCGTCGCTTCGCTGCCCGAGGCATTCTGTCTCGCCATCTCTGCTTGAAAAAATTTTTCAAAAAGAAATACACGTGATGTACATCACGACGTATCACCATGTAGAAAACTAACTAAACCTAACCTGTTGAAAGTCATAAAAGCAATGCTTAACATGTCTGGGGGCAAATTACTATAATCATTTTATTATTTTTCTTTTTATTATTAATGAAAGATAAGAGAATACTTATGCCCGTACCTATAGTCGATGCTTGGCTCCAGCAAAACTTGAGCATGACTTAGGTACGAAATTCTTTATTTTGATTGGTTCATTTCATACTGAAGTCTGACTCAAGTCCGAGATAAGGCGAAGTATCGACTATAGGTATGAGCATTAATAAGTATCTGCAAAATGATGACATATACATTTTAGAAAATCAAATCTGCTCATTTCCTTTGATTGTTTTTTTCTTTTATATAGTTTTAGTACGGATTTGCTTCTCTTGATTAATGCTATCGATTTTAACATAGACAGATATATTTGCATATCCAACACAGCATTAAAAAATGTGTAATGTGATCAGCTGTATGGAAATTTTTAGCAAAATAGTTGTGGAAAGACTCGCATGTGTTAGTTCTTCAGAAAATGTTTGATGTATTTGATGCCCAAATTTTTGAAGGGAAACAGAGATTTTTCTTGTATGTATGCATTATCTAAATATGAAATATATTTAGAATGTCGTGCGACGTAACTTTTTTATATATTTTTTTAGAAATTATACCAAAAACACTTTCATTGTGATTTATGACTATAGTGATCCTCCCCCCACACACCATAAGTTCTATACGGTAAACTTATTTTGATACCTTCATAAAACTGCGCCACTGTGGCGATTACATAATATTATAATTACTAGTAAATATACCACTATTTGGGTATTAAAACTTAAGCTACTCTCACCAACCGCTGCGCTGGCGCAATTTACTACTTGTCCTTAAGCTACCGATCAAAAAGGAGTGACAAAATACTGACCGCTGGCGCAATTTACATACGTTCCCCTGTACATAAACATATAGGATAGGTCTAGTATCAGATTTCAGAAGTGTTTTTGAAAGGGATACCAAAAACACAGAGATAAATCTACAAGCCATATTTTTCTTCACGCAAAAAAATGAAACATAAACGTTCCTATGATAAAAATGATGACTTCAATGCAAGCTTGCTGAAACCAGCGAAGAACAATAAATTCTTCTCTTCTCTGACTGAATCACGTGAAAATAGTTTCCTTGCTTAGGAAGCAGAGATTATTTCGTATTTTCAATTATTTTAATAAATTTCAATAATGGCCATCATCTTGATACCTAAGAGAAATTTTAATTGTGCTCCTTTCTGAAATGCTTATAGTTTTGGCTTAAAGTAATTTGCAAAGACGCTTGTTTGTATCATTTCACGAAGCATTATTATTTTGTGATTAAATAACCTGAAAATAATCTGATAATTAGTGTAATTATCCAGTTCATGAACTAGAATCAGATCGTATAATTTTAGTATTTTCCACAATTTGGACACTCTCTTTACCAGTTCATGAAATGCATGATGAAAATCCTCCACATTATGAAAGGCTCTCAAGTTACATAATCTGTATATTAGAATTATCCACTTCGTGAACCATTATTATAGTTACTATAATAATGTTTTTGTACAGTTCACATAATAACTTATAAGCGATTTAATTAAAGGAAAGGGGAGCGTAACACTTACAATGTAAGACAAAAAACATTGTAATGTACCTAATTAATATACAAACATTTAATTTATGTAGTTTTTACCCAAATTTAACAGTAATCATTTAAAGTTGGTACGGTATTTATTTTAACGTAAAAATACAAAAATACTCTAAATACTTCTTATAGTTAGAGCTAATACGAGGTTGTATGAAACAATATATTCAATATTGTTAAGTAATTAATGCATATTTTTCTAATTATTGTACCAACATGGATGAACAATATTGCGCCAACATGGATGAACAATATTGCGCCAATATGGGTAGACAATATTGCACCAATATTGTTAGCCACTATTGACGCAATAATGGTAATCAATATTGCACCAATATTGCCTGGGCGTTCCCAATATTACCAACAAAAACAATTGCAGTAAAATTCAATCAAGGCAACTAAAATTATTTTTTAAATCTCTTTTTTGCATTTTATTAGTGAGTTTTTACCAGTAATTGAAAAACAAAATATCAAGTGTTAGGTATCTTTAGAAGCGGAATAAAAATCTCTTTAAATTGATACCATTTTCATTCTTATCCGTTGTGATAGGAAGCAGGAATTAGAGAAAAATCAATTTCCTATGTTAATTGCCTATGTTCAGATGGTCGACCGGTCACCCGGTAGATAATTTTTTTATTGTTCTCAAAGAAATATTTTGTTACAACACATATTTAAATTTTAATACTGAAAGATGGTTTGGTAACCCAAAACTTGTATATTTATTTTAATGTAGTTTTTTGACTATTACTTTAAAAATTAGTAAAGAGCGACAACAACCAGAATTTGTTTTATTTAAAATAGTGTAGAAGATAACACGTCTCGACTATCAAGGATGCCTTCTACAGTATCAGTAAAAAATCAAAAATATTATCTGCAAGGAATTTTAGAAAATTTTAACCGGAATAAAGCAAAAGTAGCTTTTGTGGCTTATGCTAAACGATTGCACGGGAACCGGGAACTTGATAACAATTAAAAAAAAAAAGTTGATAAATACTGCAATCCTTAAAATTAAATTGTCCTTATGTACACTTTTATTTTTTTCTAATACCTTAAAAATTTTTTGTAAATTCAAAATTTATATACTACCATAAAACTAAACAAATAAACATAAATTAGCTAGGTACATTTTTTTGTAATAATAACAAATAAATTCCAAAACTTAATACTACAATTGGACGTAGTTATGCAGAAACCTACCAATCCACAATTTTCGAAAAATGAGTTAATTACGAAAATGGGCTTATTAGGTACTATTGTTTGACTGGAAGAAATCTAGAAAAAATTCAACAAGCTAAAATGGATTTTTTGTAGCTATTTATTATTATGCATAAAACTACCAACCCACATAATTTGAGTATTTTTGTACAAAATCAGTAAATAGTATTTTAGGCTGAAAGATAATTTAGAAATAATTGATTTCAGGATATAAAAGCACTTTCACAACTGTCTTTCGAAGTGTTCTATCTAATACAATTTTTAAAATTAAATCTGATTTATTTCTTTTCTCAATAAGTGTTTTATTGGGTTGGGTTGGTAGGTTTCTGCATAACTACGTCCAATTCAAAGTTCCTTTTTTTAAGTTTTTCGAATTCAATGTACCTATCTTGCTCGGAGCTTATTTTTTAAATTTTTTAATAAAATAGGTATCTTCAAAAAATTTACAGTACTCGCCAGCACTTCAAGAGTACTTTAAAATAATATAAAGAAAATTTAAATCTATTATATAAAAATAAAAATGATAAACAATAAAACTATAAATAACAAGTTTAATTTCTCACAAGTCAAGATTTATATATTTAAAATAAAAATGATAGTTTGTTGGTTTGTTCGTCTTTTAAGAACTCATGCTCTTTGACCGATTTTAACCAAACTTGGCACACTTACTACTCAGTAGGACTTTGGGAAGGTTTTTGTGCAGGAATATCTTTAAAAATGTGAGAGGAGAGAGAAATAGAAAAATTATGTAACACTGCACACCGATCTCTTAATAAAATGCTTTCGGACAGGACAAATGCTTGCTTCTGAGAGCAAAAAACCAGTTGCTATAAAAATAATGTTGGTTTGCGTGTCAGGTTGCTAATACTAATTACCAGCAAAATCATCTTGACGATCAAAGGAGCGCTGAAGTTGAATAGAGAATAGAGAATAAAAATTCGTGCAGCAATGAAGTAAAAAGTAGAAATCAATAATTATGAAAAGGTATAATGAATTCTAGGTGCCGATACTGTGGAGGGAGGGAGCTCTTAAATGAAAGAACAAAACACCTGAAATGTGTTGGAATGGTGGAAAAGTGCAATTGTTACCTATCCAACCTCCACCGAAGGTTTATAGTTTAAGAATATTGCTACATGAACTTCAAGGGCCTAAATCGAAGTACTTTAGACAAAGGCAAATTATTTTTTTTAGTGAGACCCCGTGCGAAGGTTTTTTTGTTATGAGAAGCAAATTTTATTAGGTAGTACCTAACAAAATTGAAAAAAGAGGAGCCAACTTGACGTTTTTGACAATTTTCAATATTTCAATTTTTAATAAAAATCTCGCCGACCGACCCAGCACTTGCAAAAAAATGTATAGCACTCGCCAGCACTTCCAAATTATGCAAAAAAAATTTCGTCAAGGCCAACTTGACGTAGCCAAGAGAGGGAAATTATCAGTAAATATAATTTCAATTAGTTGTTTACAATATTGTTAATAAAATCTATGAAAAAATTTAGAATTTTTTAATTTTAAATTTACTTATGTTCTTGCTAAGTTCATGTGTGCGGCTTAAGTCGTATAAATATGTAACTTCTCTGCTACTATTATAGAGTACTTACTCTCTACTAAAGGATCTTAAATTCTATAGTTATGATATGTGTATAAAAATCACAAAATTAGTAAAGAAAATTAGATGACTACACACAGTCCCAATTGAGATAAAATGGGTTATCACGAGATTTTTGCATTTGAATTTACCAAAATATAAAAAATGGATATATTCTAGCACCGATTTTTCTACTTCTTATCATGTTTAATTAAAACTATTGTAACTTAGGCATTTAAAGTGAAATTTTGCTGAATCCTTCAAAATTATATTGTAAGTAAAAAAATTGGTTTAAATAATCCGCAAGCAATACTAACTAATATACTGAAACTCTTAAAATTTCAACTGGCAACATAATTTAAAATATTTTAATTTTCTTCAAATTTTAGGCCAGTTAATATATATTCAAAGTAAACGTAATTGTTTATTGTTCGTCTGTAGTTGATAGACTTGCTCCGTTTGTTCGTTGGATCCACAGAAAATGACACTTTGTTTTTAATAAAACAATATACTATTGTAAAATACTGATCATCTTTTGATAAATTGTACTAATCTGTTTTAATTATGATGTCTGGTTGAAGTTATTTTGAATAAGTGGGTACTGAATAAATTAGTTCTTAATTTTTCTTTCATTTTTACTTTGAACGCTTAGTTCCAAAAGTTAGATGAAATTGTAAGAAAGGTATGATCGTCATGGGATGAATGCGAATCATTTTTACGTCTCAGCAGTAGACTATTTCAAAACCAACTTTAACATAGCTCTATCAACTCTTCTCCCTACTCCAGTTAGTTGTTATATATTTCTTACAGAAGTATTCTCTAAAGTATTTCGACGAAACTTTAACAAAGCACTGTAGGGGATGCGCTATAGCAGCTTTTCAACTTGGTTTTTATTTCTTTCTATAAATAGTTTTAGTTTTTATATATATCGTTTGATTTTAAGATAAACAAATTTAATCGAGCAAATGATTGCGGAAAGTTATTCTACTATAAAACCATTGCCGTCTAAATATAAAATGTATTATAATTGAAATCCAAAATGGAATTCCAGTTCGTCTTTTTCTCATAATTTACATACAGTAGCGTGAAAATGAACAGCGCCATTTTTAACTTGCATTTAAATCCATTGTATCACAAAAAAGGGTTGATATTGTTTATTGCAAATTTAAGTATCACCTTTTTACCACACAATTAAAATTTCAAAACCTGTTTAGATGTTTTGTTTAGGAAAATAGTAAATATTTTTAAAATATGAATTAAACCAGGTTGTTCAAAAATCAAAACACAACTTTTTGATTGAAGATTGATCTATTCGTGATTTAGGTAGTAGGACTTTACTTTAGGGAAGATAAATTAAATAATCACGTGGAGCCTAGAATAACTTTAGCACTTTCGTTTATATTCTTTATTCCTTTTATCTAGAAAGGAACTCTTCGATCTGGTATCTTTTGCTCTTGCTCTATTAAAGCTAGCCAAGGACATAGTCAAAAATAACTTTAAGATTCGGGAAAATTTTATCTATCCCCTTTTGTTTAATTGGGTCCGTTACTTTGCCCCCCCCCAGTTAAAATTTTTGGCCCAAAAGCTAGCCTCCAAATCCCCCCCCCCAGTTAATATTTTGGCTCCAAAAACTACCTCCTTAATCTATATAGCTAGCACCAGCTAGCATCCAAATATTAGAGCTAGCACCGTTACAGTTTTGAGGGCTAAAGTAACGCTAGCCCACCCCCAGTTAATATGTTGGCTCCAAAAGCTAGCTCCTTAATCTATATAACTGGCACCCAATTATTAGAGCTAGCACCGTTACAAATTTTTCACAAATTAGTATTTGATAAAAATGTCTAGATGTTTCATTTCACTGCGCATGAGCAATGATAGATTCCACATGCCCCGCCCATTCTAAACTATACTAATAATTTTTTAACAGCTTAAAGCTTATTGTTAATCTACATTATGTAATTTATTTAAGAACTCCGATATTGTCTTACATGCTATAGATAAGAAAATGACTACCCCTTTATTTGATTTGGCGAAACATCTTCTTAATTTTTTAACCAGTCATTATAAATTTCCCATTTACCATTGTGTTTGTGTCGTCTTCCATAGGTCAAAAAGTGTCCCATATAATTTCAAAACTTTGTATCTTTAAAATATACAATGCGCGTTATTTACTCGGGAAGGGGGGGGGGCAGAAGCAAATCTTCAGTCTTGCTTGTAGCGCCAACCCTGGCTATTATAGAGACCGAAATTAACTGAACTAAAATGGTTTATCGGTAGAGTGATATCCGAACATGTAATTAGAAAAACATGCAATGAATGTGGAACCAATAGGTTTTTGCGAAAGATTACTTTCTTCGGTCTCCTGTTTCATCTGGTGTGTTAACTCTATTTTTTGCGAAATCAGAAATGTTCTTGCACCAACTTCCCAAATTATTAACGGCTTATTATTATCAGTCATAGAGATTGCCTGCAGAGGGGTTGGGGGCACTGAGGGATCTGTCCCCGGGGCCTGGAATCTCTCAACAGCCCGAGGGAGCCCAGATGAATAATTGGCATTGCCGAAAATTAGTTGATTACTAATTTTTTAAAATGAATTTTACCCATTTTAGATGTTTTGTGCGTAGTTGTAAAAATGCGAAGTTTTATATTTTTCTTTTTTATTTATGAAATTTTTAAGAGTAGAGGGCTCGCAAAACGTTTTGTCGAGATAATGACCTTTATATCAATGTGAACGCAATGTAACTTTGACATGTTGTTAAGTTCAAACTTTTCTAAAATTTTCTTTATTATGCAAGTAATGTACTGTAAAAATGTCAAAAACTGCGCATATACTTCGATTTCCTTCTTAACAACCTTAATTAAACGATATACTATCAATTATTAATAATTATTTGAGATAAAAAATGTATATATAGTAGGTGGTTTGAACAATACGCATATAGTAATGCGCTTGGAAAAATCGCTCTTTATATAAGACAGTTACACATCTTATCTGCACTAAAAGCAAAAAACCAAATTCATATATCAAATATAAGACAAATGACATATCACGAATTATATTATTTAGAATATAATAAAACAGAAGAAAAATTTTGAAAGGTGCGTAAAGAATAAATTAATAAACTGAAAGTAATAAAGAAAATGCTCAATTTAGACAGAAATATTACCACAAATTAAATTTTAAATTGAGGACCGAATCAGGTTTAATGAATTCTTCTTTGTTGTAAAATAAATTTGAATTGATAATGAAATGAAATGCGAATTAAAATCTAAATATAAACTTAAAATTATTTTTATTGAACGCTAAAGGAATAAATATAACGAAATCTGTATCCGATGTTTCAAATGTATGAATTAATTCATTTTAAGGGCTGTTACGGGTAAAAATTTTACGACGCACACTTTCACATTCAAAAGGGTGCTGGCATCACTGCAGCAAAAATTACAATAATTTTAATTGGATCTTAAATTGTCAAAAATTCATGTTTATGTTTCACCAATGAAAAAACGAGTTTCTACTTATGAAAAAGTCTGCACGAAGAATACTTTCCTCGGAGTAAATAAAAACATTATAATTAAAACAAATAAATATTATTCGGACAGGTCTGGAAGGATTTTGGTTCAACTACCTTTACTCTATTTATTTATTATGTATTACAGTTTAACACATTCAAATTGAAAATTACTTACAGTATATTCAAGATTTCCAAATCTGTTTGAAGGGGATGATTAAAAATAACACAACAAACAATTTTCTATTAGATAATAATTCTATATATATAATAATTCACATTTTTGAAGATGGCAGGTGTAGGAAGCCCAAAGAATATTTCAGCAGGTGTTTAACCTTTTAAGGACGGGTAGTTTACAGTGAAATTGACCATTTTTTTATAAACAAAATTTGTGCATGTAGCATATCGTCGGCGATCTGACAATACCTGCTAACTACATGCGAATTACATAGCAGTTAGCAGGTATTGTCAGATCGCCGACGATATGCAACATTCCATACTGGGACATGTTTGTCCCAGCCCGTCCGGAACGGAAAGTTCAATACTAAACAAAATTTTTTTTGGTGTTTTCTACGTAATTTGATGCGCTGAAGACGAAAAAAATAGTGAAACATCTTTTGGAAGCGCAGATGGCCTTGAGAATTGTATTTTAAAGTCAAATTTATTGTTATTTATATTTATTTATTTATTTATTTACTATTTCTACATAATTTTCAAGAGTTTCACATACGAGAGATATTACCATAAAGTAAGGTATTCCGATGCGAGAGCAAAAAGATGTAGAAGGGCTTGAAAATTGTGTAGAAATAATAAATAAATAACTAACTAAATATAAATAACAATAAATTTGACTTTCAAATGCAATTCTCAAGGTCATCTGCGCTTCCAAAAAAATTTTCGTTATCTTTTTTGTCTTTTTTCGTCGTTATCAAATTATGTAGAAAAACATCTATAGTCCATTCCAGATACTAAAAATGTGGTGGCAGATCGAATGCTAAACCAGATTTACAAAAGGAAACGTCATTTAATAATTTGTTACGCCTAATCTAGAATGTTTCTAAATTTCAATTCTAAGTTTACAAATCGTATTTTCACAAATTTATTTCAATTTTAATGTAACTTTGATAAAATAAATAAAGAAATACTGCATAGCAACTATTTAATATAATACAAAAGATTTATGCCCGTATTCACAAACGTTTGTAAAACATTTAACGAGTCGTTTAATTTTGCAAACCAATGAAAATGATCTCGTAGTACAAGCAAATAAATTCCATTGGTTTGTTTAATAAACGGTTCATTAAAATTTTTACAAACGTTTGTGAATACGAGCATTAATGTAATCTGTCAATATCACGTAAATTTTGCTAGTGTGAAGCCGCCTAATTTCAAACCAATTTCATTGGTTAATATTTCGAGGTCATCGTTTTAGTACAAATTCTAACTATTTTCTTAAATGAAATGGACTATAGTCGATTTTTGTCCCAGCCCGTCCTTAAAAGGTTAATACAGTATTATGCAGATTAAAATAATTTTGGTTACAAATGTGGGCTGGTAATTCATTGCTCTGTCCTTAATAAATATAGTCAATTTATTAATTTTTAATTAAAAAATAAGTCGTGTTAGAAAATCTTTTCGTAAGAATGTTTATACACGGAAAAAAAGGATTTCTTAAATGAAGAATAAATATTTTCTTGAAATTATTTATTTCATTTAAAAATATAATTTCTTCGCGCAATAAAATATGCTTGTATTAAAAATATCAGATTTCTTCCAGCAAGAATATTTTTTACTTGAAATATTATTTACATTCAAGAAAATTTCATTTTAACAAAGATCACTATTTTCTAAATTCATCAATATTAATATATTCTTAATCTAAGTAAATTAATTTCTTTAAAAAAGAAATTTATAATTGTGAAATTTATATTACGAACTTGTACACACAATAGGTCGACTAGTATAGCCAAATGGTAATTGTACTCATCCCACACTTTGCAGCCAGAAAACCTAAGTTCGAACCCCACACCGGACGAAGTTTTATATAAAATAAAACATATAATATCCCGCCAGAAGTCCAACAGATGACGCCATAATACTTGGACACACCACTCTTCGGTAATTTAGTGAAGAGAAACAGAACTTCTTAATTCAAAAAGATTTTTTTTAAATCAAATAAATTTTTAACTACTTTATTTAAGAATATACTTGTATGATCCAAGAAAACTTAATTAAGAATATTTTTTTCTTACAAAAAGAAAATATTTGCGTGCGGCTATTGAAAACAGAAAATTTCTTGATTCAAATGGTACTTATTTAAACCAAGTAATTTTTTTTCCGGGTATATACCTATATAATTCATCAAGAATATTATTTAATTATTGCATATTCATTTTGAAAATAAAGTTATTTTCCAAGTTTCAAGTTCACATTCACTAATATAAATAACACTTCACTGACCATCTCTCATGTAAGGGATCAAGTTGGTGTATTTTGACACTGATTACGGATCCTTTCGAGTTACAGAATAAGCAAATCCTTATACTTGAAGATTTTACTAAAGGATGTTTTATTATTAGAGAATAGGTTTTGCCTTTAAGTTAAGAGATCCCTTCCCTTAAGATCCCTTAGGAGTTAAAGAATACAACCCTAAGGTTGAGAAAACCATATCATTATTCATTACATCTCCAAAACATTTCTATTAAATTGCGTTTTGATAAAATATTTATTTGCTTATTAGCAGAAATTCAAACCTTTTTAACACGAGATCTAATAAATTGATACAGTATTGTTTATAATAAAATTGAGTACGTCAGTTAGCAAAGTTATTTTAATAATTACTCAGTATGTTACAAAATTGAACTTTTTTCAGATTTAAGAATGGGTGGGGGTGATTCTAGTAGATTTTTTTGCGCTAAAAACGAAACTGACTTTGAAATTGCTCCATCACGTCAGGTTTTTTTGAAATTGTTTCAATGTTTCTTTTTTTAAGACCATTTAAATCTATTAGAAGCTTGAAGCTTCTTGAAGCTGTACCATGTAACGCTGTGTTATTATATTCAGTCAAACTTCCCTAATTCTAATTTCAAGGATCCACCAAAAACGGGATCGGACAAAATCCCGCCGCCATAATTCCGCGGCCATAATCCCGCAGCCATAATTCCGCCGCCAAAATTCCGCCATACCATAATCCCGCCGGACCAAAATCCCGCCAGACCAAAATCCCGCCGGACCAAAATCCCGCCGAACTGAAATCCCTCCGGACTATACTTACAAACTCAAATTACCTTAATATCTATCGCAGGCTAAAAATTTATTATGGTTAAGTTAGTAGTTTAGTGTTAGTTTATGATTTTCTTTAGCGAAATTGTCCATAAAAAGAGATATTTGCGCGAGAATATTGATCGGTTATGTAGGTTAGTGTTAGTTTATTATTTTCCTTTAGCAAAGTTATCCGTAAAAATGAGTTATCCGCACGAAGCTATGCATAGGTTATGCAGATTATGTAATCACTCCATGCATTGTACTCCTACTAATACTTCATAAACTACCCTGATCCAAATCGGTGGAAAAGTCTGCCGTCCATTTGGAGGTATCACCAGTAGCTTGGTCTTCACTTGGGAGGGGAAAGTAAGATTTGTTTTAAACATTAACTAGCGAGCTGAAAAGTTCAAAGTTTTAAAACCAACCGAATGCTATTCGCACAAGAAATCTTTCACGCAACAAAAATGGCCCGGCGGGATTTTGGTCCGGCGGGATTTTGGTCCGGCTGGATTATGGTACGGCGGGATTTTGGCGGCGGGATTGTGACCGCGGGATTATGGCCGCTGGATTTTGTTTGAATTAGAGGAACTTCGAGTTATGGAGATAAAATTACATGTAAATATCTGACAAACCTATATATTTAAAAAAAATTCGATTTATAGAATAATTTGAGTTAGAGCAGTTCGAGTTAGGGAAGTTTCACTGTTATATTTATGTTTGTTTTTATTTAATATTTGCTCAATTATTTAGAAATTATAAAATTATAAAAATATTATAGATATTATTTCTATTTCCGTAAAAATAAGATAAGTTAATTTCTTTCGTATTTAATTGATGTCCCGAAAAGCAGAATTTTTTGTTAGATTGTTGAGGAGTTTGTCTATCGTGAACCATCCTTACTTATAAATTTGCGCAAATTAGCATGATTAATAGAAATGAGATTCAAATTAATTCTTTCGGTTTCGAATACTTTATGTTGAATTTACTTGTTAAACGTCTTTAATTGCATTTATTTAATTTTCAAATTGCAATAATAAAAGTCGATAAAAGAATGGTATTTTATATTTTAGCTCATACATTATATCTTAGGTTAAAAATTAATCTTAAAATATTAAAAATTAAACGCAATTTATGCTTAAAATTTGTTATAATTTACTGATAGTTATATCGCAGTCTGCAAAAACGTGTAATTGAGACACCCTCTACTGCCACCACTGTAAGTAGACAGATTAGTCAAAATAACTTTCTTATTTATGTTCTAATTTTACCCTTCAGTAATTTAATTAATGTAGGTAACAAAATTAAATTTTAGTGTACCGTGTAAAACGCAGTACAGTCCATGATTAATGTGAAAATTATTTATTTACATAAAAAAACGAACACCTTCTTGTACACGTAGTATTATTTTTTTTTAAATTAGCACAATTTATTTGGATATGCAAACCAGTTGTTTCTAAACTGATTATATCGGTTAGATGTACCGGTGCTACAAAACAAATTTAGGTATTTTATATTTTATCCTCCATCTACATATATTACATGTTATATCATTATAAACTTTTTATCAATTTTTACGAGTATTATTATTGTCGTATTTGTTTTGTTAAATTTACAGTTGGGTGTGTTAAATAATTGTAATTTGGTTCAGATATAGAAATATTGGTTTAATTGTAAAAAATTACCGAAAATCAAACTTATCTTGGCAAACAAGTATTCTACTTTCTATTACATAATATGCGAGACGAAGTATGTTAGTAAAATGTTAGTTTAAAATAATAATAATATAAATTTGAGAAATTTCCGTACTAGAAAACCTAATCTTCGTTGTAAAATTTGCTTATGAATTTGTAAATGTGATAAAATGATAAAATTAAAATTTGAAATATATATTTGTTACAGCAAATTAATTATTTGCTCAACAAATCAACAACAAAGTCATTTTGAAAAAATAAAGAGTTAAACTACATCGAATAAAAATTAGTTTATAATATTATTATAATGCATTTTCTTGAAAAAAATTGTTTATACTTTATACGACGTTATAGCAATTTGATCTTATTGTCTCTGTAAATTGTACCTACTTCATCAATACAATTATTAGCATGAATCTTCTTATAATTCATAAAAATTTGCATTGATCCATGTTTATTAGTGTTTGTGATTAACGTAATTAAAATGGTTATTCTTTTGTGGTAGTCGATAACATTTTTCCGGAATTATTGAAAAGGATTTTGAAATTCAAGATTTAGAGGGGGCTGTTATAGGACCAATTTTTATCAAAACTGTTTTAAATATACATCGTCGGGTTAGAACAGAACTAGCCTATGTCCAAATGTTGAGATTTTCAGGAGAGCAATTTTAAAGACGTCATTAGTGATATTTTTAGTTAGGCTAGGATTCTTTTAATTAATTTTTTGGGTTTCCATGAATATTAGACTTTTAATACCTCTGCACCAAGTAAAATACACCATAGTAAATCGATAACTGAACCTAACTCAAATTGGCCAAAAATGGACTAGTTCTGTTCTAACCCGACGACATATGTATACTGGCTCAATAAATTATTCGTACACTCCTATGTTAGCTATGTAAAAGTAGGTACATTTTGAAGCCTCTTTTTGACACATAAATTCGCTATTATACAAAAACTTGTTAAAGATTTTTTGTTAAAAATTACGTTCTTTTCGATTTCAACCATATCAATATTTTAGAAAATCCAAAAATGCACTAAACACTTTTCAGAACTAAAATGTTTTTAAGTTATCAGTAATTATGCTAAATAAACGATCAGTGTAAATAAATAAAACTGCATAACCACCGAAATATTTAAGTAAATGAAGCAGCCACTATTTTTATCAATCATAGTTATAAAAGCGACAAACGGAATAGTAAAAATTGCAAAATAGTATTGCAGATTTTACATTTTAGGCTTACTAGTTTAATCGTGGCAATTGTTATAATTGCATTAGCATCTTGATTACATCAACAATATTTAATGGTATAAAGTAAAACAAGACGATACATATATAACAACTTTTTTTTGTTAAAAGCAATAACATAGCTTTCGTTATTATTAACGCTAAAGTAGATTGTTAATTTTACAACAAATAAGTGTGGATCTGTGGGAACAACATTTTCCTGTTAATTTAACTTTTAATTTCTAACTGTGTATAGATAACTACTTTAAAACTTATTTAGACATTGGTATTTCTAATTATTTGGTCTGTTCCTAACGTATCTTCAAAGTCCTGAGAAAGAAGAAGGACATTCCTTCTTCATCTTCCATCATTCTCAAAAAAATATATTTTTGAAATAGGGATATTTTGAGTTGATCGACGAACTTTCGCGCTTGAATATGTTCATAGACGCCGATGTTAACCCGGCGTCATTGTTGCCGGGGATCTAATACCCGACTGTTTTTAATCCCCTAATAGTTTTAGAGTAGCTACCCTATTATAGGGTAGGGTATAGGGTAATAACCTAATATAAAAAAACTAATATGGACATAAAGTTGATTCAGTGTGCAATAATGTACATGGGTAAAATGTACCCAGCCACAATGACTGTGTTCTGTTTGGTCACCACAATGACGCCGGGTTAAACCACATTTCAGCATAACATATTCAATTTTTATAAGTGCTGCAAAAATACACAATTTAACACATTAGGTAGCAAGCAAGAAGTATTATTTTTTTACATCTTTTATCCGTACTTTATTCTAGGTAAAATTACGTTTACTTTTATATAATGCATATCAATTTACATATAAGCATATCTTGTTTTTACACATAAGTTATTAAAAAATAAGTTTACACCAATGAGATGTGATACCTGTGAGCCTGTGACAATTTTGAGTGCAAAGAGCGCAGTAATATGAACATTAAGAGCAACGATTGTGCTAGTCTGAATTTATCTGTTGAAAATTAATTTTGTGTATTTTTCTTCATATTTTTAATAAAATCAAATAAATATTCATTTATATAATATTATTTATTTGGGTTAATAAATAATGTTTAATTAAATATGTTGGTGTCTTTTTTCGTTTTATATGCATATTGACGGCGGTAGTAAAATTGATACCACGCGAGGGCCCATGTAAAAATGGGGTGTGCGTCATCGAGGGTTAAATGAAGATGAGATAACGGAAGTGGAGACAGTAGAGGGGGGGCAGACGTACTCCAAAACTGCTCCGTCCATCAAAACAGAATCATCGACTGTTTGAGGACTAAGTGGTAGAGACCTAATAGCGGTAATGCCCAGCTTAGAGGGAAAAACTACTATTACTAAGGGAGGTTAAATATTTGGGCATAACTCTGGACAGCAGGCTAACCTTCATACAACACGCTAAAAACAACGATCAAAGCGACTAGGGCAATGGGGACCTGTAAGAGAATGATCAGAAAATCATGGGAACTAGAACCGAAAATGTTTCTTTGGCTATAAAAAAGTTCTTGATACTATAGATATTAACTAGATATATTAACATTCTATATATATTCACATATATGTTAAACACGAAAAATGCGATAAACATTTCAAGTCGGGCATATACAACTAAAAAATAAAAGATATGATCAAAAAGATAAAAATAATTCCCTTAAATCAGGATTACGTGAATGTGAATTATAATAATCTACCTAATATCTTTTTTCGATTTTTTTGTGGACCCTTAAAAACTTTCGTTGGATGGTAAATCTAATGATTAAATTTTTTTTATTAAAAACTACCCCGTTTGGTGGTTCGCTATTTCACACAAAAACTTCCCTTGTTTTTGTTATCAATTTAATCACTTTAATTATCGATTTGCACAACGCGATTTGTTTTCAAAAGTAATTTGGTAATGCAAATTCACACAAATCACTTTGCGGAGAAGTGATCTCCTTTGACCGTCTCGTTACCGCTTTTGCCTGGTTGTTATTTTATTAGTACTCCAGGTTACCATAAACCAGCATCCTGCATTGTGAAAATTTAAATATTTCATTGATTCAAAATATTTCTTACTTGATTCTCTTTATTATTTTTCTACTTCGGATCCCTCAGAATTATTTTTAAAACAACCACTTATTCCGAGCTATTGGTGAAACTAAATTGGTTTACGAAGAATTCAATACGATTCTTGTACAAATTGAAGCAATCGTTAATTCACGTCCGCTATGTGCATTGTCATCCGACCCAAACGATTATGAATCCTTGACACCCGCACATTTTCTTATTGGACGTCCATTGGTGACAGTACCAGATCCAAATTTATTGGAAATACCTATGGGAAGACTATCTCGTTAACAACTTCTCCAAAATATTAACCAGAGTTTCTGGAAAAGGTAGTCAAAAGAATATTTATCTCAACTACAACAAAGACGGAAATAAATATTTCATTGATTCAAAATATTTTTCGACTTTGGATCCCTCAGAATTATTTTTAAAAACACCGTTGGTAGTTGGGTTACATTATTTTTCAGTTTTGTTTTTCTTGTTGAAAATAGCACATCTGTTGGATTTTGGGTTGTTGTGCACCTTGATTGTGGCGCGTTGTCTTAGTCGATATTATGTAAGCGACAGATAAAAAAAATTGGACACCTAAAGTTTTCCTAAATTTAAAATAGTTAAAGTGGGTAAAAACTTTAAATTATGTACAGGATTTTAAGATAAATTAAATTCGTGAAAGCTAGTTCTTTGGCTTCCAGCACCCTCTGCACAAATTGCATTGCCATGGAAGTTCGACGCACGTAAAATCTTCCCAAATTGAATCGCGTTTCATCGCAATATATTACATGTATTAAAATTAAATTACCAATTATTACATTAACAGATGCATTAACATTAACAGAATAGAAAATGATGGAAATTACCCAGTGATGGCTATTGTACGCATAACGTGTGGGTAATATCGATCTCGCAATACTACTTTGTTTTTTATTAACTTTTCATAATAAGAACCTGATTTTAATTACTTTCATATATCATTTATTTTCTTAAATCATCAAAGAATGTTATCCACTAAAAATATATTTAATTTTTATATACTACTGGTCTACAATTTTATTTGTCTTGGGTGATCGCTATTAAAACACTTTCCTCTAAAGTTGTCTAGTACTTGGTCTTTAAATTATTTTTAACTGAAAAATGTTTTAATTTTATACAACTTGACAAGTTACCTATTCTTTCGAGCGAAAAGGTAGGTGAAAGGTCAAGACCTACGCTTTTTAAATAAAACGTAATTATAATTTAAAAGGACGAACCCAAACTTAAAAATTTAAATTCAGATTATAGCTATCGAGATTCTACGTAAACGAAGATTATAATATCGATACTCACCTAAAATACATAATGATGAATCTCTTTGATATTTTTTCGACTTCGTTCCTTCTAAAAAAACAACAAGATTATGTCGGTGAAAATTTTCAGTTGCGTAGTAAATATGTAAATAACTTGACCCAAGTATAACATTCAGTTTAAGGAAAGGCGCTATAACGTTGTTACAACTTATATTATCCTGTTGTACAACTTACATTGTTGTCTTAACTATTTACCAACTATTATAAGACTAGATTTGTTGCTTGGGGAGTACTTCCCCTTATAACAAATTTATTGTTAATTTTGTTTGTTTGCAATATTGTTAAGAAAAAAAAAGTTGATGTTCTATAACCACCTACGTATTTTGCTATGAAATGTTAAATATAAATTTGAAATTTGAAGTGAAGAAACTGAAAGCAAAAAATTAAAAATACATCGATGAATAACTGGGTTGCGAGGACAATAAAAAAGCAGTAAACTAATAAAGAAGCCTATGAAAACAAATTACTATGAATTTTTATAATTTTGACAAATTCATAATGTTAAGTCTAAGCTAAGCATTGCAAAATATAAATTGGTAAACTATTTTCTTTGGACTTCTCAAGAACTTGAATTTTAATCTGTGTTAGGTTATGTAATAAATAAATGGTACAATGCCGAATAGAAGAATGGATGCACTAAAAGTATTTAGCAATATATTTAAACCCATATCTTGTACGGCAATGGTAAGAAATAATAATTCTAACGCTATTATTCAACTGCAAAACTCATATTATAACGTACTAAAGGCCTTTTATACAACCGATAAGTCTGACACTAATGACAAAAATGAAACTACGAAAGATACAAATTTATTAATACCTACTTCAAAAAATGAAGAAATTGAAGAAATTAATCCTAAAATATCGAGTTTAATTGATCCAGACTCACAAAAAGGAACATTTGAAGAAAACGAAGAAGACATTATTAAAACAAACAGAGAAGCCTCGTGGAGAACAATGAAATACTCTTTGTTCTTTTTAGGTGCTTCGTTTGTTGGAATTGGTTCGTACTTATTATTAGAATTTGGCAAACCTAAAGTTTCTGAATCTGGGGATTTGATATTAGATGAATATTCCGAAATGCCTATTTGGATGCAGTATGCATATAGAACTTTAAAGGAAATCGATTATTATAAACGCCTTATAAAAGAGCCATCGCGTGAAAAGCTATTACCAGATCCACTGCAATATCCTTATTATCAACCAAAGTATACACTAGTTCTTGAATTGATAGACGTTCTAGTGCACCCAGATTGGACATATCAAACAGGCTGGCGTTTTAAAAAACGTCCAGGAATTGATAAATTTCTGGAAACTTTGAGTGGAACTTTTGAAATTGTTGTGTATACTGCAGAACAAGGTATGACCGTCTTTCCAATAATTGAAGCACTTGATACAAAAAATTTAATTTCATATAAGTTAGTTCGAGATGCTACCCATTTTGTTGATGGTCATCACGTTAAAAATTTAGATAAGTTAAATAGAAATTTAGAAAATGTAGTAGTGATTGATTGGAATCCAAAATCCGTAAAATTCCATCCTGAAAATGTATTCAATATTCCTAGATGGACCGGCAACGATGATGATAAAACTCTCTCTGAGTTAAGTGAATTTCTAATGACTGTAGCTTCTTCAGATGTTGAAGACTTACGAGACGTTCTAAAGTATTATAATAAATTTGAAAATGGTTTAAATACTTTTCAAAAAAAGCAGCAAACATTAATAGAACAACAAGAAACTGAGAAAAAGGTACAGGAAAATAGTTTTATACCCACTCAACATTGGTCACAAAAGTTTTTAAATAAGCCAAGTTCATTTGTGTAGAAGTATAATATTAAAAGTTATTTATTAAATAATTCTATTACTTCTCAATTTTTTTTATGGTTACTAGCATTACAAATACATATTGTAAATAATTTCCAATAAACAATTCTTGTTATGATTGATTGAATTGTATTATATTTAGCATAGTTAATCAAATTTTTAATTGTGTCTTCACAACAAACCTTCCAATAGAATTCCAGATTTCGATGCAACTAAATGATAGTTTGTTGAGTATTCTTTCCAAATTTCCAGCAAAAAATTGATTTAATTTTCACAATTCTAATTTTTTGTATCACAATTTTGACTAAAGAACTAAAACAAAATTTATTCAAGTTTTATTTAATAGTGACACTTATTTCAGTCCTCTAAGCTTTATTTATACTAAATACCATGAATTTATAAAACACTATGTACAAATAATATTAGATTTGAAAGTTTGCCGTTAATAGTTTTTTAAATGAAATACTCGTATGTCTAGGTGTATGAAATTAAACTTATTTCCTGTGTCGCTGTGGTGGACTATCAATGTTGTTGTGTCTTTTTCTTTCTCCCCTACATCTTAATCATTTTTCCGTAAATTAATACTTTTATCTAACAACTCGCAGTCTGTTCTGTGTTGGTATAATCTTTGTTTCAATCTCTGCTTATAGTTTGGCCTATATATGATAAATTACAGTCAGAGCACGGAATTTCATAAATTATCTTCTTTTTTCACTTTATCTTTTAGACTTGATAAGAGATCATAGCTAGTTTTTATACTATAGATGCCCAATCTACAGTGATCTCTCAGCATCTCCTGGATCCTCTCCGTCAGGTCTCATATGTAGGGGAATTTAAAATATGGCTTTTTATTACCACCACCATCATTTGGTTGATGTATTCTCACAATCTTTCTCCATTGGATGCCAATAAACCACTTCGGATATCCATTCTTTATAAGTACGTCTTCTGTTCAATTTTTGTTTTCTTCTATCACCATTATGGTGATATGAATTATAGCTAATGAGACGGTTCGAGTTCGCCGGTTTGCTGTATCAATTTGTGATCAAGCTTCCATCTGTTTTTCTTTTTATCATCACATCCAGAAACGGAATCTTCTCCTCATACTCCATTTTTATGGTGAATTTTATATTCGGTTGATATGCCTTCAAACTTTTCAATACTTTGTTTTCCCTTCCCTTTGGTATCGTTGTAAGAGAGTCATTCACATACAACTTAAAGAATGGTACCTCGAACGTCAAACCATTTAAAACTTCTTCTATAAGGGTCTCCATAACCAAATTCACAAGTTCTGGACTACTTGGGTTCCCCATTGCTAATCTATCTGTCTGTTCATATAACTTACCACCATAAGAAAGATAGCTGTACTCAAAACACATTTTTATAATATTTAAAAAATCTCTCTTGCATAAATCTGTGTAACCCTTAATATAATTCCATTTCTTTTGAATACAATGAAGCACTATTACCTTAGAAACGCTGGGAAAAAGAGATACCACATCGAATGATACTAATCTATTAATAATTTGCAGGCAGTTCTTTATTTTGAAAGAATTCTATTAACTCAAAAGAGTTCTTTACATTATATATCGATGTAGACATCACATCTCTTATGATTTTGCCAATGTAGGACAAAATATTATACGTAGGTGACTTAATACAACAAACTACTGGTCTTAGACTGAATTCGTTTTTATGTGTCTTTCTTAGTCCATACATTTTTGGAGATGTATATTTATAAATAAATTATGGACTAATTATGGTCTAATTTTGGACAGTAATCGCGAATTTTGGACACCAACGGTTTCGCGATAAAACTTAAATCTTTGGTGGAGGTGCTGAGTTGACGTCAAGCTAAAAGCCCAACCTCAAAAAAATTACTTTTTCTAAAAATGAAGTAAATCATAATTATGGACGAATGATGGACTAATTTAGGACAGTAATACGATTAAATTTATCTTTAGACAAATTGTTTTGGTTACATCTCATTTTGGCACCTGCCCCCATTACTATATATAGAGACTAAAGATAACAACACAAATAAATTACATTATTGATTTTACCAAATTTCCTTTAAATTTTGCCCTTCCTTATGACGGTGCTGGGTAATAGACCGGTCTATCTAATTACATAAGAGTTTTCAAATGATTTTTGTTGATTTTTGAAATTTTCCACACTTTTTATTAATATTCACATTGATACCTAGCAACTGTTTTTATCTTATCTTCTAGTAACTTATTGTCTTGCGTCGAAAAGGATCGCGTCTAATAGGTCTAGTGCCTAATAATCCTTGCGGCGAAAAGTTGTAGACCCTACATAGAGAGTATCAAGGGTCGAAGAAAAGTTAGCTTTGTCGAAAAGGTGTGAAGATTTACATGCAAATTTAGTTTCAAAATCATAACAATATTATTGTCAAGTGTTTTCAAACAATGCATAGTTTAAATTTTTATTGAACATAGTAATTTTAAAAATAATGTTTTACTTCCGACAAAACATTATTAGTTTAGACTCTGCTTGTATTCAAACACTACAACTTGATAATGTAATTTGGCACCAAAAATGTGCTGTTCAAATTTCTACGGGTAGTCATAATTAAAACTCAAAAAACTGTAACACATTGGCAGATAGAAAGTTAGCGGTGAAGTTATTAATCAGACAGGCTGCAATGAATGTACATATAACATGGAAGAAAGCATAAAAATGGTGCACGACTTATGCACGAACATTTTGTAGATATAAAAAGTCTATCAATGTGGATGGACTAGTGATTCACTCTCTTGACCCCTTTTGTGAACAGAATTGATATCGAAACTAAGCAACTGACCGCTCTACTTTTACATACTGAAACCTGCTGAAACTTTTAAATATTTGTACTACCGTAAATACTTGAACTGCCGTGTAAACTTAAACTATACTAAATTATGATGAACTTACATTAACAAAATCTCCACAGATAATAAGATAATTAAACGAATAATAATCAGAAGATAAACTTAACAGATTTAATACATTTTTCTTTGATAACTTGTAATTTCACCGTTAAGCACCGATATTCCGTGCAGATTGCCCATAGTTCTACAACACAGATTTCACGTGGTCTACACTGGGACGCCAAACAACTCTTTATATATTGTAAATTGTATCAGCCTTCTGCAGCAGATATGTCCAATTCCAACAATTAAAAATAAATTGCTGTAGCTGTCGTGTTCATGTCCGTGTGGTTCGTCCGTCGATGTGTTAATAAAAACGTATTCGAGAAAACATAAATTTTCAGATACTGTTAGCATCCCTAATTAAAAGAGATATTCCATTCCGTTCAAATAGTATTTAATTTAACAGCAGTTATCAGCGTTACTGCAACGTTGTAAGCGTTATAGCCATACAAGCTCGTGCCACGTTTCTCTGTCGGATTTACTACTAAAGTAATTATTCAACTCGAAGTTTTTATAATTAATTTGTCTAGTTGACTTTTTTAATAATAATGTAAATAACAATAATTGAGACATAAGATTTATTAAATTATTGGTAATGGTATGCAGATGCGGAGCAACAGTGTGATATATACGGTATACACTGGCTCACAGAATTATTGGCACAGCCCTATGTTAGCAATGTAATTTGTACCTTTTCAAGACTATTTTTGACACATAGTAATCAATTGTACAGCAAAACTTGAAACAAAACTCGATGAAATGCAAAAAATTATTTCGGTTGTATCTCGAAAACGGTGTGACAAAATAGAAAAATGTATATGAATAAAAATGTAGGGAATTAAATTTACAAGAAAAACCTCATATTCTGTTTTCCATTTCGTCGCACCGTTTTTGAAATACAGCTGAACTTATTTTTTGCATTTTACAGAGTTTTGTTTAAGTCGCTGTCAGTTAGAAATGGAGCGACAAAATGAAAAAATGTGTATAAACAAAATTGCAGGCCATGAAATTTGCAACCAAAAATGTCTGAAAAGGATTGCTGTCGATAATAGTTTGTTCGCTGTGCGAATAATTCTTTGAGCCAGTGTATATGTATATCTATTTTCTTCTAATTGACAATTTCGGGAGTAACACCTTAGGCATATATGAATAGCTTAGTTCACCAGAAAGTATTTGATTCAATGATTCCATAGCAATATACACTTATGCATATGGTGTTATTTCTAAATTAATAAAATTGATCTAAGAAAACGAGTTACTATAGCTCTACATAGTACATACATATACAGCAATAGTGCGCCGTAAAGCATACAGGTGCAGACTAGGGAGCGTGAAACCGCGGTTTTAGCCCTGGTGGCACCGAATACACTTAGAAAAAGTTCGAGTCCAACAACACGGGCTCGTTCAGACCGTTTGCGTTCTAACTAAAAATATTGAAATATTGATTGAAAGTGTTGCAGAGAGAACCCACGTTTATCGGTTTTTCGGCATTTACAACAATTACACCTATCCACAATGACCACATGGCGAATTTTGCGCAAGGATTTGGATCTAAAACCTTATAAGATCCAATTAATGCAAGAATTAAAGCAGCAAGATCATGCTCAACGTCGACAATTTGCAGATTGGATCATTGAACAAGGTGCTGGTTGATCAAAAAAAATTTTTTTTTCTGACGAAGCTCATTTTCATTTGAATGGCTACGTGAACAAACAATATTGTCGAATCTAGGCCTCTGTAAATCTAAGGGCAGTTGTTGAGGAACCATTACATTAATTTTGTATCACTGGATAGGGTAGGGTACCTTTCTGGAGAGATGTGATTCTTTCAGTGACCTCGGTGTCGCCTTCGATTGGCGTCTAACCTTCACCAACACATCAGTGGTACCTTTGGTTCTGCCTCCTGCATGCACGGTTTCATTTATCGAAATGCTCATGACATATCGTCGGCTTAGTTAGAAAACCTCGTAAGACCATAAAATGTCAAAAATGACATTTTAGCGCTAAAATATTTAAAAAAATAAGCTCTATCGACCTAGAAAATCTCATAAATGTTAAATAATTACAAACCGATGTTTTAAGCTATTAAAAAATTTCTTTTACCTTTAACCACTGTTTGTTTTAAAACGTTTTATGTTTCCCTTGTAAAATTGTGCAATCTGGACTTACGTGGGTTTCAAACTAAGCCGACGATATATAATAAATATTAGACAAAAATTTGGTGATTGTTATACGGCTAAAATTTAATTTTTTTAATTTTTGAAAACTTTTTTCCCGTTTTTTCCATATTTTATGTAAAGCTAAAATCACAAAAAAAATTCCACTTATAAGTCTTTAGTACCTCTATAACAAATTCCAATATCATTCAATTTGCAACAATGCTTTCTGAGAAAACAATTCTTTGCTATCGAAAAAAAAAACGAAACTACCAAAAACAAACTCAATAAAGCAACAAGAGAACTCAAAAATATGTTGAAGAACTTCAAAAACCAAACGTTTAGTAACTATCTCGAGAATCTCTCTCCAACGAAAGCTACCGAATACTCGCTTTGGAAAGCCACACAGCGAATTAAACGACCACAACAATCAACCCCACCTATTCGTAAATCAGACTCCACATGGGCTAGAAATAGTAAGGAGAAGGCGGAGGTATTTGCAAAACATCTTGCCAATGTTTTTCAACCGTATCCGAGAGAAATAAGTACAGAAGATGAGGAACAAATATACAATTTTCTAAATACACCTACTCAAGAAACCACTCCAATCAAACCAGTCACAGTCAATGAAGTTTTAATGGCCATCCAACAAACAGCAAAATCTAAAAAAGCGCCGGGACACGACCTTATCACCAGAACTGTACTTGCTCAACTACCACCAAAAGCAGTAAAACTGATTACATATATATTGTTATGTTAAGAGTGTATGATCAAAAAAAAAAGCAAATTAAATATTAAGAGAAAAATTTTTTTTATACAACAACCTAACATATAAAAAAATAAATTTATGAGACTCCTGTAAAAAATTTAACCACGGCTTAGCTCAAATTCAAAAAAAAGATCATTTCTCTAATAATCGGAAATGAAACAAAACACATCAAAAGGAATTTGCGATTTAATATCAAATTTAAAGGAAAACAAGCAATATTAATAAGGTACAGCCTGACATCTAGTGTGCTTAGACAAATTTTTCGCGATAAGTAATATTTCTAAATCGTTGATTATAAATCAAATTGAAACAATGAGGTGAAATTACAATTGGAACTTCGAGTCTCATTTAACCTTTAAAAAACATACTCTATATCTCGAATTTCCAATTTGCAACATGATGATAACATAATATAATGAAGTAAAAAAACAATGGTCCGTGTTTGGAATAAATTTTAAATTTAACAGTCTTACCGGTGATAATTGGAGTCTTTCACAGATTTTCTTCTTAATTTCACTATTACTCTAAAACCACATCTATCTATTGTTTTAAATACTGTAGAAAACCTGAAGTACCACATGTGTTCCATCTGGTTCCATTGTAATTCAATTTCATCATAATTTATCTAATACTTGGTTGAATTTCAAAGGTCCATTAATAAATACCAATACCATTCTCAAGATTCCAAATTTTAATACCAATTTCCAAATAACTTTTCTTCCAACTTTATTTTAAACCATATGATTTTTTCTTACAAAACATTCAACATTTTATAATCGTAATGATTGATTGTATACCCAAATATTAACATTGACCATCTGTTAATTTACAAATTTTAAAAAATCCAATTTCTCCAGCACTTTCTGCCATAGATCACTTAATTTCCAATCCACCTTTCCATTTTTTTAACTTCTTATCGGACCCTATACCTTCTTAAAACCTGCTCCACACTACCAACCTCTATTTTTCAGTAGAACCAAAATTTTTTATTTGTATACCGGTAGTTGTAGTTTATTTTGGACACTTTATTTTATAGAACCAATCCTGACTTTTACAAATCAAAAATGGAAAAATTCGTCGCGTAACACCATCGTCATCATTGTCATTTAACTTCTCATGCGAAATTTTATTAATTTAGAAATATCTTTTTACTTTATTTTCAAAATTTAAATTAATTATTGAACAACTTTTAAGCATCGAGATATCAGGCATGATCTATTTACAAAAACAAAACTTTGACTTCAATTAATCTCACAACAACAGCAAAACTCGCAAATTCCAAAATTGTTTCCAAAAAAAATTCAAAAAATAAAAAAACCAAATTAAATTCATTCAATACTTTCAGGACATGACAATATATAATGCAATGCTGCGTCTGCAATATTTTCCTCTTCTATGGAAAGTAGCTCAGATAATACTAATTCCCAAACCTGGTAAACCACCAGAGGAAGCTGCATCCTATAGGCCTATAAGCTTATTACCCATTCTCTCTAAGCTATTTGAAAAACTGCTGCTTAATCGACTCCTACCTGCATTAATAGAAAAACATCTCATACCGGACCATAAGTTTGGTTTCCGAAATCAACATGCAACAATTGAACAGGTTCACAGAGTAGCTAAGGAAATCAGAAAAAATCTAGAGGAAAAAAAGGTCTGCTCGGCCGCCTTTATCGACGTGACGCAAGCTTTTGACAAAGTTTGCCATGATGGTCTCTTGTATAAAATAAAACTACACTTGCCGGCTGCTTACTATCATCTAATAAAATCTTATCTAACGGAAAGAATGTTTCAGGTGAAGGTCGAAAATGAGTATTCAGCACTAGTTCCTATCGATTCTGGAGTTCCACAGGGGAGTGTTTTGGGGCCAATTCTGTACCTCCTGTTTACTGCTGACTTCCCAGTTTCCACTAACGTTATGGTGGCTACCTTCGCTGACGATACAGCTGTCATGGCATCACACTCAGATCCATCCATCGCGTCAGATGTTCTGCAGGCGAATCCAAAAATGGATGAAACGGTGGCGAATCAAGGCGAACGAAAAAAAATCTGTGCCTGTCACATTCACAATGTGACAATGGCAATAGTCTTCCCCAAGCAGAAGATACAAAATACCTTGGTATGCATCTGGACCGAAGGCTAACGTGGACAAAACACATATGGTCCAAACGAAAACAACTCGGCGTCAAACTACATAAGTTGAACTGGCTAATCAGTTCGAAATCCCAGCTAACAATCGAAAACAAACTATTATTGTATAAAGCCATCATTAAACCCATTTGGTCATTTGCTATCCAGCTATGGGGTTCAGCCAGCAACTCAAACATTGAAATATTACAAAGATTTCAATCTAAAACACTGAGAAAAATAAGTAATGCTCCATGGTACATTACCAACGAAGCTATCCACCGAGAACTAAGAGTAAACACCGTTAGAGAATAAATACGAGCTAGTAGTGCCAGATATTATCATAGGTTAGCGGAACATCCAAATGACCTTGCCAGGAATCTACAAATCAACACCAACCAAATAAGGGGGCTCAAAAAAGCAAATTTTCTGGACTTACCGCATAGATTCGAGAACTAAGATATAATATGTTGTAAATTATAGTTTTTGGCTACTGTCATTGGATGGTTTGCCTTTCATGTCAATAACAGCTACAAAAATTACTGAATGTACAATGTACAGATTGTAAATAAATAAAAGGAGTTTAAATAAAAAATAAAAAAATAAGTCTTTAGTACCTCTATAACAAATTCCAATATCATTCAATTTGCAACAATGCTTTCTGAGAAAACAATTCTTTGCTATCGAAAAAAAAATTTTCTAAGAAACTATCAACATTTAGGATCTAATATTTTGGAAAATGTAATGTTGCTTGGAGGGAAACCTCTAAAAAAAATTAGCAAAATCGGTGTAAGGGCCATTTCCCCATGCTTACCCGGCTATAGCCTTTTAAACGCGAACGGTGAGAGTGACAGAGATGCGTTGCGCGCGCATTTCCATGCGACAGACAATGATGAAGCTAGTTCTTATTAATGAAGATTTTTTCCATTGTCCGTACGCAATTTAACTATGCAACCTATTCGATTAGCTGCACGGGTAGTGGTTCAATGTTCACTTTGTACTGATGCTCTTGGCTTATTGTACCCCATTTTCCATTAAGATGTTAAGGAAAGTTATTAGGATTTCGATCCACGGTTTGATGTTCACCAGAGGGTTCAGCTAAGAAATTCTACCGAATCCGAGATTTGAACCCAGAATTTTCGCTCATAACTCAACTAGCGATCACATCAAGCCACCACTGTGGTCTAGGCAACCTATGTGCAATGTGTATAGATTATCTGTCATTTATTTCTTATCACAAATAAATAACAGGTTAGATGTTTCTGATACCGGATCTTAGACTAATAAATAATTATTGTAGTATATTATGTTGTTTGTGATAACTGAAAAGCCTTGTAGCTCTGAATAGTGTGTGTACAGTTTTGGGTTTTTTAAAATATTGACGTGATGGTTAAAATTTCTTTAAAATAAATATTATTTATTTAATTTTGCGATTGATTTCCTCAAAACAGTCAAAACTCTCAAGTCACTAATAGTTGCTACTTTTGCATTACGTATTCCTACTATATAAAATTTTTTTTTGTTTGTGACATTTTTCGCTCAAATTTGTTATGTGTCGTTTTTAGTCTTATTTATTTAATTGCTGCCCGAGTTTGCTGCCTATCAATAATAGCATTTTGCTTGACAATTAGTTGAACGACAATCACGAAAGCTGCTGCTAAATATTAACCGTCCCAAGCACATGGGGTTTACCAGGCATAGTATTATGTATATAGGTACATACATATGTTAGAGCAAAGCTCACGGTACAATACTTGTCATATTCTAAAGCTTATACTTCATTATACAACAAAATTTCAATTTTTGGCTATTGTTTGTATAATTTAGTATTATTATAATAGCTTCACTATGCGTGCAGGTATATTTTATAGAGAAACCGTCGATGATTAAAGTATACACTGAGAAAACTGTCTGTTAGATTTTAACATATTGTTAATATTATGGTATGCCATATGCGACACAGTAATATATTATTATTTATATGTCTGTATTAAGATATTAAAATATGAAAGATAATTTTCTCAGTGTAACATAGATAATATATTATTTAACTGTTAATGGCAGTTACATACGATTATAATTTCTTCGTGAAGAGGTTGTGAAACAAAAATCCCCATTACAAAAAATTGGTAGAATCAGCTATTAAACTATGCTTTGGTGACGTGTTGATCACGCATAAACTCAAGCATCAAGAAATGAAGAAGCTGACAAGCCATTACGTGCAATCATAAGTACACTCCTCACCAAACCACTTAACATAAATTCAATCAATATCAGCTGGCGTTTAAAAAGGGTTTGTTGGAATACAGAAATTCGAATAACGGCAAATTTCAAAGATAATGGCATCTCCATTATCTGCAGACGACGTTTTTGCATACATTATAAGAAAATTTCTTGACGTGTCTATTAAGTAAATTTGATTTGTAGTCCAGTTACTTTTTAGTTTTATTAAATTTTTCGTTAATGATGACTATAATTTAAGATTATTATGCCCTATAGCCATCTTTTTTTAAACTTTGTAAGCAATGGCTTTTTAAAACCTGAAAACACATTTTATAATCCCAACAAACAAATAATTTCAAAGGCCTCAAATAGAATTATGAGATTAATTTATTTTAAATTTCATTTATGCTTCTCACCGTATTTTACAAAAATTAAAATTGCATTCAATAAATTAATTGAACTTGATTTTTTGTGTAATTCTATAAGTACCTAACTAACCTACCTCTTAATTGAATTGAAACATAACGAATGAAAGAAAAGCCCCAAAATTACAGTTTTAATTAAAAACTCTTGTTACGTTGAAATTTTGTTGTATTATAAAATATTTTAAATTGGAATTTATTTCTACTCTTCTTCGCAGTAACGCGCTATATTGTTTTCACAATGCTTTATTCGGCACGTAAACGAAGTGTTAATTTTGATTAATGATAGTATTCAGGCATTTTCTTGTACAAATTTTAAATTTTTCGCGCCAAATGAAGGTGGACGATAAGTTAAAATAATTGCGAGCTTTTTATTATAATTTTTATAATACACTAAAAAAATTGTATTCAGAAGTTATAAATAATGATATCTTCATAGTGATAGAATAGATTATAAATTTTAATAATCTCTTGGCGCGCGATATAGAAATAAATACTAATACAAAATAGCAAAAATTAAAAAAAAGCATACATTTTCACGTCACTCACAGTTAAAATACTCATAGTATAACAACAACGTTCAATGTTCAAAATAAAAAATACAAATGCAGACAACCAAATGTATAAATAATCATCTATCGCACACAAACACAATCCATTTTAATCAACAAACGCTCGAATAATAAATTATTGAATCGCTTCTAACTGCAACTGCAACTAACAATAGGCAAATACTTTGCACTTTTGCATAACAAATGAAGTATTCGTATTCTCTAATTGGTCGAAACATAATGAATCAAGATCTCGAAAATAGAACCTCTAGCGTCTACCTATTGCAGAAGAGCAGAAGATTCATAATATTGCTTTTGCTTTTTTATTGATAACATATAACAGTCAATAAGTCTTGTATTTTTTCCGCTTATAGCTAAGTTCTTTAATAATTATTTGACCTCATCTAAAGAAGATTTATAAAAAAATCATTGCCAGGTCGGGCTTTGAAATATGCTGTATTATTTTAAATTAGAAATGACTCTCCTGCAATATATACTTTCCGTACTACTAATCCTGATTGTGCGGAATACAAATTTATTCAATCAATAAAATTCTCGTGTGGATTTGTTCTGAGATTGCACGTGCTTACAAATTGCACCATTCGCTAGGAGTCTGCATAGAAATTTTTTCTTCTTCTTCTCTATCAAAGCATGTACCTCATGAACCTCATCATATTGTAAAATGTGAATTTAAATAATGTTTGTAATTCCCTGCAGGGCCGGATTATTAATGTATGCGCCTCTAGGCAAAAGTTTTTAAACGCTCCTCCCCCCCCAAATAAATGTTTCTAAAAAATTTCAAGCTTTAGATTCGATATTCTTAAATATTTGAAATTTAACTTGAAATTCTTGTCCTACAAATACATATTCATTTATCTTATAATGAGATCTTGCGGAGGCACCAATTTTTTCTAAAATTATTTTCTTGTTTTGTGATAGTTTTATACTCCTGAGTCGATTTTACTTTAGTTAGATTTTTGGGATATCTGATATTCATAACCAAAAAAAAATATAAAAAGAACATTGTATTGTTTTCAATAAAGTATTTGAATTAAGGGCCTTAGAATAAAAGGATATAATTAATTATAATTATTGGCTATTGAAAATACAATTAAATATGAATATCAATAGTGAGCTAAAGGATACAAATAAATCATATTATATGGATTTCGCAATCCTATACAATTAAATGTTATAAAAAATTATTAATTAGTAACCACTTTCAATCATTAATAATTTTTTACAACATTTAATTGTATAGGATTGCGAAATCCATATAATAAGATTTATTTGTATCCTTTAGCTCACTATTGATATTCATATTTAATTGAAAGGATATAAGTGCACTTTTTTTGAATTTGAGATTAATACATAATATGAAACTTAATGTTCATATTTGTTCATATTTCTACTTTTATATTATTAAAGTTTATCATTTATTAAGGAAATAAGAAAAACTTTAAATAAATATCTCAGTTTTTTCTGGGAATTTTAAAATTTCGTTTAACTTTGAATGCAAATATCTCACAATAATGTAAAATGCACTTATACCCCTTTTATTCTAAGGCCCTCAATTGAATGCATTGTTCAGAAAATTTCATGTTCAACTCTTCACATGTTTGGAGATTTTGTGAATGATTGCGTAATTCGCTATCATCAAGGTTTTTCAAATTATTTAAAAATCCAAAATTATTTTCAATTACCCTTTTTTTTAATTCTGCTTATAATCTGTCTATAATTGCAAATAAGTGTTAATTCTCTTTTCATTTTTCACACCAAACCCGACTTCACCATACTTACTTTTGCCAAACTGTTTTTATATTTATAAATATTCGACAATTCTTTTCCACGTTCTTCGTAAACGTCATACGAGTATACCGATCTCGAGAACGAAAGTATCCTAATACTGAATTGTAGAATTTGGTTGAAACAGCAATTCATTGATAAATCTGTTTCTATTTTTTGAAGAGATTTGCTGACTTTGTCACATTTATTCAAAATGACGGACCAAAATTCAGTTAAAATTTAATAATCATTGGATTTCAATAATCCAAAAATGTTTAGTAACCTATTTGCTTATGCCTTTAAGTGGTGTTTTAGTTTCTTTATGAGGTCAAATAATTTGAGATCCCATTTCCTACTCGGCGCCCCTTCACTACACTTTATAAAATAATTATGCTAAAATGTCAAAATGCGATAAGATAAACGAAACGCTGTTAATTTAACACAGAAAAAAAAGATGAATTACCTTATATCTCATAATCTCAATTAAGCTAAATTAGAAGATAGACAATTTTACTTCTTTTGTCTAAATTATTAGACAGAGCAAAAGTTTGTCTACAAAAGCAGAAGCATTAATATTTTGAAAAGTTAAGATGACTTTCTATTATGTGAAACACAGTATTATATAAGCTTTCAGGAATTTATTCGACCAGTTATGTTTATAAAATCGGCACGTTCTGAGGAATCACAGTCATCATATCTTAGTCATTACATGCAATTAGCAAATTTGCATTCTCATATCAATAAACTGACTGCATTTAAAAAGAAAATGTCCAAATAAAAATGGAAATTGTCTTCGTTTTAAGTCATACTTACGAGTTAGATATCTTCGTCGTTCAACTTGATTCATTTTCATTTTATGTTTCGGCTTGTTAGTTACAGTTTTATTTTATAGTTTTGCTAGTGTATCCAAAAAATAAGCAGTTTTTAAATTTAGTTCTAATAAATATTCGCCGACTTGAAAAGTAAATTTAAATAAATATTATGTAAGTTAAAAATCCTCACTCTATTTTTTTTTTAAATTGTAAAATTTTAAACGCAATTGCAGGCTTGCTTTTTATGATCCGGATACTCGAAGTGGATTTTTTCAAACCGATTACTACACGTACGTCGTTCAATGCCTCCTTCGCCTAAGAAAAAAAAATAACCAAAACCTCTGATATCGCGGGGACTGAAACTTCCGAAATTATAGGTAATGAACAAGAGATTTTAACCAAAAATTCTATTAATTTTCTAAATCATTGTTCAAAATCGAAGATATTAATGCCAAAATGTTTGAAACTTACAAATACCGAATAAAAAATCAAGGAAATATTTTAACTAAATTTCAACGACTTGTTGATACTTTTGGACTGGTAATATTCTATAACATTAAAAAAATTGTCACTTTTTTAAAAAAACTTTAAATATTTTTAGGCAGATCAAGGATTTGAAATTATGATTCCAGGAAAAAGGTCACAAACTTTTAGACAGTTTTTTCTGCAAATTAAGTAAATTATTTGAAGTTATGCGAAATCAGAAGCAAATCCAACTTTCGATATTGACGAAGATGGACCTAATTGTACGTGATTAAGTTTTCATTTTATTTTATTTCTTTAACTTCGTGTTCGTAGGTTATGACAGAACAATTCACGGAATTTTTGTACTTCTTGTACAACGGCCCGAGAAGAGGTAAAACAACTAAGGATACGCTCGATAGGTACATGTATGAATAAATTAATTATGTACAAAAAAGTATCATTTTTACCACCATTTTTGTTACAATTATTTGGTTTTATTGCTAATAAATAAATAAATAAATAAATAATTATAAAAAATATAATTAAGTGTTACTGTTTCAATGAAATATTCTTTCTGTTTTAACTGTATACTTTTGTATACAACTTTTTACTTACTTATCTAAGTATACTTAGTTTTATAGTAAATAATAAAAATTTTGAAATCATTATGAACATGTTTTTATTTTAGAATTACTTTTTTCCTAATTAAATTTATATTTTTGGTTGAAAAATTATTTTCGCCCATCTTTTATCATAAATATGTAAACTTTTCAGGATTTTTGGACCAGGATAATTAAAACAATGTAATTAAGTTGTCGACGTTTTAATTATCCTGGTCAAAAAATCCCGAAAAGTTTACATATTTATATTTTTAAATTTGATATATTTTTACTCAATAATTTAGACAAATCCACTTTGTAGAATTAATAAAACGTTTTTAAGCAGAAGACAAATTTATCTCACCAAAGTAAAGAAAACAATATTATAACCAAGACAAAATGACACCAAAGAAAAGAGTTATTACCTGCTCGAAAAGAGAACAATTCCTTTTATTACAGTTTTATATTTACTTAATATTTAGTCAACAACTTAACATTTAGATAAAATGTTTTATTAATTATGTTACTATTTCTTATTAATTGTAATAAAATCTCTACTCGAAATAGTAAAAATTTTAACATAACATTTAGAAATATAAATTACATTATAAAATATGGACAAAATAACATAAAAATATAGTCGTCTATATGGACTACTTTTTAAGACATAATTGTGTTATATTAACACTTTTTTTTAAACAGTGTACTCGGCGCCCCTAGGCAGTTGCCTAGTTTGCCTATTGGTTAATCCGGCCCTGATTCCCTGTACATAACTTTGCCACATTTATGTTGATGATGTCAATACCTACCGTGTGAGAATTATTCATCAATCATCATAATATATTTTATCAAATTTTGGCGAAGTAGGATTAAATTTAAAGAAAAGTTTTATTGGTTGTTTGGATATTGATATTCGGAAAAATTCAGTGTTGACATTATATTTGGAAATAGTTCTGCTTTCCAATTTTCGGAAGAAGATTCTGCTTCGATTAGCATAGCGTAAGAATTGTTAGATTACATTAAAGTACGAATTTTTTTATGATTCGAACAATTGATTGTGGTTAAGATTTTGTTCAGTTTACGCTGCCTTCTGATCTCCAAATTACCTTCTACATATATTGAATTTTTTAACAAAATTTTTGATACCATTTTAGCATAATTCAGGCTGTATTTCTTCATTGTATATTTTAATATTCGTTTTAAGTCTTCAATTGATTGTGGACCATTAGTATATACTTTAGATTTAACAGGACTCAAAGGAAGATATGTAATGGTGTAAAAGCACAGGATCTTGGTAGCTAGTTGAGATCAGTATGACGAGAAATTTTTTGCAATGCAATTTAAATAAATATTTGGATCATCCTATACCGTATAATAATAAAAAGCCCGACAAGCGTCACCCGTCATTGACTGGAATGTTAATATATTGCTAAGTTACACAGTACCGCTACAATTCAGGATGGATTTTGGCAAACTACTTTATTTCATGAAGTTCGTCGAAATTTGAGTAAGTTCTTTTACCTTTTGCTTTGAAACTTCGTGGGGAGATACCTAATTTTGACGATGTTCGATTTGTGTTTTGAGCTGACAGGAGATATCGTTTTTGCTTCCGAATTGCCGTATAATTATTTTAAATAATTTACAAAAGTATTGTTAATTTATACGAACCGCTATCGAGCATTGCTTGCGATAGCAATATCATAACCGCAAATTTTCAACGTTCGATTATTTTCCAACTTTAAATATTATTAAGAACGTTTAATATTATTTAATTTAATAATTAAATTTATTTAATTATTTTGGTTCGACAATTAACGTATCGCAGCTCGTTCTTAGTTATGTTTCTCCTAAGGATAATAATTGAGACGAGTAGCTGCGATTATTTGGTGTTCGGTTGCAACTGCCGCTTGGCAGCATACTTCTTGCAGAGATTATTTTTTTTAGTTTTTTGTAACTTTTTTTCGGAACTTACGTCCCTCGCTTTCCGCACTTTATCAGCCAGATAACATCTTGGGCTTCTACACTAAAATAAAGCTGGTTGATCGTTTCCCAGCGTGTAGAGGAAAATTCTGGAGACCCCCTGAGGGGAAGAGGAACTGTTTGTTTTCCGGCCTGGTTTGTGATTGGTGCTGTCAGTTATCAGCTATCACCTTAAGTGGATTTTTTGTGCTGAACTGACGGGCACATTTTGTAGGTGGGGTCGGAGATTGGGAATTCGGTTGGTCCTCGAAGGGGCAAAAGAAAATTTTCGTTACAAATTATTTCGGTGGTTTGCCATTCCCCATTGAGAGAGAACGGTTGGAATAAAGATCTTGCTTCAACGCAACCAGGATTCAAGTACGGTTACCCGCTTCCCAGTCGGCCAATTATGCTTTATACTATACTGCTGCCCACACAACACTCAATATCCACTGGATATCCAGTACCAGTCCAGAGAATATATGTATATCGAGGACTTTATCTGGATATCTATTAGATATACGTTGCACAACATCTAGTGAATATATGTGACCGAGATTTAGTAGACATCTATTTTATGAACGTCACTATCCATTGGATATCCACCGGATATCGATACAATACATTCACTGGATAATCAAGTTTGTGACTCGTGGATATCCACTGTATTTAGCAGTCTAACATAGATATCCTCTGGATATCTGATGATCTATCAAAACATTGAGTGGACATCCAGAAGATAGGTTTGTGTTGTATGGGATGGTATCATTATTATTACCAATTTGAACCATTTAATGTAATTAAACAAACACACCCCTACATGTTATAACTATAGAGCCCGGATTATAGGCAATAGAGAACCTGATATCTGGTATGCGGCATACAATTTATGCATAATAAACACAAGATAATATTATAAATTATACATATTATAAAAAATTATATACCACATCCTAAATATCGGGTTCCCTATTGCCTATAATCCGGGTTCTAGTTATCACTAAAAGATTGTTTCCGAACGTAATTTAAAATCTGTTTATTTGCTTGGGTTTAATTATTGAAGTATCTTTCACAATCCTTTTATTTGGTTTAAAAGTTTGTCTTACCGCACTTGCATCTAGTTTTATTGACATTTTCCAATAATTGGTCTTTGGAATTAATATCCTCAATTGTATGATGAATACAATTTTGTAAGATTACATGTGTCTTCACCGCAAATTTACGTATTTGATTTATTTTACTATATTTATTTATTTTTATTTATTTTACTATAGCTTTCTCTTTTCACCACAATTTGAAGCAATGGAAATGTCACTGTCAAAGAATTGCAGGTTATAAACAACAATAAAGCCATAACTTAACTGCATAAAATATAGCATTATGTGATTCAAAAATATATTGTAATAGAAAAATATAGGGTATTTGTTGAAGTACAAGAGGAGCACAATGGCAATTTGATTTAAAGTTATAATGGATTATAACTCCCCTAATACGATTTCATTCCTTTAATAGTCTTCATGCCACAACAGATCAAAACTTATTCGATAAATTATTTGCTTAAGGTGCTAGATCAATAGGAATAGATCATAAAATCAAGCAGTTGTCACCACAGAACATATTAGTTCACCAGTTGCTTTATGATATTCTTTTTATTCAAGAAGCATACCTTTTAAAAAGGTATAATATTGTAATATATTTGACATTTGAAAAAGAATCACTTTTGTGATGAAAATGAAAGTAAAATACTTAAAGTAACATAAATGAAACTGACTAATTTTTGCCAATAAAGCAGGAATTTTGAAAGCCAAATTTTTTGCCCCATTTATTTTATCAATACAATAGTAGGTAGGTTTGTGTCTTTGCTTCAAATTTAAGTGCCGACATTTTTTTAAAAGTGCTTGAACTGCACGTTTTTTCTGGTTGGTTAATGCCATGGCACCAATTTGAAATTTCGCGTAAATTGCTCAAATTCTTGTGTCAAGTTTGCAAGTCAAACCAAGAAAGATAATCTTACTTTTTTTTTCGATAGATTAGTATGGTAGGTATTATTTTGCATAAGCTATTTTATATTTATAACTAAAATGTATTTTATTGAAAACTCAAAGAAAAAATAAATTTTATTAAAAGTAGAGTCGAAAGTTTCCTATCGACCTGAGTGCCGCTAACAATTTTACGCGGGGTCAAATGTTGGGAAAATAGTTTTTTTACGAATATCTTTTAGTTGTTACTTTTATGGAAAAAGTACAAGAGATCAAATTTGTAGCTCTTAAAATTGCCTACAATAAACATTTATTTATTTTTTCTATGAAATTAACTGTTTCGACAATAATTCAACTCATAGAGTTAGAGTTTCTTAAAGATTTTCTCTTGAAATGTATACTCCTTTTCCTCACCACCTTCGAAGTTGAGTACAAGGCGCGTTTTTTAAATGTGGTTAACCCGATAGATCGTTTATTAAATTTCTGTTTAATAAACTTATCCAATACACAACCTGTCGTTGATTATGGACGGATGGAACTTGAACCTAAATAATAATGCACGGTCCACTTTCAGATTCTTGTGAAGAGATGATGAATTTACTAGTCGGAAAACTTAAATAGATTGTATAATTAATTAAAATTTGGAGCTCTATCAAGAACCTGCTGTAAAAAATCAAAAACACTTCTATCGAAATGTCATAAAATAATAAAATCAAGTAACTAAATGTTTCTAAATACGAGTATATTAATTCCCACAAAGATGGGGTTTGATTTTTTTAGTTCGTTGTTTGTATCTTATTGACATACAAAGTCTAGAAAAATCGATGTGTGCAAAATGCGTTTTCTTTGCCGTTATCTTGAAAAATTTCAAAAAAATCATAAAAAATCGTGTGTAGTATCAAATTACAGACAATTTCTTGCTGAAAAAAATTATAATATTGGTTTTAATGAAAATATTAAGAAAACGTATTGTCATTGATGGAATTATTCAACATATTGATACAGTGCTCCTCACCCAGAGAATGCCGGTGTTTGTTTGTAAATCCTGGTCTGCAAATATTAAAGGATAACTTCAATTATAATTTATCTATACTTCCTCCGTCTTTATTTGATCCAGAAACTTTTATTGAAAAAAGAAAAAAGTAAAAAATAATTCTTGGAAAGAATTTTGGATAACATATATAGCAACTAACCCTTTTACAGTACGATTTGGAACAAATGAAAACAGACTTCAACGAAAATATACCTGGAACCAATGAAACAGACTTGCAGCAAATGAAAACAGATTTGGTGGAAATGAAAACAGATCTGGAACCAATGAAAAAACAGGCTTGAAGCAAATGAAAAGAGATCTGAAATAAGTGAATAACATTTGGAACAAAATAGATGCAAACAGATTTGAAAACCTGAAAACAGATTTGGAGTAAACGAAAAAAAAATTCTGCAAATGAAAATGTTCTACAAACGAAAATTTCAATATCTTCCTGCCGTAATGATTCACCATAATACCATTCCACATGGTTTGCATATCCAAGAAGATCTTCCTGTGGCAGCTTTTGAATGCAATATCGGAAATGTTTTCCAAAATACGCATTTTTAATTCTAAAATGGTTAGTTCTTGGTTGTTATTATACGTTCCTACGTACTTAATTCAATTTTTCAGGCATTTTATCGTGCAATTGATTTTTTACTGAATACTTAAAAGAACTACATAGCAATTCTATAGGACCTTACCAATGCCTCTTCTATATAGAAGTCTTTTTTGTAATAGATGTGAAGAGTACACGGGAAGAATGATCAGAGTCACAAGTTTCATATTTCGCATAAATCGCATTTAAAGATTTACTTACCCATAAGTGGCTATGTAAATTTTAATATTTAAAAAACGTTTTGATGCTGGATTAAAATCATTTTTATATTATGTGTTTACTAATAGATACCTACCATTACCATCTATCAGATGATATTAATAGTTTATTTTTCAGCAACATTGGACTCTGATCGTTATTCCCGTGTATTCCCATACTAATATTTTTATTTAAAATTATCAATGACAAATGTGATTGTCAAGAACTCTTGGCAAAAATTAATTTTCGGGTTCCGCGTGGTGGATTAAGACAGAGTTCATTATTTTTGGTTGATTTGGCTTCTACCAATTGTTACAATTCTCCGGTTAGTAGAATGCAGAGATTGGGGAACAGGTATTTGAATGGAGTAGACGTATTTAATTCTGGCATTGATGCCTACATTAAATTTGTGAGACGCGCGAAAATTTAGGACCGTCATTAGTGAATTTTTATTTTTGTTATATTGTAGCTGTATTTTGTATGTTATATTTTTTATCCAATACTTGCAAGTAAAATAACTTTTACATTGACATATGTCAATGTAAAATTATATAATGTAATTTCAAATTTTATTTGATTTTGAAATTTTAATTTTACTTGCAGGTTTTGGATAAAATATTATATGCGACTCTTGAGTAAAGATATTTGTATCCACTTACGGAAGATAGCACACTCGGCGTTGTCTCGTGTGCTAAACTTTCCGTTCGTGGATAAAATGTATCTTTACTCACTATTCCCATAAATTACTATATTAGTACTTCTCTTACATGTGTAAAATTGATATTTGATGCAGACGTTTTTGTAGATGTTTTTATACTGGCATATACTGTGTTTTGTATTATTGAATTTAGTATTTGAGTAACGTATTCATGCAATTTGTATATTTTTGTTAATGGGCGAATGCTCGTATATTTATAGTAAATAAAAAAAGATATACTCTTCATGTACATATAACTACATTTTTCTTAGGACAATGTTGTCCTTTTTGTAACCATTTATATGTAGTGCTTATGTTTACATTTAAAGTTTTCGCTGTTGCTCTCCAATCTTAGTCTTCCTGATATGCTTTAAAAGTCCTTCTTCTGTCATTAAGCAAAATTTTATTATATTTACCACCGGGCATGTTAGAACAATAATATGAAAATTAATTACAATATTTTAATTATGCAGAAAATGCAAACAAGAAGTCTTAGTTGGAAAACTATGAACACCAATATTGCCAATTCCGAAGAGTAGGGTTGGAAAAAAAGATTGTACAATGTGAACTAAAAGAAACTGATTTAGAAGAAACTGAAAATGACTACTCGTATTAGATTTTGCTTTTCCCTTCTATAAGATGTAAGATAACTACATACGTACGCATTTATATTGATTAATAAAATATTATTTATTTTTAAAACCAATATTATAATCTTTTTCAGCAAGAAATTTTCTGCAATTTGATACCACACCCGACTTTTTATGATTTCTTTGAATTTTTTCAGATAACGGCCAAAAAACGCATTTTGCACACTCCGATATTTCTAGACTTTTAGTATGTCAATAAGATGCAAACAACAAACTAAAAAATCAAACCCCGTCTTTGTGGGAATTAGTTCCACCTATCACCTATTTTTTGCTTATATCTACCGTACTAGTTCATTGATCAAAGCTTTGACATAAAGTGGAGTCTATTTCCTGACGATATACGTAGCATTGAAGTGTCCGCTGCAACTCAATTCATATTGACAGAGCTTTTGAGCTGGACTTCTCCTTCAAAGATTCCTGGTATAGTTTTTTGTGAGATTGCTTTTTCCGCTTCAACAATAATACGTTTTTTGTTAATGCCCGGAGATTAAGTCTTTATTTACATTTATTTTATACATTAATATTATATTGTTTGTGTAATCGTGTGTTTCTATAGAGTGTTGTCACTTACTGATCTAAGACAACTGTAATCACGACAGATTGGGAACTTACCTTTCTGTTTGTTTTTTTTTAAATCTTCTTATGATTTATAACTATATCTCGCCTCAGAACAGGAATTTTTTACTCTTTTTGGCTAATACATAAACAATATTTAGTTATGGACTATCATTATTTTTTTTGGTTTATTTATTGAATATTAATAATAATTAGAGATGAGATTTTTAGGTTGTATAAATTCAAAAAAAGGTAACTAAAATGGTACCAATAAAAGCTATTTTAGGTTAGGATTTTGTAATTTTAGATAAAAAAAAACACTAATTAGGTACCAAAATTTAAGGGACTTTTCAATATTTTCGCTATCGAGGTTTTGTCTTTTCTTGGTTACAATGATTTTTTACATTGAAAATTACCTCTCTACGTCGTAATAAGATGTTGGACTATGTAACTATGTAAATTGCACATTTTGAAACTGCTTTTTGACATAAAAATCGCTTTTACAACAAAACTTTTTGGACATTTTTTGTTCAAAATTTCATTGTCTTCAATTTTGTACCTATAAATTTTCTATTTTATCGCCCCGTTTTTGACTGACAGCGACATAAACAAGACTCTGTAAAATACAGAAGATGCAACGGATGCAAATCGGTGCAACGAAATAGAAAAATGTATAAGTAGTTTTTGTTGCAAATTTTATTCGCTACATTTTTGTTTATATACATTTTTCTATTTTGTCACAGCCTCCACAGCGTTTCTGAGATAGGTACAGATTATAATATTTTTTGTGTTTTATACAGTTTTGTTTATGTCGCTGTCAGTCATAAACGGGGCGACAAAATGGAAAAATTTATAGATACAAAATTAAAGACAATGAAATTCTTAACAAAAATTTTTTAAAAAGTTTTGCTATAAAATCGATTTTTATATGTCAAAACACGGTTTCAAAATTATAAATACGTCTTCAAATCTTAAAATCAGAAAAATGTTTTAAAATTTCTAAAATAGATTGCTAAAATTCAAAAATTTTTTGCAAATTGTTTAAAAAATGGTAAAGAAGGTAAAAATAACTATGGCTCAGCTAATATATTTTTTCATTTAACAAATTTTGATTCTAATAAAATGTAAATAGCAGCGTAAATAAGGAAAAGGTAAAAATCTCATCTCTATTAATAATAAAACAGAGTATATCCATTAACAGGCATGGAGATTCACGATTTTGAAACAAGTGCTCTGTACTTGATTAACAAAATCTATATTTCTCAGATCACCAGTGGTCGGGTCTGTGGGAAGGTATGTTAGATTTTTCGTTTCAGTATTCTCTCTTTAAAACAATTTGCAATACTTGATATAAATAATATCTATTCATTAAATCTATATACAAAACTTGACATTGTTGTTGACATCATCGTTACGAATAAAGCACCAATCAGCTATTTGCAAACATTCCTGAAGGAGGTTCACATATTCTACTGTAATCTCTGAATTGCCGAATGCTTCGTTTATTTCAGCAATAATTCTAAACATTAAGAAATTTCTATTTGTTTTACTTTTGTATTGCATGGATCGATTGCATATTATACAAATCTGGATAACTTTCACACACTAAAATCAACAATTTTGCTTGATCTCTTGTAAAAGGAAATGGCATACAGGTATACATACATTAAATTATAACTTTTAAAATAATTGTCGTTAAATCTACCTGCCAAACGTACGTATTATAATTTAAATAATTCTTCTCTTTGAAATTATAAGACTATATTATTCGAGAATTCGTTGTGCTGCTCAAGGAGAAACAAACATGCATGCTCTAGACCTTTCTTGATATATTATTTACTTACATATTTTACGGCTTGAATAGACAACAATATTCAATATTTATGTAAGAGTTAAATGCTTTAGTATTGATAATAGAGAACAGTAAACAACAACCCAAAGATTATCATCATGCACAACTTTATACTTTATATATTATTAGAAATACATAACAACACAATATGAGATAATATAGAAATATAGAATATAGTTTTTATTACTAAATATACTACTGTATTGTCATAGTTACTGAATATACAGATATATTTGATAAATTATTATTAAATAATATTATAACATATATTTATGACAGTCGTACCACAAATGCCGTACAGTAATAAATCGCCTATACTAATTCGAAACTTTCCGGAAAATCAAAAAATTTTTCTGGCTCCCGGGTACCATTATTTTTGTACGGCACTAGGTTTTTCGTTTTTATTATTTTCAGGATCTATTATCTTAAAGAAAACCGTACAAGAATAGTTTGTCGTAATTTTCTATCTTAAGATGGAAAATTCAATCATCCCATGTACTCACCTGTACCGCCCAAAACTGACGGCAAAGTGCTCTTTCATGTAGCAGCATCGTTTTAAACATTATTCATGATGGGTCTTTTGACCCCCTAAAATTTTCCATGGGCTTGTAGTCTATTAGTTAAGAATTTAAAATCCGGCATTAATTTTGATAAAAGTTCTTTTGTCATTTCATAAAAAATATCTATAAATAGTAAAACTATTGGTTTTCTAAATATAAATTGTAAAATTAAGTAATAAAAAAAAATATTTAAGTTATTATAAAGAATAAATTGCACGTAGGTGCAATTCAGCGTGTTAAGGTAACCAAAATAAAAACATAATTTAAAAATTAATTAATAATTTTTTTCGAAAACTTCGTATTTATCGCAGCGCATTCTAATTTTTCGAAATAAAACTGACCTTTATCAGTAAACTTAGATGAGTCTAGAATTTTCCGAATCCAGTTCGCAATATTATTACGATTTAAAAATGTAATGTACAGGGTGGCTCAATTTCGATGCCTCTTATGGGGAAATCGGTAACTATAGGAGATATTAAAAAATGGATGGCGCATCCTCGATATCTTTTTTTGAGAAAAGCTGAATGGCCTAAACCGGAATTTGCTATCTTTTTTTGTTTTCGAGTTATGGCTAAAAGTTCGCTTTTTCAACTTTCCGTTAAAAGTCAATATCTCGGTTGTTTGTAACGTTATAGAAAAAATATTTACACCTTCTTCAGACACTTTTTTAAGGAGAATAAACTGGGCTAAAGAAATTTTAAATATTTTCATTTGTTTCCGAGTTATAAAATAAAGTTTTGGTTTTTAAATGGAAACCATATATATGGCTATGACATATTTAAATAGAGTTTTTTATCCTCTTCTTAATTATATATGACATGTAGGGTCTATTATTTCAGTTTCATCCCGTTATATTAAAAAATGTTAAATAAAAATCAAAGAAGATCGAAAATTTAAATTTTGGCTTTTTTTAAACAAAACACTATATACATATTTTGTCAAAACAAAACACTATACACTAGACATTGCAAAACAATTGCCTTCAGTTGTTTTTAATAGGTGTTTTTTAGTACCTATTCTTACACCTATACATCTATTTAGTACTATCTGTGTACCTATTATTTCACAACAGTGTTAAATGGCCTATGAAAACTACGAAAAATATGATATAAAGATATGAGTATCGAATGTTCACATACGCAATACAATTTATGCATTGCAAACAATGGGCATCAGTTTGACTATTTAGTATAATTTATGGTTTTGTTTAATAATTTAGTATTATACTAAATTGTCAATCTTTTTTTATTCTTATAACGTTATAATTATAACATTATCATATTTTGCATAGTTTTCATAAGCCATTTGACACTCTTGTGAAATAATAGATAATATATAGGTACTAAATAGAAACTTTTTAAATTAGGTACTAAAAATACCTATTAAAAATAAACTGAAGGCAATTGTTTATGAATAAATCATTAGTTAATAATGATTTGTGTATAGTATTTTATTTAGTCAAAGCCAAAATTTAATTTATCGATCTTCTTTTATTTTTATTTAACATTTTTTAATATAACGAGATGAAACTAAAATAATAGACCCTACATGTTATGTATCATTGAAAAGAGAATAAAAAACTCTATTCCCAGTTTATTCTCCTTAAAAAAGTGTCTGAAGAAGGTGTAAATATTTTTTCTATAACGTTACAAACAACCGAGATATTGACATTTAACGAAAAGTCGAAAAAGCGAACTTTTAGCCATAACTCGAAAACGAAAAAAGATAGCAAATTCCGGTTTGGGCCATTCAGCTTTTCTCAAAAAAATATATCGAGGATGCGCCATCCATTTTTTTGATATCTCCTATAGTTACCGATTTCCCCATAAGAAGCATCGAAAGTGAGCCACCCTGTACGTGTTAAATACAGTAGATTCCGCTTAATGTGATCACTTTGGGCAAAAAACACTTTAATAATATTCACTTATAACTGATAACTCATAACAATAAGCAAAATTTAGAAAAAAGCGAATTTTAGAAGACTTGGATTAGAACAAAATAGAAAAAAAAAAGAAAAAGCGGCCGGTTTCCAACAAAAAATGATCACAATAACCTTCAGTGTAATATAAAATATTTAACGAGCCGTTTAATTTTGTCAACCAATGGAAATGATTTCGTAGAACAAGCAAATAAATTCCATTGGTTTGTTTAAATAAACGGTTCGTTAAAATTTTTACGAACATTTGTGAATATGGACATTAGTTTGTAGTGGTTGAAAATATAAACTTACTTAGTTGATTAGTTTTAAGTAGAACGGCATAGAAAGATTATACTTATATGAAACAGAGAGAAACGAGATAGAAATACAAAAATTTAACCCGGGATGTCATTTTTCAACTTTTAAGTTCTTCATATGAACTACGAGATGCAGGTAAAATGTTGGTCACAATTTAACAATGTTTCATATAATATCTATCTCTTCTAAAAAAATATTTAAGTTAATCCACCACTTCAAAAATAAGTGTATTTTGTAGGACGTCATTTTAAAAACAATTGATGTAAACGTTGAGGTTGATATGTACATAATCTACATATAATCTTTAAAATATTATCAACTTAGACATTTATTTAAAACGAAAGTCACTGGAATCAATTATTAAAGATTTGATTTTTAAATTATAAAAAATTATTAAATTAAATAATTAATTATTAAATAATGAATAATTAATAGACATATTAAAGTTGACAGTTATCAATTAAACTTAAATTAAATCTTGTTAACTGAATACAACATGTCATCTTAAGGCTCTTTCATACGGAACAGGTACGGACGTGGGCCTGCAGGAAGCTCCGCATCCGCTCCGTGTAAAAGAGCTTTTACTGTTGTTTAGTTTTGTAAAATATTCTTACATTAAATTAAAATTTTGAAATTAATTTTTGAATTATCATCGTTTGAAGAAAACACATGTTTTATTCGGACGGAAAGGTAATTTTTCTATCTACGCAAGTTTTCCTTGCGCTTGGTTCGTTCTACTCGACTCGCATGTGTAACTTGTTAGGTAAGAAAAGTTAATTTTTCTATCCTAATAAAACAATTGCTATTCTTTCCGTGGAAAGTAACCTAGTAACTTAATAACCAGTTTTTAATGTAAAAATATGTAAAATTTAATCAAAATCAGAAATTTCACAGAGAAGTACGCTTTGAAAATATAAGAGTAGGTATAATATAATAAATTAACTGTCACTTTATGAAATTTGAAAGAAAATTACAAAGGTTTTCGTTTGTACTGTAGTAGTTCTTAAACCTAGTTAGCTTTTTATCAAATTTGATAATGTCGATTTGCCGTTTGAACTTTTTAGTATATTGTTTAGAGAAATCTTTGCATATACAGTACTTAATTTGTATGTAGTTATCAATTATCCAATTCCACTAAAATTACTTATCGTGGGGTAGGTAAACGTTTTTATAAAAATACTTGAATAGGGATGCAGTCATGTAGCTTGTTTGATCCGGATGGGCGTGGTGATGTTGCCTAGCAGCGTTTGGTGAGGGTAGAATTTTCCAAGACTGGCAGTTTTGCTACTGCTTTCACGTAGGAAGTGTAGGAAAAGCTAGGTGAATAAGTTCTATACGTTTGATGAATTTTTAAATGCGACAAAGGCAAGTGAAAAAAGACTATATTGTGGTTGCAGCACCTACATATTTGGCTTAAAAATATGTAAGTTTATTATCATTTCTAAAAATTTATTTTCCTTTAAGACGTCATAAATAAGGTAACAGGTGGCTTCAGTTTACATCTTTTTCACTTTTTATTAATCTCCTAAAATTTGTTAAACAGATTAAAGATTTTTATTTGCATATAATTTAAATTTCATGTAATAATTTATTATTATGATTGATTTTCAATAATCCAATAAATTTATAAACGTACAGATAATATTATTTAGAAAAAAAAATCTTGGTTAATTACTAAACTATAACAATAATATAAAATACGGTAGTGACAACAGATATAATATATTATAATATGTTTTAAGGTATTTATTGTAATAGAGTATATTTTTAAGATAGACGCCATCGCTGAATTTGTTCAATTGTCCAAATATAATGCTTTAATCTCAGGACTCAGCAAATTGAAGTTTAAAATATGTTAAATATAAACTTCGAGCTTCAAAGATCTTAATCTTAAAAATTAATAATTATCGCAAAATTTCTATTGGAATTTATAAGACAATAACAACCCCTATACATTGATACCACATAGCACAAACATTACTGCGCAAAGGAACAATAATTATTATTATTACCATCCTAAATTATTCACATAGTGCAATATGTAGGTTCCCCGTTGAATAGTTACGTGTTTAATATTTAAAATGTTTAATATTCCCAAACGTGAATCTAACTAATCCCTAAGGTACTAATTATGAAATACCAATCTTGATAACTGCGCTACCGAAGCAATTGGCTTTATGTTTCGTAAATTGTTCCTAATTCTAAGACCACCATATCACCTTTTCTCGGATCTGCTACTAACGCAAGCGGTCAAAGTTTAGCCGTTTGGGATGTTAACAATTCAATGCATGCTTCGCTTTCTTCTCTTCTTCTACCTACTATAAATTAAATTTCAGAATAAAAAAGTTAAAATATTATAGAGTTAAATAATATAATTATTTTTGTCATAATATGCTGAAGTGTGGTGATGTAATTGAAGAACGTCAAAAATCTTTTTAAATAAAAAATCAACAATCTAATTAAATTCAATTAATAAGTGTAACTAAAACTAATAAAAAAAAAACAAAAAAAATGGAGAGAAAGACAGTTTACTACTGTTGAAAGTTAATTATTTAAATTAAACTTCAGTAAGTTTAATTAGAATTACTAAATTTGCAATTTAATAAATTTCACCGACAGAGTTTTCTCTCTCCTACAGCGAGAATGCGGACTGCTTGAGCGGTAAATTTGTTTTTGCATCTCACTAGAAAAAATTCACAGATGATTGATATTTTTTATCCAGATTTTCAGAACTTTATCTATTTAAAACTAAATAAAACCCCGAAGGTAAACACCAGGGGATTTATAGTATGCTCTCGTGAGAATCTACGTGGGAAGTACCGGAGATGTACGGGGATGTACGATTATGTACCAGGGTTTATCAGCGCTTTACGCGGATTTGGCAGAATTAACGTAAATGACAAGTTTACAGAAAAACGCGATTATGTAAGATAAAAAAAATATTATAATTTAGTAGAGCCTTAAATGACAGATTTTCCATCTGTCTCCGAAGAAGTGAATTGTTGTATCAGATAAAATTAGTATTCATCGGCTTATTACTATTCTTTGAATTTAGTTAATGTTTTTACGAGTACTTAGTCGGTTTTATAGTATGTGCTTTAACTCCGAAAAAGTGCACTTATAAAATTGATAGCAAAGTTTTAGAGTGATGGGATAAATTACAATAGCGATTGAATAGGATTTAACTACTAATCATACATATAATAATGATTTACAAAATCATAGTCCTGTTTATTCTTATAATCTGGAAAACTAATGAAACTAAATATGAGAAAACGTATTGTATCCATACGTGGCAACAGATGGCGGCCCATTCTGCTGTGCGAGCATTTCACACAATTTTTTTTTTATTGAAAATTTAAAAGATACCTTGAATTTGAACACCATTTAAAAGAAAAAATAATAATGATATATAATAGATAAAGATCTAATAGCAGTAAACGAAGAAGGATCTGACAATGAAATGACATTCTAAATCCTTTATTAGCGGAATCACAAATTAAAGATAGTGATGAGGGTAATTCAACTAGCGATGTATATTCTGACTTTCGGTCATTAGGATTGGTGAAAAATACTTAAACGTGAGAGAGTTTATACATAGAATATAATACAAACATTATGCATGAAATGAGTGCGTTTGTTACAAGAAAGGAATCGCAGGCGAAATCCAATGTACAAGTGAAGACAAATCTGAGAAAAGCCAGAAAGTTCGAGGAAATCTAAAAAATCCGGGAAATTTGGGGAAATCTAAGACACTCTCGAGGAACACTATAAATTTAGAGAAGGTTTCTTTCGCTAGACGCATACGCCGCCTTAAAAACGCGTCTACATACTATTAACAACTATTTCTTAACTTTTAACCATCAAAAATTCTTCACCCTCTTGATGAAACCGTATGTCATTCATTACCCTGTAAGAGGAAGTTATTAAAACTAAATGTGAAGTAACTTGTAGTAACACGAAAACTTGGCTACGATCCTGAATGCTTTTGAAATTTATGAGGACATACAGGGATGTACAGAGAATGTACGGGGAATGTATGGAGATATACGGGTATCTATATACTTTCAGGAATCGTACCTATACGTTACAATATTGTTGTGTAATTTCACAAATACATAGGTATTATCAGGGTGCATCTGAAAACCCTAAAATTTTAATAAATATTATAACTTTAATTTTACGACAAAATCCAATCATAAAAATTTTAATTCGATTTGATAAATTTATTTTTAAATGTTCATAACTTCTAAATATATACACTGTTAAAAATTTATTGAAAATTACAATGATTTTTAATGTAAAATTTACGTTGAAAATCTATGTAAATAAATAATTTCGGTAAAGTACGTGTAAAATTAAAAAAATTGTGGAAAAATAATAGCACAATGTAAATATACTGATTTAGATTACATTATCAAATTAATTTCTGTTCTGTAAATTTACAAAAATTTTGTGACATCACAATGATCTAAGTATTTTTACAGTTCCCATATGTGTACATATTATTTGGGTATGTAAAATTACATCCTTATTTATATTTACATAGATTATCATAGGTCACAAAGTTGCCAATGATTTTCTATGTAAATTTACATAAAACTTTTTACAGTGTACAGTGGCTAAAGAAAATATTCGAACCCTCCTATGTTAACAATGTAAATTGAACATTTTGAAGCAGCTTTTTTTCATATAAAATTGATATTACAGCAGAACTGTTTAGACATTTTTTGTTGAAAATTTCATTGCCTTCAATTTTATTCAAATGAATTTTTTATTGTGTTACGGCATTTTTGACTGACGGCGACTTATACAAGACTCTGTAAAATGTAAAAAATATATCTCTGAAACGGTGCAGAAAAGTTAAAATATTAATAATCATTTTTACTTGTAAATTTTATTCTTAATAAAAAAATTCATATAAACAAAATTGAAGGCAATAAAATGTTTAACAAAAAATTTTTGTTTTGCTGTAAAATCGATTTTTATATAAAAAAAGCGGCTTCAAAATGTTCAATTTACATTGTTAACATAGGAGTGTTTGAATATTTTCGTTAACCATTGTAGGTATATTTCATCTATATAAAATGAATTTGTCGATTCCTATTTTCCATCATAAATTTACTTTTTATAATAATTAATAAAGTAACTTTTCAATACCATTTTTCAACTACATTAAAATCTCAGTCCACCAGCATTATCTCTTCGACTCAACCACTTTATCAAAAATTCTTCCTAAACACTCAAATTTTTCTTGCCTAAGTATTTTTATAAAGTTAGTAGAATCTCTACTAGAATTTAGAATGAACCTTTAACGTAGTTATCAAAGCGTTTAAATTTTAGTTAAGACCGACTTTTCAAGTTGTATTTATAGTCATTCTCGCATTTTATTTAAGTTTTTCATACAATATTATATTGTAGCTATTGAATAATCGAAAACGGCAAAATAATCGATTTTTTCAAATTTCTAATCTACTTAGAGAATACCACCCGAATAAAAATTTATTTTCCAACTTGATTAAGCGTATGATTAAATCTTTTTTTGTAATTATTGAAATTCTTAAATTTTTAATTAAATTAGTTGATTATATTTAAATTTTTGACGGAATATGATGATGAAGACTGATACATTCGAAACTAGTCTATTAAATAAATATAAAATATTATTGAGAAAAGAATAATATATTTTAATTTATAAATATGTTTAATTTTATAAACAATCCAAACTCGTTCCAAGTTTATCCAAATATCCGTCCAATCTTCAATAAACTTGTCAATTCAAATTATTCAAATCAAAAAACTCACTCATGCGAAGCTCCAATAAATTTTATTCCTTAATCCAAAATTTTAATCAAAATTATAGTTATTAATACAAATATAATCAAATTTTACCGGATACCAACTGCGGTACGTTCAACTACGGTTTCAAAACGACAAAAAGCCAAAGTTATTAAAAATTTCGTACCAACTTAAAATTTTTGGGTGAAAATAACTACTCCAAATAGAAATATTTACAATATGTACAAGAATTATTTACAAAAATTAATTTTTACAAATAATCAAACAAAATCAACTTCATACTAAACTTCTACTAAAACAGTTAACAAAATCAAATTCAAATTCAAAAGCCAAAATTCAAAATAAACTGATTTTGGAACACGACAATATATTTATTAAATTTTGACACGTTTCAACCACAAATGGTCTTTGTCGGACACACTATACAGAAAAATAAATTAAATTATAATATACCTAAGCAAATAAATTAAAGGAGGTATCTTACGTATTAAAAAATTAAAATTAAAAACATTATAAAAGCACTAAAAATGAACGAAAAGGCTTAAATATTTAAAATTTATGTTGAAATAATTATGTAAATGACAAAAACAGATAAAAATTGTAATATTTGAAATTTTGATAAGATAAAATTGTTAGCCTACCTAATGTCATACATATTATCAACTAATGCAAAAAGTAGTGTAGATAATATTATGTTCTGTTGTTGGTTTTGCAGAATTTTGTTTTCGGGTACATTTTTAATTTTATTGTTAAGTCTGTAAATTTCTAGAGCTTCAATTAATTCAAATTTATAAACTTTTTTATGTTGCTAAATTAGTTTTGTAGAATTTACATCTACATAGTTCATGCTTGTTGTATTGCATGTGGTGATAAACTTTAGATTTTCTGTCTTTCAAATGTTCGGCCACTCTAATAAAAGATAACTTGGGTCCATTTTATAATGTATAATTATTTTTTATGCTTTTGTAATTTATAACTTAAATTCACATCATTTTAATTTTTTAATACGTAAGATATTTTAAATAATAAAATTATAAATAACAAGTTAAATTAAATAATATAATCAAATTATATTTTTAAGCTTTCGACGACGTTTATCGTCTTCGTCAGAAATTTATTTAATTTAACACCACTTAGACCTATAGTTGCCAGTATCAAATCTCCAACTTATAAATTATCAAAATATTTATCAAAAATAATCTATAATATTTTAGGTAACTCCGAATATTACACCAAAGATTCGTGGACATTCATTGAGGATATAAAGAAATTTAGTATACCTAATGATTACATACTAATATCATTAGACGTCAAGTCGCTCTTCACAAACATTCCAGTTGATTTAGCAATTAACACTGTAGAAGGAAAATGGAATGATATCAAAATTCACACTGATATCCCTAAAGAAAAATTTCTGGAAGCCCTTAAGCTATGTTTGGAGACAACATACTTCCAATATAATGGGACAATATATCAGCAAATTTTTGGTACCGCCATGGGAAGTCCCATATCAGCAACAATCTCAAATCTGGTAATGGAAATTTTGGAAGAAGACCGGATATCCAAACTTCCATTTAAACTTCCGTTCTACAAACGTTATGTTGATGACATCATCACTGCCATACCTAAGAACTACGAAGCTTTTATAGTTAACCACTTCAACGGATTTCATCCACGTCTTCAGTTCACGATTGAAAAAGAAGAAGACAAGAAAATAACTTTTCTAGACATACAACTTATCCATGAAACGAATCATCTAAAGTATAAATGGACACAAAAAACAACTTGGTCGGGAAGATACCTTAACTATAGCTCACATCACCACAGAAGCCAAGCTATTGGCACAGCTATAGGACTTGTTGATAGAGCATTAAAACTAACCCATGGCGACTACAGGAAAGAGACCTTAAAAATTGCCAAAGAAACTTTACTCAAAAACGGTTACCCTGGACCTCTGGTGAAGAGAATTATCAAGGATCGTGTTAACAAACTATATAATGATAACACCACGAAGAAAGAAGTTTCCAACTTTGCAGTTATGCCATATGTTAAAGGTTTAAGCGAAAAAATCAAGAGAATATTAAAACCTTACAAAACCAATGTAACCTTCAAGTCCACTAATAACATTGGTCAACTTTATACTAAATTAAAGGACACCGTACCTCCGGAGAAGAGGTCGGATTTAATATACAAGGTCGAATGCAATAACTGCAATTTGGTATATATTGGACAAACAAACCAATGGCTTCAAAAAAGAATGAGTGGACACATTTCAAGTATACGCTGTAATAAGCCCGAATCTACAGCTATTGCCAAACACGTTCTAGTTGATGGACATGATGCAGATTTTAAACACGCCAAAATAATAAAATCCGTTACTAACTACAAAGATCGACTGCTTCATGAAATGATATGCATTACAAGAGAGAAGAACGCAATGAATAGGAAGACAGATATAGACGGCTTAAGCAACCTCTACAGCCATTTACTAGTCTAGTTCCCACTGCACACATTGGAGTTAAGTTTTTCCTAATTGACGGAAACTCAGTATAGGTTGTTCCTTAACTCACGATCTTTTGGATCTTAGGTCGTATCAAATGACAATGTGTTTGTTCCCTGTTTCCATGTAATTTATTTTGTTTATATTAAATAAATTTCTGACGAAGACGATAAACGTCGTCGAAAGCTTAAAAATATAATTTGATTATATTATTTAATTTAACTTGTTATTTATAATTTTATTATTTAATTTCTCACAAGTTAAGATTTATATATTTAAGTAAGATATTTTAATGTAGGTATTTGTTTATATTATAATTTAATTCATTTTTCCGTATAGTGGGTCCGGCAATGATCGTTTTGGGTTAAACCGCGTCACAATTATTATAATGCCGGCAGTATGGCGTAAAGCAGCCCCCTAGCACTCCAATGGGAGAAAACATAAAAAGCGGTCATAAGTTGTCACACAAATTTTAGTTCCTTATGCCTGGATAGGGGATACACGAGCTTTGTAACTAATGCTTAGTCGACTTGTCGCTAAGTAAATAAAATCGGTTTCTATTCAAAATAATAATAAATAAAATATTTTGTGACGTAAAGGCGTGGCGCGTGGCGTGGCGTTTCTTTACCTTTAGACACACACGCCTGGAACACGTGCTGGCGTTCGATCCTAGCAGCGTGCCAGGATTGTGTATCTAAAGGCACCTAAATGTTCACTAATAATTATGGTTCTCTATGTTTTCCTGTCTGTCACCAATAATTGTTTCCATCACCTCACTCCCATTGTCTTCAAATCGCCTGTTACCTCATCCCACCATCGCATCTCTTCGGTTTGTCCCTAGCTCGTCTCTCACTAGACCTCCAAATCATCAACATTTTTGTCACTTCCTCATCACCTTTGATATATTTGACTTCATCCTTGCTTCCCATTTCTTCAAGCAATTCGAAATTCATTCTCGTTCTAATCTCGCTGTTTATGTGTTTGGGACCCATTATTGTTCTTAGCACTTTTCTTTCGAAGACTTTCAGTTGTTCTTCCTCTCGTTGCGTAATGCACATGACCTACATATGTCAGGACTGGCCTTATTAATGACTTGTATCTTTTTTTTAATTTCAGTAGTATATGTCTCCCATTTCTGCCATTTACCTGTACATCCAAATAGACAAAACGTTTAACCTGTTCGAGTATACATCATCTACAATTAAATCGTTACTGTTTTTACTTTCTTCTCTGTGGTATACATAATATCATGTATGTACTTTTCTTCAGTTATACTTGTACGGGCTAGATATAACATTGTTAAGTTATCATACCTAGTCGTAACTTGCTTGCTTGTGAGTAGAACTTCTTCGAAGATTCAATTGATAAATAATAATATATTAATGAAATTTATATAAGTAATAATAATTTAGTTTATTGTATGATTACGAAATAGTTGTTACATTAAAATTGTTGAATACATATTATTAAAGAACATTAATTGAGAGCCAACGTTTATATGTGTGGTCTCTATGAATTTGTTGTAGGACCTTTGTTTATGTCCTGCATAAAAAGTCTCTTGGTAACGTGTTACCATTCTTTCGTGTGGGTACTCTTTTCACCATCTTGATTCAGAGCAATAAACATGTGTTCCCCTCCATTCTTTATCATTTCTCCACAGCGATTTTCCATTTTTCAACTTTTTTATAGCTTTCAGAATTTCCTCTCTTGTCGGTTCTCAAATTTCGTCGCAGTTTCCCGAACTTTCTTCAAATAATTCAATGTTTTCATCTTGCCGCGTATTTAGTAGTCTCTGAAAGTGGTTCGCCCATATTTTCCTGATTTTATCTCAACTGCTTTCCAGTTTTCCTGCTTCATTTTGTGGTGCTCGTACTTTAATATAAAAAAAATATAATAATATAAATTACTCTCAAACGTTTTTTGCTATATCTTTTTACTTGCAGTGCATTATTAAGATTGAATGTACTGATTAAGATTATAAAAATAATAATTAATAATAAAATGTTTACTTTCATAACTTTAAAAAAAATTATTGATTGCTCTCAAACGTTATTAATTTATTTCATTGTGCCTTATTTAAAAAGGAACTTCGTTTCAAGCTGGTTTCCCACGACACCTCCTTTTTATTATTTTACTTATACGTTAACCTCATAATAATCCTCTTAATTCCTATATTATTTTAATTTAAATTAGCTAACTTTTTATAAATAACATTAATTATTTAAACTGTTGTAAAAGTCAAATAATCAAATTTCTAAGTTTGTATAATGCTCTATTGAACACTTGAAAGCGAAGTTAGATTAGTTTAAATTTTTGCCTTGCTTAACTTTAGGTCGCACTTAGCTAAGATGTATTTAGAACACAGCATAATATAAGTATGGTAAAGTAATAATAATAATAAATTAATGTATTGCTGTTTGCTAAATTCCATGTTGAACGCTTCTAACTTCTAACACTACAAAAAGCAACCGCTGGTTTTTCATTACATACTTTTTTGTCTACAAAAATATTTTTCCTCTCTCCATTGTCTTCATTTTTTAAATTCTTTACCCATTTTTTACTTATTACTGTTTTTTTTTCAAGTCGACTTATAATATTATAATTTATGCTGTATTATATAGTATTATTGTGTAAATTTACAACGGTGAAGTGATATACAATTTAAATTACTTTAATTTGTTCAACTACCAAACTTTTTCCAGTTTAAAACTAATTTTTACTATCATAATAAATTTATCATTCGTATCAACAAAATGTCCCTAGTATTGCTCGCAGGTCGATCGCATAGTAGAAAAATAAAAATAATATTTACAGGTTACATGCAAAAAACTATTATAATAAATAATAGTAATCTAATAGTAATATTATAAATATTTGGTTATCCAATTTTTGTTACGTAAATATCAAGTTTAAAGTTATGTACATGATATAAACATTTTTAATAAAAACATTTTCTATTATTTAACTTGACATGACCGTTGTACGTGTGCACGTTTGACATTTTTTATCCATTTGTCTGCGTGGACATTGCGAGTTCTTTTTTAATCAACTTTGCTGCATCCAGGGAGCTAAAATTTGGTAGACAGCTTCCACTATTGAACAATTTAGTGTATCAATTTTGATAGCATGAGTAGTATTAGTATTGTGTTTTTTCTCTTACAAAGTAGCAGTGTTATGTTAAAAAGTAATGATTTCTTAAATCTTTCAAATAAAATTTCGAAATTTTATCTTATAAATTTTAATTTATTAAAATTATTGCTTTAGTACTTACCGCACATTTAATTTGATGCCGTATATTATATCGTGTAGTATATTGTTTTATCAGAAACCAAAATAAAACTTTTTGTAGCTAATCTGCAAGGTTGACAGAAGAGCAGAGCAAGTCCGACAACTACAGACATTTGCTCTGAATTAAATATTATATGCTATTTTTATCTTCAAACATAAAAAATTTACCGAAAGAAAAAATTCCGTATTGATGGTGAAAATTGCTTATTATTTAAAATATGTAAGAGAACTGTAATATTCAGTTTAGACATTTGAATTTACCGGGTTATTAGATATTCATAGTACGACACTGTATATTTGAAAGCACCATCTGTGGGAGGGTAATAGAAGGATATTTAAGAAAAGAGGGGGTTGTTAACTATTACGGGAGTTGAAAACGGCCCTAAACTTGTGAACTTTCGAAGTGTGTTGACGTGCGTACAAAATTTAAACAAATATATATAAGATTTCATATTTAAATTAATATAAGTTTATTTCGAATTTAAAACGACAAATCAGGTATTTCTATTAAATTGAAATTCTCAAGTAAGTGTATTTATTATTATGATTATTAACCAAAGTTGATTTAACCACGAGGTACATGGTAACGCTCATATAAAAAAATGGTAGCTTGGTTTAATGCATTTGAATTCTCATTTATTTAAGTAATCAGGGACAAAAGGTTTTGCTTATTGGTAATTCTAAATTGGTTTTGCTTTTTAATATTTCGTGGATGTTACATTTTTGGTGGTTGGTTTTCTGTATTTATTTAAAGGTGTGATAATGTGTGGTATTATTATTATTGTGTGGTAATTAATGTGTTCAAGTAATTAATATTGGTAGTCTATTTAATTAAACGTCGATTTTTGTGGGTGAGGTTGATTATATTTTTGATTTGGTGAGGGATGGAAATTGTTTGGTAAAATGGCGGGTGGTTTAGTTTCCAAAATGGCGTAGGTGGCGCTTGCATGCAATGATGTGACTTATTTGATAATGCAGCTATTTCGAACCAGTAGTTTGTATGTGATTTAGAATTAACAATAATATGAGGTTTTTACTGACTCGTAGATGTAATCGAATCCGAGTTTTACCGTATAGCCGAGCATCATTAGGAAATGATGCAATCATATTAGTTAGGGCATTGTGTGCTTGAATCGATGATTTTTACCCCCCCCCCCCATTTGACCTATATTAATCTTGGTATGTGGTTTCTCAAATTGTTGTATTATTTGAAAGAGTTCGTTTCTTTGTTTGACAAGTAACAGTCGGTTTCAATTTATCATTATTTATATTATGTATTATCTTTGTATTTTAGATTCTGATACAAAACATCGCTGACTAAAAAAGTCAAAACAAAATGATATCAAATTCTCAAAGAGAACCAGAATCTGATACAAATATAATCAATTATCATAAATGTAAAATTAATTATGATTACAAAGTCAGGCTAGGAAGTAATGTTGTTAATGATAAATGAAGAGTTTGAAGTTAAAGATTAGAAAGCAAATAACAACAAGTACTTTAATTTAGGGACAAGAAAGTGGAGTCAAGAAAGTTAATCTATGATATCAATGAAATAATACAGAAAAACTACCAATATGTAATATAAATAAATATTATTGTATTTAAGTGTTAAAGATATTAATGAATAATGACTAGAGTTGCCGATTTGGCTGTTGTTCGAATTTTCCGTGCAAGTTTTTTTTTCTTTTTTTTTATTACTAATAAATACCAAAATATACCTCAGTCTGTGTTTTATTATGTCTATTGGGTTAAAGGGGATTTAATTTATTCACATATATTAAGCTGGGAAGTTTTACTCTTGATTGAATCAACTTTTAAAATTTAAGTGTTACTAATTTTTCATCATATAGCTTTGAGTACGTCACTGGTTCAAACAAACAAGGAAACTGTAAGTTGTGTTTGCGTCTTGGTTATGTCAACAACTAAATATTTAGCAAAGGTTATGTTGATCTCACAAACTGCTTGTCCGTTCTTTAAAAGAATCTGAAGATTGGGTTACTACAAACGGGAGGTTATTAACGACGTATGGGTGTTGGATTTGACGATCACGAGCGTACGGCTAGGTATTTGGTGCTGATGATTTGAGATTTGAAAACAAGGGGGCGCGAGATTCAAATTCAAGACCAGTCACTACAGAACTTTTAGTAGATAATACACGTTATGTGTATTACATAATATATTACATAATATATTACATAATATATTACATAATATATTACATAATATAATATAAGTTTACCTTAATTATTATACATAGCCATTGGTGGCCATTGATTACACACTTATAAATGGAAGTACAAATTACTCCTTTAGTGTAATATTAAATAGATTTAGATTTATTAATTTGTTTTTTACATACAAATAGTATATTTGCACTAGTGAAAAAAATTGAAGAGATTTTCAATTCATGAAATTACATTATCAATCGAATTTTACAAAGTTTGAAAACTATATTTCATATAAATTATAATTATTAGCTCTTGAAAATACAATAAATATGAATATCAATAGTGAGCTAAAGTATACAAATAAAGCTTATTATATGGATTTCGCAACCCTATACAATTAAATGTTGTAAAAAATTATTAATGATTGAAAGTGCTTACTGTTCATTAATCCGAAAAATATGCAAATTTAGTGAATTGGTTTGCGACACGTATGCATAGGTGTTTCGAATTTCGGATTCTCATCAGGCAAACCTGGAAAAAATTACTAACGCGCACAGTATTCAATTCAATATGATAGAAAAAAAAATCCATATAATAAGATTTATTTGTATCCTTTAGCTCACTATTGATATTCATATTTATTATATTTCATATATTGATCTGCAGAATAAAATGCAGCCGTTTCCAAAACTTTTGACAATTTCTTACCAACTGAACTGGTGGGAAGGAAATCTTCATTTCAACAAATTGTTCTCTGCAATCATTTCTATAACTTACAAATAATTCTTATGACCTGTCTCTGCAGCGCAAAACTTTTATCTACATAATATGCTGAATATCCCCATGCTAAAATTGCATGATATAAAAGATAAATTACTGTGAATTAACCCATAGTAGGTATGCTGTTTTCAGAAATTTAGACAATACTAAGTTTTTTAGTTGTCTCAGAAGATATACATATAATATTCTTAGACAACTTACCTGCCAGTTTATTTATGAGGGGCTCCCATGTTAGTTTGGAGTCAAACCTGGCAAGAAAGTCGACGGTTTCATTTTTGCAGGCAGTCTTCAGACTTACCATTAAACATGTTTAAGCTTTGACTCTTGTTTTTGTTAGGAATATTTTATTCATTTATTGAAATTGAAATTTGTGGTATCGTCAATAAATTAGATTACCCGTAATCGATGAGTATTTCGCATAAAGAATAATTTGCATTTTGCCATATTTTCGAGGGCAATCAAGTTTCATATCAGAATCGACATCTGGCGCATATTTTTCATTCTTGGTGATGCAACTTAAAATTTCGTTTAACTAGAATTTTTGTAATTGCGAATTTTTATCATCGTCAAGTGTCGAAGTGAACCTGCTCAAGTTCTTGTTGAGGTACGATTACCAGTGAACTACCCGAGAGTTGTGGTTGCTGTCATTTTTCCTTCTCCAAAGTTGAGGGTAATGCAATAATAAATAAAATTTTGGATCAAGTTTACATTCTGAAGAGCCGTACTTGCAGAAATTGTTTTTATACTTGATGGGAAAGGTATATCCTTGCAATAAGGATTGTTTTTTTTGAATAGTTTTTGTAGGCAGCAAGTTGCCTCCTTCAACTATAAGCTAGTTTTGACAACTTGGGTTCCTACACTCTACACTGGTAAAAACTGGTTACAACCAGCACAGCGTGTAGGGAAAATTCTGTTAACCCGCAAGCCCAGGTAGAATTTTCATTACAAACACCCATTGTAATTCTTTTAAAAGAGGAACGTTATATTCTCTAACGAAATACACTGACTTCTGTTTCAGCAACAAAAAAGCGCTTTCCGAAAAACCGTATGCTCTTAGTTTATTAATTAGCATTTTATGCATTACACAATCAAATGCCTTTTTGAAAGATTATGGAAATGTGCATCAAGATTTTGACAACAACAGCCGATGTCGTAGACTTTGTAAACCCTCCAAAATACTCGAGTTTATCGTAAGTGTGAGATGGCTCGAGGAATAGAGGGGTAGGTGGGCTGCTACAACAATCGGAGGTAGCATAACTGCCCTGTCAGAATCATGTTAATGTTAACGTAATGTTAACGAATAGGAGTTTTTTATTGGTAGATCAGCAGAAACATCGCTTTTGATTAGAGCGTTTGTTAACATTACGTTAACGTTGACATTATTCTGACAGGGCAGTAATGGGCCCGCTTTGTGGCCTGAGTGCATGCGAACTTCGGTTTGCCCTCCACATCCAATCCATAATCGAGAGGTCAATACGAACATTTTGATTATATAATTCGCTTAGTTCTACGTCATGATTGGGTTACTGCGGAACTAAGTGACTTTTGTACGAGTTCCCGCTCCACTAATGTGAATCGGCGCCTGCTCAAGGTTTTCTTAGGAATTTGCGTAACTATGATCTTTTCACTTTGTCACCAGGCGGACTGGCGTTGTTCAATTTAATTATAATTAATTATAATAACCAATGTAATAATTCTAAATAATTTCTCCAAAATTATAGGCGTAACAATATGTGGGGCTTGCTTGTATGCCTATCACATCCAAGACGCTGTGTAGTCATCGGTTATTTACAAATCCAAACCTAGCCAGAGATTTGAAATGCAAATAAATGCTACCATAACAGAATAGTCAACGATTATAGTAGGGAATAGTCGTGTCGAGTCTGCCGTTAAGTCGTTAGTTATGTAAACCTTAGTGTACGCTTGCATTCTACATGAACCTTTCAAAATAGGAAAATATTTTTAAATAAAGTGCTGCAAAAGCTATACTTACATGTAATAAGAAGATTTTGTAAAATTTAAGTTGGTAGACAAGAAACGTCGACTTTGATATTCCAGTATGACTCGTGACTAAAAAAGGTGATCTTAATTAGTACGCTGAAGTACAATACGCAACAGGTGTTAGGGTGATTCAAATTCGAATGTTTTTATGGAGAATTCGGTAGCTATAAAAAATATGGATGGCGCATCCTCAATCTCTTTTTGAGAAAAGTTTAATGGTGAAAATCGGAATTCGATATATTTTTCGTTTTTCGTTAAATGTCAATATCTCGGTTGTTTGTAAAGTTATAGAAAAAATATTTACACCTTTTTCAGACTCTTTCTTATGGAGAATAAACTGCGTAAAAGGAATTTTAAATATCCTTCATTTGTTTCTGAGTTACAATATAAAATTATGGTTTTTTAAATGGAAACCATAGTTGGCTACGACATAATATTTAAATAGAGTTTTTTATCTTCTTTTTATTTATATATAATATTTAATAAAAGAAGAAAATCGCAAAATTAAATGTTGGCTTTGTCAAAACAAAATACTATACAAAATCATTATTGGCATATGAAACAATTGTCTCCATTAGTTTTCAACATGTGTTTTTAGTAGGCATACCTAATCTTATACCTATTTCTATTTAGTAGGTAGGTACCTATTTACCTATGATTTTAGAAGAGTGTAAAATGGCGAAAACTGAAAAATTATGATATGTTAGAAAAATAAAATAAAATTGAAAATTTAATTTAATATTAGGTATATTAATAAGGATGTATAGGAGATACAATCGGAGACAAAAGTAGGATTAATTTGAATATCACGAATATTAGTCTTATGTGTGTAGTAAAATACTTTTTAAATATCATAAACGATAAACAAAGTTATAAAAATGCACGAAGAAAGGTTTTTTTCGTTTAAATCGGTTCATTTTCTGAAATTACAAATATTAAATTTGACATAACAAAATTTTTATTAGTGACACTATCTCTGCAATCCAACCTACTATCTAAATAAAAAATGTAATAATTTTTATGAGTAAAAATTGATATTTGTTCTTAAAACTAATAAAAATCGAGATATACATAATATTTTTAATACCAACAAGTTTTAAATATGTTTCGAGTTCTTTTAACGTCGAAATCTATTTTATTTTTAGCAAATTGAACGTGACAACTCTATATCGGTTGTTCAATTACTAATTAATTTCTCGAGAACCGGGTAGTAAACCGTGATGAAATTTTGCTAAAACCTTCTTCTATTTACAAGCTATAACTACAGAAAATTTGAAAAAATTCTTATATTTTGATCATATAATTTAAGCTAATATATTATTCAATTAAAGGTTTTTCATAAAATGATTTTTATATTATATAATTTTTTTAGGATTTCTTAAGATTTAGCTTTAGATTTTTATTTAGACAAGTATTTTACTGTTTAACACCTTGTGATTTTCCTTAAAATCAGACTCTTAAGCAAAACCATAGATGTGATTTTCTTGAATTTTAACTAAAAGTCAACATCAAATTAAAACTGCAAGAACTATTGAACGGTGTAGTGAATCGATTTGAAATTTTTTTTATTACATCGCAAAGTTAATGATGACATGTGTACCAATTTTCATCGATATCTTATATTTTTGAGTTTTATTTTTTGTCTCCTATACATCCTTAAACAAAAACATAAATTAAACTCAGTATGTATTCAAATTAAACTCAAGTAATTTTAAGAATACTGAATGTTACTTCAAGACACCAAAAATTCAGTTTTGTTAAGGATGGAGTCTGATGTAATTGCATTTTTTACAGGGATATTTCAGGAATTTTTTTGTACTACAAAATAACATCCAATCATTTCAAAATTTTTATATGCTATTATTGACATCTTTAATTTCACAAAACCAAATTTTTTAAGTTTATTTTATAATATTCATAGAGTGTTTAATATGGCCAAAGTGCACACCTAAAAAAAGGCATGTAACTGGCCCAGGCGGTAGCGTCGGTACAGGTAATCTTAAACAAAAAATTCAATAAAAATATTGTTCTGTAAGCTTGTCGTTATCGCAGGTAGTAGATTTAGACATTTAAAAGAAAAAATAAACCAATTACGGACGGAAAAAGAAAATTAAAAATTACGATTTATTTCTTCGAAATTTGGGGTGCAACATAGGAAATATTTGATAAAAATTAACAATTCTGCTACCTGCGATAGCCATTGATGTTTAGAATTACATATTTAAATTTCAGCCCAATCGGTACGGTAGATTTTTGTATTTGGCCTGGGCCGATCGGAAAAATGTTGTATCGAGAAAATCGCGTTAAAAGTTTGAATAACAGGTTTAGTTAAGCTATAAATTGCCCTCGAATATGTACTATAACTTTCTTAATACTTTGAATTTCGGTTTGAAATTTCTACAGTATATTCTTCATACGTTGTACTTTCAAAATAAATCATTTTTTCAAAATCAACACATCAGACTCGATCCTTAAATGCAATTGCATACGAGTGGTTAAACGTACATTACCGGAATTGAGATCAAAGTCAGAATTAAGAAAGTAAAAGCAAACCAAGCAAACAATTTATTGTATAAAGTCATGTTTCGATCTTGTTATTACTATGATAAACTCAGTAAACCAACCTTCTTTCGTATTTTTGTGCCAGTTTTTGGAAAGTCCAATGTTCTCTTACTTGATGAAAGTCAGTTCTGTAAAATGTTGTAAATGATGTGTAATACAAACTGGCTGGTAAGTGTCCATATTAGCAATAAGCTTTAAAAATTGTAACATCAAGCAACACTTGAACTTGGATTGAGAAACCTATGAGATTCGAACAAAAAAAATGTTTACAAATTTTGTAATATTGGAAGTATTGTTTTATGGGACTGTTTTTGAGTTTTAAATGCGTTTAAATGTGTTTTTAATTTAGTATATTGGTAGTGGCGCGGTCGTAGGCTAGTGTTAGCCCTAGATATGGAGGAATTGGAAAAGACGTCGAAAAAGAAAACGATCTATACATACATATTGGTCAACTTTTATTTCAAAACTTTAGGTGTACATTTAATTAGCGGTGTAATTACATTAAGTAGTAGAATAGAATAAAATTACCTGGTAAAGTTGAGATTCTGATGCAAAAATCCCGGTTAATTTTATTGGGCGATGAAAATGATATCTTCATTATCTGTAAAGTTTAGATTTGTTGTTAAATGTACCAATTAAAATTCGTTTGTGCTTTCAAAAGTTTGATGTTAATTTTCTTTAACAAAATTAATGAAATAATTTTACAAAAATGTTGAATTTTACAGAATTAGATGATAAAATTACAACCAATTTTACAGTGCACAACAAAATGTATCTTATATTTCTAAATAATTGGGTGTCTTGATTCAGGTTTCCAGTTGCTGTGGCATGCATCACTATATCTCTTTATATTGATCGTTGAATTTCTTCTTTTAAAAGTTTGCTTACTGCTTTGGATTAATTTCATTCCAACAAGCATTTTAATTATTGGTCAAGTTGTACATATAAATTTAACACACTTCAACTCAAAGTTGTAATTGTTTTGAATCAATCAATAAAAAATATTAAACTTTTTAATTAAAATAAAGTTTTGATAAAAAATTACAATACTATACAATACCAAATAATTTATGAAATTAAAATTATACAATATCGAACACTGATGTAAAATTTTAATTTTGGTAATTGCGCAGGATAATACTCTGGAAACCTGTTAATAATAATTTTTAGAAACTAATTTCTTAGCCAGTAAACCTTTTAATTTTATTTTTAATTAAAACAATATAAAAAAGTGAGCTTTGCAGATTTATTTGCCTGATTAACATATAAATGGCGGTAAAGTTATTTTTCAAATAACTCCTTTTTACGCAATTAATGATTCATGTTTTATGCATAATTTGATATTCAAATTTTTTGAAAAGAGTGGGCCAACGATTATAAATTTTGTGATGACAAAAGTATTAATCATGGTTAAACGACTGTAAATGTAAATAACTAAAGTCGGCATAGATGCAAATGAAATGTTGTATTATTTCGAGCAAATTCTCAAAGGAAAATGTATACAATTGTTTATTTCCTCTGAGGTTTTTGTAATCTTGGTTACATGTTGCTGTCTTTGGGGTATACAATTATTCAGCTTGATGTTTTTAATTAATATTATTTATCTTCCAAATCTATCAAATGCAAGAGCTTAAGAAATGAAGTTCGTCAGCAAAAATTTAGCATTCAATGCTCAAATTTAAATTAGTGACTGGTGGTGGTAGACTTTATATTAATTATTATTATATTACTAATCACATAGAACGTTTACGGCTTAACATACCAGATTCCTAGAAAGCTTAGAAATTAACTAACTTATGCTATATATTATTCAAGAGAAACTAAATTTACCTATACACCTTTACACCACCTCCGCTCTTTCTTCATAGTGTCCTTTCTTATTTTAACGTAACAGATGCGACGCTCAACTCGTTTGCATGTGTACGATGCTTTAGTATTCACCCGAAAAAACTGCTAACAAAATTCATGACAGTGCGGTGCAAAAAAGATGGATAAGTAAACTATAAATTAAAACATTAATCATATCTTTTTCTTTGGGAACTACGGTCACCGTTCAATATAAATTTCTTTTATAGAAAACAATTAATGATTAAATTGATTAATTATTTTCCAACGCAGGAAAGTAATTAAAAAAAAAATTACGTCTATGTCCGGGCATTGCTGCAGTATTTCTGATAATCTCGATATCTTGCCTTGCTCTCCGTTTTGCATTTTCAGTAAATATCTGCAAAGTAATGACGGACTTTAAATCACAGCGGAGGATTATTACCAGAATATTACCAGGAATACGAGTAAAGAATCATGATTTTTTGATTTCTAATCATTTTGGTTTAATTATTTTTAATACATTGTATCATTTTAAATACATATTATTAGGGTTTGCATATAATTAAAACTAACATTCTATTGTCATTGTCACATATTCTAGGAAAGGGTTTTAGTGTATCAGGTTATAAAACGATATTGTTGGTTCATCCACTATGAAGTAAGGTGGATGAAATGTTATGGTTTTACTGGTAAAAGAGTAGGAGACAATTAAAATAGAAGGAACCATGCGAAAAAAAAAGAATATTTAAAACTTTTAAAACAAAATGCGGTTCTCTCTGGACATAAAACCGCTCGCCAAACATTTGTATTTCGGCACGAAAACGACTCAAAACATACCGCCAAATTATGTTAACACTTTCTCCAGCAAAAAGAGACAGAAAAGAAACTTCAAATAATGGTTTGCGGCTACCGTATAGTCTCCAGATTTGTCACTAATCGAACTGTTATGGGATGAATTGGGCAGAAAATCAAAAGAACGTCAGCCACAAAATGCCAATCAATTGTAGCAATGTCTACAAAATGCCTGAAATCAAATTATTTCTGATTATTTAACTAAAGTTATTCGACAAATTTCAAAAATTTGTCAAACAGGTTATTCGTGCTAGAGATGAACATATTATAGACGAAAATAAATTATGGTATACCGGGTGCTGAATGAGTTAGCCGAACATAGGAAATTAACATCTAAAAACTTATTTATGCAAATTCCTGCTTCCCTAATTATTTTAGAAAAAAAATGAGAGACACAAAAATAATGCAGAAATATAAACTATAAATGATAAGAGCATTAGATTTCATTAAGCTTTTATAGTCCAGTCATTATATAGGTACATTTGGATAAGCATGTGAAATTAACAAGCTAAATTTTTGGTATTACGTGGGGAGGCCCTAGAAAAGCTTAACTTCGAATTGCCGACCGAAATTTCCTTGTGGATTTTTCGCCATCTTGAAAACAGGGTTAAATTCAGTTTTTTCATTATAACTGGGTTCTCCGTTGAGATACAAAAATTTTTATGTAACACTTTTTTGTTGATTTTTTCACGATCTATAATTAAGGTCCTTTACATTTTTCACCTATCGTCATCATTATTGAGATATCGATCGAAAAAACCATAAATTTGGGGAGTAAAATTTGTTTTTTGTTATTTTCTTTTTTCTAGTGAAAGATATCGAAAAAATGTTTAGCATCAAACTTGTAGAGCGTGTTCAGACCTACAACCTGTTTTTTTTTATTTTTTATATTCAACAAAAATTACGACGGCTAGCGCGCAGCAAAGTCGGTAAGTCTGTGCCCAGTTTGGATTTAGCCGCTCGCACGGTTGTATCTACACGTCAAAACGGATGAAACGGTTGTTTAGGGAATTATTGCAATACGAAATAAATTAATAAACCAACCAAATTATGAATCAAACACATAAGATTTATTGAACAAATAATTTTTAAGCAGTAAAAAATAATACAAAAATAATAAAATACCAAAGTTAATTTTTTAATATTTTTCGTCGTTTTCACGGTCCTGCCTGGAGAGGTTCCTCCACGGTAGATTCTTCGAGTTGTGAAGACTTTTGAACTGAAGGATATGATGCTGTGACAGTTGAGATATCATCATCATCATCATCGTGGTCGTCGTTGAGTAGAATGTCGACTTTAACCAAAATCTAATCAGTTCTAAGTCTCAATATATATGTACTAAATCAGTCGCTTCAAACCCGACAAGTCCAGTGATATATAAAACTAGATAATGCAGAAAAACTCACAAAATCTTTATCTAACCGAATTAAACAATGATTTTTTTTAGCATAGTTTCCTACCCATAGATCAAAATATAAAAATCAACTGATTAAATCTGGGGTAGTCAGAAGCCTTTAAGAATTAATTACTAGAATAGAATTAATCTCCTTTCAAAAAAAGTTTTGACATGTCGGCTTTTGCATCTAAGCGACTGAAATACGAAATTTTGTCAAAAAATTGCTATTACTTTTTGAGGTAGAGCGCACACCAAATTTGACCATACACACCCTTACAGACATTTTTTGGAAACGATGATTTTCCGCTTCTGGGACCCCAATATGACTAAATTCGTCAAAATCTCAATTTTTTTTCTGCTCGATAACAATACTTTTTCATACTTTGTATGATAAAGTAAAAAATAAATAAACAAATATTATTAAATAAATAATAAATAACCCTGTAATACTTTTTAATATTTTTTTTATTTAGAAATTATTTAATGCTTCTAATATAATGTCGTTGTCTTCTGGTTCAGAAGAATTTTTGAAATCATACATGTTAACATTAAACAAACTCAATACTCAACTTCTTTTATCCCAGGGTTATCCCAGAACCAATATTTTTATACCTTTATTTTATTTTAATAAACAAAAATAAATAAATATTCGTAATCAGAAAACCTCTAAACATACCCCTAAAAATTTAGTCCCCCTAAAATAAAACCATCACGCTTTCCCTCCCCAAATTTAGAGGGGAAACCCTCTAAGTTGGCAACCCTGCTCGAGACAACTGACTGGAATGCTACGGAAAGGAGCAGATATTCCGGCACGGACACGAAAAAGGGTTTTTATAACTGGGCTAAATCCAAACTCCAACGGTTGCCGTATAGGCGCGTTCTATGGCAGGACGAACATTGTAGCTTCGGGCGAGCTGCAGTCAACTTTGTGACGCGCTAGCCGCCGTAATTTTTGTCAAATATAAAAAACAAGTTTGATGCTAGACATTTTTTCGATATCTTTTACGAGAAAGAAGAAAATAACAAAAAACAAATATTACTCCCCAAATTTATGGTTTTTTCGATCGATATCTTAATAACGATGGACGATAAGTAAAAAATGTAAAGGATCTTAATTATATATCATGAAAAAAGCAACAACAAAAATTGCATAAAAATTTTTGTATCTCAACGGAGAACCCAGTTATAATGAAAAAACTGAATTTAACCCTGTTTTCAAGATGGCGAAAATCCACAAGGAAATTTCGGTCGACAATTCGAAGTTAAGTTTTTCTAGCCCCCCCTCCCCCACGTAATATAAAAAATTTAGCTTGTTGTGTTCACAAGCTTTTCTACCACGTTTTTTCCGACGTAATGACTGGACTATAACTTAGAATTCCTAAAAATGCTTTTGAAATTGTTACAAATTTAATTTATCAGACTGGCCATGTAAGTTTCCATGGTAATTATTTTTGAAAATAGAAATTAAATTGAATTTATTACATGGCTAGTGCGATAAATAAAAATTTTAATAATTTCAAAGGCAGGTTTTGACCTTTTAACTAAAAGCTAAATAAAATCTAATGGTCTTATCATTCGTAGTTTATATTTTTGCATTATTTTTGTGTCTTTCATTTTTTCTCTAAAATGATTAGGGAAGCAGGAATTTGCATAAATAAGCTTTTACATGTTAATTTCCTATGTTCGGCTAACTCATTCAGCACCCGGTATAAAATGCATGTTAATTTTTTTGAAATAAATATTTTTAATTTTCTTCTAATTTCCTTTTTTGATGTCGTCTTCTATTAAAAATAAAGTAATCTTTTACATGTACTACATTTTTTATAATATAAAAAATAATGCCAGCTTCCAAACTTTCCGACGCGACGGTAGTTATGTATGCTTTACATACTACACACATTGCTAATCATAAAAATTTAAGCCGAATCATAACAAAGTACAAAAAGTTTTGCTTTGAAAATTGATCGACAAATAAATACCTGTATGCTCATATATAACATACCGCACCAGCAATTGTAATGGATTAGATGAAATAAAACTGTGAATAAACCAACGTTTTTCGAAATTAAATCATACAATGATGCAATGCTTTCACACGATTTTATTTATTCTTTTTAATTATAATTAAGCCAAATTCAATTATAATTATTTCTAAATCTTAATTGATCAACTTGTTGCAAAATTATATAATAATTATATTATTTCAGTCGCTTAGATGCAAAAGCCGACATGTCAAAACTTTTTTAGAAAGGAGATTAATTCTATTCTAGCAATTAATTCTTAAAGGCTTCTGACTACTCCAGATTTTATCAATTGATTTTTATATTTTGATCTATGGGTAGGAAACTATGCTAAAAAAAGCATTGCTTAATTCGGTTAGATAAAGATTTTGTGAGTTTTTCTGCATTATCTAGTTTTATATTTCACTGGACTTGTCGGGTTTTGCATTTAAGCGACTGATTTGTAAATGAGCAATACACATCATAGATACAAATTTGATGAGGTCTATTATCGTATATAATATACCAAAAGCTGGGCATATTTTCGATAATTTGTTTAAGTTGTCTAAACGCGTGTTTGTTGCACGAAAACTGCCTGTAAAATCTCGGGAGCAAGATTTTGGAGATGAGCTGACTTCTGAGCGTTGGCAGCCTCACCAACGAATTATTAGGCTTGGATTCTCAGAGAGTCGCCGTGGTGTAGAATAAAACTTGTTAGGTTTTAGACTCATTTATTGGGTAGATCGTCCGCTTTTTATTTACAATTTTTGCTTATCTATTAATATTTATTATTACTGTTTAAAGCTAATTATATAAAAATGCTGATACGTTTACCTACTTAATGGTTTGGAATTGCATTCGTTGCAGGATATTATTTTGCAAATCTATTAAATAGGTAAACTCATCATATATACAGTATGGTTTTTTAATATACACATTTAATAAGATACAAAAAATTTTGTTATGTTTAACGTGGTTAAACACTGCCCAAGCGCAGCGCGGGCAGTTTTCTAAGGGCAACAAACACGAGTTTAGACAACGCGAACAAATTGTCTCAAAAATATGCTCAGCTTGAGGTATATTAGGATAGACTATCGCTTGAACGAGTATTTAAATAATAATTTTACAATAATTATTAAGTTGCAATGGAAATAAACAATTGAATTAATACAAATGTCATTAATAAATTTGTCGCAGCCATTTTAAAATTTGTAATTTAATCATTGTGCATGTTCGTAATTAAATATGAATTCACGTTTTGGTAAAGAATCGTTAGAAGAGATAAGTGAGGAAATTAGTAGATGTAGGCTGATTAATACTGTGCGTTCTAAAAACTCTGTTTGGATACAATTTCAAAATTTTTGCGGTGAAAGAAGTTATGATGTTAGCAGCAAGGCATTATCTGTGGAAAAGCTTGATGAAATTTTATTGGACTGGGGTTATAATATGCGTAAGGCAGATGGGACACATTATAAGGAGTTAGTGGTAAAATTGATGTGGAATTCAGTAGCAAAACAAATACAAGAATAGTATATTACATGACTAGTGGAGAAACCGAAAGATTCGCTCACGCATTTGCCAGTTTTGCACGCGAGCCGACAGGCGAGTGTGCAGAGGCAAATAAGTGAGCGAAAGGGTTTATTCACGAGTTATGTATAGCGTTTTGTTCAATCCTGCACTTATAAATCTAAAAAATTTATGAAAATACAATTTATTATAATTCGTGTCATCAATAATTAAATTTGAGATTTTGAATTTGCAATAACTCGAAAACGGCGTTAGATATCGAAAAACTGAGCTAAAAATTTACCCCCCTTTGCTCGTACTCAACCCCCCGTAGCAATTTGTCGTAGAAAGCTTTATGCAAAATTTTAGATCGATAGCGCGCATTTTGCGCGCAAAATAATTTTAAAAAAAGTTAGCTTTGGTTTTAAAACATTTTAATATTATTATAAAGAACGTAGGCAGGTTAATGAATGACTGCATTTTTCACTCACTAGTGGGTGAAAAGTCTTTCGCCCACTCGTTACCATAGATATAATTTGAGTGAGTAAAACAAACGGTTTCTAGTTGCGTATCCAAGTAAGAAACGACATGTTTCAATAACAGGATTGAACAAATGTATTTTAAAACGTTTAATGTAACAATTGAGCCATTTACGGGCATAGCATTCAAAGCTGCCAGAGCTGCTCGCGATTCTTTGCGAAAAAAGTTGCAGTTAGTGCCGGAATTCAGAAAGACGAGTGCTGCAGCTCTAACGAAGTCTGAAATTCAGAAAATGATTAATATTTTATAATTTTTAATTATTGTTGACCTTTTATTTTATCCTTTTTTGAAATTGTTGATATTAAGGTCTTTTTAACAATTAAATTGTCTGACGTTTCGTGTCGTTTATTGGCACATTTTCAAAGCTACAAGTTAATAAATTAAAAAATTTTAAAAAATTAAAAGATTTTATAAAGGTTTTAAAAACTTACATTGACAGATTGTCAATATGATGTTTTTGTTTTAATATAACATTAAAACATTTGACTAAAAATGATGAATTATATAAAAACTTTTTAAAATCTCTTAAATCCTATAAAATTGAACATAATAAATTAAATTAAACTAAAATTTGACCATAAGTCATGGCATCGTTTTCATGATATCTAGGATGTGTTTGTATCCACCATGAAAATATTGAACATCCCTTTTATCATTCATCGCTTTATTGTTCATATGAATGTTGATTGCTTCTTTTATTTTACGTTTTTTGTCTATCTTTTCCCTAGCTAGTACTGTAATATCTTTACGGTTTATGGAATGAGAGTTGTTAGTCATGTGTTTGCATAAAGCGGTGTAAGCGTTCTCATCTTCTTTATTAAAGAAAACGTGTGCTTTATTCACATCTCTAATATGTTCCTTTATGCGAACACCTAACTTTCTAGAACTCTCACCTACGTAAACAGAATCACAATCCTGACAAGGGACAAGATAGACCAAACCACTCTCGTCCTCTATGGGAGTAAGATCTTTCGTTTTAGAGAAGAATTTGAAAGTTTTATTAGGGCATTTTAGACCAAACTTTATGTTAGGTATTGGTTTGAAGATTGACATTATTTTATCAGATAGGCCTTTAATGTATGTTAAACTGTAGAAATTTTGAAAAATGGGGGGTTCTGGTATAGACGTAGTAGGTTTTATATTTTTTGAAGAATTGGTTTCTTTGTTTTTAAAGAATGAGTTTATGATAGAATTTGGAAAATTGTTAGCTGAAAGAATAAGATTTATATTTTTATAATTTTCGGATTGAAATTTTGGATGAGATAAGGAGAGAACTTTATTAACAAAATTTTGTTAATAAAGTAATAATAATAATAATAATAATATCCTTTATTAACAAAATTTTGTTAATAAAGTTCTCTCCTTATCTCATCCAAAATTTCAATCCGAAAATTATAAAAATATAAATCTTATTCTTTCAGCTAACAATTTTCCAAATTCTATCATAAACTCATTCTTTAAAAACAAAGAAACCAATTCTTCAAAAAATATAAAACCTACTACGTCTATACCAGAACCCCCCATTTTTCAAAATTTCTACAGTTTAACATACATTAAAGGCCTATCTGATAAAATAATGTCAATCTTCAAACCAATACCTAACATAAAGTTTGGTCTACTTTGGTAACCTTTTTTCTCAATCAAAACATTAAAACTTAAAATAATAATTCTGTCTCTCTATCTCTCTGTAACGGCTTACACATCAGTCGAATTCGATATTAATCAAGTTGTACATACAAGATCAATTAAGTTCCACTATATTTACTTTTTGATCTTTGGTTATAATAGATAATATAATATATAACTTTTTTAAGTTAAAATGGAAAAAACTGAAAAGTTTTTGTATATAAGAAATGATACAATAATAAACAATGTGCGTGAAGTTAGCCTCGCCATTTTCGATAATTGTAAAAATCAAAATTATATTGGATTCTACTCGACGTGTGCCATTGCATGACAAATCGTAGAATCCAATACAATTGTAATTTTTAGAATTATCGAAAATGGTGGGGCTAAATTCTATCGATAAAATAGTTTTTGGCCCAAAAATATTTTATTTATCAAAATAAAATTTTATAATTTGCGGCACACAACGGCACACATCGAGTAGAACCAATACAATTTTGATTTTTACAATAATCGAAAATAGCGGGGCTTACTTCTACCCCAAAATAAAAAATCGTTATAAAATCAAAAACTAAAAGTAAAATTAAAAAATACGGCACAACGTAGCACACATCAAGCACAATCCGGCGCAATATTTAGTTTTTAAATTATTAAAAATGGCGGGGCTAACTTCACGCACATAAATAAACAGTACTTACTTTAAAGAAATGAACAGCAATTTTTGTTTATTTTACACATATTATCTATCATATCTATCATGTTTATTTTTGAAGTGGAAATGTTTCTACTTATTTTGGTATATTTTTTTCTTTCCATACTATTAACATAATGCATACCTATGGGAAAGTATTGTAATTTACTCAAAAATTAAAATTCGTAAATTTCTTATTAAAATGGTTCTTATTATGACCCTTATAAAATATTGATAGATTTTTATTGGATGTTTGTCTGTATGTAAGTGTGTGGTTGGGGTATAAAAAAAATAGTATCAATCGAACAGGTTGAACCGAACAATCAAATGTCATAAAATTTGGCATAAACGCCAAAAACTACTAAACTTGCAAATAGTTGACAAATGCATGATTAACAAAAAAACAGTTGAAGTGCCAATTACTTATTGATCACAATTTGTTTTTCGTTTTATTCAATTTGTTTGGCATAAATTCAGTTTTATGTCATTGGTATAATATTATGTATACCTACATTAAATTATTGTTTAAATATGGGGCATCCCACACCAAATCGGACAACATTTTGCTTTTGCATCTTGGATCGTTTTGAAAATTTTTTTTCTTTTAGTACTAGTTGAGACTAGCCTCCACACGGAAAAAAAAATTTATGTAAAATTACGGTATCTATCATGGGTTATTTAATGCCAATCTCCTACATAGCAAAATTACATGCAGGTTGTAATTTTAAAAACGCATTGTAAATGTAGCCCAGTAACTATTTTTTATATGACGCATAATAATGTATCTTACGAAGCAAAAATTTTTGCAAAAAGCAAAAAAAATATACCGGTAATTTTCATTTTCTTTTGTATAAAAGCAAAAGTTCAATTTAAATTCACATAAAGAATTAATTTCATTTTGTAAATATACATATATTTTGTAATTTTACAATTTGTTTTTATTATTACCTACTTCATTTTCATTCCTTAATTTTACAAAAAGTTTATATAAAATTCAGTATGTTATTATAGTAAACATGTGAAATTCATCCTAATTTTTTCAGTGCATGACTTTTTTCGATTTTTTTTATCATGTCATTCAAGAGATATAAGTTTTTAGTAAAGTACGTGTTACTTTTTTTTTAAATGCTTATAACTCCGCGAATAACTTACCAAATGGCACGTTTTTTTTTGAAAATGTTTCTTGTAAAATGTACTTTCTACGAAAAATATCTAAAAATATTTTGAAACAATATTACTACTTATTAAATTTTCAAGTTTTAAAAATAAATCGCCATTTTTAATAATGTTTGTACTGATCGATTTTTTTAAAAATTTTTTGTAAAAAACTGTTATCCATTTAACAAATTTTAAGCCTAGTCTCATCATGGGCAAATGATGGGTTCTATTTCTTTTTTCGAATTTTCAATTGTTGAGATTATATAAATTTTTAAAAAATTACGTTACTTATTCTTGAAATGTTCATAAGTCCGCAAATAATTGACCAAATGGAACGTTCTTTTTTAAAAATGTTTCTTTTAAAACGTACTTTCTATAAAAAATATTGAAAAATTTTTAAAAGCGATATTACGATGTGATTTTCAAGTTTCAAAAATAAATCGTAATTTTTAACAATGTATGTACTGATCGATTTTCTTTAAAAATTTTTGGAAAGAACTGTTATCCATTTAACAAGTTTTAAGCCTAGTCTCATAATGGGCAAGCAATGGGATCTAGTTTTTTTCGAATTTTAATTTTTTTTTAGTTATCCCTGTTTACATACATATTTTTCAAATGCTCCAGAGTATACATTTTGTAAAGATATTTTTCAACATGAATAACTAAAATCTTGAAAATTAAAATTTTTTGAAGAGAATTGATCAGTACATACAATGTTAAAAATTACGATTTATTTTTGAAACTTGAAAATCAAATAGTAATATTGTTTTCAAAAATATTTCTATATTTGTTATAGAAAGTACGTTTTAAAAGATACATTAAAAAACGTAACGTAATTTTCTAAAAACTTATATAATCTTGATAATTAAAAATTTTAACAGTAAAAAAGTTTGGAAAGAAAATGCAAAGCTACCTATATCTGCATATAGAATGCATAATAGCTCTAGGATCGTAATTTTTCGTTACATATTAAAACTTTTCAATTTTTATTAAAACTACTATATTTATCTATGTTAGATGAATTTTCTAAACTCCTGTTTGTAGATTTATTATGAAATCAACCTAATATAATTCAAAGTAGACTGATTTTGCACAATTTCACATGATGCGTATCTTTTTTTATTACATGCAATTTTGTGAAGAGTTATAAAATTAATTGACTATTTTTTACTTGTGGGATAAAATTTACACGTAATTAATTGAAAGCCATGGAAATATTTTAACTTTAATCTTTGAAATCATTTAATTACAAAAATAGCAAATCATTTTTTATTCTCTACAGTCTGCAGGAAAGTATATTAAACAAATTATTATTATAAATAACAAAATAAAATGTAGCTAACCAGGGGAATTGCTCAAGTGAAACTCTTAAGATCGGGACAAGCACTAAATTAAGCAAACACATGAGTTTTTAAAAATGGTTTCCGAGAAATGGTTTTAAAATTTAAAAGATTTTAAATGCAAGAATTCAGTTAGTTTATGCAACAGTAATCTAACGGTTTTCTAACTGATAATATGGTACCGTGTTAAGAAGTTTAATTCTCATATGGTACAGAACATGCTAGATTTTGCTGCCCTTAAGCTGGATTTATAGTTTGACGTACTGTAAACGTAAACGCACTGGATACGTAACAAACGCACTGTAAAATATTATTGAATTTATAAATCAACGGAACGGAACTTTTGCGCATGGGTAGAGAGGTGATGACTGATGAGTGCCGTGCCATTCAACATAACCTACAGTAGTAGGTAGTAAATAATAATATTATTTCAAATATTACAATGTATAATCACAAAGTACCGTAATATATTTTTTAAAATCTTTAATATTTAAAAAGCAATTTAGAATTATTGATCTCAAAATTTCGCAAAAGTAAACCTGTCAAAATTCATACTTAAAGAACATAATAAACATACGATTCACAAGTTCGTATCACATCGTAAAACGTGGTAAAACGAATCATATGACGCTTGTTGATTGGTCGGACGCAAGAAACGTACTGTAAGAGATGAAAGTTGACCAACTCTTCCGTTACACTCCGTTTTACTTACGTTACGTCATGCGTCTATGTTCATTTATAAACAAGAGTACATAAATTTTATAGTTTATCTTTTTGCAGTGCGTCTACGTTTACAGTACGTCAAACTATAAATCCAGCTTAATAACACGGTATACTGACAAAAACAAGAACTATAACGATGTACGCTTAATTTTAATACTATTTATCACTACCAAAGATTTTCGCAATCCTAGAGTTGCACTCTATTAGTGTTATTTTTTACTTAAGGGGGCGTCTATTAATTACGTAAGGCGTTTATGGGGGGGAGGCGTCGAGCAAAATTTCACCCAATCTCACGTGGGAGAGAGGGGGATCTCAGGAAATATCACGTAAATTTTTGGTCTTGACTAGTCCTAAATAAAAACAATTAAGCAAATTATGCTTTTTAAATAAATCCAACACAATCAAATACAAATTAACGCATTTACACTACAAATACGCATTTAAAAAAATCTCACGTGAGATTAAGAGAGGTGAGAGGGGGTCGAGCCAAATCTCACGACATCTCACCAAGGGGGGATGGGGGGTCTAAAAATTTATAGTAGTTTTAAGAATTTCGATTAAATAAGAAATAAATTTTAGAAAATAGTTGAGAGTTTAAAGAGCTACGTTGGATGTAATAAGAAAATGCATTCTTCTTTTACGCTAAATATATCGCAATACCGCGGTAAATCGAAAGCGAAATATATTTATGCTATGATCGAAAATCTACTTTTCTATAATTTTTTAAAATTGTAATAGTTCAAAATTTCAAGGGAGGTCTTGTAGCTTTAAGTGTCACATTTGATGAAAATTTTTTATAACAATTTTTATTCAGCTTTAAAAAGTTCTGTTGTTCGATGCAAACCAATATGTAATTTGTTCAGAGGTGTAATCAACAGGTCAATTTTTATTTTCATAACCTTAATAATTTGACATAAATTATGACAGCTCGGACCAAAAATATAATTTGTTTAAGGTTTAAAATTGGAAAAACACGGGTATTATTTTATTAGCGATTTCTCAATAATTATACGGCAAATCTGATTCAATATTTCCTAGCGGGTACTTCATACATCGTATATTAGAGTAGTAAGTTTTTTTTCAAGGGTTGCACGTCGAGATTTTGAATATATTCAAAACCAACATCCTAATCTATGCTATCGTGTAGAATTTAAAAAGAATTTTAAAAGATGACTGATTACGATAATTAGTGGGGATATTTGGACTACGGTGTCTATAAAACAAATTTGTAGCGATCAACGTTTCGAAGATTTATTTTCTTCTTCTTCAGGATCTGAAAATACATTCACTTACAATCTGACAAGTAGCAAGATCTATATAATACCAATACGGTCGTTTTACATTAGCACCAATGGGAGAGTGCATCTAAGAAAGCGTCGACAATACTATGCCCATTAGCTAACAATTATAAAACTATAAAACTATTACAATAAGTCAATAATTAAAATAAACAATGTCAAATATATAAAACTTGTACAAATCCTAAAAAAAATTTTACAAACACAAATAATGCCGATAATAATTGATCATATCAACACTCAACCATCGCACACAACCAAATTCCCAGCTACAAAACACCACTGTAAATTTTACTCAGCATCATTGCATCCTCTCTAAAATTGACGCAAACATTCTTTTTTATAAAATACATTTCGCTGATGTTTCTCTTTAACTTCGAAGCTTCAAAATCCAAAATACTTACATTTTCTAAGTCAAACTTGTGCTTTGTTTCCCTATGATGAACCACCAATGCTGTAGACTTGTCCCCTTCCTCGCTCAACACTCCTCCCCGAACATTATCTATTTTCTGATTAATCAAATTGCAATCTCTTGTGTGCTGGTAAATTCTTTGCTTGAGATACTGTTTCGTCTGCTCTATATAGGTTTTATCAAAATCCAGACAAGGTATTTCATAGATTAATTCTGATAAAAAGTCTTTAGGGGCTTTATCCTTCAATCTAGATAGGAGTTTATGGTGAGTATGCAGACTGTATATACCCAACTTGCAAAGGTCTTTCAGAACGGTCTGAACTCTCTCCGTCAGCCCTCGTATGTAGGGGAATCTAAAATATGGGACTCCTTCCTTTATTGTCCGGTCCATATTATCACATTTCTCCTTCCCATCAGTTTCTCTCTTGCACTGGGAATTAATGAACCATCTCGGATAATTGTTCTGCTTTAATATATCTATAACTTTTTCCCTGTTATCATTATAGAAATCAGGATGTGACAATCTTAAAACTCTTTTAATGAATCCAGTCACCAGTCCCATCTTTATGTTGTTATGATGATACGACTGGTAATCAACCATCCGATTCGAGCATATGAGTTTAGTATACCAATTAGTAGTCAGAAGTCCTTCCGGTCCCCTGATTACCATAATATCTAAGAATGGAATCTCATGATTACTCTCCTTCTCCATGGAAAACTTAAGTCCTTCATAATATCTGTTAAATGTGTTCAGAAGATCATCTTCCCTCCCACACAGAACAACCGTGAAAGAATCATCCACATACAATTTAAAAAATGGCACATAAAATGTCAAATCACCCATTATTTCTTCCAACAAGGCCTCCATTACTAAATCTGCCAACCCAGGGCTACTAGGGCTCGCCATAGCTAAACCATTTAATTGTTTGTATATCTTACTTTTCAATGAGAAATAACTGTATTCGAAACAAATTTCCACCATCTCTAAGAAATCTATTTTGTATAATTTCGTGTATGCTTTTATCATGTGCCAGCGTTTGTTTATGCAATTTAGCACCATAGCTTTCGGGACACTAGGAAATAGTGAAACGATGTCAAATCATACCAGTCTGTACCCTGTAGGTAATCTAAGTTTTTGTATAGTATTCACCATATCTATTGAATTTTTCACATTGTATCTAGAAGTGGACATGACCTGGTTGAGGATTCTGTATTGGGCGAAAAAAATCGAAGGACAAGAACAGTTTGCAAGTTTTTGCAAAAAAAATTAATTTTTTTTTCATGTTTTAATTCCTGATTTTTATGAACTGGTTCCATATGCTGTCAAGTCCTGTGGAGGCAATATTTGCTTGGAATAGCACAAGGGCTCGAATAATATTCGAGTATTTCCCGAGTACAGGCTTAGCTCGAAGGCCGAAGCATCAATCTTCTGTATCAATTCTGAAGTATAGATGTTCTAAGTTCGCTTTCTTTGGTGAATAATTTGTTTTATTGTTTTTTTTTCGTATTTATTCTGCATTGCGATCTGTTTGATTTGATAACTGTTTGATAACGGGGATTGTCAAGGCCCTGTGCAAAGTAGTGTAGTGCTGACATTTTTTGACCGAAGCTGTGATTGGAGGACTTGGGTATGATGGCATTTGTCGTGGTTGGTTTTCGAAATATTTTGGTTTCTATGTCAGTACTGGTTCTTCTTAACTTCAGATCGAGGATATTTATTTCCTTTTCTATGGTTACCTTTTATCTTGTTAACTTGTTGATGGAATTCTTTTACTCGTGCTTTGCTACCGTTCCATACAAAGAAAATATCAACGTACTTGATCCAACAACCGCATATTCTGGACAAAAGCAAAGTATGAATTTGTTCTTCGATCCGATTCATAAATATGTTGACTATAATATCGACGATATGGGAGAGCCCATCATCAGTCCTTCTTTGTTCTTGTAAATTTCTCTGTTGAATTTAAAATTGTTTTCTTCTGTTGTCAGATTCAATAGTTGGATGATGCATTCCCTGTCCGCTTTGTCGTTTATCTTGGAATGCATGAATTCCTCTGCTATACGTATCTAGTGCTTCTTGTACTGGTACGTTCACGTAGAAAGATGGAAGAATATTGTTTTTTTCATATTTGAATTTCTGTGTTATATGCTTTCGACAGCTCCTTGTGAATTTTTAACAGAATACTTTGCCTTGAAATTCAATTTCCCTTTAATTCGTTGGTTGGTGAATCTAGGAATGAAACAACTGGTGTTATTGGGATACCGTTCTTGTGCATTTTTGACATTGCATGTAATTGTGGCATGTGTGCATTCATAGGAGTAATGTTTTTGTTTTTGCCAGAATATTTTTCAATTATTTCTATGCTGTTCCCGATAATGTTTGCTATAATATGTGATTTCGCTTAACCGGTTAGCTCTTAAAATAATTAATTTATGCAAGCTGATTATATTTATTCCTGAAAAATTTTCCATAATATTTTATTACTCGCAGACACTGCCGAAATATTTTAACTTATATGTTGACGAAAACTGGTACAGTAGAAACTAGTACATTACAAAAATATAAAATGTAATTGAAGTGTATAAAGTGTATAATTTAATTTTATTTACCTACTATGAAAAGTTATTCGTTCGCTCTCCGATATATAGTTACCCACCCACTCTTAACAATAATTTTGCAATACTTGATAAATACGAACGCTTCTCCACGCTTCTATATAGTTTTGTGTTTCTAATAATAAATCCAGCAGTTTTTTGGATTCCGCCACAACCCCCGTAATATGATTTCAAAATATTAGATCAGGGACAAAAGTGACGCCCAAGTCCTTTATTATTGCCTCTATTCTATGCAATATGGTACCTTCCATATTGCAGTCATAGATTATGTTTGTTTCTGATTTTGAGTAGCTGATCGTCTTGAATTAGGACATAATTAGATTCAAGCTTATTCATTTTACTCCAAACCAACGCCCATTCAATATCCAACTACTTGACCTTAATATAAAATTTCAAGTCATCTGCGTACAACAAATACATCGAGTTCCGAAGGCAACTCCCAATGCCGCTCATAAATATCAAGAAGAACAACGGTCTCAAGCTGCTACCCTGAGGCATACCATAATTTGCATCGTAGCTTCTAGACATATAGCCATTGAAGGAAACCCTAAACGTTTTTTCCTTGAGATAGGAAGCTATTAACGGCAAGATCGACCCCAACCCAAACCCATAGAGCTTTCTCAGCAGCACGTCGTGATACACCCGGTCGAAGGCTTTTTTGAAATCCATATAAATTGCATCGACCTGAGACATCGAGAGAGCAATTTATTAGGAGCAGCCAGCATAGAAACGGGCCTATAGCTTTCGAATCTCGTAATACCCCCTGCTTTAAATATAGGGTATATTCTCCTTACTTTCCACAAATATGGATAAGTATTTGTTTCAAGTAGGTACAAAATATATTGTCATGTTTCAAATCAAAAAAATATAAAAAAATTGAAAAAATATAAAAGCATAATAAAAATTTATTGTATAAAAGAGGACAATTATCTAATATCATGGTAGTCGGTAATATCAAAATTACGTGATTTATTTATTAAATTATAAAGATCATTTATGAAGGAACAATTTAAAAAGTAGAACGTAAGTGCCATTATAACAAACTACACATAAGATTTTGAGTGCGGACGTGCCTTAAGTGCGATAAAAGAGAACAGGAAAATCGTGTGTGAGAGTTGGTAATAGAATAGGGAAGATAAGAGGAACATTTTAAAAAAGATAGTAAAAATGGATTTTTGCTGATTTGGAAATAAAAATTTGTAATGGAGAATAAATAGATATTTGGATAAAAAATAGTTAAATGACCATTGAAATATAATTTTAAATAAGATTGGGTGTTTGGAAGATAATCGAATAAGTATTAGTTAGATTGGTTTAAGGAAAATTATAAGAGATAGGTGGATGAAAGTTAATCGTACAACATCCTGGATATGTTCAAGAATTGGATATTAAAACTAGTGCAATTCAATGGTGATCAATCGTTTATTTAATTACCAAGGGCAAAAACAGGAAGTTGAATGGTTGTTGAATGAGATTGGTACATTCGAAAAGTAAGAAGACTGAGTCACATTGGATGATATTGTTATGAGGTCAGAGTTTTTTTTTTATTTATAAACATTTGGGACATAAAATTTTGTTAAAACTAATATTTTGTATTACCGATAGACAATTGATTTAAATTAATCATTAATGCGCCCACTTGTTTATGTTACATTATTACACATTACACGTTACACATTAAATTTTGATTTATGTTGTTCTTTGGAAATTGTAAAATTAGTTGGATGCTGAAAGAATTGCAAGGTAAATTTATGTTTACAATCTCCAAAGCAACTTATCTACGTTCAGGTCCGGATTGTGGACAAAAACTTTTATTTTGTTCTGGAATAAATAACCATAATTGTTCAAAAATTAGTTCATTTAATTTATCATTACATTTCACTGAACCGACTGCTGAGATTAAAGAGGTTGTTCTCCGATTGACAGGCTAGGGTAGGTTGCAGGTTAATTTAATATTTAAAATAAATATAAAATATCATTGCAATATATTATGTACTCGCTGTATACCCAGCTTTGCACGGGGTCACATTAAAAATGAAATAATTTGCCTTTGTCGGAAATACTTCGATTTAGGCCTTTGAACTTCATACGTGATTGTTTGAGTGTTTCAAACAAACACGGTTGAATTTCAGACCATTTTAGGTTGCAGGTCATAGTAATGAACAGATCCGGTCGTCCAAAATTTCTAACATAGACCATGGCATCTTGCTTACATTGTTGCATATACCGAGGGCTACCAGTGAATGAAGATGGCAGGATGACTCTATTGCCAATATTTGTGGGATCGCCGTCAGCTTGCTTTGCGTCATGAATATTCATATAGCTATCAGCTCTTAATTGGCTCTGGTGTGATTTACTGAAATTGAAACGCTCTATTGTAACTTAGCATACCATGTCTACTAAATATTGATTAAGAAGCGAATTAAATCGCAGAATGAAATTACTGAAATTTTCTCTGACCATTAACCTGTGTGCGTAGAAATTCATTACTGAAACAGTTTTATTGGGTGCCATAATATGCCCTAGGGTGGTCCTTAGTATTATGGATAATATTTTTTTTGAAATTCAGTGCTTCCACCCACTAAAATTATTCTTTTTTGTGTTATATCATTATCAAAAAAAATAGAAGCAATCGAGCAATGTTTCATGTTTCAAAAGTTCAAATGTCTTGGGCGACCATGAAACATTGCTCGATTGCTTCTATTTCTTTCTGATATTTATTTAACACCAAAAGGAATAATTATTTTAGTGGGTGGAAGCATCAAATTTTAAAATAAAATTTATCCATAACACTAAGGACCACCCTACCGTTCAAGTTATGGTGCCATATGCACCCTAGTAGTTGGATGAACTTGTGAAACATGGAAATGCCCATTTTCACCACCACAGATCATCAGTGGGTATCATTTATCATAAGAACCATGCATTTCATTGATGCGTTGAAGTCTGTTTGTGGCACATTAAAACGACCTCTGTGCTCTATGCGTGGCATCCTATCAGCTCGAACGATCACCTTAAAATCTTCTGAATTTACTGGCATCGAATCAAAGGCAGTTTTAGAGCTTCGCACAGATGGATGATTTGCTATGAAGTAATTCTTGCAAATCGTATAATATCTCTCTGTTCGTATGAGGAGCCCGGACAATCTTCTTTGCAATTTTCTTCGTCCATAAAAGTATATTTACAAAAACTTAGGTCCTTCTGGCGTTATTGGAAATAGGGAACAAACTGCATGGTACACGTGGCCTTGAATTGTAAACGTGGGCATAAAATTCCCATACCATATCTCAGTAGCACCAAACTCAAGTAAAAATCTTCCAGCTTTGTACGCAAGCCTCTCGCATTTTGATAATAGACTCGCATATCTATCGATTATACTTATCAGCATGTTATTGAACAACTTAACAATAAAGAAATCAATCCATTTTCTATTATTGGAGGCTCCTCCCGACACAGCACCCAACGCCATTAATCAAATCTCATAATGCATACATAATGTACATGTAAATTTACCAATTCTCAGTTATATTAATTATTATTAACTTATTATAAATAACGCGCAATATGAGTGCCGCTAACTGCCATGTCAAGAACCTCAAACTAACTACAGTGGCTCCAGAAATTATCAATACACTCCTATGTTAACAATGTTAAACGGACATTTCCGGACCTTTTCAAACGGACATGTCTATACTCTATTCATTTAGCACATGCAGTGGACAATAACAAATACATGCAGTTTGCACGTGATTTACGGGGAGGAGCTTGACAGAGAGGGACTAATCTAGGTTGTGTTGAATTTTTAGAAATTCAAACGCCGCGCCGTGTGAAAATTATACCTATGCATCTACTTACAATGAAAAACTGTAAGTACGGACGGTATATAGGGTTGTCTTGACCTTATGAGCATCCAATCGCAATTGAATATAAAGGAAGCATGTGGATATCACGCAGCGATCATTGTTTACATCAGCTGCATGTGCTAAATGAATATAGTATAGGTATATTTAGTCTGAGTCAAGAACCATACCACCAGCATTTAAGCAAAAAAATCAAGAACATAAATCATTTAATATTGGATTTTTATGTAATATAATTTATTATTATGTAATCCACCATACGCATCGAATGTAATAATTCTCAAGCAACGAAAATAAAAATTAACAAAATTAAATGAGACCGTCTGATTAAACTACCATTATCACCATATTGTACAGATAAGCCGCTTCAAAGTAAACAAATATCCAATTATACATACTTTACAGCACTACGGTTAAATAAACTTGTGATCAGAGTAACAAAGATCACTACGGGAAACGAAATTAAACACAATAATTGTAAACTACAACTTACACGAAGTTCCTGATGATCTTCATCACCCCTGACCATTACTCTTCCGTCATTGAAATCGTTCAACGTTCTTGAAACCATTCGCGCCTCTTTAAACTTTTCATATCGATATGTGGTGACATCCTTCTGTATATAAACATTTGTTTCCTTGAATCATTTCCTTTTTTTAAAAACTAACTAGGAGATGATATGCGAGTGGCATTTTTGTAAATTTTTCCACTTTGTAGGTACATAAAATATTAGTTTTTCTTAAAATATTTACAGAAGCGTTGGTGCGTTTGTATGTTACCTTATCACGCCTAAACCAATGGACATATCCAAGGTAAATTCCGATAAGTTTCTCATTTTTTTGGACCCGGTTTATAGACCATATAAGGTATCCCCATAAACACATTTTCTTCGGCGCCACCGGGCGAACCCGGGTATCCGCTAGTAACAGTATAGATAATATTCTGTACAGATAGCATTATGCAGTATATAAAGGTTCAATTAAAGATTTTATTTTATTTAGATATTACGCATATTTCAAATTCTTAACCGCATTGTTATATGGCTACAATAATTGGTTTATATAATTTGATCTTGTGAGATTTTCACATGTTGAGCTTGAAATATTGCACTTCATGAAAATTCTGAATTTATCTTAACAGTTTTGTGTTTAACATTCTTAAATAATAAGTCGTTAGAAATGGTTGCCAAATAAAATTATGTAGAGTATGTCAGGGTTGAGTGAGGTTATTTCGATTATATCATTAATAAAAGATACTAGAAGTTATAAATGCAAAATAATAATATATGAGTTAATTTGAGAAGCTAAACCGAAATAAATATTTACACATTTTAATTAAAATTTGCTTTCAATTTTCAATAGGGCAGCATATTTAAACAAAAACTAATTAAAATTTTGAAGAATTATATATGCGCTATGCACAAAAAAGCTTCAGCTTTAAAACTCTTCATTTTGATATTGCTTTTGGAAATCTACCATTTTATATTTTATTAAGCAAAAAGTTAAAGAAACATTTATATTTTACATAATTTTTAATTATTATTACAATAGAAATTAGCTAGTAGATATTACGTACACACTTATTAGATAAGAAATGATTTTTAATATAATACTTAGTCGTGATTTCTTTATAGATAGTAGTTGGAAAAAATTACTTTTTGCAAAATTTACCGAAGTGTATACTTAGAACTTAAACAATTTATATAAATTTATATCAATATTTAATAATATTTTAATATTCATGCATCATTTAGAAATTACTTTATTAGATTTATAACAATTGGGGATGAGTTTTGCTAATCTATGGGAACAGCTTGAAATCTTACGCTTACCCTCATGAATCAGTATTCGAAGTTTCACATATTTCAGAAATCTGATAATCCCTTAGTGCTTTGTTAGAAATTTCAGTAGGTATACTATACCTAGTTAAAAATTGAAAATGACAATTTTAGAAATTTCTTACTTATTTTACTAATAATTTACATTATTTAAAATTTAAATTTATTATAATACTTATAGTATATAATATAATATAAAAAAATAATTGTAATTATTTCTGCCTTTGATTTTAATATTAAATCTAAACAAATATTTTTAATTATTTAACTATGACAAAGTTAATAATTGTAGTGATTTAATTTATTATTATACTTGTAATTGTATTTTGGAAATTTTTTACTGCATTATTGATATTTAGTATTTTTATTTTATTTTATTTTATTATTATTGAAAATACTTCGTTGTACTGGTTACATTAATACAAATAGCAAACTACTAGATATTTACATTAATTAATTAAAATAATAATTCATTTTGAATATCAATTATAATTCAATTATCTGTTTACTAAAAATATCTTGTGTTCATTATAATGGAAATTTCAGTGTGTCTATTACACCTAATAAATTAATAACCATTTTATTAATGTTTCCCGTACTCTAATAAAAAAAGCTTTCAGTAGACTCGGGTAAATTTTCATTTAGAAGCTAATGCTCAATTACCGCTCTTATTGGAGTGTCTCGAGTTCTCGCTATACCATCCAATTTAAATGGTTAAAAGTACAGCAGTTACTGCAACGCTTTAGTTAAGTTTACACTATTTATTCGTTCAGTTAAATAGATATATCCAAGATGTATTATAAATATTTGTATTCGTTGTAAAAATAAGATTTCTTACTTTTAATGATATTAAGATAACAAATAAAGGTTTTTATCATTGAGAAAGCAAATAATTTTATAGGGAATTTTTGTTTTCCAAAACCCGACAGTAAAAAAGTTTTAAACTGTCGAATAGATTTAAAGATTTGCTCAGGAAACTAAATCGAGGGTGTTAAGAAAAGCTACAATAATAGTCCCAGCGAAGCACATGATTTCTAAAGTTTTAAAGAGCGAACTGTGTTCTTGCGATAAGAAAATATTTTATTTAAATCTTTAAACCTACCAAAGAAATGTAGTTTAGTAAAAACAACATAACAGCTACTTTTCATATTAAATTATATTTTGTTTTTTAATAAACAAATGAAAAATTCTTTTAGAAAGTAATACTTTCGACGGAAAACATAGTTCACATTGAAAAACTAACTGAAAGCTATTTACATATTTACATTTTTTGTATATTATGCTAGCGAACTACATAAATAAAGCTTAAAAAAGTTTGAAATCTAAAGAAAAATAAACTAAGCATTTGTACCTATAAAATAAAAAGTTTGCAAAAGAAACTAATGCATAATGATAAGTAATTTCCATAGCTAAAAAACAAATTTTTTGCTTTTTGATGTAAATTGTGAATCATGAAACTCACCCACAAATAAAATCTTTAGAAAAACGTATCTTACATAATATTATGTAAATTCAATTATATTAAACGCTTGCATATACTCACCATAAAATAAATTCCTATGTATGGGGCATTCCAATAAATTCCCATTGCTTGCCCATTATGAGACTCGGCTTAAAACTTGTTAAATGGATAACAATGTTTCCCAAAATTTTTTAAAGAAAATCAATCAGTACATACATTGTTAAAAATTACGTTTTATTTTTGAAACTTAAAAATCAAACAGTAATTACGTTTTTAAAAATTTTTGAGTATTTTGTATAGAAAGTATGTTTTAAAAGAAACATTTTGAAAAAAAGAACTTTCCATTTGGCAATTATTTGCGGACTTATGAACATTTCAAGAACAAGTAACCTAATTTTTTAAAAATTTATATAATATCAACAATTAAAAATTCGAAAAAAGAAATAGAACCCATCGTTTGCCCATGATGAGACTAGGCTTAAACGGTGTTAAATGGATAACAGCTTTTTACAAATAATTTTAAAGAAAATCGATCAGTACAAACATTGTTAAAAATGGCGATTTATTTTTAAAACTTGAAAATCTAATAGTAATATTGCTTTAAAATATTTTTCGATATTTTTTGTAGAATGTACATTTCACAAGAAACATTTATAAAAACAAACGTGCCATTTGGTAAATTATTCCCGAAGTTATAAGCATTTAAAAAAAAAAGTAAAAGTAAAAAAAATATTTTTCAAAAATAAGAGAGTTTTTAGGAAAGTGATTTAATAAGAATAGTTGTATAAAGAATAAGCATTCTTATAGGTCAACCTTAAGGGGGGGGAGTTAATTCTTTTTTGAAGATATAATAATTGAGATGAGTTTTTTTCACATCAGATTGACTGTTTAAAAACAAGAACGATTGCTTCAATTTATTGATTTCCATAGCTTCTAAAAATTCTAGTTTTTTACTTTTTGGCTATACATGTAAAATTTCGTATCCCCCCCCCCTGTTTGTGATTAATGTCTAACTGGTGTCTAATTGATTTTCTGTTTCAAAGTCGGACGGGATTGGAAAGATCTACCTGAATGACCGATATATGTTTGAAATCATTTGAAAGTGAACTTATAAACTCCCGATTTAGTCAAAAGGTAACATATATTTTTTTTACTTTTAAAATTAGATATATATTTCTTTTTACGATATTTAGTTTGATAGTAAGAATACATTTTTTTCTTACCTGTTACATATACCTACTATTATTTTTATACTAGACAAACGTCACCGCCCCCCCATAATATCCTACCAGGGGCCTCTAAAATATAATTAGCATCGGGCCCCAAAAAGTCACCATCCGCCACTGGGAGTACAGTGATCATTTAGCAGAAGCGTGCCTAAAAATTACAATAAATTTTACGAAATTTTCGAATTACAATAATAAATTAATTAAAAAGTTTTAAATTGTTCATTTTTTGCTAAAACTGAAGCCTATCAATATTTTAGAAGTACCTACAATAGTCATGTTTAGCATAAAACATTAGTTCGTTTAAAAAATTAATGACCCTCGAGTTGTTAAAGTGAAGTTCAATAATTATTATTGTATCAAGTATTTTATTAGGTATAGGGCGATCTCCCACTTGTAGGGCCGTTTCCACCAACTCTGGTTAAATACTTTAATCATAATTAGTTGGGGTTAATCACGGTTAAATGTAAAAGTTTGTTCCACCATCTATTTAATCATGGTTAAAAACGTTTAATCATGGTTAAACAGCCTTCAAACTAATCGACCGATTTTGGGCAATTAGGCGAGTTTAATGGTCGGTGCACGCGCATTTGTTTCAATTTATAGTAAAAGATAGGTACTGTTGACATTTTGAACATACCTAGCCTAACTAAAATGATCTCTTTTGGAAAAAAGTATAGAAAAAATATTTTATAATTATTTAAACTAGTAAACCTATAATAAAATTTATTTTTATTATAATAATTGTTTATTTAATAATTCGGTTTGCAATTTTTCATAATTAACCTTTGGGCTAATCTTAGATGTTCATTTTACTTTACTATTTTAAAATAAAAAATTTAAATAATAATTTCCAAGTGTAGTTTAAAAAATTCCAGGTATATTTCTGTATTTTTCACTAAACCCCTACAAGACCTAAGTTACACGTGACTATCTATCAACTAATCAGAAGAGCTTTAGCAAGGAAAAACCGAGTATACACGAAATCCAAACATTTAACCATGATTAACTAATCATAAATACAAAATGCTTGGTGGAACGCTTTGAAGTTAATGTTGGTCAACTAATCACGGTTAAGCATTAACCGTGATTAGTTAACCAACGATTTAATCAGAGTTGGTGGAACCGGCCCGTAGTGTTGTAGATATACAGTGTGTTCACGATAAGAGGTAACAGTGAATCGTTCTTTTATCTTACTAGATATAAAAAAAATTTAAATAGTTTTTTATTCAACTCGAAATTTGCCATCGGAAACCGCGGAGGTATATTTTTTTGGACTTCAAACTCAACCGGAAGTAAACATGAATTTTTTTTTCAAATGGCAACATGTATGTTTTTAATATTTTTGTAATCTGCAGTTTTTTCTCTATACATACATATAAAATTATCATAGGGTTACATAAGAAAATTTTCGAGAAAAATGCAAGATAAATCTGTTAATTTTTTTAATTTATTTAGTGTGCTATGAAAACAAAACAACATCACGGTACAGAAACACAACCTATCTGATAAATTAGTCAAAAATGCCACCATTTTGTTTAAGGCGTGATACTATAGTATCTTTTTGTTTTTATAGCACACTAAGTAAATTAAATAATTCATAAATTTATCTTGCAATTTTCTCAAAAATTTTCTTATGTAATCCTATGATAATTTTATACATCTGTATAGAGAAAAAATTGCAGATTACGAAAATGCTAAAATAAGATATTATGTTGCTATTTGAAAAAATAAATTCATGTATACTTCTGGTAGAGTTTGAAGTACAAAAAAATTTACTTCTGCAGTTTCCAATGGTAAATTTTGAGTTGAATAAGAAACTATTTAAACTTTTTTTTGTATCTAGTAAGATATAAGAATTATTCAGTTACCTTTAACACTAAAGATATGTTTAATAGAGTCATGTGGGGTAACCGTACGCAACCAGTAAGTGTACGCAGTAAAGATTGTGCGAATGATGCGGTTGATAGCTAGTCGGAACCTGCCGAATTTTGTTCGCATTGGACCACTGAGCTACAGTACTGAATCACACAATCCTATGTAAAATTACGCGACAATATTATTTTTGCACCATTGTATTACTTATTTTCTTGAAATTTATTTGCGTGCTAAAGGCATTATAATTGGTCTAAGTGAGTAAATAAAGGTACTGGAAACCAGAGAAACTTATCAGTATTTTGTGTAAATTCACGAATTTTATCTAAAGTAAGGCATACTTGGATGTTTTATTATTTTTATTTACTTCGACGGGATGGGGCAAGTATACGGGGGTAAGTGTCCGCAATATTACGTTACAGTATTACCGCACCAGTTACGGGAGAGACATATTTTCTTGTAATCTATGTGCAGTAGAGTAGTAGGTCATTCTCACTTATAAGCACAGCGACTGATTATCACAACATAATCGCGTTTCTTTATATGTGTTTAAATAGAAACGCGACGTGCCTTGTGGGGTATGTACTGATGCTGTTAGGTAGGCGGGCTTACATTTAAATACATAAAAGAAATAAAATTTGCTTGGGAATTGCGATGGTCAGTCGGCGTTCCTATGCTGTGTTGATAGATGAGTAACGACCTTTAGTTTTCAACGTGCCTACACTTTGACGTCGTTGCGTACACTTAACCGACGGCGTGTGGACACTTTCCCTCCGTAGCGGGTAAGTGTACGCATTTCCCTTGCTGATTAAAAGTTTCAATAAAAATAACAATTATTATTACAATTCAAATTTTATGTTTTGTTGTTGCTGACAAAGGTTTATTACATTAGAATAAACGTTATTTTTACAATCAACTAAAATTTTTATTCTGGAAGCAATTTAGTAAAGATTGCGTACAGTTGCCCCACATGACTCTAATATTAGTTTTATTAACGATATGCTAGAGTAAGTAGTGTAGTTTTTTCATAATATGTCACCAGAATAGATACGGAGTTGTTACAACGTTGTATTATGGTTCCATAAGAGGTATTGCAAGAGTTGCTGGGGATACTATAAAACGTTGATTTGTAGGTGTATAGGTTTCCCAATTAACCGATGCAAACGTTAAATAAGAGTTTATAAGCACAATATATGTAGTACTACTATACATAAGTCACAAGTTTTTAAAATATGTTGTATTAACTATTTACCAATTATTATGAGACATAATTAGTTATTATAAAGAAGTATACGAGTATAATAAATAATAATAAAAAAGTAATTTTCTTTCTTTGATTTCTTGATCTTGATTATTTATCTTTGTTGTGCATAATTGGTAAAATTTTTATTGTTTAAGATTATAATTTGTTATAATACCTTGTCATACCTTCTAATGAAATTGGTATGATACTTGGTTGGTATCAATTTTATAATAATGATAATGTATCTTGTTGTCGAAATAATTTAGGTCGGCGAGGTATAGAAAAAAAAAGAAGTTTGATATAGTTATGTCATCATGTTAATTGTTTTTTGAGAATGTTCATGTTGTATTTGAATAATTGATTGATTTAATAGAAAGCCGAAAATAAATATCGTTAAAAATTACAGTCCACTTATTTAAAACAGAAACATAGGTTTTCGTGAAAGCCCTCAGCCGCGGTTTTTGTGAGAACACCCCGATCTCCATTGGCCGTAGATTGGAAGAAACATATCTTAATTCCAAATTGTTTTATTATATTAAAAATTTCAATACAATAAGTTAATTCAAATAATAAACTAAAAATTATGTTTGAGCTTTCAGCGACGGTTGTCGCTTTCGTCAGAAATTTATATTTTATAATATCTATTTTAGTTTTTGAATTAACTTGTTATATTCAAGTTTTGAATATGACCAATTTTCAAAAGTTAAGATTTATATATTCAATTTGTTTATATAAAACAGAATTTTTTAATTGGCAAAACAACTTAAAAAAACAGAAGTCAAATAAATCATTGTATTTGGTATCATAAACAAGGATTTGGTATCGAAAAACATTTTCCATTCTTTTAATACATTACTAATCGGAGACTAAATTAAAAATAGGGAATTTTTGAAAATTGTTAATTTTCATTTAAATTGACTTTTTCCGTATTATAGTGATTAGTAAAATAATCTGATAAGGCTATTTTTTTCTATTGTTTTACATTTAACAAATAATGTTACTTATTTTACAATAAATGTTCAACACTAAAATATCATTTTGATAACAGCATAAAGGATGCGTAAAACTATTTATAGACACTGTCCAATTTCATTTAGCACAAAATATTATAAAACTAGTGATTCGGTCTTAAACCATTTAAAACGCTCTACTGAAAATGCCTCTAATTTTGACTAATCGTCTTCTTCTACTTTATCCTTCATTTATGTTAGATATGGACGTCAACACTATTAGTAAATATTTAAACTAATTTTATAAAGTTAATATTTGTTAACTATAAAAAGTTTATCGGGATTTATTTATTTTTTTTTTTTCTTACTTTTACAAAGTTTCAATACATTAGCACTTTATTTCTGTGAGAAAACAAAATTTTCATCTTTCATATCGCGGGTGCAACAAGCTAATAATGGCTTCTTGTATTCGTAATTGTTTGAAAAATAATAACAAATAATTTTATATTCTTGCATAAACCAGTAAACAAATGTTATTACTTCAAGATTAATCAGTAGAATATTACCTCCAACTTTCAATAACAGCGATTTAGTAAAAATATTACGGGGACCGATGTGTATAGTCTGCACCGAACCTGTGGGTGCTACCGATTCTCAGCGCGCCTAAAATTCAAATATGAACTTTTAGGTTCATAAAAGTAGTTTTATTATTAAATTTAAATCTTTTTCTTTGTATTGACATAAAAAAAAGTAACAAATATTCTGATTTTAAAATTCATGTCAAAAATCGTCTCCCGCGGAATCGCCCTAGTGTAAATATTTAGGATATTTTTGAGGAAGGCTTTACCTACTAAGATATGAATAGGGAAAAAAACAAAGTTTTTATAGGTTAATTAGAGAAAAGAAAATTTTTCAACATTTAAAAAAGAGAGTTATTATTTATTGCAAACGTTTATAATAAAGGTGAATATTTTTAGTCAAATTGACTGTTTAAACCGCTTCAGGATCTCAACCGTATAAAATCGTTTTTGACTAATTGTTCAAATTACCCTTACCCGAGTTAACTCGTTGAAATTGAATATTTCCTTATAAATTCCTTTCACCTGTAAATGCACATACCTGTAATTCGCATATCTTTTTCCAGTGAGTAGTTCAATAATATATCCGTAGATGCCTATCTATATCTTTCAATTTGAACTTATCATTTCTCTGTATAATAGGTATTATGTATAATGTAAGCGTCTTAAAATTGTTAATTTTTATATTATATAATATGAAATATTAATAATAGCTTTTCAAATCTTCTAGGACTCTAATATAGCAGTGGCGGTTTGTCTTAAAGGGCACAGGGACACGTACCTTCCTATCCCTAAACCAAAAACAAGCACTGTCTTAAAATAATTATACTATTTAAAAAATATTTTATATATTTTATATTTACATTATTTTTGTAGTTTATGTCATCATAATTAATAATTTATATTCAAAATTAAAAAAAAAACAATTATTAGAACGATAGCAAAGTGCAAATCTAAAGTAAGTACTAGAGCTCGTGCCAAATAGAAGTAGAACCGAAAATCATCGTTTTTTAGCAATAACTTTCTTGATTTTAGAGATACAACAAAAATTGTAATAATAAAAAATTCTTTAAGTTTGTATTATTACAAGTTTTGCCGTATCTCAAAAATTACGAAAGTTATTGCTGAAATACGATGATTCTCGAGTTCATTTCTACTTGGCACGAGCTTAGTATTAGCGTCACGCAGATCGTCACCCAAATATCAGTTAACGCTAAGTACGAGAAGGCAGTCAAGGTATTTACCTGTCCTGCTAGTATACTTGCACCATAATCAAAGCTTGCACGTAAGATTTATTTTCAAGTCTACCAACTGGTTAAAAACGATTCAAATTCGGCAGTGTATACTACGTGACCAGGATTTGAACCGCAGTTACCCGCTTCCCGCTTCAGCCACTATAGGGTTTATGCATTGCTTTAAGATGCTTTAAGTCATACTGCTGGTTTTTAGTTCCATGTTACAATCTTTATTTGCAGAAAATATTTACTGTTTTAATTTATTCAGTATTGAATGGAGGTAAATTTACATTTAAAAATTTTTAGGTTTAGGTATTTCAAATACTTTTAAATGTTTTCTTACAATTTAAAGCTTATAATAATAAATAATAATACTATTCCTAATATTATACATTATTAATAATATAATAATAATAATAATAATAATTAAGTTAAGATTTATATATTTAAATATTAATAATATCATAATATCCGATTAATTCTACCTACAATCGGGGCGCTACATTTCTTAAGAAAATACCGTTTTTAAAAGTACCTGAATTTCTGTTGGTTTGGATTATTTTCATTAGTACATTTTGTATAATTTTGTATTATAAGTAAGTTTTGATTCACAACGAACATAAGCATATTATGGTGCTTAGAAACTTTGAACCGATTACGTCATAGTTACAAATTTGATGACGTCTATCATCACCACTACGTAAAAATAAAATTCCAATTTATTACATAATAATATTCAAAATACGATTGTATTATAATATGTAGGTACTATATAGTAATTCTCATTTTTATAAGTTTGTTTATGCGTCAACTTGTATGTGCAGTGTTATGTGTTGTGATGACAGTTCAGTAAGTTGAACCGTTTTACTCGCTTTCCAATTATGTTGACAACACTGTTCCCGGCTCGACTGTTCTAATGTGACGTTGTCAATGTTCAAGACTTGCATTGTTTCCGAATTTACGATCAGTATAAAAAATACATAAGACGTATAAATTCAAATAAAAGCTTAATAGAGCATAGTTAGGATAGTGTTCTAAACTGAGCTGTATATGATGTAGTAATACTCGTATATTGTTTTTTCCTACATAAGTGTTTCATATAATCGCAATTCATATAATACAACATCTGTTGTATCAGATGTAAAATTTAAAAATTATTTTATCCTTTGTAGTGCATTAGTTTGTTCTGTTGATTTTATATATTATTGCATTTTAATTTTATCATTTTTTTTGAGTCGGTTTTTTAAAATTTATTTTTATTAAAATAAATCTAGATTAATTTTTGTTTATTTCTTGCTGCTTGTGGTTGTTAGTGTACTGCTTAACTGCATTCGTGTGAGTAACGAAACTACAATAATTATAAAAAATACAAATATTAAATTTCTAAAACAATGGAAGAAATTACTGTAACAACAAACTTAAACTTAACAATGAAACTTAAACTAACGAACAATATTAAACACGCAATAGGAAAACAAAAATGTAAACCGGAACAAGAGTCTGCCTTTATTGTTCCTCAGGTTGCAAAGTCAGTTCTTTATTTCTAAATACGCAACCCACACTGTTTAAAATAATTATGTTAAAATGTGAAAGTGCGAATAGACAAACGAAAAAGTGTTAATTTAACACTTAACTAAAAAAAAGGTGACTTGTCTTTTATCTCATAATCTCAATTATGCTAAATGAAAAAGTAGACAATTTTCTTTTTTTTGTCTAAATTATTAGACAAAGCAAATGCTTGTCCACAAAAATAGAAGCATTGACATTTTGAAAAGTTAAGATGACTTGCTATTATGATACACAGTAATACGTAAGCTTTCAGGAATTTATTCGATCAGTTATGTTTATAAAATCGGCACGTTCTGCTTTAACTGCAGTATAAAACTGCTTAACCGTTTCAAATTTACTTAATATTTAGTCAACAACAACTTAACATTTAGATAAAATGCTTTATTAATTACAGTAGTATTTCGTATTAATTGTAATAAAATCTCTACTCCAAATAGTAAAAATTTTAACATAGCATTTAGATATATAAATTACATTATAAAATATGGACAAAATAACATAAAAATATAAGGACTACTTTTTAAGACATAATTATGTTAAATTAACACTTTTTTTAAACTGTGCACTTTTGGTTTATTGATAAGAACACAACATTTTCCCACGTTGTGTTGAATATAAGTCAAGTTGAATGAAATAAATATTTGCGCGGACTTTTTTCTTCAACAAAACGTTCTCAATTTGAATCGTTAGTATGATTGTTTAGAATATTTAAATTTGATCAATAGTTATTTGCAAAGCATCAGTAATTTGTGGACATCGCAATATGCTGCAGATAATTTTCTTCTCTTGCCGCCCATTTAGACATTCATGCAATAGTTTCTAGATATTTCTACAGTTAGTCTCATAACTAGTGGGGCACTCCTATGTTAACAATGTTAATTTCACTTTTTCAAGACCATTTTTGACACATAACAATCGATTTTACAGCAACACTTTTTAGACATTTTTTGTAGATAATTTCATTGCCAACAATTTTCTTCCTATCCATTTTTCAATTTTGTCGCCTCGTTTTTGACTGACAGCGACTTAAACAAGACTCTGTAAAACACGAAAAATATTTGCATCTATATCTCGGAAACAGTGCAACGAAATAAAAAAATGAATAGGTAATTTTTTCTTGTAAACTGCATTCTCTATATTTTTGTTCATATACATTTTTCTATTTTTCTGCACCATTTCCGAGATATGGATGATGTTTGGGCCAAATCTCACCCCAAATAAAATGTGATGAGAAAAAATAAGTGGACTGTAATGAGGTTATCGATAGTGATAAGATGTTAATTGTTATAGTGACTTACCAGCCAATCTTCTCACTTCTCCTCTCTCTTCGGGTAGGAATCAAACAAAATGAAGGGAAAGGATAATAAAAGGACGGTTACTGATAAGCACTATAAAACTGGAAGTGAAATGTTCCAATAATTATTCAGCTGGTTGAGGGTTGGTTGGTCACAAACACTCGAAAAAACTGGTAAAAATACACAAAATTGGTATTACAACGAAATTGGTTGGTTTTTCCAATATGGTGGATGGTTATCAACTCTTGTCGCGCTTGTTGCGAGCGCATTGCGAAGTGGGATTTTAACGTCGCGCGAACAGATGAAAATATTTTTCGTGTTTTACAGAGTCTTGTTCAAGTCGCTGCCAGTCAGAAACGAAGCGACAAAATAGAAAAATGTATAAAAGTAAAATTGTAGGCAATGAAATTTGCAACAAAAAATGTCAAAAAAGTTTTGCTGTAAAATCGATTGTTATGTGTGAAAAATGGTCTTGAAAAGTTAAAATTAAAATTGTTAACATAGGAGTGCCCCACTACTTATGAGACTAACTGTATATAACAGCGGTTGCTGAATGAGTTAGCCGAACATAAGAAATTAACATATAAAAACTTATTTGTGCAAATTCCTGCTTTCTTAATTATTTTAGATAGATAAACAAATCGTATGTGCATATAAGTTTTAAATTAATTAACACAATTAAGGCAAAGAGAGATAGACTCTTGAAAGACAAGAAACATGAAAGACAGAAATAATGCAGAAAGATAAACTAAATATAAATATAAAAGCAATAACCAATCCATTACTCCAATTAACCAATCGATAAAATTTAATAAAGTACAAAACTGAAACAGCCAGTCCCACCAGACAAAAAAAATCGTGTTTTAGACAAAACTTAGATTAAAATAACAAATTTAGCATGTGTTACCAAGGTAATTTAACAAGTTTTGTCTAAAACTTGATTTTTTTATTTGGTGGAATTGGCATTAAGTAACATGCAATTGTGATTTATTATTATTTTATGTATTATGTATGTTTTGACAAAGATATAGCTCTATCTCACCGATGACACGTTGGATCTCGGCCTTGAGCTCAGGATTTTTTGTGGTTATTCACATAGACCTGGAATTTCACAAAACCCCAAAGAAATAACTCGCACGGCGTTAAATCGCACGATCTTGGTGGCCAATTGACATCGGAATTTTGGGAGAAATTCGGTTTGGAAATCGTTCTTCCAATAAATTGATTGTTTCATGCGCGGTGTGGCAGATGGCACCGTTCTGCTAAAACCACATGTTATTCAGATGCATACCATCTGTTTGAGGCAACAAGAACTCCGTTATCATGTTTCGGTAATGAATGCCATTCATTCAGCATTAATTCGTTAATCAAACTTAAGCTGATTTTCAACTCTCACCTACAGCAGCAAGTTTTTTGAGAGACCGGCCGGTATACCGACCCACAGAAGACTTATTGACTACAATCGACTCAGTTTCCTCAAATTTATTGATCACTCTTCGAATCGTTGACTCATTTATTGCACTTTCATGATCGAAAATTCAAAGTTAAAATAAATGACCGATGTCAAATTTCAGAGCTTAAGGGAGTTTTATCGTCTAGGCAATTTAAAAATTTGATTTTTTTGTTGTTGTATTTTCTTATAATTTGGGGTTTTGAGAATGTGTCTAAAAAATATTAATTTAAAATTCGTTAAACTCCCATAGTTACAGAGGCTTATAGGATGCTGTGCGTTGGTGCGCAGCAGGCAGTCATCCCATCGACCGTAGTACGTCAACCGTTTTGTATCTATTGTTTACCGTTTACCGGCTCAGGAAATTTCCCTGTCCCTTAAAAATTCAAAATTTGAATTTTTAATTTTAACCCTACAGTGCATGGTGATGCATATTTGAATCATAAGCATTTAGGCTTATATTAATTTCTTTTGAAAACATTTTATATCGCAAATGCACTCTGTATCTAATTATAACCATACGAACGTGAGATGTACAAATTTATGAATTCCAGCTATTTTGTCCTATTTTGTGAATTAATAACGCCAGTTATGTATTAAAGGTACACAGTTAGAAATTAAAAGTTAAATTAACAAGAAAATGTTGTTCCTACAGGTCCACACTTATTTATTGCAAATTTTACAACCAACTTTAGCGTTAATAATAACGAAAGCTATACAGTTACATTTAATAATAAAAAGTTGTTATATGTATCGTTTTGTTGTACTTTATACCTTTAACTATTGTTGATGTAATCAAAGTGCTAATGCAATTATAACATTTGCTATGATTAAACTAATAAGTTTAAAATGTAATATCTGCAATATTATTTAGCATAATTAGCAAAAAACAAACGCTTATTTAACAAAAACGAAGAGTAAAATTTAAATTATTTTTTTGTTAATTAAAATACCTATAGGTGTTAGATTTATTTAAAATTTCTATAGCTTGTAATTATATGTAAAATTATTTAAATATTTTAGAATATTTGTAGTAATTGTATCGAAAATTAAAATGTGTTGATTTCCGAAACAATGACAACAAGCATTCTAAAATATTTAAGTAATCTTACATTATAATTACACGTAATAAAATTTATTATAAAGTGGATAATCATCATTCATCATACAGATATGTAAATGTTAAAACTTAGAGATGTAGAAAAGTATTCATTATTTGAAAATATATAATTAATAAACAACTAACTTAGTACAAATTATTTTACGAAAAACTAAAATTAAGAAATTAAATATTAAAATAATAAAATTAACACAATAATAATAATAATACAAATCAATAAAACTATAGCTATAAATTATAAACATTGCTATATATGTAAAAACTATCCGAACGATATTTATAAAATTTAATTATTTTTTCTTCCTCCGGGATGAGAAATGAGCAACTTCTTTAACTCTCATAAAAATTCCAATAAATATTAAGGTTAATCTGTTAATTTATAAAATGACTTGTTTTACTTACATAGCTTGTCAATTTATGATACCGTACCATTGCTGCTTTAGCCCTTTTTCTTTAGGTTCTGTCTAAAAGAAATCAGCAACATCCTCATCAAAATTAACGCATGAAGATGATAGCGTGGACAGCTGCGAAAATCTATAAATTGTATGGGTACTACATAAGCCATTTATGTTTCCTGTATAAGCTTCTGAATAATTAAAAAATGATGAAGTAGACGTCTAAATCGTTCTAAAAAAATAAAATTGTTTTTCATCAGTTTATTATAACATAATTAATTACAAATCCTCCTGTTTAGGAACATAGTTTAAACCAATTCCGTGGGTAGATACATTTTATTTTTGCACATTTAAAAATATTTAAAAAATTTTATATTTTATTTATTTATATTTAATATAAATATAGGTACTTAATAAATATAAATAAATTTTAAAAAATTTAAAAGATGATTATAGGTATGTACTATGATAATTTAAAAAAGTTTTGATAAAATTTGTCATATAACAGTAGGGTGTTCGTTATTTCCCAAGTTGGTTTCCTTTTGCTGCCGCTCCATGAATTTTTAGTTTTTGCCCCCAAAAAAAATATCCAACCCAAAAAAACTCTTAGTTTGCTAATTAAACCGTGCCGAAATCATGTTACTATTCCATTTAAATAACATGGGATTTTTGGACTGTTTGCATTTAATTATTTTTCTCTGAAACAAATAAAGTTACAGCAATGACCAATACATATTTTTATAGAGAATTGAACTCTCTACAAAAAAGATCTCTTATGATTTTTCGATAAATTCACTTCTCCGAAAGTTATTCAAGATTAAAGTGGTATTAAATTCCCATTTAAATAACATGGGATTTTTGTACTTTTTGCATTTAATTTTTTTTCTCTGAAAAAAATAAGGTTACAGCAATGACCAATATACATCTTTATAGAGAATGAAATGCTCTACGAAAAAGATCTCTTATGATTTTTTGATAAATTCACTCCTCCGAAAGTTATTCAAGATTAAAGTGGTATTCATGGTGGATATTATAGTTTTCTTGAATAACTTTCAGGAGCGTTCAATTCTCTAGAAAAATATACATTGGTCATTGCTGTAACCTTATTTGTTTGAGAGAAAAAAAATTAAATGCAAAAAGTACAAAAATTCCATGTTATTTAAATAGGAATTGTAACATTATTTGGCACAGTTTAATTAGAAAATTAAGAGTGTTTTGGGTAGGATATTTTTTTTGGGGGCAAAAACTAAAAATGCATGTGGCAGCAGTAGATAAAAACCAACTTGGGAAATAACGGATACCCTAATATAACAGCTTTGAATTTCAAAATCTTTTCCAAGTAATTCTGGAAAATTTACCGACTACCGCAAAAGAATATTATACAATTAAACATAAAATTTTGTATAAATAACCGTATCCGAATAATTAATATTACTTATGAAAAATAGGGAACGATGAGGAAGGTATTTATAGTGGTAGGTAATATTATTATGTAGTATAACATTGTACAAATTTATGTTTTTCACAAATTTTCTAAATTATTTATTTAATTAATTATAAGTTAAAATGATTTAGTACTTACCATTTTGATTATGTTAATCACAAACACAAATAAACACTGATCAATGTAAATTTTTATGAATTATAAGAACATTCATCCAACGGTTATAAGAAAAATACTGAAAGTGTTGCTATAAAAATTGTACTGGATGAAGGAAGTACCATTTGCTTAGACACTAATTGTAAGATCAAATTACTATAACGTCGTATAAAGTTATTTTAAAAAGAATTTCTTTTAAAAAATGCAATAGAATTATTAAACTAACTTTCATTAGATGTAATTTTAACATTTTATTTTTTCAAAATGACATTGTTGTTGTTAATAATGCTATATAATTAATTTGCTTTAACAAATATATAATTTCAAATTTTAATGTTATAATTTTGTCAGATTTAAAAAATCATATGCAAATTTTACAACGAAGGTTGGGTTTTCTAGTACGAAAATTTCTCAAATTTATAATATTATTATTTTAAACTAACAGTTTCATTTTGTTTACGTAAATTCATTAAACTTACTAAGTTTTGTTGTTAAATTAACACCATGAATTTAACAAAAATGGGTAGCTTGCTTAATGTAAAAATGAATCAAATTTGTTGTTAATATTAACTCTAAAATAATGACATTTACATTTTTGTTAAATAAAAGTAAATTTTACAATTCTTTTCTAACTGTGTATAAATATTTTTTACTTCCTTGTTTTTAACGGCAATCAGAACTGTTTTAAAAATTTTCATAAAAGTTAAATATTACTATATTCATCCTGTGCATAAGGAAAAAATTTTTATCGCCCAATGTTTTTAATAAAAAACTATGAAGATTTGAAAAAAAAATTTGAATTTTCAATTCAAATTTTGAAAATTTATATGAAAACAAAGTTAAAATAAGATTATTCGCAATTTTCCAATTCTAAATTTTGCGAGTTTAATCTAATTATCATATCAAATTATGAAAAAATGTAATTAATTAATTATGTAGAGATTAATCAGAATAAAAAGTTTTATTCGTCAATTCTAAGATCTGTCAATTTATCAAAAATGACGTTTTCCAAATCGGGCGCACGTTTTTCTCAAAAACTCTTGGACCGATTGACTTCAGGTTTTGTACACATTTCGAGGGAACCTTCATCTAGTTACTCAAACAATTGTTAGCCACCGTATGTTCAGCGTATTAGTGATAAATGTATGGCAAACTTTAAAGCGTTTTTCTCGAAATGACATTTTTCAAGTCGGGCCCACGTTTTTCTGAAACACTATTAGACCGATTGACTTCAGATTTTGTACACATTTCGAGGGAACCTTCACCTATGGTCCGAACTAGAATGATACCGATATTTTGAATATTTTAACCCTGATCTCATGTTTTAGTAGACAATTTTTCGGGAAAATTAAACTTTAATTTTGAAACAGCTGCGATTCCGATAAAAAATTCCATACTTACTTACTTCTAGTTCAGACGATAACTACATTCATATAGATTCAAAAAAAAATTGTTCTTCTATTTCAGACGATTAGAACCGCCACAATATGTGCGCCCGATTGGACATGCGTCTCACGTCACGACCTGCTTATCAGCGCATAACTTGAATAGCTTTCAATAAAGTATTTAATAAAAATTTGTGTTGTTAGTTTAAAACTCGATCACTGTAGGTTTGACAGTTTTCGCAAAATTAATTCTTAAAAATTACGTAAAAAACAAGCTTCTAGACGATAATACCCCCTTAAACTTGCAAAATAAAAAAATGGCACAAAATTAAAATCTAGCGCTCGTTTTGAAACACCCTTTACTAGGAACATAAAAAGTAAATAAATAAACATAAAGTACACTTCTTGAAGATTAAAAATTGTTTCAAAAACCACTTATTTGATGATCACTCTGGTATTGGGTTAATACATGTTATTAATTTAATAATGATAAAATTAGTAACAATAATAATAAATATTTTATTTATTTTTGAAAGGGTAGCTTTTAAAATAAAGATTTTATAACTATTTTATATAATATTAAATTATGTATAATAATAATATATATTTATTTTGAACAGTAGATGTGCCTCTTAAAATGCCTTTGAAGATAAATCATCTTGAATAGGACACTTTTTTGTACGAAATTCAATTCTCCACAAAATTGTTCATTAAAAATTTTTTTTTAATTCCTAATCAGTTTTAGAAGCGTTTCTAGTCTAAGGTCATTCTTAAGTAAAAATTTAATATCTTTTATACTTATTTTGATATTTTTCTTCCAGATACTTACCAAAAAATCTCACGAACACCAAATCTAAGTTCACTCTAAGTAGCAATGCATTTTATAAATGTATCGAAAACGTTAATATTACTATGGAGTTTAATGGTATTGCGATATAAAATTCAACAGTTTAAATTGGAAATGTAAGTGTATGGAATCAAAGAAGCGCTAAAAGCGCAGCAACATCGCCATGTCGGGCTCATAATGCATTCCATGGTTCAGCAACAACAGCAGCAACCGTCTCAGCAGAGGCAACAAATTGACAATGATGACCTTGAACAAGATACTTCATCAGTTGTAAGTCGTCATCGTTCCCAAAAACCACTATTGCGTCGACTTTTTAACTATCTACGTGAAGCTTGGACAGGAGTAAAATTTTCTCTAGGTAAATATATAGCAAAATTTTTTGTTGCAGTATTATAGTATTATTTGATTAAGATATCATTAATGTGTAAAAATTTATTTACGTAGAGTGTTAAGAATAAAAACACCTTTTTTATTGCTGCAGTGTAGAAAAATTATTAATTTTTTAAATTATCTTAATATGGGATGTAGAGCATATAAGCAGATTTTGTTAACAAAATTTACTCTCGAGCACGTACAATTTAGATAACCTACGTTAGATGCCGGGATCACACGTGCATCTGTAACCAGTTAGTAACCACCATTGAAACCGAATTTCTATATTTAGCCAAATGTTATTGTTAGCATACTAATTATATTGTCAAATTAATTAATACCTATGTATATAAATTACTGCGATATGGCTACCGGTAAAATGCAAGATAGAAATTAACACTTCTTAATAGGTGAATTAATTATACCGGTCTACAAAAATTAAAACTTTTTATAACCAAAGTTTAGAATAGGCGATCTCGGAACGTTTTTCGCGTGCTGAAAACGAATCCGTTGTCAAAATTGTCTTAGAGAATTTTGAGATATCATAAATTAAATGCGCGAAAAAGGCCATTTTAGCTATATTTTAATAATTTATCTAATACAAGCAGGAAATGATTTTGTATGCAGCTTGGTTCAGTACTAGTCTTCTATCCAATTCTATTATTAAATTCACCAAGTGTTGTTTCTTCTCCAAGATATAGTTCAGTAAAATTATCTAATTATACCCAAAATCAAAGTTTTGTGGTGCCTAGCCTGGTAAAAGTGAATTAATCACGCATTTTATATTAAAGCATTAAACATATCTATCGTATAATAGGTTTTTGAGACGCTGAATATAAATTCAGAATTAAAATTAAGAAATTCAATATTTTGGATATATCTCCAAGCAAGCCTCAGATTCTTTTTCGGAGACTGCTAGAATACGTGCACGATTAATATCTGTGGCATTATTTAACAAAAAAGAGTATCTCAGTTTAAAGATAAATCCCCTTTTGCTTGAGAACCTGCTTCCGATGACAAAACTTCTAAAGAACATATTGTCTGCTTCTTTAACTAATCGATCTCAAAATATTATTACTTTGTATAATTATTATAATATTATATGAGTTAGTTTTTCCACTGTTGCATCTCACATAAAAAATTTACCATCATCAGTAGGGTGACACATAAATTTTGCATACCTATAGACTAGGAGCAGGGAGGTGGAGTCGAAAAAAATAATACTACTAGCACCCGTAGTGGTCAAATCGTAAGTAAATTGTGGAACACATTTACATGTAATCAAATGCAATAATAATAATAAACAGTGTTTAAAAAATTTCCCAACAGCAAAACACTTGTGAAAAATTTTCTATACAGGGTGACCAGTCGACCATCTGAACATAGGCAATTAACATAGGAAATTGATTTTTCTTTAATTGCTGCTACCCATCACATCGGATAAGAATGAAAATGGTATCAATTTAAAGAGATTTTTATTCCGCTTCTAAAGATACCTAACACTTGATATTTGGTTTTTTAATTACTGGTAAAAACTCACTAATAAAATTAAAAAAAAGGGATTTTAAAAATAATTTTAGTTGCCTTGATTGAATTTTATTGCAATTGTTTTTGTAATACAACTACCACTGTAATATAATTTTACCATAAACGCTTTTTCTTCCACAGAATAAGTGTTTGCGTTCATTGTTAACCAAATTTATTGTAATCTGTAACTTGTTGGAAATTATTGGTTTTCAAACAAAAACAATTGCCATAAAATTCAATCAAGGCAACTAAAATTATTTTTTAAATCTTTTTTTGCATTTTATTAGAGAGTTTTTACCAGTAATTGAAAAACAAAATATCAAGTGTTTGGTATCTTTAGAAGCGGAATAAAAATCTCTTTAAATTGATACCATTTTCATTCTTATCCGTTGTGATGGGAAGCAGGAAATAAAGAAAAATCAATTTCCTATGTTAATTGTCACCCGGTATAATATCTCTCTATTTAAAATACTCGATTTATTCTTATATTAAACATAAACATTTTATTTACTGATGCAAAAACTACAAAAAACATTGAAAACATAACCTCAAACTGTGAATTCAATTGCTTGGTTACGGTCTAGAGTTTAATTTAATTATTTAACATTGAATAAAATACATATTTAATATAATTGAATAAAAGTAAATAAAATTGACTCGTGAATGTTTCCTCAAATAACTTTTTGGAATACATTTATAACGCAAGTAGATTATTTGAACGGCTTTTCGCCGGTGTGAGTTAGTAAATGTTCACTCAAACTAACTTTTCGAGCAAATTTATAATTGCAAACAGAACATTCCACGGCTGTTTTCCGGTATGGTTCGTAAATAGAGATTTAAATTGCTCTTTTGAGAAAATTTAATATCGCAAACAGCACATTGGAACGGTTTCTCGCCAGTATGAGTTCTTAAATGGAACATTCATAAATAGAACAACACCGCGGCGCTACATGTTACTCTGCTCCTAGTCTATATGTTTTGGTTTATTTCGTAGTTTATCCCAAATTATTGTTCATGTGAAGATGAGAAATTTGATTGCGTAATTCAAAAGCAAATCATGCTCTGTTGTTTTACGCTGTTTTCTGTACGTTCGTGTTTCATTGAAGACACTGCGGTTGCTATAGCTTTTAGTAAAAAGGTTACCTTAAATTTTAAGGAAATAATAAATACTATCAATAAAATATATATTAGGTAGTATATGATATCAAGTATTTACATATTATGTATCGTTGCGTAAGCAGTGCTTAGGGGAGAGTGTTCCACAGTGAAACATCCTGGTTTAAAAAACAACTAGTAAACATACTTTACTCAACTTTTGGTGAATAGAAGTTGACTAACATTCTCACGCTTTAAACTATAGAAAGTCAAATTATCGGCCGCAGTTTTTTAGGTATTACAGATCATTTAACAAAAAGAGGCAAAAGTTAATATATGCGCGCCCCTCAACAGCTTATTTTAAGTTTCAACGTAAATTTTATTATTTAATCATTATTGCGACAGACAGCCCTGGTCTTGTATAATGTAAGTACCCTTTTAAAGGGCTTTAATAGTTCTTGTTTAGTTGCAACGAATTTTTTTCTCTAAAGTTATATATGGGTTACAGTGAAACAAGCCATGTTTTTTCGACAGTAGCTGAAAGTGGCATTAAAATGATCTTGCCAAAACCAATTAAGCATGGAAAAACAAAGCGGCAAGCAGATTTGCTTTCATTTTAAATCCTCTTTAACAACATTGAAGTGCGTTAAATGATGTAGATTTTATTCTTATTATTTTTATTGTTTAGAATACCTATGATATATTTTATGTGCATTGTTTGATTTTGTTCTCTTTTGTTTATTATAAATTTTGAATTCTAAGTTCTTTGTGAATAAACAATAATCGATTTTCCTTCTTTTTAAATGTTGTTTCATAGTACCCCACTAGTGTTCCACAGTGAAACAAAAAACTTCCGTTTGAAAAAATAATAATATTAACAAAACTATGGTACTTTTTAAAAAGTTTTTATAATCTGATTGAAGGCTAATGAAACTTGTCTGATTTATTAACTCAAACCTCGTTTTTCAGGGCATGCCTAGGTTTTACAAAATAAAATAAAAAAAAATGTTTCACTGTGGAACACTCTCCCCTACTATGGAAGATTTTAATTCATGAAATACTCATATTAACCTTCTTTTACAAATATTTCGTAAAATATATCACTTTGTTTGTTAATTTTATTGTGATATTTAATTCTATTTTTGTACCTGTGTGTAAATAAATGTAAATTGTGAATTAAAAGGTAAGATTTTTCAAACTCTGTAAAACTGTATTTAAAACTTGGAATATATGGAGATAAAGATCCTATGAAAATGATTCCTTCGGCTATTGGCATAGTAAGCAGGAATTTACTTTCACAAATAACTGCTTGTTTTCGTTTTGTGGCTGTAATACATACAGAGATCGAATGTGCTTTTAATAATGCAGAATATATACATAGTTAGGAAACTCTTTTGATTGCTGGGAAAATATGCAAATTCAAAAATAACCCTTTGAATTCATACTGCGTGTACATCGCTACTTGAGATATTATTATTAATAACAAAACAAATAGTTGTAAATGCATAATATGAATATTCTTTGGGAAATACATCTAGAAAATATTATATGAATATTGCTTACATATTGGAACTGCTTTAAGTTTAAGATTTTGTTATAAAAAAATGTGTTAATTTTGAACGCCACTGTAAAAACTCGACATCGTATTTATAGTCATTACATATCTTTATTAACATACTTGATATATCTTCATATCTTGACCATGACTACTCTTACTGACTGCTAATCAATATCAGCTTTCTTTTTTTCTTTGATTTCTTCACTTTGAGATATCGATCGGATAAATATAAGTATAACCAATCGAATTAATCAGGTGCACTGAGAGAAAAAAACTGCTTGATCAAACGATAAACGATTCAATCAACAAAGTTTTGTTAATTGAATCAAAATTTACTTTACTAAAGCTGTAGTTAACGTTAATCGAATCTACTAAAAATGTAGGTTCAACATTCCGCACTTTTCGAACTAACCAAGTAGGTATATTAGGTTTGTTCCAACAAGCTATTCGATTATCGACGGCAACCAGTAATTTGACCACTTATTGCGCCTGCGTTAGGAACACTAGTAAATTCACAAATAGTAACTTAAAGCTGTATTGGAACGTTTTCCGAATTGTTTTCGAACCGAGATTAACCTTAAATAATTGACAAGTGTGATCATAGAGAGCGATGCTTATCGTCAATATTTAAGGCAGCAATAAATTGTTTTAAAATGTATACGATTTACGTTATGAAGTTTTTCTATGCTTCTTTTTTGCCTTTTTGAGTATTTTGTGCAAATTTTCAATTTTTGTGCTTATTTGAAGCCTGTTTTCAGGAATATTTTTTTGTATTTAAAGTTAATTTATAATTTTTATTTTAAGAACAAGTCCGATGGTGAATTTTACTAAAATGGAAAATATGAATAAATTAACAGTTTTACAATTCCCCATGCTTCTTCCTCCATATGTGCTAGAACGATTCGCCACATATGATTTATTTGAACTTTTACATATTGAAGTAGTAATATACTTAATACGCACAAAAAATTAACTTTTACAACTTTAATTGGATACCTAAGTAAAACGTTTTCTCATTTCTTAGAATGGCCAGGTAACAGCCCGAATTTAAATCCGATTGAAAATCTTTGGGCATTATGAAACGAAAAATTACCGATAAAAATACAAAATCACAATTGCAAAATGTATTAAAAGTTGTATGGCAGATGGCAGAAAGTCATTACAGATGAAATTTTACAACATTTCGTTAAATCTATGCCTGCCCGGTTAAAAAACGGTTTTAAAAATTAATGCGGGTTCTAAAGGATGCTAATAAAATACCTGTAATGTAAAGACATTAAGTAAATTTTTGATTTCATATTTCTATGGTTTGATACACTTTTTAATAAATATTTTTTAATCCTCGTTTGCTGTCACCATCCATTTATTAATATTTTTCTTTTTTATAATGTGTACTTAAATATGTATGTACTTTATCATTTCCTACTAAAAATTTCTCGATTTTATTACGAAAATTACAAAATAATTAATGATAGAGGAAGTATTTGAGCTGTACTACTCTCAACTAACATTTGCGCATGGCTATTCAGGTTTCGAACTACTTGGTACTTGCTCCTTAGCAAGTATCGTTTGAACCGCAAATGAACCAATTCGATCCCTTCCACATAGTTGTTGGAACAGCGGTTTGTTAGTAATCTAGGATTGCGAACTGGTAACTTTTGTCTGTTGGAACGACATTTCATTAATGCGCTTGCGTTGTAGTAATATTACTAAAGATACTCGTTGTTGGAACAAACCTATTGTATAGACCATTTCTGTACATTAAATTAAACAATTTATTCTATTGTTTGGATCATTTTAGGTTTTTGATGTAACTTATTGTAGTATATGGGGAATTATGGGTTGGTGGGGGCTTTGGTCATGTGCCAGGTGACACTGAGCAAGCACTAAAACTTTTAAAGAATTAATAACTAATATCCATTTTTCTTGCACTTTTCAAACGTACATGTAGATAAGGTTAAATGTATCAAGCTGCAACTCTGCAACTGCAAACACCCATTAATAAACTTGCGCAATGGCTCGTATATTTTTCAAGCTTCTGTAATGTTCAGTTAGTCGATTAAAATTCTCGGTTTAATCAAATTTTGCATTGAAATGACATATATAAAATGCTACAAGACAAAATAATATAGTTTCGTTCAAGAATTTCATTGATTTTCTTCCAATCTAACTATTTTATTAATTCAACGATAATATCGTAGAAGCTTATTTGAACCCATTATAAACATTAAATCAACTAATATTTATTTAACAAAAATAACATATTGAAACAACATTTTTGAATTTCTTGAAACAACTAAAAATTGTTTCCTTCAACAAAATTTCGCTTAATTCAATAAGAAAAGATTCAACATTTCAGATTCGTTCAATTTACCAACTCTTTTCTCTCAGTGTGACCAATCAGACAACCGTAATTCAAATTCAAAATAACAAATCAAAAATTTGATTGGTTATACTTATACTAACTTATCCGATAGATAACTCAAGGTGAAGAAATCGGGCAGAAGTCAGCAATAACCTAAATAACATAATAACTGCTACTTATTAATATCTAGAACATTATTACTACATTACAATTAGTAATAAATAGAATTATTGCTTACTTAATATTTATACTACACCACTATATATTTAGGTAGCTGACCAATAAAACATTACAGGTCCTGAACCTTTTTTTAGTTTTTTATCGGATTTTTCTGGAAACATCTAAGTTATTTTTTTTTAAATAAAAGAGGGTACTTTTATTGCACCATTAGTTTGCCCTAATAAAATACAATCTCTCTAGTATAATACTTTTTTATATGTAAAATAAAAAATAACATCGGAAACTATACCAAATTCAAAGATCATTATTTTGTTTAACCTTGAATTTTTATTTGATAGTTCACTTTGACATTATCAATGTTGGAAAATAACTTTATGAGTTTAACCCTTTGACGGGTGCAATGCAAAATGATACGACTTAAGGAATAATGCATCTACCAAACGTAAGAAAACTTAAGTGTTATTTTATTCTTACTATAACCAACTGAATAGTAAACCAACAAAAACGACATACCTACATATTGTTTACATTAAGATAGATAAAAGATATTTTGAAAATTTTACAGAACAAAAATAATTCCATTAACGGACGGAATGAAAATATATTAGCTTATCGGCTGGCTCTTCGGAGCGTTACTTTTAGCTTCCCCTGTATATCATTTCTTTCTATCTAAGATTGCTTTGTCTTTCTAATTTTGTAATAAAATCTTTTTGTAATTGTTTTGCCTTTGCGAGCTAGCCAAGGGGCAAACGACCCAACGCCAACTACCATTAAATTATCATCAAAATTTTTTTAATTTTTATTTTAATTTTTATTAGTTAGGTACTTTTTTTATTGGTAGCAATAAAACTTATTACAACTTCCTTGACGTACACGTATGGAAGGATATTCTGTTACTTGTAAATAACAATCTGAGGGATACGTATAGGTACTGTAGAATGACACTAAAATACTTGATGATATGGCACACAATGGACAATTTGCATGATTTTTAATTTTAGTATATTAATATTCTACCTAACAACATATGTAATGTGTCTTAATTTATTTAAATTTGGTTTACAAATAAAGCCAGAAAAAAATATTTAAATTTAAATGTATATTTGTCGCGCGAAATCGTATTAATAAATATGGCTGACTTAATTTGAAATTTGAGGATTTTGACGTCATCAAAATGGCGATTAGTAACTAAAATTTGGTTACTTCATAACTTCATTACCGGTTGGTACTTACTTGGTAGATACTTTAGTGGAAATTATACTGGTGTATTGGCACCAATTCTTGAGGCTCATGTCGTCACATCCTGATTTCAATCACGTGATTTTTTCAAATAAATTATAACATTTCATTAATTTTTTGCGGACTGACAATACAGAATTTTGATAAAACACTCAAATATTCTGATTATAGGTATATTGAACTATCAATAAATGCCATTTTGAGGTGAATTTGAATTTTATGCAAATTGTCCATTGAAAATCAACAATTTCGGATGTGATTATGTAAAAAGAAATTAATTCATAAGTTAAATTTCAGAATTGTAAGCAATAATTAATTTACGAAATGAGGTTGTTTAAGCTTTTAATGATAAATATATTCGGAAACACTCCATATAATAGAAAACATGCTACATTTATGAGAAATATAATTAACAAATTTCAGCAAAACAATTTCGGTCCCAAGTCTACAAGATAACTACATCGGTGCAATTTTCTAAGCAAAGTTGTTAATTTAACAACTGAGTTTAGTTATGACTTATGACAAAACATGCTATGAATATTTTCTTTCATAACAACTAATAATTTCAGTTGCTATAATTAACAGTTTTTTTTTAGAAAATTGCACCGAATATTATATTTTAGCCAATAGATAAAGAAGTAGTTCAAGTCATAGGTTCGACCATTGACCAAGTACAGCGGAATTTTCAGACCTTATTTCTAAGGTAGTTTCCCCAAGCTCCTGGAGTCTGTAGAAATAATATAGGTAACACACTTAATACGGGCATAGAAAAAACGAATGAGATATCGGCGCTGCGCAAGCTTCTCAAACATTTTAATAATATTGCATTTGTTAGCATAAGAAATAATGAAAATTTGCATATTTTTTAAATCTGATATAAAAATATACATTCTCATGTGCAAATTACACACCAAGCATATAAATAAAATTGGAATTTCGTAGTACCAACTGCCTCTAAACCGGATATTGATTGTTGACATTTAGATCCTGATTTAATTTTGTACGAATTTAAATTCAATTTTTTTATTTTCATTTCTAGTAGTGAAAATCAGATGACCAAGGGATCTGTCAAATACCCATAACTATTAATAATGCATTATTTATCGGTATTCCTTTAGTTCAATGAACTTGATATTCACAGCTTGATAAGCTACATTGTATGTAGTACTATAAATTTTAATTCTTTTTCACGCTACGACGTAGTTGGTTTAGTTTTGGTGTGCCAACTTTATAGTGAATTCATATAGAGTAATTAACGGATAAACCATTTTACAACATTTAGAGATAAACCCACAAGACTAAATTACAAGCTAGCAATTTACATAAGCAGTTGTAGTTTACATAAAAGTTATTATTCACCCAGCAGACTGAAGTGACATGTCGTTTTGTAATAATTCAAGGACTGGAGAGAACCAAAATGATATTTCAAAGATTATAATATGTAGTAATAAAGTAGCAAATGATTAGATATTCAAAGTTAACACTCTTGAGTTTTATGTCTGTATTAGATATAATTCTTGTACTATAAAACTTGTATGAATTTACTCAACTGCTATCTATAACTCTCCAATCAAAATACTCTGCAATTTACAACATTTCATTACTTTAGTGTATTGGATCAGCTTTGATCATCGATATAGTAAAAATTGTACAACTTGACTTCCCAAACTCTTACTTTTTAGTTTAAATTTTGTTGAAATCTTCAAACATATCTTATGTGCTTAGAACATCATTAAGCATATTAACTTCTTTCAGGATTATTATGTATATTGATGAATTGAAAGAACCCAGGACCTCCGCTACACTTAACTAGAGTACGCAACGAACGGTTCGGGATACTTTATATAATATCTGCAACTACAAGAGGGGCAGCTTTAGTTTTGAAGCTTTAATTGCATACTTTCATACGGAGGTATCTGTCCATGCATTAGAACTTGGTAGTTAATTCATACCTGATGTTGAGACATCTTTGGAGGGAAACTACCGTTAGTAGTACGACAGACCTTAACGGTCCTTGGTAGAACTATCTACATGTGAGTTTTTGGCTAGGGATCCTAATTCAGCAGTAGCTTCATGTTACTCATTGGATAACGTATTGTTAGAGAAATAATAAGTCTTTAATACCGAAAATCCACTTAACCTACTTTTTGTTGGTTTTACTCTTTTGAGTAGTTTTTGTATCCACCTAAAAGTTATTGTTCTTTCGGTTTGTTCTTTTTTGACTTGTACTGTTTGCCCAATAAATTATTTAGGCAATATTTTAAACTTTATTAGAAAAATATACAAAATATAGCTATAAAAATATTCACTAAATTTTTAGTGTGGTGTGGGTATGTACATCTGGTGTAGATGTACATATATACCTGTAAAAAGTATTGAATGCCAAAAAACTAGTTACAGATGACAGGACAGTGACGGAACAGTATTAATTTTTAATTAATTACTTATTTAGACTTCTACTCCTAGATTCTCCGATTCTCGCTCTTTAGGGATCATGACCCAAGGAAGCATCTTAAACTAACTTCAATTCTAAAATTAGTAATAATTTTTACCGTTGACCTTTTTTTATTAATTAGATAAAGAATAGTTGAGCTGTAGGTTTTTTTTTAAATAAATTTATTGTCCGGTGTTTCGGGTCATTTGTGGGTCAATTACAAATGACTCGAAACATCGGACAATAAATTTGTTTTAAAGAGACCTACAACTCTACTATTCTTTATCTATTAAATTCTAAATGTCGCATAATAAAAAAAATTATGTTTGAAATTGTTTTTGTTAGGTACTAAACGTAATGATTTATAAATGACCGTATCAATATTTTAAAACACAAAAAATGCACTAAACACTTTTCAGAACTAAAATGTTTGTAAGTTATCACATGTAAAAACACTGTAAGTATAAATTATTGCTAACATTTTCACCATACTATGGCATCATGAGTTTTCTAAAATATTGAATAAATCAATTCCACGGTGTTAGAGAAAGAACGGATATTATTATGTAAGTACTACATGTTTTGCCAAATTGAGTTAGATGCATATTCGGATAGATTTCAGTATTCTGCACATAAATCAAAATTGGTAGGTCGCTAAATAACTCGTAGCCTGAGATATAAATACTCATGTTCATAAGTAGATAATGCATAGGTAGCGTTCCTAAGGGGATAAGTCAACTTATCCCCCTATCATGTGATCATTTTTATGTAGTAATATATTCCGCAATTTAAAAACAGCATCCTACTGTACAGAAAATCTACCACACATGGAGTACGCTAGTGATTATGCCTTAATTGAAAAACAGAAGCAGACAGAAGTTACGTACCAATTCTCCAATTCATCAACCTAAGGATTGGTATCAGTTTGTTAATAAAGATGTACTGATCAGAAAAATCTTTTTAAAGTCTTAGATGTGTTCAAAGAACATTTTTTAAAAATTTCAAAACAATTTGCTTACCTGATTATGACAATTATGCAAGCTTTAAATCGCCCTACTGAAAGATACCAAATTATGTTTAAGTTTATCCATTTTTTCCATAATAACTAAACGGAATTAGTCAATGTAACTTATTGTATTCATTTTGATACGCCGCGTGTCTTACGTATGTTTATCAGTTTAACAGCATCTTATTAAGTTTAGAGATTCTGTGACCATCGATATCCAATTTTAGTTTCTCCCGCCAGCACCGCACCATTTAAATAATGCAAGCTCAGTTCTGAACGAATTTTTATAGTTTTTTAATCATCTTACCGATCGTCTCTTAGTGTGATGAAACGGTTGTTTCGTCCGTGGGGTATTCAATATATTTTATTTAATTAATTTATTTATTTATTCAATACTGGCGATCTAAAATATCTAATTAAGTGCTAACTGACTAATAATTTTCTTTTATTACAAATTTTTATATATTCGTGTTTTTTTAGATTCTGAATTAGAAGATTTAGAAACACCTCCACGTTATCGCCCTAATAGCTTGGAGGCTCTTTGCAGGAGTACACGATTTTCTGAAGACGAAATGAAACGAATATATCGAGGATTTAAGGCCGAGTGCCCTACCGGAATTGTAAAAGAAGAAACCTTTAAAGTGATTTATGCTCAGTTTTTTCCACAAGGGGGTAAGTTTATTATCTGCTTTGTATGCAAGATAACTATTGCGGCTATACTTTAAAACTTGATTTTCTATATAAAATTATTATATTATATATGTAAAACCAGATTGTTTTAGTTCTAGCTAACCTTATTTGAATAATTTAAAGAACTGCTTGACAATTAAATATTTTGTGATAGTATTTCTAAACCGATATAAAGCATTATTGTCGAACTTCGTAATAACTTCGTGTCGTGTTATGTAGTTACAGTTACTTTAAAGCAATTTTTATTTTCTACATTTCTGTTTTCTGTTTTATTATTTCTTTTTATGATATACTTGACAAGTTAACTAAAATAAGATATCATAAAATTCACCAACTGTGGCGATTATTAATTTTATGCCTTGGACAATAAACTCAATAAAATAACTAATTGAAATTTGAGCCTAGGTAAGGTTTACAACTTGAATAGAAGTTTATTAAAATATAATGAAATTACAGTAGGCAATAGCATTAAGTAGGTATTATTTTTTATTAAGTTGAGAAGATTTTATAGCGTAAAAATTGCACTGGCCTTATAATCTCGTAATAATTAGCAAATTGTCATCAAAAAAATATAGCTAATATGACTGGCAAAATAGTTTTTAATTATATAATTGGCACTCAAGGCGCAGCCGAGAGTCACATTTTTTCGAGAGGATTAGAGGCTTGTTAATTCCCCCAAATGTAATTCAACGTTTTATCCACTACCATGGCTAAAACCACAAGTAAAAATTCTGATTTTGAGAAACGTCAGATTTGACAAATTTATTTTGATCAAAAATATCAAGCAATATAATATATATATAGTATTATAAATTCTAATCCACTTGTGTATTAAAATGCCTGTAATCCACGGAAAAAAGTACGTATTAAACCTTTTTAACAAAGTGGTCGTGGGTAATAACTATTTATGGTACAAGTGTGTTATATGACAAATAAGTCACGCGAGAAAGTTTAGCCCGCGAGGCCGTTAGGCCGAGAGGGCTATTTTCTTAGTGACTTATTTGTTATTAACACACGCGTGGCATACAAGATTTTATCCAATATCTCGTAATAATAGTTTAAAATGTAATTAATTGTTTTGACATTTGACATATTAAAATGTCAGATTTAAATTATGAAAACTACTATAAAGTAGATGTATTAAATAATTAGGCATAATTATTAAAAATATGAGTGAGTTATAATATTAACCCCACTCATAAGTTACATAAGTCACTAGTGAGTTATATGTTATTTTACTTATTTAAAAAACCATATTGCGAGATATTGGATAAATGTATATAAACCAAAATGTAGGGAATGAAATTTTCAACAAAAACTAGTTATATATTTTTCTATTTCGTTGCACCGATTTTGAGATACAGGTGAAAATATTTTTTGTATTTATATATAATTGTCTTATAAGAGTCTTGTTCAAGTCGCCGTCAGTCAAAAACTGGGCGACAAAATAGAAAAATTTATAGGCACAAAATTTAAGACAATGAAATTTTTAACAAAAAATGTTCAAAAAGTTTTGCTGTAAAAGCGATTTTTATACATGTCAATTTAGAAATTTAGATTGTTGACATAGGAGTGCCCGGATATTATCGTTACTCACTGTACGTAGAAAATTATAATATAAAAAACACTCAAAATACATTAATTTACTGCTTCTGACTAGTTAGGACTAAGTATATTTGACAAAAATACAACAAAATCAAATATTTAAATTATCAAAAATAATTTAAAAAAAAAAAGATATTAATCCGATATTTTACGATTATTTACGTTCTTGCATTGTAAATTTCTGTGCCTATTGGACAACCCAATTTATAAGTCACAATTTTTTGAACTTAAATTTTAATTTCTAATGCAGAAATGTAAATGTCATGTTGTATAAAACAAAGTGTTACAGCCGGCGCGGCGTCCAAATAAACTTAATGTATTTAGAACCAATAAATTATAAGTGCTGTGGTTATTGAGATTTTTCATTCAGAAACTATCAAAAAATTCTTTCTTTTTGCTTACCCTGTGTATTATTACAAACGAATTTCACAAACACCATTATAGAATTACATTGCCATAAATTACAAAATATTACTTTTTTAATACTATTCTATTACTGTTTACTATTTAATACTGCACTATTCGTAGTCATAACCATACAGTTGTGAAGTTTACTTTTGATGATTGTTTAAAACTTGACATAAGGTCCCATTTATCTACCTTTACGTTATACCTAAAAAGTAATTTTTATTAGATCTTGGAAATTGCATTTTAAATTAGTAATTTGAAATCATAGAAATAAAGTTTTCCAAAACAAGGTTGTTATGATGGATAAACATTCTGGTAATATTTTCAACAGCAGTGGTCTGCTTTCTCGGCAATTTGCATGTATATTATACATCGTTAGGGATATCTAAATTTAAATTTATTATATACACAAATTGATTAATTTACCGTTACTTTTACAAAAAATATGTCTTTTTTTATTATTTGAAAGGATACCACCTCGTAATTTATTTCGCAATATTTAATTAAAACTGGTTAGTATAAATATAGGTACTGAAAATTTTCATCTAGCTCTCCGAGAATTAATGCATTAAATTAATGATTCAACTAAATCATCTATTAAATGAATTATATTTTGGAAATTTTACGAATTTTAAAATTTTGACATTTTTTGTGATTTATTACAATATTGAATAATACTATTAGGTATATATTATTATAATATATTATATTCAGTAGCGGTCAATAAAATTGCATCGCGAATTAAATTTCGCAAAATCTAAGTTTAAATTATTATTACATTAAAATATAAATTAAATGTCTAATGGGCATTATTGTCAATTAGGACTGGTATATTTAAAAAGCAGAATGTGTTTTAGAAATGGAGTTTTAAGTATAATTAAACAAATTATGATAATTTTAAATTGAATTAATTAAATTTATAATGGGTTAAGGTGTAACCAATTAATATAAAATTTTTATTAAATACGTTTTTATTATAAATCATAAAATTTCTTGATGCTTTGCAAAATAAAATACACGTTTTAAGAGTATTTTAAAGCTCTTTTAATATTTTGTCGGCCCCCCTTTTGCTTTTAGCACCTCAGAAACTCGGATGTTGGATCGATAATATTAAATTTTGTATTGTTACGCTGGAAATTTCTTCATACCATACTTTCTTTATTGCATTTTTTAGTTCCTCATTTGTATTGCTTAGGTTTGAAATGTTTTATTTTAGCCACAAGAATGGCCCACAAGTTCTCAATTGGGTATAAATGAAGTGTGAAATAATTTCCTTGGTTTCTTTAAAATTAGTTATCTGCAAAAGAAAATTTGTATAATGGATACTGCTTACTAAAAATTCAATACATAATAGTTTAAACAAAAATTTTGATTTTTAGCTCTATAACATAGGGCAAAATCATCCTGAAAGATGCACTGCGATACTCTTGAAAAGTACTCATTGATAGACAACACCAAACAGGTTCTTAAATCATTTCATAGTAGACCGCCTTTACAGTTCCTTCTACAAAATGTAGTTTATCCATCCCATGAAAACAAAAACATTCCTAAATCATTTGGTCGCTTGGTTTTTTAACAGTCCTCTGCAGACGCGAATCACTATAGCGTTTATCAGCTTTCCGGCGTAGATAATGCATTCCTTCGGAATCTCATAAATTAAATTTACTTTCATCAAAAAAGATCACTTTTTTCCAATCATTTTCAGTCCAATTTTGATGAGCTTTTGTCCATTCTAAACGACTACGACTCATTTTCTTAGTTAAATGTTTTTTTTACTGGAATTCTTGCATAAAATCCAGCTTCACGAAGTCGTCTTTGCGTTGTTTCAACTCAAATTTTCACTCCAATTAAAATTTCTAGCTCAATTCTAATAGCCACTGCCGTTTTAAATTGATCTTTTACATAAATTCGCTTCAGAAACCCGTTCTGAATAAATTATTGATGGTTTTCGTGGTCTTCCACTCCATTTATGCGATCTGTAGTAGTGCCCTGGCGAATTTTCTTCAATAAACGTGCAACAGACGATTGATTGCAACCAACTTTGATTGCAATTTCACGTGTTGACATTTCCACCGACGAAAATGCAATAATTTCGGTTTTAATCTTTTCACTTCATTGTATATATTTTGCCATAATTCAAATAATATACTTCTAAAACCCCTTTCATTCACAAAAATTGAAACAATTGGGTATACTTGCTACCCTATGGTATTATGCAACCCCTATATACCGATTCATATTTCTTAAAATTGTAGCGATATTTCAAAGAACTTTTTAAATTTTAAGCCGATGCAATATTTTTGACTGCTACTGTATATCATATGACTAAATATAAAAATAATAATATATAAAACTAGTCGTTGTCTGAATGTTGATCTATCCGAAGTAACACGTTTTACAACATTTACAAGAAAACAATTGAAAAGTTTGATATTTTGTCATAAATCAAAACAGCAGCATTTTATTATATCAATTTTAAAGCAAATCATTGTCAAATTCGTGTGATATTTGCACAAGGAGACATTGGTCGAATTGTGCAATCACGGAATTGACAACAATAAATTTCACGCGTTTCCCACTTGATAACACGCGTTTTATACGTAACTTTATTTCCTATCAATTTTTGTTTGACATTGAAGAATTCCAATTGAATGAAAATGTGTCTGTTTGTACATAAAACAAATGAAAATTACACTAACTTGTATAATTACTATTATACTATTAAATATAGATTAACAAGCAGTGCATAATTTACATGATGTGTTGAAAGTAAGTAAAGAATATTTAGTTAGTAGAACTATTTTTTTATTTTCAAAATGCTATGTATTCTTATAATTTACTATAATGATAATAATTGTTATTATTATTTCATTTTTAAATGAGCATTTTACCGTGGTCATAGTTTTTTATTTATTTAATTAAAATTTCTTGCATAAAATAGCTGGTTACAAAATATACTACTCCAATAGCTTCTTTTGTTATTTTCCTAGCCAGTTTCTTTACTTCTTATTATTAATTAAGTTGTCGATATCTTCCAAACTTTATGTCTTAATTCATTTCCAATAAATACATGCAATTTAGTTGAAACATTTATTGATGATTTTAATAAAGATTATTATAGTTTTCTAATACTTATACTATTAATTGTTTAAAAACTAAAAGGTTTCTAAAATTTATTAAAAACAAGAAAAAAGCTTCAAAATTCCGCTCTTTTAAGATCAACGATATAACTTTACTAAAGAGTTAATGTTATTAAAAAAGTTACATTGTAAGCACTGCTCTTTAAAATAGATTTAATTAAACCCTAGCAGTTATTAAGCAAACAAAATTATATAATATGATTATAATTAAGTAAATTTTGTTTACAATCAAAATTGAAATCTGATTTAAGCATATACAAATACCAGACACACCAAAACGTTTTAACTAATGAGTAAAATAACTATTTAAGGTACAAGAAGTGTATTATATGACAAATAAATCACGCGAGAAAAGTTTAGCCCGCGATGCCATTAGGCTGAGAGGGCTATTTTCTTAAGGTGGTATTCTAGTCTAGAGGCATGAATTTCGGGCGGTTTTTGAAGCTCTGAACAAACAAAAAAAAAATTTTTTTTACTATCCATTTTTTTATCATTTGTTTATTGATATTTTAAGATTACTTACTTAAAAAATTAACCTTATTAATTATAATTATTAGCTCTTGAAAATACAATTAAAAATTAAAATGAACAGTAAGCACTTTCAATCATTAATAATTTTTTACAACATTTAATTGTATAGGATTGCGAAATCCATATAATAAGATTTACTTGTACCCTTTAGCTCACTATTGATATTCATTTTTAAAAAATTAACCGAAAAGAAAACCTCAAAATTCACAAAGTTATGAGCTGGCAAATTGGGAGGTCCACAAAAAAGGTATCCTGGCGTGCATGATTTCACCCTTCGAAACAAAACAGCCAAACGGATTCTTAATTAGTATAGATGCCGCTATAGCATGAACCTTGAAAAAGTAAAAAAAATTGTTAAATATCAATAAACAAATGATAAAACAATCGATAGTAAAAATATTTTTCGTTTGGAGAGTGCTTCAAAAAACCGCTCGAACTTCATGGCTTTAGACTACAATACCCCCTTAAAGACATTGAAAAGCTTTATCCAGAATAGGTAAAATAAACTTTCCATCTGTCATTTGTCAAAAATTAGAAGATGATGTCAAAGTTTAAACTTCAAGAGTGAATAACTCATGAAATAATGAAGGAATCACAACCAAATTTTGTATATAGCAACATTGCCCCCACAAGACTTGACAACATATGAAACCATTTGATAAAAATTTTCGCTCACTATAGAGAATAAAAGTCCACTTTGATTGCTTGAAAATGTCAATGTAATAGTATATTCTGTAATGAGTTAGGAATTGGCATATTCTGTACGAGGGGAAAGTTTGTCACCCGAGCCGTTAGGCTAGGGTGACGGTCCACGAGTGCAGAATAGCCATTCCAAACGAGTTCCAGACTATACTTTCTATACGACTGATGCACAGTGCTAATACTTGTAACAATGCTAATTCTTGTAATACGCGAACTCCAATTTGACAGTTGGCGTTATAAAACCGGCAAAACAACTTGTTAATAGATGTCACTACCAGGTTTTAATATTTCTTAGAAGTGAGAATATAGTCATTCTGTAACGGGTGTTACAGAATGAAATATTCTGTAACAGGTGCGAAGAATGTGTATTTTCTGAACTGAAAATTGAGCCAGAATGTTCGTATTCTGTATTAGTCGTATAGAAAAGTTATTTTACTTGCAGGTATTGGATAAATAATTTTTATTTCTTTTACGTTCTATGATTTCATTGTTTTTATTTTATCTATTCAGTTACTTGAAACCAGCAGTTATATTTTGGCAGACAATACGCACGTCAAAAGTTTTACCATCTGAAATAAGTTTCCAAGCAAATTTAGGATCTATGCAGGTCGAGATTGATCCAATATTTTTTATTAAATAATATATTAATCGTGTACGTATTCTGGCTGTATCGGAAAAGAAATTCGTTGTATGACTAGATGCATTCTTCTTCTCACCTGAGTACCTAAAGACCCTTCAAACGAAGACTTGTTTGGGTCACGAGCATAATTGTGTATGCGGAGCATGAAGTACAAGCACCATGCACATTAGGGTGTCCGTTATTTCCTAATTTGGTTTTTCTTTTGCTGCCGCCCCATGAATTTTTAGATTTTGTCCCCAAAAAAAATATCCAAATCAAAAAAATTTTCCCATTTAAATAACATGGGATTTTTGGACTTTTTGTATTTAATTGTTTTTCTCTGAAACAAACAAAGTTACAGCAATGACCAATATATATTTATATAGAGAATTGAACGCTCTACTAAAAAGATCTCTTACAATTTTTCGATAAATTCGCTCTTCCGCAAGTTATTCGAGATTGAAGTGGTATTAAATTCCCATATAAATAACATGGGATTTTTATACGTTTTGCATTTAATTTTTTTAGCTGAAACAAATAAGGTTACAGCAATGAACAATATATTGTAGTGGTATTTTTTGAAAAAATTAATTTTCCACAAAACCTTCGCTACTCCTTAGTTTTGCACCGGCTAGCCCAGATAATTTCAAAATTAGTATGGCGTCAAACAAAATTTAAATTTCATAAAAGGAAAATCGGCGGTCCAACTTCATGTGGCGCGATAACCCGCCAGTCCACACTATCGCTTAAAAGTATTCGTTCCCTTGAACGATATTATTCAATTTAATTTATAATTTTCCAAATTTCTTAAAATTCCAATGTCCAGTATCCAAATTTAAATTTATTTATATTCCGATCCAAATTCATTGACATTCTAATCTTCTTCAAATTTTGAAAAATGTTCTTAAACAACAAATTAAATCGCACAATTACAAAAGTATGCCAAAAACAGGCCAACAAGCTCAAAAATTACGAGAGCGCGGCGGAATACGTCCGCTCTCGATATCAGCCTCGGCAAAAAGCCCCTTCTCTTCCAAAAATCCTATCAACCTTCTATGCTTCGCGCATAATTACAAAAATTTAGAAAGATTATTTACAAAATTAAACTTAATTATAAAAATTAACAAAAATAAACAAATTCATTTCAAACTAATAAAATAAATTCAAAAAATTCAAAATTTAACGTTTGAAACACGACAATATATTTTTATAGAGAATTCAACGCTCTACAAAAAAGACCTCTTATCGTTTTTTGATAAATTTACTAGTTATTTTATTTTTGATAGTTATTCAAGATTAAAGTGGTATTCATGGTGGATATTATAGTTTTCTTGAATAACTTTCGGAGCAGTGAATTTATCAAAAAATCATACGAGATCTTTTTTGTAGAGGATTCAATTCTCTATAAAAATATAAATTGTTCATTGCTGTAACCTTATTTGTTTCAAAGAAAAAAAAATTAAATGCAAAAAGTACAAATATCCCATGTTATTTATATGGGAATTTAATACCATTATATTATCGAATAACTTTTGGAGGAGTGAATTTATCGAAAAATTATAAGAGATCTTTTTTCTAGAGCATTCAATTCTCTATATAAATATATGTTGGTCATTGCTGTGACCAATTAATCTTAATTGTTTCAGAGAAAGCAAATTAAATGCAAAAAGTCCATGTTATTTAAATGGGAATTGTAACACGATTTGAGCACGGTTTAATTACAAAATTAAGAGTTATTTTGAGTTGGATATTTTTTTTTGAGGCAAAAACTAAAGATTCATGGGACGGCAGCAAAAGAAAAACCAACTTGGGAAATAACGGACACCCTAATACACATACATGCAACTTTTAATAAAATTATTAATCGATGTTTGCTACTGCAAACATTCCCAGCATTCTAGAACCTCTAGTGATTTCAAACCCCCTCGTGCACAATATGCCAATTCCAAACTCGTTACAGAATATACTATTCTAACCTCAGGACTAGATATAACCCGTTAAATAAAATGGAATGTAATATTGTAGTTTTTTTACATTTTTAATTTATAGTCTACCTAATTCAAGAGTTACGGATAAAAGGAAATGTATAAAATTTATGTAAAGCCTAATCAAGTGTACGTTTTTTAAAGAGTATTATGTAAAGTATTGTTGACTTATACCCACATTATAAGGAAAAGGCATGGTAAATCCGATATATTAATATTCCTGCTTACTATTGTAGCGAATAAGAATGAAAATTACATCAATCGAAAAAGATTACCTTTCCATAACTAACTGAAAATATCTAATGCTGTATAATTGGGTATATAATTATTATAGTTAAAAACACACATAACGAACGCTTTTCTGCCGTCCTAAGCTAAAAAACAATATCTCCATTTCTTAAAAATTTTATTTTAATTATTAATAATTAGTAGTCTTATTGCTTACTAGTTACTAGTCTTACTAGTCTTACTAGTTTTTAGTGTTGCAGGATCACAGATATTGTTGTAATAATCCTCAAAAGCGATATAAATAAAATTTTTAAGAAATGGAGATACTGTTTTTTAGCTTAGGACGGAAGTTTTAAGGTTGTTAAGAAGGAAATTAAAGTTAATGAGAAGTTCTTGAAATTTTTACAGTACTTTATTTGCATAATAAAAAAAATTCTGGCTAAGTTTGAACTTAATCTTGTTTTTAGTTTTCGAGATAAAAAATGTCAAAGTTACATTGCGATCACATTTATTTAAAGTTCTTTATTTCAGAATTGTCAGCATTACCAAATATATCCAAAATATTTATAAAAGTCTTATAAATAAGTTTACGTAACTTCAAAATACTCGTGTTTTAGTTTCTGAGAAAATTAATAGTATATTACATGACTAGTGGAGAAACCAAAAGATTCGCTCACGCATTTGCCAGTTTTGCACGCGAGCCGACAGGCGAGTGTGCAGAGGCAAATAAGTGGACGAAAAGGTTTCTCCACGAGTTATGTATAGCGTTTTGTTCAATCCTGCACTTATAAATCTAAAAAATTTATGAAAATACAATTTATTATAATTCGTGTCATCAATAATTAAATTTGAGATTTTGAATTTGCAATAACTCGAAAACGGCGCTAGATATCGAAAAACTGAGTTAAAAATTTAGCCCCGTTGCTCGTACTCAACCCCGGAGCAATATGTCGTAGGAAGCTTTATACAAAATTTTAGATCGATAGCGCGCATTTTGCGTGCAAAATAAATTAAAAAAAGTTAGCTTTGGTTTTAAAACATTTCAATATTATTATAAAGAACGTAGGCAGGTTAATGAATGACTGCATTTTTCACTCACTAGTGGGTGAAAAGTTTTTCGCCCACCCGTTACCATAGATATAATTTGAGTGAGTAAAACAAACGGTTTCTAGTTGCGTATCCAAGTAAGAAACGACATGTTTCAATAGCAGGATTGAACAAATTATTATTCCAAAGAGTGTATAAAAGCTAATTATGAAGATTTAGTAATCCATTCAGTTTTCCACCCATATTTTTGTTTTTTAATGCATATTTATCTAAAATTTTAATAGCTTTTGAACTACAATTTAGAATAATAATTTAAATTTCTCAGAAACTATTAACATGACTTTTTTGTAGTTTGGTATAATTTCTTATAAGACTTTCTTAAATATTTTGACAATTTTTGGTAATGTTAACATTTCTGATTGCTGAGAAAATGACCTTTAATTCAATGTGTAATTATTTTTATATTATTTTGCATATTTTTAAATATTTTTTATAAATTAAAAAAAAAGTCGTAACCCCAAAACTTTTTTTTAAGGAGCTACGCTGCAAAATTGCATTAGTTTATGTAAGAATTCAATCTTGTTTTTAGGATTTTATTAAGAATAAATTTTTTATTGACGGTAGAGTCAAATGGGGTAAATCCGCACAGTGGGGAATTCCGAACACCGTCATTATCTCGAGTCGTATTGACACGTGACATACCAAATTTCTGTCTGTTGTACACTACCATCGGTAGCGACACCTTCAATATGTCTGCCATAGCAAGTTTACCTCGGTAGAATGTTGGTTTAAAAAAGACCGAAAGACTGGTTTTTTTTAGATTAAACACTGCACTGAATTTAAAAATCTCAGGAAAACTAACTCGAACACTGTTGAAACACGTTAAAGACACTTAGGTATACTTGATGGAGTACTTACAAAAGCTGCGTGTGGTGGCGTTTGGTTAATGTAAAATCCCTATACTAGCTCATTTTTCAATAGCCACTGGTGCGTTCAAACGTGCGTATAGTAGCTGTGTGGAACGAGTGACAATTTTTGTATTCCCAAAGTTTTATTCAGCTCTCAAAATATTGTGTTTCTGGTTAACTAATCGTCACAATCATAAGATGAATACTATAATGTATAGGGAAGGTTTAATGATGCTCTTTCAGAAACTGAAGAGATTTTTCATTTTCCACCACTTAGTCGTGAAATACAAAACATATGCGTAAAGTGGTGTCAATGGGGAGATTCCCAACATACTATATTATTATCTATGGTAAAGACTGTCCTAGAAAAATCCAACCACTTTATATTACGCATTAAATCAAAATGGATTAATTTATTTTGGAATAATATATTATTGCTTATTTATAAAATACTTTTACATAAAAAAAGTAAATTCAAAATTTTTACATGATTTTTATTCAATACCTTTTAAACCGATTTATGTGAATGATTATTATGCATCTTGTAGGCTTGTTTTCTTGGGTGTTCGGAATTCCCCACGATTTTGCAAAAATTAAAAAAGGTACCTACATGTTTTTCAAAGAGAAATATTTCTATGAAAAAATTTAAATATTTAAAATCCATTAATGCAGAAAGTTAGGACTTGAGTTCCTCTTGCATTTAGAGCAAAAAAATGTTTGGAAATATAAATTTTTCACCCCGCTATGAGCAAAAAATAAAACCCGTTCGGAATTACCCCACTTGACTATACTTATATTTAGGTTTAAGAGAAAAAGCGACAAAATGATGTTACAAAATTTTATATTTTTGATATTAAAAATTTTTTTTCAAAATAACCTAAATTCCTTCGTTCACTAATTACTTATAATGCGTCCAATTATGTGTACTACATACGAAGGTCGTTTAACTTCTAAGCTTAACGCTCGTATTACACTACCAAATAGAGGCCGAAACATAAAAACAAGCTGATTTTTCAAATATACCGACAATTTTATTACCTTTCCATATAATCGCCAAATCTTTTAAGACATTTGTCGTAACCAAAATCAGCTTATCAATGCCGAGTTGGTAGTGCGATGGGTCTAATTTTGTTGAATAATTAATTACGGCGAATTCGATTTCATCTATTGTTGAAATTGACAACGACTCTAACTTGGTAATGGTAAGGTTAATTTGTCGATTATGTACCACGGATCTTCATAAATTAGCTCCTTGACAAGCGCAACGTTTTCGTCGGTGCTTGCATGCGCAGGTCGCTCTTCAACGTACAACTGGTTTGGACGGTTTACGAATTACATTGCGCTACCATTTCAAGACTCATAGACTGTTAACCGTATAGACTACACAATTCTTGATGAATTTCCGTCGCGTTTTATTTTTTTCCAGCCAAAAAACGAATCTCGTCACGAAGTTCACATTTGAACGAAACTTTCAATGACAGTTTCATTGTAAAACGTTATAATACAGTTAAACTTAGATCGATTTGATTTCTACTAAACGAACATGTTCACAATCGATGAAATATAAAAAATATAAAAATTTCATTGCTCTACGGTTTCACTGAGCGGAGAGCTAGGATCGTTAAACTTTGAAAACTTCAACCTTCGTATTATAAATGTGGATAAAATCTAAACCAAACTTCATCGTTTCAACAGTTGTTCTCGAGATAATTTGTTCACCGCACAGTGGGCTCGATCTGAAGAAAGGTGGCCAAAATTCAAAAAAATAATTGTCACCGAATGAGTTTACTACTATAGAATCTTGTAGAGGGGGCTTTGGTGCATGTTATTCCAAAAGGAATAACTGCAGGCCCACATGTGGAGTGAGAAATACGCGACACCGGGCGAGCTACTTAGTTTAGGGTCGACGCAGAAGCACACAACAGGGATCCGGGACTATCCTGCTATCAAAAGATGTAGAATAGTATACCGTTGCTTTTTTTCATAATTTTTCATATATATACCGAGTGTCTTATTTTAATGTACTTATTATTTCTGCAATTTTTTAAATAAAAATTAATAAAACAGATAAACTGTTCTTTATTTCACAATTGTAATATTATAATCGTTATTGTTATAATTGGTTTACTTCAAACGACTAATATTTTCAATTAGTGTCTAGTTTTTATTTTAATTATAAAGTTTTCTGTATTATGTAAGCCAATATTAAGTCATTAAAAGTAAAATCATATTTTAAACTTTAAAAAAAACTTTTAAACACCACTCTAAACCACCCCTGTAAATTTTGAATTTTTTTATTAATTTTCACGTGTTATTTATGCCAATTTTAAGTCATTAAATTCAAAATTTGATTTTTGGCCACCTTTTTTCAGATCGAGCCCACTGTGCACCGGTGCGTGTTTTTTTAAGTGTCTAGTTTTAGGTTTGATTTTATAGTTTAATTGAAAAATTCTTTCTTAATGGTACCCTCAATTTTGAGTGAATGTTTTTAAAACATGTAAAAAATATTCTTAAGATATCTTACAAAAATAAAATGTAAACATTCAAAATTTGATATTTCTCAACTAACTAGTTATAACCACTTAAAATTGGTGAAACCAATTCTCAGCCAAGTAATGTAATAATGTAAACGAAGAGATAACATGTTGAATAGCGTAAATCAAACAAATAACTTGTTTTGCCGACGTTTCGTTGAATTTATTTCTTCATTCTCAAAACTAGAGAAAATGACAAATAAGCCCTAAAATGGAGCAAAAATCCGATTACACTTACCGAACAAATAAGGGTGTTAAATTGTTTGATTAATAAAAATTAAAATTAAAAAAGTTAAAATTAATAAAATGAAATTTTAAAACATGTAAAACGGTAAAAAATATACGATAAAAATTTACGTAGAATATAAAATTACTATGTAATAAAATGTTAAAGATTAAAAGCATTTATCTTAATTTCTTTTCATAAAATAAAACTGATCAATTAAGATAAGATTAGGTTTGTTGCAACAACGAGTAGGTATCTTTTGTAATATCTATACGGTTCAATTCAGTTCAATTACGGTACAAGCGATTCTTACTTTGGAGCTAGTACCAACAGTTCGTATAACCATGTTCTATTCACAAAACAATCACGACCGTGTATTAAAAAGGAGGGTGGCCATTTTGAACATTTACTTAAATAATGTAATAGCGTAATAGTTTAATCTTAAGAATAAAAATTTTGTGAATTTATCTCTTTGTTTTGTAGCTGCCTTGTTTATTATTTTCTGTATGTGTGAAATAAATTGGCTTTTAAAAAATTTCTATTGGACAAAAGTTGTAGTCCGGATAAAACGAAAAAACCCAAAACAACAAATAACAAGACGTTTGTCTTGATTTTGAAAATTTTAAATTAAGTTATGGTTGGTATTTCTTTGTTAACAACATATTGCATGAAATTTTGAAAATTCAAAAGTTTTTCTAATTTAGTGAAAAAAATTAATGTTAATTTATATTTAAATTTATTATATTAACCCACAGATAATATTTTTCAAATTAGTAGTTATTATAAGCATTATCTGAATTTATAACATATTTTTTGAGTTATGAGAAAATTAAATTTTTCAAGTGCTCTTCTGTAAATTTTTTTACAGTCAAATTTGACAAATCGCACCCTCAGCAGGTTATTAGTTGTGCCTGCTATGCTCAGTATGTTGAGGTGGTTCAACTAAATCGTCAGAGGGTGTCTGGGTGATCCCTATCCTTAGTTATAGTATTATGAATTTTTAATTTTTTCAATAATTCATATTTTTAATTCTGACCTGTTAAATAATAATTATGTCTTTTTTGATTTTTTGAATTATTGATTTTCTTCATACTGTATTATTCTTAACTTTATTTTTAAATTAACTTATTATTTGTATATACGTGATTGTGTTTTGTTATTTTAATTTTAAATAAAAGTAGGTACCTACTAGATATTTAATAATCGCCATCAGCCAATCTAAGCCATTTTTTTCTTTTTTTATAAAAAACTGTAGAGCCAATTTGTATTCTGATGTGACGTCGGTAAAATAGAAGTACCATAAAAATATTTTTGACAGGTCATAAAATTTTTTCAATACGACTTGTCCCACTATCAAAACGCATTTTATAATAGCGATTTAGGCAACAAGAGGTAAAAGTGACACTTTTTATAATCAGGTGTGAAAATTGTCCATCGACGGAATCCCTGATCACTGTTGTATTAATCAGTGTTTTAGAATCTGTAGTTTGTCTTTATATATCTTTATTAATAATCTCATAAAAAAGTCACAAAAATTACTTTGTTTCAAAGTAGAATCCTGCCTTTATATATTTCGACATTTAGAACCCAAATATATGGATAACTCGATTTTCAAAATTTTGAGGGTTACGCCATTTGACCTATCAAGTGTGGATTTAATCACTATTTTAAAGTTGTTACTTGCAAACAAAATTAGTTCATTTATTGTTACTACAATTTCATCATCTTGTAAATTTACGAATTCGTTCGTTCAGCGTATACGACTACTACTAACCTACTATTATAATAATTCTGGGATTCTTTTCAATGATGTTCTCCACCTTATATTTATTCTTTAATTCTCCTCGATTATTTATGGAAGATAGGTACTTTATTTTTATTTTCTACATTTACCACCAAGTTACTAGAATCTATCTGTACGTTAATACTCGAATCTTCCTAATAACGTACTTGCATTGAGCTTCATTAATTAGTTTAATCATTATTACTTTTTTACTTTTATTTACGATTTGTGCGTAAGTGCTTTTCAATTGCACTTTCCTTATTAGTCAGCGTACAGCAATTTTCTCCATTTTACATATAAAATTATAGTTAATACTAGTATTTTGATAGTATTTTGATAGTCTGCAGCTTTCGATTTTTACCTTGAGTTGTTAAATCGTCCCAAGGTGGTTGATATACTAGTCCTTACTTTCCAAAAATTCCCAGAGGAGTAATTCCAACAAGTTGAATTGCACCTTATTGGCGGCCACTTTAACTCTTCAAAATTAGACATAACATGACATTGGAACTAAGTTTGCAATAACATCATTTATTACGCAAAAAGTTCAAGATTCTTGTGAGTTGAAGATTGCTGCGAAGCATGGTTAATTCTTGGAAATGATGCTTAGCGGATATTTTCTTTTTATGTACATAATAACCTTGGGAAAAGCTTTCACAAGCCTTAAAACAGTATGATTTTTCAATCATTAATTTCTCTATAAAAAAAATAATTGTATTTAAAATATATTTTCTGTATTTAAATATATAAATCTTAACTTGTGAAAATATAAACATTGAAACTTCAATAGAACAAGTTAAATTAAATACAAAATAAAATCCATCGTTAAATATTGAGACTGCAAAGAAGTTAGCGAGCTCGATCGTTTTCAATCCATTATAAGGTGCTTTGGAGCAAAGTGCCAGAGAGCAAGCCGTTATAACTTTCATTGATATACTGCGTGTTCTCTCATTTGCATCGCTCTAGTAATTATTTTTTATTTTTAATATTACTAAAGTAATGTTTAGTGTTGTAAAAGTATCGGTGCTCCGCTTCCATGCAGATGGGGCATTTTATATCTGCGAGCGGTTGCTCTTTAGAAGGCTACCATTCAGGGAGTATTAAAGATACGGCCTTGAAATTTGGACAGGATATTCTTGAAAGCATAAACTGTCAAAAAAGGCATAAAAAAATAAATCGATTTTTTGAAAGTGTCACACTGGTAAAGGCCTCTTAATATACTCGTATAATTAAAATTAAAAAATCATCATTTCTCAAAATACATTTTTCTGTTTGAACGAGTTATTAGTTGATATTTTGTAATATAATTTATTATTTTATACCTAAATTCAATCAATAATTTATTTATAATTTTAGTGAGAGTTTCAATATTAATCTAACTAATTATTAATAAATAAAACAAAACACTCTTCAATCACAGGTTTTTATTAAGTACTTAGCATACTAATACACAAGTAATAGAAGTAATAGAAAGTCAAACTTGGTATTAAATTAAATTAGTTGAACTAAATGCATCCATATATTTTTTTTTGAAAATCAGTTAGCATTTTGTTGTCTAATGTAAGTTAAATGCATCTGTGATATTATTATTATATTATGTGTAGTTTTAATATAACGAAATATGAGAAAGTACATAGTATAAATTTAAATATTAATTTTCGTTTTGTAATTTTCACAGCGATGAAAAGCCATTGGAATCAAAAATAGTGACTAAAAAAATACGAAATTACTAGAAAAAAAGGTTTCCTCCTTTTCATAAAGATTTACCACGAAAATGCAAAGATTAATATTTTGATAACCACACTAGCTAATAACTGAACTCATAATTGTAAAAAGGCGAATAATTTTAACTTTGTATAGTTTTTTTTTCATTGTTGAATTACCAATTTAAAATAGTAAAACTAAATAATCTCTAGCTTAAAATTAGATAATAACAAAAAAAATCAAGAAATTAAATTAATATTCTACCATTTCTTCGCATAGAATGTGTAGCATGCATGGTTTCTCACCCAACTTGGGCCAAAATTGATCAGAATACGGGGCGCGGCGTACGCTTTCTTGGGTTAACACCACTCACTTACCTCTTCTACGTTCTTGTAACGTGTTATTATGGCTTTGGGTAGACCACATTCAACTAGAGATGTTAAACCGAGCTCGACGCTGAATCAAAGGCAGTCGCAGTTCGTCTAATTTTGGTTTATAAATGAAAATGTTTGCTTTATTTTAGATTACAGCACAGTTTATCTAAAGTTTTTTTTTGCCGCACACAAATTGTTAATAATGATACTGAACCTAATTCGAAGTTCTTGCTTTCCAAAAATTCCAAATTTTGTTACAGAATATTAATTTCAAAAGAATTCCAAATATGCAAACGTGCAGATTATCACACCAACTTTCTCCAATTAACCCACTTTGACTCTCTTCGGTACAAAGCAGCTTACAATTTCAATTCAAATGAAATTATTTAAATTTTGTTATATTCTTTCCAACTTTCGCGGAACAACCTTTTTGTCTTATGGCTTATGGATCACTACTCCCATCTCGTTATTATTTATTTTTTTATCGCCGTGCATAACTGTCCCTCCATGTTAACTGTCTTCCCCTATGTTACAATGAATTTAAAAAATAATTTAGATAATAATTTTGAACAATATAATAATTTATAAAACCATGTGGCTTTCCTTACCCCACTTGTCTTTGACCATGTGACTATTGATGAAACATGTCGTTCATGCAAGACAAACATGCCAATTGAAAACACCGTCTCAAATACGCAGTCTTCCTGGTCCCATCTTTGATATTCCCGGTCAGCGTGGGTTAACCCATGTTGATTGTGATCTACTATCGTATATAATTATACGTATAATAATTAGAATAAACCAAATTCTCACCCAGTAAGTATGATAAATTGAAAAAGGATCTCGGGTTGAGTGGGAATGCAAATCAAACACTTATATAATGTACGTCAACATTTTACACAGATGCCATATAATTTACATATTTATACATTTTATTTAGTGTTGTAATTGTAAGGTTTTATGTTTTTTAAAAATTTTTTATATATATTTGCCAAATTGCCATTGCTTTAGATTTCGCTTATATGCTTACATCAAACGATTACCAGCTTATTTTGTTGTCGTCCTGAAGATGGAGCAATAGTTAGCTCCGAAACGTTGACGTACATTATATAAGTGTTTGATTTGCATTCCCAGTCAACCCGAGATCCTTTTTCAATGTATAATAATTATACGCTCCTCAATGGTCACCGCAATATATCTGCATTTTCATAGTTTTGAGATATATTTCATGTTTTACATAAGAAATAATTAATTAGAGAGATATATCCAATTAATTGGATATAGCCAATTTCATGATAAATTTAACGTGTACTTGAACTTAAAAGTCGATTTTAAATGATTTTTTTTTTGTTGGTTGAGAAAAATTGACCAATTGAAGTTCTATTTTTGTTACACATATCAGAAATAAGTACAAAATAAAGGTTGAACAAAAAAAAATATGTGCATCAACAATGTGTTATTACTTATTAGCACTACTTAATTATTAACAACTTTAACTGAAAACTATAATTTTTAATAAAAAATCTTTTTCAGATTATTTTTATAATTTTAACCAATCAGAATAAAAAAAATTTCATCGTTAAAAAAAAACAAAAAAAATTATTGTGTTTATTATTATTAACCTGTAATATGTACTTACTATTAAAAACACAATATAGTATTTAAATTCAATGAATTGTTAAAATTAAAATTAATTAATTAAGACAAATAAATTAATACAATATTGAAAATTGTTAAAATCACACAATTTTGAATACAAAACTTTGCAAAAAAATAACCTGCAACAGAGTACCTATAGCAGGGACCTTACCACAGATTATTTTCAGGGTTTTAACACTCCATGTTACAGAAAATTGCGTAATGTGGTTTCATCTCGCAAGAGGCGCTAGTAGAATAGTTCATCTAGTGACGTAACCAGTGACTTAACATATTACTGTGACGTAATTAAATATGCGGAAGATTTAAAATTAATTTTATCATAAATTTCAGACATTGTTATAATGTTATAATTAACCTATAAACAACCTTTCTTAGTAAATTACACCGATTAAATATTAGTTGAACACAATTTATTATACAATTATCAAGTTTTATTTATTAATAAGTTAAATTATCAACACAACATCGAACAGCTGTTAGCAGCCATTAGCAACACAGAACATTATTGTAGAAACATCTTTATCTATCTCTCTCTACTATGAGCACTCCATATGAACTAATCTACTATCGGCATCCTGAGGAACTAAAATTTGTGTGACAACTTATGACCACTTTTTATATTTTCTCCCATTAGAGTGCAAGGGGGCTGCTATAGAGTACCTAGTAGCATTGACTATAGTAGTTATCAAGACACGCAGCCATATATGTTTTAATGCAATACTAAATTGTCGCGACAACTAGATGGCGCTAATTTTCAATGTAAATCCTCATTAACAATTATTAATCTCGTGATCCATTCCGTTAGAACGTGTGGACAGTATAGTGCGCGGAGTGCGTTCGAGTGAGAGGGACATAGAATTTACAATTCTTCCATATGGCTGCGTGTCTTGATAACTACTATAGTCAATGCTAGTAGGGACCTACCACAGCTTTTTTACAGGGCTTTGCAAATCTACTTTGTGTAATTAATCTCCAAATTTAATAATTTTTTCACAATTTTATAGAAGTATATATTCTTTATATGTAACAGTACAAAAATTCACCTTTACAATAATAGTTCTTTAAAAAACTTTTTTTTTATAATGAAATACTTTCCTTTTTGCACTAAATCATAAATTATTATCAAAAAAGATGCAAAATTCACTCAAAACAAAATTTTATTCTTAACCCTACAATGCATGAGTTTTTATTTTGTAAAATAATATTTAGAAACTAGGAAGAAATAATGATTAGATAACGGGAAAAATATAAAAAAATTTTTTTTTAAATTTTTATAGTTTTTTATTAAAAATATTGGGCGAAACAAATGAGTTAATAGTAATATTTAACTTTTATGAAAATTTTTAAAACATAACAGGCGTTATTATTTAACAAAATTGCTGGAATTCATAAATTTGTACTTCCCACGTTCGTAGGGTCATAAATTGGTTGTAATTTCATTATTTTTGTGTTTTTATGATTTCATTAGGTGACTACTGACTCATATTAGATACAGAGTGCATTTGCGATATAAAATGTTTTCAAAACAAATTAATATAAGCCTAAATGCTTATGATTCATATATGCATCACCATGCACTGTAGGGTTAAAATTGAATCATAATAAATTGTTTAAATAATATCCTGATCTTGATCTTTTATGGTTGGTCAATCTAATATATCAGCATAAAAATTAAATGTTGGTATATTCTCCTAATATGTACTTAAATCTTCAATTTTATTGCATTTAATCGGTATTCTGCCATAAATATACCTTGTTCAACGAAATAATAACATCTATTTTTTTAAGACTGAATGTACTGAAACTCATGAAAATTCGTCCACTCCTATGTTAACAATGTAAATTATACCGTTTGAAGACTTTTTGATACGTAAAAATTGCTTTTACAGCAAAACTTATGGGGCACTTTTTGTTGAAAATTTCATCCCCTTAATTTTTGTTTATATATGTGTTACTGTAAAAGCCCGAAATCCGGTAAATCTTAGGATTTACGCGTCAAACCTAGGATTTACCAATTTGATGTGGTAAATGTCCGAAATAATGAATTATTAGTTCAATTTCGGACTTTTCCCAAGCTACAACGGTAAATCTTAGGATTTACTGGTTCCTATTGGTAAATGTACGAATACCATGTTAATTAAATTTTCAATTGTGCTTTATTAAGTTCCTGTTTATATTAACGTCAAATTTAATTATACAGGGTGGTGCAAATCTGAATGATTTATTCCTCAATTTCAGTCTTCAGATCATTCAGGGTCTTTGGACGATGTTTGAGCACTTCGGCCTTAAGGTAACCCCATCACAGATAATCAAAAGGTTTCGTAATCTTTAGGAATACCAGATACAGGGGCCTTTACAAAAAAATGGAGATCTCCAAAATGCCTTCCCACCCAGGCAAATCCAATACACTGCGAGAAACACCCAAAGCGAAGTAACCAAGGTGCAAAACTTGGTGAAAAGCAGATAAGAAAAGAAAGCCGAAAGGTAGATCGATCTAAAACAGACCCAAGAACTCTCTTGGCTGCTATAATGGATATTCAAAACGATGAATTTTATCAGCTTGGAACAAGTGTAGGAACTCTTACACAATTATTTACTAGGAATCAATTTACCATTTGTAAAGAAAATTTTATTGATACCTTGGATGTTCCGGCCAATGAAATAAGTGTAAGAGGAGCAGTGCGACAATTGTCTTTATCTGGAGGACAGGGATTCCAAAGATGCAACTGCACTAAGAAATGTTCGACCAAGAGATGTTTGTGTAGATCATCCGGCAAATTATGCAATTCTAAATGTCATGGAAGTTCATCATGTACCAACAAGTAAATTGATATTATGTACACTTACGCAATATTTTAAAATTTTTTACTATATTGAATAAATAATTATAATATACAATATTATTCTGTTTTTAAATAAACGTTTCAGTTGTGTTAATATAAAAATCTCTTTGTTTCAATCGTTTTATGTGTTCTTTTACAGCACAAATACTAAAGCAAAAACCTTTAAATGCAATTCAATTTGATGCTTTATTTTTAATTATTTATTTCACATTTTGTGTCATTAAACATAAAATTCGTACTTTCACCAACAGGAACCAGTAAATCCTAAGATTTACCGTTGTAGCCTGGTAAAAGTCCGAAATTGAACTGATAATTCACTATTTTGGAGATTTACCAACCTCAAATTGGTAAATCCTAGGTTTGACGCGTAACTCCTAGGATTTACCGGATTTCGGGCTTTTACAGTAACATATGCGTTTTACAGTGACTTAAAATTCTGTATAATTCAAAAAATATTTTTGAACTATATCTCAAAAACGGCATAACGAACTAGAAAAATGTATTTTTTGTAGTAAATTTTATTTCCTACAATTTTGTTCATAAACATTTTTCCATTTTCTAGAACCGTTTCTAAGATACTACAGTAAATTTTTCCTTTGTGCACTAAATGAATATTTCATAATGATAAAAATTTGTTAAAACTTGACGGCACAGTTTTTATTTTAGCACCAAACGATCGGGCTACGTCAAAACTATAAGAAAACATGTATATCTCAGTATCTGACAAAAATGTCAGTACCTACCTACTTCCCTTTTTGTACTTACCGTAGTGGCCAGATAAAAGTTACCACCCATAATATTTTTCAAAATTCCACTATTAACTAATACAGACGCAATGAAATAATGAACATATAATTTAAAAAAATGTTCTTAAATATCATTTGAAAGAAAAAAACCACATATTTTTCTCCAGAATAATAAAATAATTGATTTATTATAGTTTATACATAAAAATTTTCAATTTTTGATAAGAAAATTTAAGTCATATAAAGTTGAAAACAGATGTTAACCAAAAAATAATTATTATTTTAGTACAACATATGTATTAACTCTTTGTGTGGTAGTCTCGAGTCTTTCTAACTGCTTTAATCCTTCTTGGTATTGACTTTATTAAGCTTCTATAGTATTCGGCCTTAATATCGTATTTCCAAGCATCCACTGAAAGTTTTAAATTTGATTTTGGTTGTAAGATTCTGCTAGCGTATACTGTGCTGAAAAACTGTCCAGCAGTTCTTGATAGGTTTCAAATATGAAAAAAAAAGGCTAAAGAAGTGTGATAATACCGGTTCTTTTTAACAAATTGTTGATCTTTTAGAGTAAAAAAGAGAAAAGTTTAACTTCAATTCATATTTTTGAGTATATTATATGATAGTAAGGAATACAAAACCATCAAAACTTCCCTTCCAAGCACGATAACAGGGCGCAGAATTGTCCTAAAATATGGGATCATAAATTACTGGAAATAGTCTCTCAATTGATGGCATTAAATGGGCTTCAATGATTTTGATATAATAGTATCCATTCGTGAATCCACTAGGGAAGGTTGATAGGTTTTTCACATTCCAAAGTAGTAAATACACCCCCAAACCATGACCTTAGTGGAAACTTGTTCCTGAAAAAAGTGAAGTTTTTGTGAAATTCGTCCTCAATCTTTCTATTGAGGTTACATTTTAATTCATCGGTAAAGATGAACCTCTTTCAAATCATTTTCAGTCCAATATCTGTAGGATTTTGCAAAGTTTAGAGCCTCTCAATCCTCGTTCGTGTTGTCAAAGCAGGGTTTTTATGAATTCTTCTTTTTGATAAAAACAAATAATATCAAATCTCAGTATTGTTTTTCAAATTTAAAAAAGGTAAAAGATAAAAGAAGCTCTTTCCCCAAAGGCAGCCAAAAGAGTAAAACTTACCAAAATGTTTGACGAGATAACACTTCAGCACACTCGACGTTCGAACCTACGTCCAAAAGTCCCTTCCCTCGCATTCAAAACCGCAAACTCCTTTCCCAAATCAGATTCTCACTTGCGCACAACTTATCTAGGCAGGGGCTTACTCAGGAAAATAAAACAAATTACTAAAATTTCTTACCCTATATTAATTACTGAATCGACTTAATGATGAAATACAGCAGAAACGACTATATTTGCAAAAGGAAAGAGTGCTTTTTCATCATTATAATCAGCTCATTTGCCGAAAATTGCAACAGCAAAACTTATAGAATTACGCTATGAATTTGGTTTGTTTTGAATTTGCCAGGTGATGGAAAATTTTTGACATTGTTTCAACCAAGTATGTACAAATCTATGTATTGTAGTTTCTTGAAATAAAATTACTATTACTACTTCATCTCCACCATATTCTTCAGATTTGGTACCTTGTGATTATTTCCTGTTTCCAATTCTGAAAAAATGAGTTGCTGGAAGATTTCAAAAGAAATGATAAAGTAAATGTAGAAACGAGTGCATGTTTCCAAGGTTTTGATAAATCTTACTTCACAGACGGTATTTAAAAACTTGAACATCGTCGGAATAAATTAATGTATCTATCCTATCAAATGGAGACTGTGTTGAAAAATGATTAAAAATTTACCTAAAAAATAAATCCCTTGTTTCATTTTTATCTGACTTATTGAATTCCCCTTGTATAGTAGGTATTTATAGAAGTTTGAAAGAAATAATAAATTATTATCAGATTCATTTTGTTAAAAAGAGTTACGCCAACTTACATTGGCGTTGTGTGTTAAATCCACAAACAAATTTTGATATGTTTTCGGTGAATGTATCTATATACCTACATTATAATATGTAATCTTTTATAGGCTATTTAGAAAAACTTAAGTCTACTTATGTTTCTGACAATAACTTTGAATTAGAATTTGGTAGAACTATAATTTTTGGTTGCTTATACCTTCATAGCATTAAGCTAATGTAGCCTTTTATCCCTTTTCCTGGCAGCCATATAAGTGACATTTGACATAAATGTTTGAACTCAACTACTTATTGCTTGCAGATTTACTTAAATTACATTATTAGGCAATAAAATTTTTAAATTTTATCTCTTTAAAGATGTGAAACAAATTTTAATAGAGGTGTATTTAGTGGAAATTGGACAACAAAATAACATGATTGCGAAATTTCATCTTGATACATACGCGTTATCTATGTAGGTAAGGAGTAAATGGGCCAAGCTATACTTACCTATACTTGATATTGTATTCTCTTTTGCGGCTGAAAACATAATATCCTTCAATGACAAGAAAATAGGTAAAACCTTACATTATGTTGAATTAAATTACGCGAAATTAGAACAAATTAAGATAATAGCATCTTTCAGCACCTGAAGTAAATCGAGAAATAGAAACTTAAGTCATTAACAAAAGAAAACTACTCGAATAATGTTTACAGAAATAAAAACTTACCTGTTACTAATAGTTCTGTTTTAATGTACTCTGTTGTCTAATTTTCACTTAATTCTATAGTCGTTTCTAGTATGATCACGAAAGTAGTTACTATAATTTTTGAATTTATTAAAATTTTTTGTTGCAGCCAATACTAGTCAGTACGCCCATTTCGTATTTAACACGTTAGATCAGGATCACAGTGGTTTAATTAGTTTTGAGGTAAGATAAATCATTTATAAATAGATAAAACATCAACTTTATAATAGTAACCTAATCTTATACGGGTTGGGTCTATTTCGTAATATTTTGTAAGTTGCCTTCGTTAAAACTTTGCTAACAATCATTAAGCTTAAATAAAATTACTATACATTTCATACTATCATAAGACCATCTTTGAATCTAGGTGGGTTGTACAAAGCTAAGTTTAGGTTTCCATATTTTGTTATGTATGTAGTGGTGCTCTACTATTTCTGATTTTTTGCAATACATAAATAATATAAATCTGATTATAAATAATGGGATAAAAGTAATCCATACCAATGAATTTTTCAAAATTACTTAAACTATTTCAAAATTCGTGGTTTGGTTAGCACTATATTATTATACCGGGTGACCGGTCGACCATCTGAACATATAGGCAATTAACATAGGAAATTGATTTTTCTATAATTCCTGCTTCCCATCACAACGGATAAGAATGAAAATGGTATCAATTTAAAGAGATTTTTATTCCGCTTCTAAAGATACTTAACACTTGATATTTTGTTTTTAAATCACTGGTAAAAACTCACTAATAAAATGCAAAAAAGAGATTTAAAAAATAATTTGAGTTGCCTTGCCTTGATTGAATTTTATTGCAATTGTGTGTGTTTGAAAACCAATAATTTCCAACAAGTTACTTTTACAAATTACAATAAATTTGGTTAACAATGAACGCAAACACCTCTTCTGTGGAAGAAAAAGTTTTTATGGTAAAATTATATTACAGTGGTAGTTGTATTACAAAAACAATTGCAATACAATTCAATCAAGGCAACTAAAATTATTTTTAAAATCTCATTTTTACATTTTAATAGTGAGTTTTTACCAGTAATTAAAAAACAAAATATCAAGTGTTAGGTATCTTTAGAAGCGGAATAAAAATCTTTTTAAATTGATACCATTTTCATTCTTATCTGTTCTGATGGGAAGCAGCAATTAAAGAAAAATCAATTTCCTATGTTAATTTCCTATGTTCAGATGGTCGACCGGTCACCCTGTATAGATATATGAATATGTTACAATTCTTAACTTAAAATATTATATTTTATAGTCTGTTCCGCGAGAGCTCAAGTGTGACTACATAGTACTTAAAAACCATCCAAACCATATAAAGTATTTTTATTTTAAAAATCATATTTTTAGTATTTACTTACAAGTACTTATAGTAATTACTTACCTATTAGTATAAAAAATCACTAAATATAAATAATAATAATAATAATAATCGTTAAATAAAATGATGTTATAATAATATCTTTCGGATAGTTTTTTCGTTCATTAACATTTATGCATTCAATTTCAATAACATAATTAAGAGATGAGCAATAGAAAACGTAATTCTGTCATATTTGTCTTCCTCGGTTACGCATACATGTTAGTAACTCTCAATTATGCTATGTTACACTCACGACCTCTCTCATTTCTTAATTATGTAAAAGTTATTAGAATAAAAGCATTCAAGTAAATGCGAGAACTTATTATGTGATACAATTATCTCGTCGTTTTTCGATGTCAAAAATGACTTAACCGAAGTAGTATTTGTTATATTTATATTATCTTTTCCAAATTAAATTTAATTAAACTATTATTATAATGATGACAGTTACGGTCTGATGCTTAAGTGCGTCGACTACAAAGCAGAGAAACCTGGTTCGAGCCCGAGTCGAGCAAAAACTTTTTCTAACCGCCCTTCCTCGGCGGGCAATGGCAAACCACCGAAAAACCCTTCATAAAATGAAGTGGTTAGTCAAAACCGACTCTGGGTTGTAGCGCTGTTTGACATAAAAATATTATAAGATATTTTCAAGTTTGACAATAAGGATAGTCATTTGTCATTATGCTTATTCAACAGGCGGATAATAAATTCGAAAAAGAATCTGAGAAGGAAATATATTTTAATTTTTACTAATTGTTAACGTTTTGCAATATTATAGCAGTCATACAACTTCAAAATACATAGTTTCTTTTATTAATGTTGAATTAAACTTACAAGGAGGGGACCCCTACTCGACATCACCGATTTCGTCCGGATTTATAGTGTATGGAAGGCTTGACTAGAATTGCAAGTGACACAAATTGTAGCTCCAGATGGCCAAGAGTCATTCCATATCAAGTGGTCCAACCCTATGGGGTTACCATTCTAAAAAAAATTGATTTTTTTTGTGTAAACATCCCTTACATATTAGTAGTACTAAATGACCATTATTTCGATTTTATTGTCTTTTGTTTTCGTGTAAGAGCCATATTTGCTTTGCAATATGCGGCATATTTTGCAATTTTAAGAGTTTACGGCAACCGAAATATTTCAGCTCTTATTTGTCATATCAAGATGAAAAAAAAAGAAATTCTTTAAAAGGAAACAGACTACAATATTCCTTATTACATATTTTTACCTAAAAGCAATCCAAAAGGGTAAAATTGCAGCCTCAATTCTTATCTAGTTTTATAAAAAAATGACATTTTTAAAGAGAAGTTTATGCATGAAGGGAGAATATCTCAAAGTTAATTTTTTTTTTTACAAATAGATGATAAGTTGTTGAAATCACACACCAAATATTAACCCTAACATTTACTCCCTTTTTCTTCTAAAAATATTCAAAGTTTGAAAATTTTAATCAAACGGCGAATTTTGGCACTAAATTTCGCTGGTGGGGGATTAGATAAAAATCTGAAATTTCTTGTCATAACAGTACTACCTAATGGCATAACGCAAAAAAATTTTTGAGTTTTAGATTTGACTACAAGCCGAGATATAGCAATCCCAAATGTTAAAAAATGTACTTATTTCAGTGAATGTATAATTGCTTTTTTTTTCAAGGAGGGTATTGTTCGGACACAGATGATATACATATACATACATATGTTCTTCTAGCATAAGGTCTATTGTAATAACTACATATAGGAAGGTTGTGTTTTTGTACTTAACGCGTTGAAAGTTTGAAAAATGGAATACAATGTGGGTGAACTTTTTCTATGACCAACTTTTTTGAATTAAAGTTTAAATACTCTCCAGATACCTTCGACTCATACGTTAGTTTCAAAAAAATGAAAATAAAAAAAATAAATAAAAAAAGGATTTTTGAACACGACAATATTTATATACCTACTACATATTATGGGTCTAGGACTTTTCGCCGCGAGCGTTTCGTCGCGCACCCATTTTGACGCAAGCGTTTCGACGCAAGGATTATTAGACGCAAGACCCATTAACCGCGATCCTTTTCGACGCAAGACCTATTAGCCGCGGCTCTTTTCGTCGCAGAACCTATTAGCCTCGCGAAAACTAATCTTAATTTAGATAGGTGAATTGAATAATCCGATAAGTAGGTATAATATTGATATAATATTTTTCTAGATACTCGTAAGTAGACCAATTTCATAATAACTCAGGACATGGACTGTTTTTTTGGGCATTTTGGGTCCTTAAATTAAACAAATGCTACTTTATGCTTATTAACCGGTTTCAACCTTATATGTATATTGGCCTTCACCAGAATCTAAAAATTGATAATCATAAGAAAAAAATACATCAAGACATCAACAACTCACCTACCAACAAGCTACTTTTATTGTAACATCTAAACATAATTTATAATTAAACACATTGGCAAAAGTAAAACAATATAAGAACAATAAAAAACTTCAGCAAACTGCAGTGAAAATGTCACAATAAAATCGAACAATATGAATTCACCCTTAAAAATCATAAACAATACACAATATAATTTAGGTATAATCTCTTTCAACAGTTCTAATCTATAAATAAATAAGTACAACATCACACATTCACTCAAGCACAGATCTGTCTTTAAAAAAATAAAATATATAAGGTTGAAAGACTAATTTCACTTTAAAAAAGAAATTAAAATAAATTAAAAACTAACCCGATATTAATTAAGTAATTTTTTTAAATAAAATAATAAATAGTTTTTTTTGCTTTTAAAATTATAAATAATTAATTTTGCGGCTAACAGACCTGCGGCGAATTGATTTTGCGGCCAAAAGTCCTGCGGCGAATTGATTTTGTGGCCAACAGTCCGGCGGCAAATTGTCCATGCGACCAATAAATTTTGCGTTAAAATGGTTATGCGACGAACCGGCTGCGGCGAACTGGCTGCGGCGAAACGGCCGCGACGAAACGCTCGCGACGAACTATCCCATTCCCTACTATTATTATGATTATTTATCAAATACTAATATTAATAACTCAAAAATTATTGCTATTAGTTACACTCGAGTATAAGGACCCGAATCTTTGCTAGAGCCTAGGGCCCAACTCAGTTAAAAATAGGCCCTGTTCCCTATCATTCAAACACTAGGTCAGGGCGGCAGATAAGCCGCTTGACCTGCTAGTATTTTAATATTAGAATAATATAATTAGAATTTCAAGAATTAATTATATGTTAAAAGTAGTTGGGTAATAATTAAAAAAAAATTTTAATATCAGAATAATATAATTAGACATTCAATAATTAATTATTGGATAAGTATAGTTTAGTAAAAATTAAGACAAAAATTCAGATGGTTGATGGGATCTCAGAGATCGTATTTTTACAAATTTTGCACATATTTTTTTGTACAAGTACCCTATTTTATTCAAGTACCCTTAAATTGCTTCCAAGTGTGAAATGTTTTGTAGGTGGAAGAATATTCAGTACCGTAATAATAAAATTACATCAATATTTTGTTTTTTAATGGAAATTATATGTTTATGATATACAAGAAAATTTAATTTTGATAAACGAACGCTACTCGCTAAAAAAAAATAGAACATTTTCTATTCGCTCCGCTAAATGGTTTTACTAATGTATTTTACTAATTACTAAACTACTCGCCTAAATTTTATTGTTCACACAACGGGTAAGTTTACGATCACTCGTCGTGTCTACTACGTACTAATTCATTTTACTAAACTACTATATTTAACTACTCACCTACTCGACTAATTATGTACTGTTCACACATGGGTAAGTAGGTCAATCGACTAAACTACTTACTACTTACTACTAATTACTAGCCAAAATCCACTGTGTGTGTACGAGCCATTACGTAGTAAAGGAAAGTATTGTAATCAAGTAAAAAAAAATTTTTGAACTAGCATTTTTTCCATAGTCTATAAGTCCGTACAAATCGTTTGAGACAAATGCGTATGAGGGTTTGTGTGTGTGCGTGCGATTTTTTCGTCCACGATTTTTTCAAAACGCGTGAACCGATTTTATTCAAATTTCATAAACTGGTTTGTAATAGCAATCTCGAGAGCTGATTAGATTTTGGTTGAAATCCATACATTATTTTTTTATTTATTAAATTTTAATTATTTTTTTATTTTTTTTTTTAATTATTTTTTGTTTAATTTTTTTTTTATTATTATTTTTTTTAATTATTATTTTTTTTAATTATTTTTTTTTATTATTATTTTTTTTAATTATTTTTTTTATTATTATTTTTTTATTTTAATTTTAATTATTATTATTATTAATTTAGTAATAAATGGGAAAGTTATGTGTTGTCACATCAGATTTTTTATTTATTACGTGTATTTAAATCTAAGCGCGCCTATATAACAGCATCAGCAATTACCTGCAAGGCACGTCGCGTTTCCAATACATGTAAGCCCCGTTTCACAGTCACACGCGCTACGCGGCGCGTAGGGCATAGCGCGCTTTCCCGTTTCACACTAATCAGTGTTAAAATGAAACCGGACGAGTATACTTGAACCGTTGTTGCCATAGTTGCATACTATTTCAATCGAAGTGCTAAAAACAAAACAAAACTATTGTGGGTTCGACCATTGATTGAGAAGGGATTACTAAATGGCCCTTTTATAACTTTATATTCGAATTTAAGAGAAAGCCCACGAAAATTTTTTAATTATTTTCGGATGTCTATAGCCACTTTTGACGAGCTAAACAGCTATGCACACTTCTTCCCAAGCTTTTTGGCTTCGATCTCGGTTTTTATAAGTTTCGTCCAAAGCGTCCCAAAGATTTTTTCCCTGGACAGCTGTTATTAAAATTTCGGTATCAATTACATCCATTTCGCATGAAATCACACATACACACACATACTACAGCAACAATAAGTAATTTAATGAATTGGCAACCACATATTATATGTATCTACGCGCGCGTTTAGTGTGAAAAGCTTCATAACTCATAAGATAAAATGCCAACACGCCTTGCGTACCTACGGGTTACCTGCGGGTCGCGCGTTTGCCTTCGGCATCAAATAGTTCGCGCGCATAGCGCGTTCTCAACGCGCGTTTATGTGAAAGCTACCATTATGGTACAATGCTTACTAATACGCGCCGGGTAGCGCGTGTGACTGTGAAACGAGGCTAAAAAAACGTGATGATCAGTCGCTAGGCTGATAGGTGAGTTACGACCTTTAACCTTCTGGTAGCCACGTTAAAAAAGTTACACAAATGAGCACCTGAGGTCTTTTAAGACCCCATAAATTCTACGGTATAGTATGTATAATGCAAATAAATTGTATAAAACAGTAGTCACACTTACTCATTGATACTTATTATGAGAGGATTACCTATCTTATGATACATCTTTACGGCCGAAAATTTGTAACCTACCTTTGTAATTACAAAGTTTTTACTAATTTTTTTTTCAATTATATTTCATCTTTGTTGCATGTTGCGAGATATGTTAATTTTTTGACTGAAACCTTACAAATTGAATAATCGAACTAAATAATTATCAATAATATAATAATATAAATTAGAATTATCAAATTGAGCTACAGGACATAATAAAACACATATTTTAAACGAGCTTTCGGAAAAGGACATTTCCTTTTTCAAGTTTAATATTAATTAATATTTTATTATTAATATACACTGCCTCATTTGATTTACGCAGTATTTAGATTAGGCAACGTCGCCATAGAATTTAACTTCAGCTTGACAGATTTGAAATATAATTCTCTAATTTTATAAAGTTTGTCAGAAATCAGTCGCTTAAGCAAAAGCCGACATGTCGAAATTTTTTTAGAAAGGAGATTAATTCTATTCTAGCAATTAATTCTTAAAGGCTTCTGACTACCCCAGATTTTATCAATTGATTTTTATATTTTGATCTATGGGTAGGAAACTATGCTAATAAAAATCATTGCTTAATTCGGTTAGATAAAGATTTTGTGAGTTTTTCTGCATTATCTAGTTTTATATTTCACTGGACTTGTCGGGTTTTGCATTTAAGCGACTGAAATATGACATGTAAATTTAGCAATGAAAGTTAGGAACTAAGGTTGATATCGAATTACCTTATAGATAACGCACACAATAAGCATAAGATTCTAATTTCCTCTTAGATGCTAAGTTGTAAACAGAACGCAGTTGTGCACTTTGATTTATGTTAGATCTTCAGTAAATAGAAAATAGAACCCAACTATTATTATCATTGCTGAAAAGGTTATGGTTCCTTGCCCACTTGCACTGAAGCTCGAAGCTTATTGTACCCCGTGTTCAAAGTTTTCCTACATCAGCTTTCTTTCCTCAATAAAATTAAGTACTACACAGCTGATGGGTGCATGAATTACTTTCTCAGTTGTCGGATATGCCCAGCCGATGTGTCGTAGCCTCAGCAGGGCTAGGGTTGGACACCCACATAATAAGTGGTGTAAAATCTCTTCCTCCACACCGCAATTTCGGCATGAAGTATACTCTACAACCCCAATTACATTGAAGTATCTATTCAGGCAGCAATGTCCTGTAAGTCCTACAACAGGTCCTACTGTTTTCCTCCGCTGTGGTCTACTCACCTTGAGGATTTCTAGTTTTCTTTTTTTATTGGAGGGCCCACCAATGAACTTCCGCGATTGCCTCAGTCCCGGAAAGTCCCTTCAGTACGAAAAATGTTGTTTACTTAGTAGTTCCTTATTAATCCCTTTTGCGATCCGATATGCTATCCCACAAGTTGGTTCTGGTCCTACTAGGTATCGTTCTGCAGCAGCATAAGCAAGGATGCCCAGGCACCCACCACAGCGCTAAGCTTCTGTTGTGGTAGTGCTACTAGCACTTCGAAGAAGTGACTTACAACCCTGGATTGTGTTGCCACTCTCTCCAGAGCTTTTAGAGCTGCCTGGTTGTTAATCAAAATACAGATCCGCTTATTTGCATAAGCACTCCATGTCATTTTCTTTGTTCAAGCTGGTACCGCAGTTATTTTTGCCTGGAACACAGTAGCATGGCAGAAAGGTTTTTGGAAGTTCCTTACAGTGCGGGTTCTGCCCGATTGCATGCATAGCATGTTGTTACTCGTGATAAAATTGAAGACCATGTTATGATGGCCGATGGCCCTCTTTGGGGATCACTCGAAGTGCGTTCTCTATTGAGTTGAAGAACGTATTATCAAATGCCCCCTCTATGTCAAGAAATCGCCCAGAGCAATTTCTCTAAAACGCAACCAATGTCATAGTCAAAACCATTCAATCACAATAAAAAAATATTTAGTTACATAGGTAGAAGTAACACAAAAGTTGTATAAGTTAGAAAATATTGCTAAAGAATTGAACATAAATTGCGATAGAGCTCATGATGCTTTTAATTAAACATTCCCAACGATGATTTACTTGGTTCTTTCTTTAGTTGGGATGATGCTTGTAACAAAATTACAGTTGTGTAGAATTTACCTATGCCTATAAAAGCATTAAATTTATTAAAATACTATGTATCAACAATTATTATTATTAAAAAAAAGGATCGCTGCTAAATTTTATAATTTAAATAACAACCGTAGTTATTTTTATAAAACCTACATTCTCATATTCTATGCATTTTTAAATTTCGTACGCGTTTTTACCTTTTTCACAACGTTGCCACATCTAATGAACTACGATATAAAAAGTACATTTTTGAAATTTATTTGCTAATAACTACTATCACAAGCTCTGAAGCTGTACTTTTAAGTGTCTAAAATGTTTTATATAATAAGTTCTCTCATTTTCTCTGTTTTTATTGAAAGCTGAACGGCCATTTCTGTAAAATATGATAAAACCTGTAATTTCCCATAAGATAAATTTCAAATGCCAATATTTTTTTCTGGTTCTCTGTAGCTCCTCAAAAATTTAATTAAATCATTATCATATCATAATCTACTAATATGCCGAATTTCATTAAATTCTGAACGGTAATTCTAAAACCGACAGTACTACCTTTTAAACTTGAAAAATAAAATGTCATTTTCCGAAAGCTCGTTTTAAATATGTGTTTTATTATGTCCTGTAGCTCAATTTGATAATTCTAATTTATATTATTTTCAAGAACTAATAATTTTTAATTAATAGTATAATAATAACCTTAATAATAATTAGTGATATTATTAAGATAATAGGTATATCTTAAGCCGTTAATCTGTATCTGTACCTGTATCTTATCCTCAATATTATTTATTAGAAAAAATTCAAGCAAAGCTTGGATTGCTTTGGAATCTAACCGAAAAACTAATTGGACGTAATTATGCAGAAACCTACCAATCAACAATTTTCGAAAAATGGGTTAATTACGAAAATGGGCTTATTAGGTACTATTATTTGACTGGAAAAAATCTAGAAAAAATTCAACAAGCTAAAATGGATTTTTTGTAGCTATTTATTATTATGCCTAAAACTACCAACCCACATAATGTGAGAATTTTTGTACAAAATCAGGAAATAGTATTTTTGGCTGAAAGATAACTTAGTAATAATTGACTTAAGGATATAAAAGCACTTTCACAACTGTCTTTCGAAGTGTTCTATCCAATACAATTTTTAAAATTAAATCTTATTTATTTATTTTCTCAATAAGCGTTTTATTGGGTTGGTAGGTTTCTGCATAAGTACGTCCATTGGGCTTCAGATTTTAATAATAATCATGTTTCCCGTAGCGTACTATTATAAATTGCAAAAGCTTCAATACAAGTTTAGAATTAGGTACTCAAAGTATTTACTTAATATTTTTAAGAATTACTTAAGTATGTTGCAACATACTTAAATTTAAAAGTTTCAAACTAAATATTTCAATTCTTAAAAATGCCTTCGGTGGATAAATATCGTGCTAATCGGAATCAAGGAGGAGCCACCGAAAATGTATTAGTATTTTAGTTTGCGTTGGTTAGTGGTGTATTGAAAGTTAAGGAAAAGAATCTCTAAATAGCATTTTATTTTTACTTTCCCTATACGTATACATATGTATAAGGGTAAGTATTGTAATCAACTCAAAAATCGAAAATCGAAATTTTGATATTAAAATGTTTCTTATCATGTCCTGATAAATTTTTGATGAATTTTAGTTGAATGTTCGTCTGTAGGTTAGTATGTGGTGAGGATATAAAAAAAATAGTATCAATTGTACAGATTAAACCAGGCAACCAAATGTCATGAAATTTGGCATAAATGTTCATCATAGTTGAACTTAGAGGCCAGCTAAAAATGGTGAAAAATACTGGACCGTTTACGAATTACATCGCGCTACCATTTCAAGGCTCATACACTCTTAATCGTATACACTACACAATTTTTGATAAATTTCCGTCGCAGTTTTATTTTTTTCAGCCAAAAAACGAATCACATCACGAAGTTTACATTTAGACGCAACTTTAAATGACAGTTCCACACTCGAAAAAAAGATTTGTCGTCGTAACAAAGTCTTTAGTAGCTATAGCATCAACAGAGTTTTTTGCTGCCACAACAAATTTTATGCTGGCACAACAAAGTTTTTTGTGTTCAGAACAAACTTTGTTTTCCAAACAACATAAAATTTGTTGTAGGAGCAAAAAACTCTGTTGAGGTTATAGTTACTAACGATTTTCTTACGACGACAAATCTCTTTTCTGAGTGCATGGTAAAACGATATAAAACAGTTAAACTTCAATCGATTTGAGATCTACCCAAACAAACATGTTCACAATCGATGAGAGTCTAACCTATAAAACTTTCATCGCTCTACCGTTTCACTGAGCGGAGATCTAGGATCGTTAAACTTAGTAATTAAACGACTCTCGTAATATACAAATTTTTACTCACAATTAATCGGATATTCAAGCACACCATTAGGATCTCCCTTTGGCAGCTACCAATTATTACATTTCTTCCAAAAAGAAACATCCAACCAAATAATGCCATGACCCTGAATTCTACATCTGCGCGCCCGTAATTACTTGCTATGCAGTAAACCCTATTGAAGTTTGAATTCCGCAAGCGGACTCTGTTTAAAGACTTGCGGTTCAGCACCTTTACCGTCAGCAATAAGTTTAATCAGCGCGCGAAACAAACACGAAACAGTCACTTTTAGCAAATTCGTTAATTAATTTCTCGGCATCGATAACCGCACTAACAATTTAATTTCAGCAAATAATCGCGTTTGCAATAATTATTTCTAACTATGTATTCTGGCTAATGCCTGGATTCTTGTTCCATCTCGACCGCTCGTTATGATTGCAAGGGCAAGAATGAGATCGTAGCCGATGCATCCAGTGCATGTGCAAACAAAACTCAAGCACAAATCTACAAGTTCAAACAATGTGGGTTTTCACAAGGTAGGAATATTTATTACCAAACACTTTCTAAGAATTTAACCAATGGAAAATATTCGACAATTACAGTAGCGGTCAATGAAATGTACTCAGTTAAACACTGTAAAAATTTTGGAAGTGTTTGGTATATTGGCTTTGAAATAATTTTTAAATTATTTATTAATCTTTTAAATATAAAAAAAATAAATATTAGCAAGCGTAGATGATAGATAGGGAAGGGGCAGTAAATTATTTAAATTTCGCAGTCGGCATTTATCGCTCGTGAACGGAACATTTTTACGGCTTGACACTCTGGGCATTGCGATATAGTATTTCTAAAGATGTTGTAAAAATTTTTGGAATTTCCAATTACAACAAGTTTTCGAGATATTTTCAATTTCTTCATTTTCTTCCAATTTTTTATTTTACGTGCATCAACTTGAAATAAGCATAAACCCTAAAGTTTTTTATGTGTAAAGCTTAGCGTTAAAGTACTGTTTAAGCCTTTGGGTGTATGATCACTTATAGATGAATATAACTATTATATTATTAAAAGTAATAATATTAAATAAGTCTTGAGTACATTTCCATGACCGTTACTGTATGTACAAAATGGTACGAATGATTTATCGTCGTAACAAAGTTTAATGTTATAACTATTATAATATCGTATTCAAAAAATAAAAGCACTTATTTATTTAAAAACAACCACAAAACAAATTCAAGCCGTCAAAAATACAAGCAAGGGTTAAGCTCGCAAATGAAAGAAAGCACTCTATTACTAAATTGGGACAAGATTATCACAAGCAGGTCAATGTCAAAAACAACTTTGCCTTTTATATAATATCATCTTCTAGTCGTAAAAAACCTATAGCTACTGATATTGACACTTGACAGCACTAAATTAGAACAAAAATCATCTAGTTGATCTAGTGACCATGTCGAAAATCTTGCTTTGAAACAGCAAACAAACTTATAGCGACTTGTAAAGAAACAATTTCAACAACAAATCTCAACGATTTCTATACCAAAAAGGGTTAGTGTTTTCACCAATTGACTCTTAACCTGAGAATATTGATTCCACCAGCATCCCAGTTGTTCTACCATAAGAGAATATATTAAACTCTCTCTTAAACACAATATACACTTTGTACACCAGGGTCGTGTTTCATAATAGTACTAATACTATTAGTCGGAAAGTACAAGTTGAATATTATTACTATTGAACCACGCAGCTAGGTGTTCAGATTTACGATTTGAAGAGTTAATTTAATGTTACTTGTAACTTGTAATACATATTAGTAAATTTTCATTATGAAACAGGACCCTGCAATAACTATAAAGGAACTATAATATTTCTTGAATAAGAAGCATACATTTATTAGCAAAACATACTGTAGATTTCTTAAATAGTGTAATACTTACTTGTTGTGATAAAAGTCTCCCTCTTAAACGAACATCTCTATTAACCGACAACTGCAGGTGTCCGTTTAAAAAATAGTTTTCTGAAAAATTTCAAATTTTTATTTTTGCTTAAATTTATATTTTCAATTTGAGTCACCTTATAACTTTTGCTAAAAATACTGTCGACAGATTTTTATTTTCTTGTTATACAGTCATATATCGCTATTTACTGCAAGTTTAGATAAAGATTGTTTTTAAAACGTACTTCTATATCAGCTTAAAAAGCTTTTATGCTATTTAATTATCTTCCATGCAGTGGGAAAGTGTTTTAACAATTTTTCTTAAAATTTTGAAATAAAAATATTATGAAACATTTTTACACTTTGCAAAAAATCAATAATGGCGCACAACTTGACACCAAAAACTGCGCAAATAAAATCTATTTGCACAGTCTACGTAGATTCAAATAATTAGCTCACGACAGCTTGATTCATGTTTTATAAGTTTAACAACGAAATTTGCTCACCCCGTATAGAGTAAAAATTAAAAGGTATTTCTCGTAATTTATTTTGAAATGTGCATATTAAATATGTCACGTAAGCTAATGCATTGTTTTATTTTTACTGATTTATATAAATCCTACAACAACCAGACAAAATTAAAGTCTAAAAATATTTTATGCAGTTTATTAACAATTTTTTGGAATAATACATACATTGTAATCACTCGCGTAAATAAAAGTTTAAATAGGAACTTTATAGTTCTGAAGGTTGGCGGTTTCATCCCGATCTGTTATACTAAATTTAGTTTTACAAAATATTGAATATGGACTTACTGACATTTAAAAAAATTATATCGTCAGATATTTATTAAGGTTGTTAAGAAGGAAAATGAAATTAATGAGAAGTTCTTGAAATTTTTACAGTACATTATTTGCGTAATATAAAAAATTCTGGAAAAGTTTGAACTTAATCTTGTTCTTACTTATCGAGATAAAAAATGTCAAAGTTATATTACGGTCGCATTGATTTAAAGATCATTATTTCAACAATCAGAAATGTCAGCGTTACCAAAAATTGCCAAAATATTTATGAAAGTCTTATAAATAAGTATACCAAATTTAAAAAAAGTCATGTTTTTAGTTTCTGAGAAAATTAAATTATTATTCCAAAAAGTGTGCAAAAGCTATCAAGATTTAGTAAATCATGGCAACATCTGATTTCGTAACTCATTCATTTTCCCACCAATATTTTTGTTTTTAATGTATATTTATCGAAAATCTTGATAGCTTTCGAACTACTTTTTAGAATAATAATTTAACTTTCTCAGAAACTATCAACAAGACTTTTTTGAACTTTGGTATACTTGTTAATAAGACTTTCATCAATATTTTGGAAATTTTTGGAAAAGCTGACATTTCTGATTGCCGATTTAATGATCTTTAAATCAATGTGAACTTTAACATTTTTATCTCGATAACTAAGAACAAGATTAAGTTCAAACTTGGCCAGAATTTTTTTTATTACGCAAATAATGTACTGTAAAAATTTCAAGAACTTCTCATTAATTTCATTTTCCTTCTTAACAACCTTAAATGCTGTTTTGGCAAGTGGTACAAGATTCAAATTGTACGCAATTTTTACTTGTCAAACTTCTTTTTGTTTTAATTCCATAACTGTCATCTATAAATCACTCGACTTTTTCATGGAACGCTGTACAATCTCAAATATAATTATTTATTTACATATAATTTGCTATTAGTCCAGTAACCACGTCGAAAAAAGGGTGTCTAGCTTGCAAATTTCTGTGGCAAAGGATTGAAAACTGATTCCTATGTAATTTTGGTCGTAGAATCCGAATTTCAGGTTTGCAAACAAAATTTCCTTGTGCCAAAGCCGCCATATTAAAAAACCGTTGCCAAATCACGTTTTTTAACAAAAAAATTCAAAATTTTAGACAATCTATTGATTTTTCGAAAAAATGAAATGTATCATCAAAAACAGTAGATAAAATATTTTACAAAATGACTTTTTGGTTCATTTCCTAGGAGGTGTCATTTGCGTTTTTGCTGGTTTATATATTTAGTATGTTTTTCAAAAAAATCAAATTTTATGATTTCTCGAGTGAAATAAAGGTTTCCATGCCGACGGTAAAGGGTAAAAATATAGCATCTGGTCAGCATGGAGTTTGAATTTTTTCAAATTTTCCAAAAAATTTGAATTTTTTGAAAAACCGGTTAAAACGCGAATGACGCTTGCGGCGTTAATTTTCGTCCTAGGAAATAAACCAAAAAGTCATTTTGTAGGAAATTTTATCTACTTTTTGATTCATTGTACCATTTACATTGTTAAGATAGCGGTCTACGTATACTTTTTTTGACCACTGTACATGGTTATTATTCAACTTAAGTTAGTTTTGACTTTACCATTTGATATCCCTTGTAAACCATTTCATCTCAATTTCAGGGAAATTTGAGATGGAGTTTTAAAAAAACAGTATTCAATTTTGCTTTTATCTATGTTGAGTATAAAATGCATATGAAATGCCACGGCTTTGTGATTTTGGGGACCTACTTCGGTAACTTTGGTATTTTCCCGGAAAAAAAATTGTACTTATTACGAGTTATTTCTACAAATTTATTTTTATAAAAAATAATCTTTATTTTTACAGTAACTTTTTCAACTTTTTCTTGATTTAAGTCATAACTTTAAGCGTTGAAATAAATTTTTCACAATTCCGGGAGTAAAGTGCTCACTTTACTCCCGCCTTTGCGGGACTAAAGTAATACTTTTTTTCCCGTGCCGTTTTCAAGCAATTTCAAAATCTTAAATTTAGTTATTAACCAATGTAATTCAGCATTTTCAGCGAAATTGTGAAAATAGTATATACACCTTGGGACTAAGGTTCTTTTCATCCCGCGTGCGAATGTTTTTGCACGAGGTGTTAGCCGCGGGATGAAAAGCAGCACCTTAGTCCCATGATGTATAATATACTATTTTTGCTTGTATAAAATAATCGAAAAGGTCAGTGAGAATTATAGTTAAATAAATAATGTCTATAGACAAAAAATTCTAATTATTTATTTTATTAGTACTTTTCCAAAGAGTATTTCATATTTTTAAAAAGAACTTACAAGATAAGCATTCAATAATATTTACTTTTCAATTGGATTTTCATGGAAGCTAATGAAATCAGCCTGAATTCTTTTTTCTTGTAAAAGTTTTGCATTATTTATTACACTTATCGGAACAAAGATAATTTAAACTCTATAATTTGAGAGGGGAAACTTCTAAAAGTGTATAACTTTTAGATTAAATAAAAGATGAGTTAAAGTTGCTAGGTAGTAAATGGGTTTATGTAACAAAGTGATATCTTTCACAAAATATACACAGCGAATTAAAGTTTTTTATTAAGTTTGTTTTATTTTATTTTCAGAATTTTGTACAAAGTCTCTCGATACTTTCTAGGGGATCTTTAGACGAAAAGATTAGATGGGCTTTTAATTTATACGATATTAACGGTGATGGGTGCATTACACGTGAAGAGATGACAGAAATCGTTACAGCAGTTTATGATCTTATGGGAAAACTTGCCGAACCATGTGTTGACGACGATACCGTTAAAGAGAAAGTAGACGCGCTATTTGAAGTAAGTATAATTATATTACAAAAATAAATTATAATTTTTACAAAGGTAAATGTTGATTTAACTTCACTAGGGCTTTTAATATTTCTTTAATATTATACTTATTACTAATTTTATAGTATATTATTAAACAAGAGATTTAATAAGCAGTTTAAACTTGAGTTTTAATATACTATTTTATTCGCACCTCTCGACGTAATAAGCAAATTAACAAATTAATAGGCAATAACAAAAAAATTCGTGGAATAAAATAACAGTTGAAATATAATTTATTGCTCGTAACTAAGTAATTCGATATACTGTTGTATAATATATAATATTGTATATTATATTCACTTTAAAAAATCGTAGAATGATTTAGAAAAATGGATTTTAAAGCTAATAGTAAGTATGTAGTAGTACTATGCCATGCAATTATGGAAAATTGAAACAAAAAAATTAAGTTCCTAAAAAAACCATAAAAATGGTTAAAATAGTCATTTTTTACCATTAAAGATAAAATTTCGAAAAAACCTGACATGCTGGACCAATTTCAAAGTCAGATTCGTTTTCAGCGCAAAAAAAACAATTAGAATCACCCCCGTCCATTCTTGAAACTGTACCATGTAATACTGTGTTATTGGCGAATGAATTTTATTCAAATAATAATCGATGCCTCTATCGATTCAAAAATTTTAATTTAATAAATTCATGGTTTAAACCAATTAATTAGCGGTTTGATTTAATTATTTCTTTAAATATAAGATTTGCGGTTTCACAGATCTAGGACATCATTTTGATCGTAATTGTATATGAGATCATCATACTCTATAATAAATTCTTCAATTTGCAAAGTAAAAAATATATTAGTTATTTAACTTAATAATTTATTTATTTAAAATAACTACAAAAAATAATTTTTGTATTCAAACAATATTCATTTGTATGACAATCATAATTCATAACAATACAGGTAACGGCCAAGAAATTTTGTTCAATTTGTTACCTTAAATTTTATTATCAAAATATTGATAATTGGTATGCACAAAGTAAAAAGAAAATGCTTATTCTTCAAGTTTAAAGTGAAATTCGGTGAATATTTTTAAGATCAAGAACTACTTTCCAGTTTCTCACATTCTCGTCACAAAGAAAGGCAGAAATAAAATATCAAATAAGTGTTTTGTTTAAATATAAAATATAAGCTTTCGCTTCTATTTTATTCACACCACCTAGTGTTTCATTATTTTTTAACTTTGTAATTTATTCCAAATAATTTTTATTTCAAAAATTATAAATCATTTTTCATGAATTATAATAATTATTATCCGGAGTGCTATGAAACTTTCTTGAAACAATAAAAGCTCATCATTTGACCTTCAACGATTATGCTAGGGTAGGTAGGTACATACTTTTTTTTAAGAAATTTTTTAAGGAAAATCTTTTAAAGACACCACCAGTCCGTACTAAATGGTAGTGTCGGATTTGCACCCACTGAAAACCCCCTCCTATTAATGTGGCCGGGTATCGCTGACGCATTCCTTCCATACCACATCCGCCGTGATTTAGTCTACTTCCATGAAGTGAGATCTATTTGTTTTAAAAATGGAAGGGTATGGTGTATCATCCTTGTACACCCTGTTAACGCTTTTCGCGTTGATCATTTACTTTAATTGTAATTATATTTTTGGCAAGCTTCAAAACTGCTTCCCATTTATTGGGGCTTTCTAACATTCCATTTGATAAGTTATCTGGATTGAGTGTAATATCTACTATTATAACTGTTATAATTCTATAATATTATTTGGATTAAACTGCGATTTGATTTGATCAACCTTTAATTACTTTGATCAAAATCCCTGAATAGACCTGCACATTTAAGGAGAGTCTATTGGCGCAGGCGCGAACAGGTTCGGACAAACTTTGCATCTGTCACCATTACAGTGTACATAAAACGAGGTCTTTGGTGTTGTTTTTAATAATGAATAACAAAAATCTTGGCGGTAGACCTAGAAAGCCTGGTGGAAAAGGAGCTAACAAACACTGTGTTTTTGGAAACTGCAAAAGTGATAGCCGTAAAAACTCGAGTGATTATCAATTCATTTCTTTCCCAAAGTCTTGCTTAGAGGTTAGAAAACAGTTTTCAAAACAAATTCGGAACATAAAGCAGCATGCGATAACTGTCAGAAGTGTAATCGTTGGATTATAATGTGCAAACAACAGGATGGGAATTTCAAAAGTCTAAATGATGTAAAAAAGGATACATATATTTGCACAAAGCATGTAATTAACATGTAATCACGATAACCAGCACTGTAGTTGTCCGAACTGTTCAAATTGCCGCGTCGTTAACGCATGCGCAGATTATACCATTTCTTAAATGTGCAGGTCTATTCAAATCCTTAACCCGCACCTATTCCACTTGCTTAGATGAATCCTCCTAGGTTAATTAAATTTGTTGCGAATAAAATCTCGAATCCTTATTATTATTTATTATTGGACCATTCTCAAAGCAGAGACCGTGTAATTTTTTCAATGCATTTGATTAAAGTTACACAAACTGAAACAAGAAATGTGTGTACCTACATATTAATATATTTAGCTTGCATAAATAAATAACGCTTGAGTGAGAGATTGTACTGTATGCTGTATTGAAAGGGGCACCTGATAACCCTGTTTTATAAACTAAGCAGCCAGTGCTATAGAATCCGCCGATATCAGTACAATTTTTATTAATTAGTGAAACAATAATAATATTATATCACCCAGAGTTTCGTTCTATAATGATAACATAAACATACTCAAATATTTAAAAAAAGTATATGACAACAAGTAGATTGCAATATAAATTTATATTAAAAACATAATTCAAATGCAAGACTACGTTGAATTTGCAGAATTGGCTTTGACTGAAAACGCAACTTTGAGAAGGCGCGTTCTCACGATTGAAGTTTAATTGACCGATTATAGCTGATCAACAAAAGTTGAATGAAATAACCTATATTCTAATATAGTTGAAGAACTTTATAGTTCATCAACACAGGGCCTATTTTACCATTAGGCGCATTAGGCACGTGCCTAGGACCCAATGGCCAAAGGGGCCCGAAAAGAGAAAACATAAAATCGTAAAATAAAAATCAAATACTGATAAAATAACCCAAAAATTAGGTCTTCGATGATTGAAATTTGCTAGAGCCTAGGGCTCAACTCAGTTAAAAATAATCCCTGATTGCAAGTTTTTTAATTATTAAGAATTAGAAAATTAATATACCTATTCATTTCATACTGATTCAAGACAGGTTGAAATTCTATGCCATAAAAACCTTATGGAATTAAAAAGTAGGCGTATATATATATATATACTCTTATGCTAGTGGGGGTTATACGGCCATTTGCTGTTCTTTTTTAAAACAAGGATTACTAACCCAAAACTTTATAAATACCTATCTGAACTTATATTTTTATAGCATATTAAAATAATATCCATTAGAACAAAAAAAATTATATTTATATTTGGAACAACATCTAGGTGACTTTTTTTCCTTAGGTATGCCATATATCCCACATTTACCATATTCAATTTTCGCTCATCTTCAACTCGGTGAAATGTTTTTAGAAAAATATGAACCAAACTTGCAACAGAATATTGTATCTTAAATAACACAATGTATGATGACCATACCCAATTAGAACGTCTTCTTTTGTTAAGAATATAGTTAAAAGATATTCAGGTCTATTATGTATCACAAACGTTATTAGAAAGGTAACAGTTATGACATAACATTAAAGGATTTCGGCAAATTGGTATTACCTATCGTTTTCACTAACAGTTATTTTAACATGATCTTGATAATACAGGTTTTCTTACCATTTATAGTGCATACCAATTTTTCAAAACCTTTATTTTATTTCATAACTGTCACCTTTATAATAACGTTTGTGATACATCATAATAGACCTGATTATATGACTTATAATTTTGGAAGTATAAATGATAAAAAGTAAATTTATAACAGCTTTTTGTAAAATTAAAATTGTATTTAAAAAATTTTAAAACAAAAATAGTGTGTTGAAACTTTAAACAGGCTATCGCGCAGCAGCTTCGCAGTGTCTATTCACACCTTTATAACAATGCCGACTTTTGGATGCGCTTAACCGTATACCCCCCAAACTAAACCATTAGGTGGGCGCAAAAGTAAAAGTTTCGTGATAAGCTGCTGATCAACTGTCATTGGTCTGTCATTTAGATTATGATAAAATTTTGTACCAATAGGAGAGTTCTGTATAAGTAATATGAAATCTGCAGTTCTTTGGGATTCCCCCAATGGTTAAATCTAAACAATTGTGTAAATGTTAATCAAACTGTAAATAAGTTGTGTATTTTTTAACCGCGAATTAAAGCCTGTTTCCGCCGACTACACTACATTGCTGTGATATAAAGCCTATGTTTGATCTTTGGGCACCAAATAAATAAAGTTCCCTATACATCATCTCGGCATAAATAGTAAGAATGACAGCCATACATCCGAAATCGGATAAGGTACTTGAAGAAGAAGACATAGTTTTTGTTACTAACAAACTTTCAAACTTGAATTGATTTATGAGCTTTTCAAATCAATACTAAATATTTAAGGAACTGATAGTAGATTAATAACTTGTATTAAATAATTATTCTTATTATAGTAGTAAATCTAATTCTACTAATTTTTTTTATTTCAGAAAATGGATAAGAATAGAGATGGTGTTGTAACCTTAGATGAATTTTTAGAATGTTGCCGAAAAGATGAGGATATTTCTTCTTCTATGAATGTTTTTGATTCGTCTATTTGACAATCGTCAGTCGACGTTCGTCCACCTGCTTCTTGGACCTGAACGATCGTCGACGCGAAAAATAATGCATTGACCAATACTTCTTATATCATAAGAAAATACTAAAATACGATTTCTCAAAAATCTGGTGATATATTTATAAAACGTACGTAGAAATCCGAGTTGCGGTGTGGAACGAATTTTATATTACCGCTGTGAATAAACACCACATATTTATAATTGATGTTAAGGAAGTTTGAAAATTATATCTAGTTATTGAATACAGTAAGTTTTGAATTCAAACCTGTTATGGTAGCTATTAAGCTACATGATTTTTAACTGTATTATGTGCGTACAGGCTTTTACGTCTACTTTCTTTGATTTATTGCATTTCGATTATGCTCAAATCGTCAAAACCCATATTTTATAGGTTATAGTGCAATCCAAGTAAGATGCTGTGGTAATATATAACGTATATTCATGAGATATACTCTAAGAATCATGAGTTAGCCCACTTGAAAAATAATTTTCTTAACTTTCTTTAAACCGCGTAATGTATTTATAGATAAATAATATAATAAATAATACTTTTTATCAAAATTGTTAGATTTTTAATTCATTTTTGGAATGATCTTCCAACTTTTATTTCTAATTTTCTGTAAAAAATGGGAGACCCCAGAGTACAGTTCCAAGGTTAAAATTTCTATTAGTAATTTATATATGCAAAATGTAACAGTTTCCAACATTATTTTTAACAACTTGCATAATAATTATACGAGTAAGAAACAAACGATTTTATTAAAACAATTAATCGCTTTATCAATTAAGACGTTTCTTATAAGGGTTATTAGTTTCTATCTGTTTAACTTCCTAAAATAACGTTGAGAATTGCTACGTTCTTTAAAAAATAATATTATTCAAAGGTATTTTTTATTATTAAATGTTCTCAGTCAATTAACATGACACAACATAGCATAGCATAGCGTAACACAAAAGTTAAATACATTGAAACTTATGTGTGTGTTCAAAATGACAAATGACGAGGTTTGCATAACTAACATAACATAGCTTATAACCGAAAAACTTACAAAATCCTCCGGTCAATACAATGGCGGCTGGTAGCCTATTTTTAGGTTATTTGGAGAGCGAGTCGCAGATTTTTCAAACAATAATAATTTAAGTAAGGTTTAAATTTCTAAATTAAAATATATTTGTCTAATTATTTATTTGATTGGCGCCACTGACTTATTAGGCAAAATTAATTTTCGAGTGATTAAATCCTCAATTCAGATAGAACTAAAAGTTTTATTAACCAAAAAAATTAAGTTTTTTCTTTTTTCTTTTCCGATAAAAGCGCATACACTAATGTAAAAAAATGTCCTATTTTTTCTTTCAAGTCCAAAGCCAACGACATTTTCATCTTTTTAGAAAAAGGAGGCCATATAACTCGACCACAGTCTCTATATTGGAGAAAGAACACCGATATATCCCCAAAGCTTATGGGTTACCTAAAATACATAAAGACGGACACCCCCTTAGACCAATTATTTCAGACCTTAATGGACCTCTCTGACCTTTATCAAAATTTATTTCTCCTATTCTAAAACCCTTTTATACTGACAATCCCTACGATGTAAAAAACGCCATGAAAATGAAAGAGCTGCTATCCAACTACATGCTTAATTCTGACGACATACTTATTTCTCTTGACGTTTCCTCACTCTTCACTAACGTTCCAGTCGATTTGGTCATCAAACATATCGAAGACATGATTTCCCAGATCCATAATCATACAGATATACCTAATGACACCTTAGTGCAAGCTCTTAGACTCATTACTAACAACAATTACTTCGTAGCTAATGGAAAATCCTACCATCAAAGAAAGGGTGTTCCTATGGGTGGTAGCATATCTGTTGATGTAGCTAACATCTGTATGAACATTCTTCTTGATGATAGGGTTCCTTCTTTTAAAATTTACTATAGAAATAGAAATTGATAAAAGCATTCCCTTTCTAGATATCTGCATTTATAGAGATGATTTTGATGGTAAACTGATCACATCCTGGTACCATAAACCTACTTATTCTGGACGATTATTAAATTTTCTCTCTAACCATCCGAAACACCAGATTTTTAATGTAGCACAAAATTTTGTTAATAAAGTTCTCTCCCTATCTCATTCAAAATTTCATTCAAAAAACTATAACACTATAAATCTTATTCTTTCGACTAATAATTTTCCAAATACCGTTATAAATTCATTATTTAACACGAATAAAAACAAATTATACAAAACCATCTCCTTCTCCAATTTTTCAAAATTTCCATATCATAGTATATATTAAAGGCCTTTCTAATAAATTAATTTCTATTTTTAAACCTATCCCTAGCATAAAATTTGGTCTTAGGTGCCCCAATAAATCTTTAAGATTGTTTTCTAAAACGAAAGATCCTACTCCCATTGAGAATAAAAGCGGTTTAATCTATCTTGTCCCTTGCAAGGATTGTGATTCTGTGCACGTAGGTGAGAGTTCTAGGAAATTAGGTGTTCGCATAAAAGAACATCTTAGAGATGTCAAAAAAGCCCGCGTTTTCTTACGTGATGAAGATGAAAATACTTTTACTGCTTTATGTAAACACATGACCGAAAACTCTCATTCCATAAAACGTGAGAATATCAGAATACTGGCCAGGGAGAAGATAGATAAAAAGCGTAAAATAAAAGAGGTTATCAATATCCATATAAATTCAAATACCATGAACGATAAACGTGATGTGCAATTTTTTCATGGTAGATATAAAAATATATCCTGGATGTAATGAAAACCATGCGATGTTCTTTGGTCAAATTCTTTTTTAACTTTTTTAATTTTTATATTGTTAACTGTTAATTTTTAAAAAATGTTTAAAAAATTTTTAAATAAGGAATTTTTATTGCTAATTCTTGCAAACTATAATGCATTCGTTTTTTATTACAATATCATTATTATGACATTATTTTGTCAGGTAATTTGTCATTTTACATGTTAAAATTTTTTAAAGATTTTTTAATTTTTGATTTCATTGTATTATATTTTTCAGCCTTGAAAATGGGTCATAAATAAAAGGACTCGAAACGTCGGTCAATTAAATTGATAAAAGACCTAAAACTCAACAATTTTTATTATTTAAATATTAAAAAAAGGTCAACGATAATAAATTATATTGCTTATGCTAACTCTAAATAAAACAAACGCCACTGATCTTTGTTGAGATGAAATGACAAATCTACATATCACTGCAATCACCGGAACCAATTCTTTACGGAAATAAAATTTAATTATACGACACCTTCTATGTTCTCTTGAGCCGGTATCAAGGATACTTGAATATTGTCAATTAGCAATTGTGCCAGTTGAACCAATATTGCTTATGTGACAACTCTCAAGCAAAGCAAGACTGCTCCAATATGCTGGTATTTTAGTGATCGGATGTAAACCAACCTACTACTACGAAACATCGAACCATGCAAAACTCGAATATAAAAGTTCGGATAACAACAAATAATGAAAAGATAGCTCACTTAGAACCTGAAGACAATAAAAGTAGATAACTAAGGATCAAAATTAGTTACGGTGTTAATATATTTTACCTGATGTTCGGTTCTCTGGAAAATAAAAAAATAGTCAACGAAAGTTTCCATAATTAGGTAAATATAATGTTAACTTCACAAGGGATTGATGGAAAGTGAAGTATGCGTCTTTCAGGCAATCGCTAAATTGTCGCGCTTGCTCAAATCAAAGCCAATGAAAATTAAGAACCTAACAAGTCAACTATATACAGAGCGGTGTAAAAATAAATGCTATAAGCTTAACGATTTTATGTCTGTTATGAATAATAATTTATCTATTATACCAACGAATTAATAGGTAGGCGCTGCCGCTGGCTGGTAAAAATTGATTGCAAGTAAACGCAGAACGTAATAATTATTATTGTAGACTATGCTATGTTGTGTCACATTAATTGGCTGGAAACGACGACGCTTTAATATTGTTGAGAGAACGGACATTATAATCCACTATTAGATACATAGTACATAATATGTACATACACCCATACACAGAATTGAACGTACACCCCTATACTAGCAATGTAACTTGTGCCTTTTGAAGACATATTTTCTCATATAAAAATCGCTTCTACAGCAAAACTTATTAAACATTTTTTGTTGAACATTTCATTTTCTTCATTTTTGTTTATATACATTTTTCTATTTTGTCTCACCGTTTCCGAGCTACAGTGACGTAAAACAACCTCTGTAAAAATTTTAATAAAACACCCATAAGAGCAATGTTTTATTTTATTAAAATGTTAACAGGGGGTTTTTTTAAGTCACTCTATCACGAAAACGGTGTGACAAAATAGAAAAATGTATATAAATAAAAATGAAGACAATGAAATTTTCAACAAATAATGTTTAACAAGTTTTGCTGTAGTAGCTATTTTTATATGGGAAAACATGTCTTCAAAAGGCATAAGTTACATTGCTAGCATAGGGGTGTACGTTCAATTCTGTGTATGGGTGTATGTGTATAATATATTTCAAACCACCTACGTATTTATTATTACAAAGTTTAAAAGAAGTTATTGGGTTAAAGGTAGCATAGCGAGGATTATTATTAATAAAATAAAAGAACAGTTTGTGTTGAAATATTTTTAATAAGCGGAAATGCATCCCCACACTTCTTGTCAGGTTCATTATGGTATGTTACAAAAGATTCTCTTCTTGCAATTTCAAGTTCAAGTTGCAAGTCGGGATGGTATGATTGACATTAAAGAATGTATGATTTCCGTTCTATGAACGATGGTGTTATTTGTTCAGCATTTGTTAAGGCGCTACTATTGCTGTTCTGTAAAATATTGTTGGTGAAAGCGGCAAAGTTCAAGAAAAGATAGACGTATATAAAGGTAATTGATGACGTGTTGTACAATTATACTGACGTGTACTAGCAGAACTTTCTTGTGGATAGAGATTTGTTCCTTATCTCACCTAAGTTTATAAACAAAATATCAGTTTCATGATTAGATATTTTTTGTATAAACTCGACTCATTTTCTATAATGCATATTATAAAATAGGAGTTGGCTGATGGTTCTTTTTTAAGTTCTTTTAAAAATTACGAAAAAAAGGACGTTTAGGCCCAGTTTTTCACGAGTCAAATCATGAGTTAACTCAAATTCAAATGGTTAACTGACAAGTAAAAGTGTCCCTCACAGATTTGAGTAATTATTTTTAGATATTTTTGGATTTTTTTGGACCTCTTATTTAATAAGAGGTCCTTAATTTTTTTAGCTGCTGAGACACGGATTTAGGGAGTATAATCGCCCTTCAAAAATAAGGTAAAATATCAAAATTTTAAATTTTCATATAGAAAGAGTTTTTTTGATTTGAATGAAACATATGCCAATATATTTTTTTTCGAAAAAGATATTGTATAATATGTTGTAGGAGAGAAAAGACTGTAGGTTACATATTTTTGGATTTTTCTCTAAATTAACATTTAAGGGATTAACAACCCCTTTCTTAACTATGCCATGTTAAAGTTAAAAGCTTAATAGGTAGTTCTTCTTCAGAGTCGACAAATTTCACCAAAAAGTATATAAAATCTTTAACTGCAAAAAAAATTAAAACTATTATTAGAAGAGCACAGTGCCGGATTTAGACTTGATAAGGCCCTAAGCTTTTAGATATGGGGCTCTTTATAAGTCCAAATATTATATGTCAGTGCCAAATTTCATTTTTGGCACTCGGACAATTTTTTGGGGTATCAAGAAAGTGGAGACCCTAAGCTATAGCTTTATTAGCTTATACGTAAATCCTGCAGCTGGAAGAGCATTATTTAAGAAAAAAGCCAGCAATATTAGGTATAAAGCTATAGCACTAGCTTATGCAGCTACAGTACCAGAATTTTTGAAATAGGTGGGCACAAATTGGGCCTAATATATTTGGGTTAACCAGGGACGGATAAAATTTAGAAATATACTCAAAAAAACACGTTATTGAAATAAGCACCTATAAAATGTTGATGGAAACTTGACTGGGCACTCCACGTAAAGTTTGTGAAGCACAATATTTGAGTTTTTTGAATTAATTCGGAAGAACTAAATTGGCCCCAAAATGTGATTGCTTAGAGGGGCCCTATTTTCATAGCGGGAGTGGGTAATTGGTCGTAACAGAAGGTATTATAAACAAGTTTAAGTATTTGCAGCTTTTGCGGGCAAGTGTTACTAAAATTGGTTTAGAAAAGACCTTCAAATATTATAAAACCAACATAAATCGTGTTTAGTTCAGAAGTTCTTGTTATAAATACAGAATGTTCCCGTGACCGTGGAGAACCTTCGAGGTGGTGATAAAGCACACTTCTCTAAGACAAATTTTCAAATAAAATTTTTGTCCAAGTACAAACTTTTGGGGGGTACCTCCCTTTAAAGCAAATTTTTGAATTTCTGATTTCAAACGACCATATAGCTCCGATATTATTGATTTGTAGGCTTAACGGATTAGAACTTTTTTAAAGATCATTCGCTTATCTACAAATTAAGTTATAACCTCTTATCGTCTAGAATCAATGTATTTCGAGTTATAAATTAAATTAAGTAAAAATTTTTTTTTAAATTCAGGTTTTTATTTTTTTTACTTTTCTTGCGAACTCCGTATCTCTTAAACGTAACGTGTTAGAAAAAAACTAGAGGCTTAAACTGGATAGGGAATTTTACGGGCTACAACTTTGGCCAAATAAATTGTTTTGGGTAACCAGCTCTTTTTACAGAAATTTTGAAAATAATGAACAAGGTGTAGGTAAAAAAAATAAATTTATAAAATTTATTTTAATAAATTTTCAAATTGGCTTCCCTCATAAATTATTATCATAAATTAACAAAATAATTAACGATAAACTAATGTGCTTTATAACAATGTTGCTCAAACGATGCTATAGGTACCTACCTAAATCAAATTGAGATTTTTAGCAATTTTGTAAATATATTTTTTGTTTAGTACACCTTGTTTATTATTTTCAGAATTTCTGTGAAAATTCTCTGTCCGGGTTAAGCCGTTAGTTTTTTCTAAAACGTTTTGTTTAAGAGATACGGAGTTCGCAAGAAAAGTAAAAAAAATAAAACCTGAATTTCTTTAACAGTTTTTTATTTCATTTAATTTATAACACGAAATCCGTTGATTCTAGACGATAAAAGGTTATAACCTAATTTGTAGATAAGCGAATGATCTTTAAAAAAATTCTAATCCATTAAACCTAAAAAAGCAATAGTATCGGAGCTATGGTCGTTTGAAATCAGAAATTCAAAAAATTGCTTTAAAGGGAGAGGTACCCTCCAAGGGTTTGGACTTGGACAAAAATTTTATTTAACCTTCAAGCAGGCGCGCGGCGTCGAATCGACCGCACTTGATACATTTTTGTTTATAATTAGTAGCCTCTTCTAGGTTAATTACAAGCAACTATATATCGCCATACCTCGCGATTTTCATATTGCACAAATTGCATTTGTTTCGATCGCGCCGTAGGCGTAAACGTGGAAAAGACTACACGCGCCTGTTGTCTAACTGGTTACCCGGGACGCCGTTTGTGAAAAAATGTTTCTTCCTTGGAAGAAAACTAAACTTTGGTTACTAAATACTATCATATTTTGATTTTATTAGTGTCAGTTTTTTTTATTTTTATAATTTTGATTTTATGTAATTATAAGTAAGATTTATGTTGCCAAGTTGAGACCTAATCCAAAAAAAATGTGTTTTTTTTTAATTATCATTTTAATTGTAATTAATAAAATTTAAGTAATGTTTTATAACTAAATTCGTTTCTTAACCGAAAAATAATTGTTATAATTTATTATAAAAAATAAATGATTGTTTAATTATTTGGTGCATTGAATCCCTAAAATTTACAATAGGTCTTTAAGGTTACGCGCGCGACCGCTGCTGTTCTAAATGAACACGCACTTGCTTGAAGGTTAAAACTGTGTCTTAGAAAAGTGTCCTTTATCAACACTTCGAAGGTTCTCCACGGTCACGGGACACCCTGTATAATTGCCCAAAAGTACTATATCCGCCTCTTCAGTCCTCATACCTTAAACACAAAAAATCTATGGGATAATTTTAAAAATTTTTAATTTTAAATTAAATAAAATTTCTTTACATTTTTAAAACTTTAATAAAAAATAAAAATTGGTAAAAAGGTTTTCTGTTTTTTTATGGTTAATGTCTTTACGAAGAAACATTCTAATTTATATAAATATAAATAAATCATGAGTTTTTGTAAGATAGCTAAAAGTTATTATTATAAATGTAATCAGTACGTCGGTAACTCGATACTATGTTTACGTTTTCAAACTGGTCTGAATGATTATACATTTGAAATAAAACTTGCATTACCCCTGCAATATATGCAATTGCATGGAAAAAATTCATAAAACGGTACATTTTATCGTAAAATTTATAGCTCGATTAATGACCAAAAAATTTTCAATTTTTTTTTAATCTGCAGGTAAAGGTTTATTCTATTTTGGTAAAGAATTTATTTTTTGATATCTAATATAGATTTTAATACAGAAGCGCTGAAAGTTAGCTATATTTCAAGAGGTTATTACTTAAAAAATCGATTTATTTTTAAAATTTTAAGCTTTTACCGAAATAGTTTAATGATTTACCTAATTAATTTTTTTTGAATCATTTAAAAATATTTATTATTAACAGAAGAAACTTAACTAATTCAAGACACTGCATTAAATGCTACAATAGTGGCGCCTTAAAGCTGAGAAATTCAAAATCCGTGCGATTTCGCGTTACATGAAAAAGTTTTCACTTTTTATTAGCAGGCATACATCGGCTGGTATGCATAGAAATGTTAAATATATTATCAACAATTTTGAAAACTTTTGCTACGGTACACGAAGAATTCCAACAAATTTTTTCCTTAGGCCTTGAACAAAATATTAGAAATCTAGTTTATATTACTAAATGATCTTCTATATTGTATTCTAATATAAGTACTATACTTATATCTTATATATTTATACTTATACTATACTTATATATTTCATATCTTAAAATACAAATTTAAATCTAAAGCGTTTGAATCAAATGTGTATAATTTTTTAACATAAAGATAAAAAGTATTTAATCGCCTGTACTGATTTTAATTTTAAAAAATTCGTTTTCCTAACATTTTTATGGTGATCCAATTAATTTATACATACTTCACGTTACAACTTGCAGTTTATAAAATAGTAATTCAAGGTAATAATTTTTACTCAATAAGGAACGGGTAATATGGAAGGTTACATCCTACAAATCGCCAGGAAACCCAGCGAATTCATTATTTTTACTTCCTTGTAAAAAAGGATGTTATTGTTGATTTTTTTGACGGAATTATCCGTTTTGCCTTCCCTGAATCCATTCTAACTTGTTTCGTTGTGAAGTCTGTACGTACGAATGTCTGTATGTCGCATAACTCAAATACGGTAGGTCGTAGAAAGTTGAAATTCAGTATTTGAGACTCTTATAGTATCTAATTGTGCACCTCCTATTTTTGGTTGCGATTGTCTGTGCCAAAATGCGCACAAAGGATTAACCAGATTCTAATTAAACACTACTTATTTTAGTCCATAATATTGTTAACTTCAATAAAACTAATATTTTTATGATAATTTTGTCGAATATAAAAGAATAATTAATTATTATTATTTATTAAATGTCAAGTTTTTGATGTCACAAACACCTTCTTAACCTTTTAAGGACGGGAATTTACGTTGAAATTGACCTTTTTTATGTACAAAATTTGTAAATTTGTAAAAAAAATCAATTCATTTCTCATGTAACGTTTCCAACCAACACTGTTGGGACGAGCTGGGACATACCCAGCTCGTCCGGAACGGAAAGTTCAAGAAGAAAATATTAATTAGACGATTTGAAGGTATTTTTCCAAGTAATTTAATACACTGGACAACGAAATAAACAGTATTGCGGATCGGAAAAATCATCTTCAAGGTCGTAACGCCGAAAAAGAAATTATTGCTAGTTCCTGCTGTAATAAAATTTACCAAAATGGCAATTTCTCACCACACCTGGAATAGGTGTCTTCCAGTATTTATTTTTTTTGTGTAGTGATGCCAAGATGTTAACTACCTTTTTAAAAAAATAAATGAAATTGCTTCCTCTTTCACTAAATGAAACTCGAAATTCAAATAACTGTATATTGAAAGCAAAAGAAGTGGTACAACAATTTCCAAAAGAATAAATATTGAAATCGGCAGCACAAAATGTAGCAGCTAGAACTACTTCATGATAATCCAGCGTCTCTACAAAACCAAACAGCATTAATAGGAAGGCAAAAAATTACTCACCGAGTACTCAGATCGTTTACAAACTCTCTAATGACAATGTTTGCTCCCTACCCAGCTGTTGTTTCCTCGGTATGGAAACCTTGTTGGTAGTCAACTGCTTGTTGGTGAAGATGATAACAGCCTCGTTGCACACTGCAGTTGGCGGATGTTGAACTTGACCTGAACAGGATGTTGGCTACCTAATACTTACAGTAGCACGACTTAAATTGACTCAACACACAATGGCCGGTAGATGGCCGTTGTTAGTACAGAAAAGATATTTGGATACGACTAACACCCGTCGTACTTGAAACTCGCAATGAAAAAAACTTGTTGGCAATATGGCTGATATGAAGTGATCTTCGGTATGCAAATCCCCAAGAAAACAATTGGTGTTAATGAGGAAAAGAAGTATAGCGTGAATCACATTTAACTCGGTGAACTAACCTACTTCACGTTGAATCTCTATGATGTTATAACTTATAAGATTACTTTAATAAATATTCGGCAACAACAAAATAGCACTAACTTCTTTTACGAAATTTGACAACGTCCTTCCTCTCGGACGGTTTAATCAAATCTGAAGTTTAGCCATAGTATAAGAAGTTATACAGTAGGGACACTCGGTGTCGGCGTCTTTGATGTTCGTGTTCCAGATTTTCAAGTCTGGGTTAAGTTCATTTGAGACACGTAGAGATGGCGCTGAAATATTAATTTAAATTTGAAATAAACCGCAAGAGACTTAATTATTTTAAAGGATTATTTTCACATTGTAATTGCTATTATTCATTTCAAAAACAATAATTTAGCATTGAACAATCGTTTAGAGTGAATATTCTTTAATTTATTTTTCTTAAATTTTGAAATATTGAAAAATATATTGAAATAAACCGTGTAATGCATTCTCTTAACGAGAGAAAGTAATGTTAAAGTACTTTCATTATTAAATTTTTAAAATTTTTACAAAGTCACCAAAATTTATTGTCAAATTATTAAATCTAGCGACATTTTAAGTGACTTGACAACACTGTAGCAAGTTGTGAAACAGCACGAATCACTGGCGAAAATGCACGAAACAGTCGCGACATCTGCTAACTTATGTAGGTACTTAACCCAGACTTTGACATGCGCATAAAAATTTGGAACACAAAATAATTGCGAGTGTCCCTACTGTATAACTTGTTATACTATGGTTTAGCGGTATTGCAAATAACCTTGAGCATTGAATGCGCTTGGAAGTGCGCGAAGGAAAACCATAGGTATAGCATGAACAATTATTGTGAAGCAATAAATTGTTCCACTACCAGCAGATTAGCACTTGGTTTTTCTGTCATGTGGATGATTTCTTACTATTGCCTACAATTATTATTATAATAATTATTGGCACCATTGTTAAAATTTTTATAATATGATATGATAATATAATATTAATCGATAGTTAACATTACACAAACAAAAGTTTCACTAAATCGGTATATCAAGTGCCGGTTGAACACGAATTTACTATGTTATAATTTAATATGCAGTAATAGGTTAAATTTAGGAGTCTATAAATTTCTAATACTTGAGACTGACCACTAATATAATTTCAATTTGTGAAGATTTTAAAAATAAAATAACAGAAACTAAGTCTTTGAATTAGCTGCCCGACGAATCGTAGTGTTTTCAGAATATTATGATACAGTCAATAGAATCGCAGTGTTCGAGCAGTCTTATATGCAGCAAGTCTTTACACTGAAATTGACAACAAATTTGGTGCGTGCAGATCTTAGGGTCTAAATAAAAAGAACACTTTCCTCAAGCTTGTATTTATATCTTATGTACTAGTTTCGGCTTTTGCCTTCATCAGCATAATCGTCAAAAAACTCAGAGATGCAACAAAAAACCAACATGCATAATAAGAGTTTTTTGACGATTATGCTGATGAAGGCAAAAGCCGAAACTAGTACATAAGATATAAATACAAGCTTGAGGAAAGTGTTCTTTTTATTTATATATTCGCTTCGGGGGGATTTTTAGCAATAATGATCTTAGGGTCAGTTGTACAAAGCTCAGGTAAAAGTTAAACCAGGTTCAACTCACTGTTGATCCAATCAGAGTGCTCAAAGTCAAAGTTAACTCTGGTTCAACTTTGATCCGAGTTTGATCCTCTGTTGTACATCTGACCCTTAGGCAAATTTGGAAATTGCCGAAAATATTTTACAGCAAGTTCTAAAATATTGCTTACAACTATTTACTTATAATAAATTATACCTGCGGATTACCTGTAAATCGATTTTTATCACTACCTACCTACAAATGCATTTAAGGTTTACCTGCTCTCGGGTCTTATAATCAGTGATTTTCTATATTATAGATACCAAAAGCCGTATACCTGCCTTAAAGAGCAGTGTTCTTAGGACTACGCGGCATATGTTTTTCTACCCATCTCTTTCTACTACTTTTGTTAGATAGCAGTTATCTCTTTTGCAGCCTCGATTTGCTCGTATTAGTATGCAACAACTGTGGAATTACGTTTTTGTTAGCTGTCATTATAAGTTTTTGAAGGTTATGTACATATTTTATACATTTTTGAATTTAAAATCGCAAAGAAATACCAATTTCTTTCCGATATATGCACCGATATCTATATAATATAATGTAAATTGTAATTTATTTATATTTATAATCTTTGATTATAATCTTTGATGTAGTTAAAATAAATTAATTATTAATATAATTTGTTATAAAAATAATAATAAGTTTCATTTCACATTATTAATCAACGGAGTCGGCAAGGTCCACTCATCAAAAATCCACTAATTGCACAGAAATAAAAGCGTTTGTACAAATATAAATCTTGATATCTATTTTTTATGTCTACTATGTACTAAATTTATATTAGAAATTTAAAATTCATTTCATTAGAATTTGAAATTTAAAAAATTTCGAGGTTAAATAATGCGTTGATTTATTTACCACTTTATATTCTTTCAGAAAACTGTATAAAAGCAATATTAATAATTGTAAAAAATTTATTTTAATAATATAATAAAAATATTTCCATATTTTAACAATTTTTAACAAATAGCTGTCAAAATTTAAAATATTGCCACCTAATATGGCCGTCTGGTATTGGTTGAGGTTCGTAGAGAGAGACAACTGAAGAAAATATTAAAAATCTAGACAGAGTAGAAAGAGATGTCCGAAAATAATTTGTCGTTGATATGTAAAGAACACAATTGACGTATGTCTTGGTATCTATACTATAGAAAATCACTGCTTATAATCCTTAAACAATATTGTCAAAAAGTTTTAAGTTCATGTCAACTATGTATTAAAAATTATTGACAATTTTTGTCACCGAAACTGCACACGAAAAGTTGTCAACAATTTAGTGTGCCAACTTGCTGTATGTCATACAGCTTTTAGCCACATTGCCTGTACAGTTCTTTATTAAGTAATATTGGACTAAGAAAGATTGAATAAGATAACTAAAGAATGTTTCAAAATGAAGGAAAGATTTAATTTAAAAAAAATAGCTCATATTTTTTCAGCAAATGAAGATCTTTTTATTGCATTCTAAAATAAACATGTTACGATTATGTATGGAATCAAATATCCGGTAAATGGCATCCACGGCTCTGAACACCGGCCCTTGCATTTTTCATGAAATTTTCGATCACATTTTGACAAAGATATGGCTTTATCTCACAATTGACGCGTTGGATCTCGGCCTTAAGCTCAGGAATTGTTTGTGGTTTATTCACATAGACCTGAGATTTTACAGAACCCCAAATAAAGAAATCGCACGGCGTTAATTCACACGATCTTGGTGGCCAGTTGATATTGGAATTTCGGGACACGATTCGGTCTGGAAATCAAATTTCCTCAAATTTTTTGATTAATCTTTGAATCGTTGACTCATTTGGTGTACTTTCACGACCGAAAATTCAGCAAAGTTTGGAGCAGTTTCAGCGTAATGGATTTTCACAATGATAACGCGATGTTCCTTTGTATATCGCTCCATTTTTAATAATAGGAACCAACATAGATGATAGATGTAAAATTTCAGAGCTGAGACTTGCAAAATAAAAAAAATGACGCAACATTAAAATCTTGTGCTCATTTTGCAACACCTTTCAGTTAATGTTTTGTTACTTAGCGGTTTGTAGTATAAGTAGTGAAGTTTTAAAATGTTAAAAGTTCTTATCGATATAATATTATAGTCAAGTCAATATAGGTTTTTAACTTATATTTAACATATGCGGTAGCCATATTTTTGTGTGATATAAATTTTATTTTATACAAACAACTTCTAATCATAATTTTGGTGTAACGGAACATATTTTAATTCATGCAATAAGGGATTAACAGGCAACAATTGCAAACAAATGTGAATTTTGGATTTAGGTAGAAAATTGATTGTGGAATTGAAATCAAATAAAAAAAACCGTCCTGCAAGTTCGAAAAAAAAAGGGAGAATAATAACCAAAGCATGAGTTAAAAGTACAGTAATTATTTAAAAATAATAGAATAAACATAACTAACTTATTATCTACGCAAGTAATTAAATATAGTAAGCGTCTACGCCCCAATAATGTATCAAAATAATATACTATTTTATCTGAATAGGTTTGATGAATTCCACGTTAATTAATTCTAGCGATTACCTATTATTACTGAAAATTGAATGAGTATTTTTAAATACTATTCTACTAAATCGATATTCTTCGATTTAAAAATGTTTGTGCATTTGGGTTTAGTGCAGACGATATCTTCCAGTACAGACCACAATTTATAATCCAGTGTGACTATTAATAAGTAAATGTTTTTCAAGTCACTAGTTACTTTTTTTTCACTTTGTACTAAATTTTTTTCAAAAATCCAAGTCTTATGTCGCTGAACGTGGTGTTATTAAAAGACTACTAGCTCATCTAGTATTGGTTAGTAGTCTTGAGACGATGTTTTAACACTACAAAAATGTAACTGTGCTACCTCCCTCCGATTTTCTTTAGACATTTTATATTTATTTAATCACCCATAAACAATCCCAAATAGATTTGTGATATTTAATAATAATTATGTATTTGTCAAAGTATGATATTTAACAGAACTAAACAAAACGTTAAAATAATATTGTAGAAGTTCAACAGCAAAGTGATTAAATGCAATACGTGTAGAAAATCATTATCTAAAAACCAAACAGACAATTACTGCTTGACAAGTTAAGTTTTTTTATAAGACTTTACAAAACATTTTTATAAGACGTTTTCATAACATAATATTATTCATTAATATTGTTTTTCAAATATTTTTAGTCCTTAACCTGTCAAGTCGTAATTAATGTTTTTCTTTTAGTTTTTTAAATAATGATTTTCTACGTATTGTATTTCTTCACAAAACTATTAAGATTGAATTTCTTAACGTTTTGTTTTAGTACTGTTAAATATCATGAAATCGGTTGTTTATTTTGCTTTTATGATATAAAAAATAAGTTTATAAAAATCAAAGCGTGGGTCGTTGCAAAAGCTTTCATGGGTCAGTGTCTGGCCCGTGGGTTATAGGTTCGTCAATACTACAACTATATAGTAAATATGTATATAGTCCTACTCGCTATAAGTAAAAGTTTGGTAAAATTTATAAAACTATTTCAAAATTGCTTACCACTTACCTTTCTTACCTTATATGGGTTTGTCTCTTCCGCACAACTTCAGAATAAATAAAAAAATTTTGAAGTAGTTTTGTAGTAGAATGATTAGAATTACTCTACAGAAAGTACTATCATTGACTATAGCAATTATCAAGACACGCAGCCATATATGTTTTAATGCAATACTAAATTGTCGCGACAACTAGATGGCGCTAATTTTCAATGTAAATCCTCATTAACAATTATTAATCTCGCGATCCATTCCGTTAGAACGTGTGGACAGTATAGTGCGCGGAGTGCGTTCGAGTGAGAGGGACATAGAATTTACAATTCTTCCATATGGCTGCGTGTCTTGATAACTACTATAATCAATGGTACTATGTAGTTTTAGTGCTAAAAATAGTAGAAAACTCATTTTGAAAAATTATAGTTCGAATTTTGATCTTCATCATAGAGTAAGAGTTGGAAATCTAATAAGCATAGAGTAAGAGTATAAAATCTAATAAGCCATAGAAAAGTTGTATAATTTTTCATTGAAAAATTAAAAATTTATAAGTTTTGTTTTAATTCTTTAAATTGTAAACTTGAAAACAATTTGTATGATCATCTGTTATACCTGCGAGTTTTCAGATTTACTTTGAGGTAAATTTTGCTGTAAGTCTAAAAAAAAACCTATAAAATTGTTGATGAACTTATTTTTCTTATTCGTTACAACTCGGAAATAAACCCTAAGTAGTCATATTATCTTAGGAACACATAATACATTTATTTTTAAGACTTAAAAAAGTATATTATTAATATATTATGTACAAGCTCAGCGTACAAGCCTGTATGAACTCAGATTTACGGGTATCAAATACATAGTACGGAAACCGCCCTTAGAAATGTAATTGAAACAATTAAATCAATATAATACCGCCCTAAATAATACCGCCCTACATAATATACTTAATTGTTGAGTATAGTTTTTGTATAGTGACCATTTGTTCTACACCGATTGTTTTATATTTGTACCACGATTTTTATAAATTTATTGTTGTTAATCATTTAGATAAATGTACTATTTTAAATAATATTAATGATATTACAATAAAACATTTAAAAACATATTACTATGAAGAAGTCACCAATAAATATTGTGATGTACTAACTAGTATGTGTTATATGTATAGTGTTCTGAAACAAAATTTTGTAAAAAAATATACGAGTAACATTTTATCTTTATGCAAATGTTGTTTTATTTAATTTTCATTTTATTAATTATTATAGAGTGCTTGTATGCTGCAACGTCACCTGAATACGTTCACGAGAAATATTCTTCACTGTTATATTTTATACGGAACCTATTCTATTCACAAAGAGGTCTCTCTCAACAGAGAACAATTCTGTGGTGGGGAGGAAAAAGAGTATAAGTCAAAAATCTGCTCCCAACCGTTTACGACAGTTATAAAATAAGTATAAATAATACAGAGTAAATATACATTTGAATGACATAATTAGACCTCACCTAATTGAACTATTATTAATTGGTCGATCTTGCATCTAGCAGTAAGCATTCAAACCTCTTTTTTCGCATATCTCAAATTTTGACTTATATTCTTTTTCCTACCCACCACATAATTTTGATCCGGGTTATTTTTGAATGTAGCGAATTCTAAAACTAGTATGGCTCAGGTAACTAAACAAATATCCCTCAGTTCCGGGCGCCCCTTAATTGGGGAGAGAGTGCGAAAAATCTTCCGGAGGAAAGACGGTTTGCAAGAGGACGACAAAATGCGAATTAGTACCTGGAATGTGCGTAGCTTATGTCAGTCTGCAAAAGCAAATAATGTATTGCAAATGTATGTATTGAGTCGACTGACCATTGACATCTTGGGATGTAGTGAAGTCAGATAGCCTAATTCCGGAAAATGTACAATAGACCAGTACTAATCTTTCATAGCGGAGATACGACTACACGAAATAGAAATGGTATTAGGTACTATTATAATCAGCAAGAAAGTGATTAATGCAGTCATTCATTAATGCAGAGAGCACTCTGATTGGTCTATATTTTTTACCAACCGAAAATTATATTATAATAAAGTTAGGACTAAAAATATTTGAAAAAGAAAATAATGAATAATTTCGTTATAAAAAAGCAATTAAAATTTAGTAATCATATCCTATAGCTATTAAGGCAACTAGTGTTTTATAGACTGTTTAAAAATCGAGGTTGTAGTTTAAATCCGAGCGACCGCAGGGAGTGAGGATTTAATAGAGCGAGATTTTTAATCTATAACACACGTGCAGTCTTCAATGCTGTTTCTAACACTAAAATATCGTATTAGATTTTCTAATAAATTCAAAAAATTTAATAAATTATTTTATCCAATATCTCGCAATAGAGGTATAACTATAGTTTTTTAAATAAGTAAAATAACATATAACTCACTAGTGACTTATGTAACTTATGAGTGGGGTTGATATTATAACTCACTCACATTTTTAATAATTATGCCTAATTATTTAATACACCTACTTTATACTAGTTTTCATAATTTAAATCTGACATTTTAATACGTCAAATGTCAAAACAATTAATTACATTTTAAACTATTATTACGAGATATTGGATAAAATCTTATATGCCACGCGTGTGTTAATAGCAAATAAGTCACTAAGAAAATAAACTTTCTCGCGTTACTTATTTGTCATATAACACACTTGTACCATATAAATAGTTATAAACCTGTCGCAATCATGTCACACTACACAAAATGCAAAGATTTCCATGGTTGGTATAGTAATCAAATAATATCAACAAATTAAAAAAAAACAATAGTCATCGTTGAAATGTGCGAAAACGTTCCACAAGAAATAAAATATAAAGGAAACGAATTGCGGGGCAATTTTACCTACGAAGTCTATTAGTGCGTACGAAAAAGTGTAGGTATGTTTCATTTCAAGACTGGAAAAATAGAAAAAATATCGTGGAAGTAACCGAAGATGTCATATTGTTTTTTTTTCATAAAAGGGTAAGTGTGTAGTAGTTAGATACATAGAACTTTTTCAAAAGCTAATTCATATTACATTTACAGTCGGAAAAGTTGTCACCTTATGGGTTATGACCAAAAAGAAAGAAGATTCAGTATAATTAATGAAGGTAGTACTTTGTATTGTATTGTATTGTATTGTATTGTATTGTAAATTGTACTTTCAACTTTTGAGATAATTATTATTGTAAAAATTATAAAATAAATGTTGAATAATTATGCAGCAACATATTTTTCACAATTCCGGGACTTTACTCCCGCCTTTGCGGGACTAAAGTAATACTTTTTTCCCGTGCCTTTATTGCGCGCTATTGATCTGAAATTTTGCATATAGCTGCTTACGACAAATCGCTGAGGGGTTACTGTAACGGGGGTAAATTTTTTGCTGGGTTTTTTGATATTTAGCGCCGTTTTCGAGCAATTTCAAAATCTCAAATTTAGTTATTAACCAATGTAATTCAGCATTTTCAGCGAAATTGTGAAAATTAGTATATACACCTTGGGACTAAGGTTCTTTTCATCCCGTGTGCGATTTTTGCACTCGGCTAACACCTCATGCAAAAACCTTTGCACGCGGGATGAAAAGCAGCACCTTAGTCCCATGATGTATAATATACTATTTCAATATCTTATAAAATACGTTGTCATTGACGTCGTCTGGTGCAAAGTTATGAGAGTTTAGGACTGCGTGTTCAGATAGGCCCGTTTTGTTTGATTTGTGTTTGACATCTTGTAAGTGCTGGTAAATACGGACCGAGAGCCTTTGTCTAGTTTGTCCAATATAAAAAGATTGACATTCAAACTTGACAACTGGAATTTTGAAAACAATTATCCACTTCTAGATTCTGGATTTTAGGTAGGAAGGTAGGGAGGTATCCCCACGCGCACTTAGGCTACTAAATCGGGCCCATTGTACTGTCTCCAATACAGCGGCCCTCCGCCGCTCCGTCCTGTCACCTCTCAAGCCACCCTGTCTCCAGGATGATTTTGAGTATTTTGGCAGGCGGTGCCGCTGGTTCTGGCCATGTTAAGTCAGAAGTCCCCTAGCATGGCACCTCTAGTTGACGCTAGCGACGGACAGTAACAGAGCACATGTTTCGCTGTTTCGTCTGCTCTGTTGCATCCTCGACATCGGGGGTATCTACGAGTCCCAGTACGTTGAGATGTTTATTCAGTTTGCAGTGTCCAGTTAAGATCCCTGCAATTGCCCATAGATTGACTCTGAACAGCTTCAAGTAAATATTTTGAATGTTTACTGTAAGATGCTTTAATCGCTGCCCTTGACTGTCTTCATTCAGTTTCTTTTGTCCATCTGCCAGAGTGCAGTTTTAGGATGTGTTGTTTTAGGAGGGTATCCATAGTGTTAACAGCTGGCACAATCATCAGCTCCGGACCGCAGGGAAGGCTGTTGGAGCCGTTTCTTGCCAGCTCGTCCGCTTTTACGATACCCTCGTTACTTTGATGCCCTTTCACCAACAAAAAGGGAAATGACATTTAAATTAGATACCTCAGTGCCACAAGTGCCGCTTTGCTATCTGTAGATATTTGAATGTTTTTGTTGCAGATACATTTATCTTGGACTGTTTTTGTGTAGTACCCATAATTTCCGCTTGGAAAACTGATGTGTGCCTGCCCAGCGGTATGCTCATGTTTAGATCAAGTTCAGCCGAGAAAATTCCTGCTTCTGAGCCAACATTGTTTTTAAAGCCATCCGAGAATAGACATATGTCATAGTCGTTGGTTTCTGTTGGATTCAACAGGATATTGCATTTTCTATCGAATATGTATTTAGGTAGTCCAGTAACCAAGTAGTTTTAGCTGACAAATTTCTGTGGCAAAGGATTGAAAACTGATTCCTATGTAATTACCGAAATTTTGCGAAATTTTGTTCGCAAACCTCAAATTCGGATTCTACCACTAAAATTACATAGTAATCAGTTTTCAATTCTTTGCCACAGAAATTTGTCAGCTAGACCCTCTTTTTTCGATGTGGTTACTGGACTAAGGGGAGACTCTGTCAGGTTCAAGATGCAGCAAAGGCACTCTGGTTGAGTAGTCCTCTAAAATCCGCATGTGACCCACAGTTCCTCACTTATGGTTTCACTGTCCCCAACATCGTAGCCTTAACCACCATCTCCTGCACATGAAGATCAAGTGGTGGGATCCAGAGAAGGACCTCCAATGCCGCAGTGGGTGCATCACTCCCGTTACGGCCAGACAGATTAGTCTCTGAATCCGGTGCAGGAAGGATGCTGCTGTTACTTGTTTGGTTCTGGGCAACCAGACAAGTGCATCATAGCAAAGCATAGGTCTAACAACCTCAGTGTAGAGCCAAAAGGTGATCCAGGGAGAAAAACCCCATGACCGTCCCATCGCCCTCCGGCACTGCCAGAACCCTATTCCCGCCTTTCTAATTTTAGTTTTCAAGTGTTTTCCCCAGTTTAGCTTCTTGTCAAGTATTATTCCCAGATACTTGACATCGTCCGTCAGTTTTAGAGGAGTTCCCATTAAGTTAGGCATTGTCATGCCAGGTAATTTTCTTTTATTGGTAAACAGAACAAACACTGTCTTTGTCGGGTTGACTGAGAGAGAGTGTTCAATGCACCATTCCTCCAGTATTTTGAAAGCTGTCTGCATTAGTATGCAGAGCATGTTTTCAAATTTGCTAGTAAGCAGTATGCATGGTCATATCATCTGCGTATCCTATGGTATAAAAACCTTTTTCGTTAAGGCGTCGTATAAGGCTGTCCACTACCATTATCCACAGTAGCGAGGAGAGTACTCTCACCTGAGGACAGCCTCTAGTCAAACACCTCTGATCTTTATGTCACCGACGCATACCTCCACAGCTCGCCACTTCAGTATAAAACTGATCCAGTTGGCAATGGTCGTGGGAACACCATATCGGCATAGCGCTGCATTTATACTTCCAAAGGTGGTTTATCGACCTATCGACGCGCTCCACCACCTTGTGTAGAGCGGTCTCAGTAGATCTCCCCGGGATATACGTGTGCTGGTTTACGTGTAGTAATCTATGTATCAGAACCGTATCACTTATCTCTCTATCGCACAGTTTTTCTAACGTTTTCAAGAAAAACGAAGTCAAACTGATTGGTCTGTAAGATTTTGCAGGGAGTAATCACTTCTACCTGGATTAGGTACAAACAATTATCCGATTTAATGCACTTTTTATAACATTAGCAAATAGTACAATTCGGCGTTTCAAATGACATCTTTTGGAGCCGGTAAAGTATTCCAGGACCAATATATTATGCCAACTTTCAAAATTCAAGGGCAAATATACCATGTCGCATAGGATCACTTTTATTAGTTTTCCACGCTAAACATACGTTTATACAAATCTATTTCATGGGTGACAATGATCTTCAAGTTAATCAGCGATGCAGTGCGATTTCAAACACCAAACGTCATATTATATCAACTTTGCAAACTTTTTGCACCAACATAACGCCTTCATAAAGTTGTTCAAAACATCAATCGATGACTTGCGGGTGGATAATTACCTACGCAATCTGCAGACAAAACACCAGTTGGGCAGCATGCCAGACGCTACAACGCTCCTACCGTCAATGAAGTGGCGATTATTATAGTTGGGGAAGAACGTGAAACGCGTGATATAATTCTGTATGGACGGAATAACACAATTGTGCGTGTCGCTTTTTTAATAATTGTTAATGCTACGCCATTGGTTTTCATTTCTGCGCACCTCGTAGCGCTTTCATTGCTCAAGGCTATTTGCATTACCGCTACGCTAAAGGGCAGATTTGATGAGACCGTCATTGAGTTGAGACGCTGTCAAAGTTTGTTCCGAAAGTTAGTGTTTCTGATTGTTTCCGAATATTTAGAAAAGTAAACCATCAATTTTTTTGAGTTTCAACGCGAAGTCGGTTGTTAGCCGAGTTGAAGTACTGCGCTATATTTTTTCAACATCACCGGTTGCCTTCTTGGGGATTTGTAAACCTGAAGAATTCAATCCAATTCAGCCATTGCCAACAAGTTGTATTATTCGATTTCAAGTTCGAATAGTGTCAGTCGATACCAATATCTTTGCTCTACCAACCATATGTAATCGACGGCCAATGTGTGTTTGTGTGCATCAAGTTTGTGCTACCGTAAAGTGTTGGTCCAAACATCTTGTTTCGATCCCAGTTCGACATGTGCAAGGAACCGTTACCATTTCCACCATCAAGTAGCAGCAGTCGACTACCAGCAAGGCTTCATACCGACGAAACGGCAGTTAGGTAGGGAGCATTCAAAATCGCTCTAAAGTTTAAATTTAAATTTTAAAGTTTAAATTTTTTTGCCTTCCTATCTATGCTGTATGTTTTCGTGGAAACTCAGGAGTTTCTCGATTTTTGTAAAGTAGTTTGAACTGCTACATTTGTGCTGACGATTTCAATTACATTTTGTTTGGAAATTATTGTACTACAAATTTTGGATCTAATATACCGTTATTTTATTTTGAGTTTCATTTAAAGAAAGAGGAAGCAACTTCATATTTTTTTGCCTCCTTATTTAATAAGAGTTAGTTACTACTATCTGGGCATCGCCACAAATTATTACTGGAAGTCACCTATTCCAGGTGTGGTGAGAAATTGCCGTAAGGTAAATTTCATAACACGCTAAAACACATCGATCTTACGATGCGTTGCAGTTTCCAGTACTTCTTTGGGAGAGAAAGATGGGTATTACTTTAAAATTATGCAAACTAATCCAGTTACGGGTAAATAACTGCAGAAAAATGTATCACCAATGAATGTACCCAAATGAAGCAAATATTATTCTGCTGTCGCGCTGTCAACTTTTTTACCAATACGTGGTTGATATGTATGCGAAAATTGAATCTGAACGTCTCCTCTTCATTCGATTAAACTTCATTCATATAAATCAAAAATCTTTGCGCTCAGAGGAGTACATTCATTTACGAGATGCGATCGCGAACGATGGCAACGATCAGCGACATTGACAAAATGGTAATACTTCAGAAACTTTTCCTGGCAGTCCACGACTCATGCATGAATACGCACAAGACGCAATGACATATTATGTGCGTTCATACAGAAGACGACCCGATTTTTTTTATCACTTTCATATGCAATCCAGCATGGGATGAGATAAAAGAGCTTCTATTGCCAGGTCAAGCTCCATCCGAATGACACGATTTGATTGCACGAATTTTCAAGAAAAAACTCTTGAAATTGCTGGATTTTATTGTGAAGCATCACATTTATGGTGATTACCGCTGCTGGATGTATTTCATTGAATGGCAAAAGAGAGATCTTCCCCATGTGGATATTCTCATGTGGCTCAAAATGAAAATATACGCTGCTCAAAATGACGATGTTATTTGTGCAGAAATACCAAATCCTGAAGAAGATCGATTGCTGTTCGATATTGTCACTAAAAATATAAAGTTTGGGTCATGCGGTACTATGAACCCACATTCACCATGTATGGCAGATAACAAATGCATGAAAAAGTATACCTATCCCAAACAATTTATTCATGAAACTTGCTCTGGTGATGACGGCTATCCTTAATACAGACGTCGTAAAACAGCGATGGATGTCGCACAGCTAAAATCAGAATGAAAAATGCAGATATTGAAATCGACAACATTGTACCATATTTGCCTGTATTGTTGAAAGCATTTAAAGCGCATATCAACGTGGAATATTGAAATTCCGTCCAATCTATCCAGTACATATGCAAATATTACGTCCACAAAGGCAGCGATATGGCAGTATTCGTCTGACGCATTGGGGCGTATATACACGGTACATCCAAATAATGCCGAATGCTACTATATTTAAGAATGCTGCTTATTTACGTAAGAGGTCCAATTTCATTTGCAAATTTGAGAAAGATTGATGGTGTAGAATGCTCGACATACAAAGAAGCTTACCAAAAACTTCGTATATTCGAATAGACCAACATTGGGAAATTGCATTGATGATGTCTCTGTCTTCACTCATCAGTCATTCACGACAAATACAAATATTATTTGCTATCATTTTGACCACATGTTTGCCATCCAATCCTAACGATCTGTGGGAAAAATCCATAGAGAACTTAAGGATGTATGGGAGATACAATCGGAGACAAAAGTAGGGTTAATTTGAATTTCACAAATATTGGTTTTATGTGTGTAGTAAAATACTTTTTAAATATCATAAACGATAAACAAAATTATAAAAATGCATGAAGAAAGGCTTTTTTCGCTTAAATCGGTTCATTTTCAGAAATTACAAAAAATATTAAATTTGACATAACAACATTTTTATTAGTGACTATCCCTGCAATCCAACCTACTAACAAAATATAAATATAAAATAATTTTTATGAGTAAAGATTGATATTTGTTATTAAAACTGATAAAAACCGATATATACATAATATTTATAAAACCAACAAGTGTTAAATATGTTTAGGGTTCTTTTTACGTCGAAATTTATATTATTTGTAGAGAATGGAACGTGACAACTCCTTATCGGCTGTTCAATTACCTACTAATTAATTTCTCGAGAACGGGGTAATAGTAAACCGTGATGAAATTTTGCTAAAACCTTCTTCTATTTACAAGCTATAACTACAGAAAATTTCAAAAAATTCTTATATTTTGATCATATTATATTTTAATCTAATATATTCGATAAAATGTTGTTTTTCATAAAATGATTTTAAATTATATAATTTTTTTTTAGGATTTCTTAAGATTTTGCTTTAGATTTTTATTTAGAAGGGTATTTTACTGTTTAACACCTTGTGATTTTCCCTACAAGCATACTCTTATGCAAACCCATAGATGTGATTTTCATGAATTTTAACAAAAAGTCAACATCAAATTAAAACTGCAAGAACTATTGAACGGTGTAGTGAATCGATTTAAAATATTTTTAATATATCGCAAAGTCAATGATGACATGTGTACCAATTTTCATCGATATCTTAAATTTTTCAGTTTTATTTTTTGTCTCCTATACAGTGCCGGATTTACATATCTGGGGGCCCTAGGCCACTAAAGAATCATCAACTTTCTTTTCCTCTTTGTATTAGCAAAGAGTATGTATATATAGAGGGACAGCCATTAACAAATATTTGTCACAAGTTTTTGTTAATGGCTCTGCTACGCCATCTAGTAGACGGTGTGATCTCTACGTTTTAATTTTTAATTTATGGCTGATCCTTTGTATACAGGGGAGTATTTTTACAAAAATAAGTTTTTACATGTTAATTTCCTATGTTCAGCTAACTCATTCAGCACCCTGTATATAGAGGACCAAAAATAAAGACGTAGAGATAACCCCCTCCACTAGATGGCGTAGCAGAGCCATCAAGAAATACTTGTGACAAGTATTCCCATAAGAGCTGTCCCTCTATATATACATACTCTTTGGTATTAGTAAAAAACAACAACATTAATTATTGCAAATTTGCTAGATAATTTATTTTTACAGAACAAGGCTTTATTTTAGATTAGGTAGGCATAAAGTTTTAAAAAATGCATTAAATCTTTATATATTATATTCTAATAAATGGTTCTTAAAAGTTTTTGGAGGTACGCTGAGGGGCCCTTGCAGCGTCCGGGGCCCTAGGGCAACTGCCCTTTTTGCCCTAATGTAAATCCGGCACTGCTCCTATACATCCTTAAGCGAAGACATTTTGCATCGCATTCGTATACTGTTAGCAACGATAATACCATTTTATTTTCAAATAACAGTTTCACTCATTTGGGTGGTATATACGTATAAACTTTTATAATTGCGAAAATAATGCATTTATAAAAATCTAAAAACATCAAAAATAGCTTTAATTTATTTAGAACCATTTCTTATAAGATGTCACGAAGTCCCAAAACGCTGTGAAAAATCCAAACAGAGATATACACCGTCAAAGTCAAAGAATTTCCCTATGCGGGAATATAAGGGTTAAGTTAAGTTAAGTTGGCATTCACTTAAATGCCAAACTGAATGTACGCCTATGTGCTTTGTGTTTGGTCTAGGGACTTTCTGTTCTTTAAGTTCTCTCAGAATGTTTGGTTAACCCAGTGGTTAATCAATATTTGGAAAAAGTAATCGAAAAAAATTGTGTTCAATTACTTATTATAGTAATAATGGGTGATAGTAGTGACGATGAAAGTAGTTGGATATTATATAAAAATAGACCAGAATGGAAAGACGTGGAACCGGTGCCCCAAGATGATGGTGACTCCGGTGTTGTTTCGATACAATACACTGAAAGATGTAGGTCTTTTTTTTATAAATTATGACTATAAATTTGTACTCTAAATATTTTGTTTTAATTAAGACATATTTTTAACATTTTATCTATGTAATTTTTCAAGTTAAGGATGTATACGATTACTTTCGTGCAATTTTAAAATCTGGTGAAAAATCTGAACGTGCTTTGAAATTAACCGCAGATGCAACACATTTAAATCCTGCCAATTACACCGTATGGCAATACAGGTAATACATTTGTGATTTTTAAGGTATTTATTTCTTATTTGTAATGCATAACAATTTTTAAAGGAGAGACATTTTGAAAGCCTTAGATAAAGATTTATATGAGGAATTAATTTACATTAGCAAAGTAATTGAAAATCATCCGAAGAATTATCAAGTTTGGCATCATCGACGAATTTTAATTGAATGGTTAAAAGATCCGTCTAAAGAGCTTGCTCTAACGGAATCAGTTTTAAGTATGGATGCTAAAAATTACCATGCTTGGCAACATAGACAGTGGGTTATTCAAACTTACAAGTAAATTACTTATTTAGTGATTTTATAATTTACTTTATTGATTTATTCTTTTAGTCTTTTTGATGAAGAATTAAATTATGTTGATCAATTACTGAACGATGATATTAGAAATAATTCAGCATGGAATCAGAGATATTTTGTTCATAATAATGGAACAGGATTTACCGATGAAGTGGTTAAAAATGAAATTAAATATACTATTGACAAAATTAAAATTGCTAAAGAAAATGAAAGTGCGTGGAACTTCTTAAGAGGGTATGTAGTTTATTGTTTGGTGGTTGTAATTTTGATTATCCAATTTAGTAGTAATTATTTTGTAAACAACCTTGATCTAACATTGCATTACGGCATTTGTTAGTCTGCAGATGTGCTGAAAATTTAATATACATGCAATGTAGTTTATGCCACTTTGAAAAATAATTATATAACGGCAAACTGTTTAATAATTTTTATTAATTTAAAAAAAACTTTCAGGTCAAATGAACAAATGTTTGTAATTAATAGTATTTGTTCAATCCTGCTATTGAAACATGTCGTTTCTTACTTGGATACGCAACTAGAAACCGTTTGTTTTACTCACTCAAATTATATCTATGGTAACGGGTGGGCGAAAGACTTTTCACCCACTAGTGAGTGAAAAATGCAGTCATTCATTAACCTGCCTACGTTCTTTATAATAATATTAAAATGTTTTAAAACCAAAGCTAACTTTTTTTTAAATTATTTTGCGCGCAAAATGCGCGCTATCGATCTAAAATTTTGCATAAAGCTTCCTACGACAAATTGCTACGGGGGCTTGAGTACGAGCAAAGGGGGGTAAATTTTTAGCTCAGTTTTTCGATATCTAACGCCGTTTTCGAGTTATTTCAAATTCAAAATCTCAAATTTAATTATTGATGACACGAATTATAATAAATTGTATTTTCATAAATTTTTTAGATTTATAAGTGCAGGATTGAACAAAACGCTATACATAACTCGTGGAGAAACCCTTTCGCTCACTTATTTGCCTCTGCACACTCGCCTGTCGGCTCGCGTGCAAAACTGGCAAATGCGTGAGCGAATCTTTCGGTTTCTCCACTAGTCATGTAATATACTATTATTTCCCTGGTTATAATTTATTATTACACATTTGCATTTTAAATAACATTTTTTAAATAGTTCATCAAAAATTTATTAAAATATTTAATTAAATGTTTTTGTATTATTATTATGTTAAAGGTTTTTAATAGCTGTGATCATTATGCTCACTAGGCTAGGCCGATGTCGAATTCGAACACACAGCTTCTTATTCTTAGTCAGTTATATTCTCAACAATATATTATACCACTGTAGAGCAATTTAACATTAATTTAATGATTTCAAAATTTATTATCAATAGAATACAATTTGCATTTATTCAATTTACTCGAGTATCCACTCATCTGAAAAACCTAGAATACCTGTAAAAGTCGGGAAATTTAAAATTAAAAAAACAATATAAAATATTACGTATTTTATCTATAAGTAATTCATAAATTAATAAAATTTACAGTTTTTGGAATTAGCCAAGGTTTGCAGTCATTTATGGTATTTTCAATTTTATTCAGGGAAAACCTGGACAAGTTTCCAAATTTATTTAAAGAAAAATATATGGAAACTCTGTTTACATAAAAACTACAAACTCAACGATAAAATATTCAGAGTATCCCGTTGATTACAATGCTTGATATTGTTTAATAATATTAATTAATTGAAAATTATTATACCATTCATAGCAATTTTATACCAATAATGATCTTGATTAATTATAAGTGTGAAAATTGTTGACATTCCATTATTGTAGTAGTAGGAGAGAAATAATTGAGTAAGTGCATGTTCACAATGTACGTAAGACGAACATAAGACTTAAAAATAAAAATTAAAGTCTAATGGAGTATCAAATAATATTCAAATCTTAAAGTACACGACGTAGAATGTTCTTTTGCATATAACAAAATAACTCCAGTATTATTCAATATTTGATTAAGGTCTAATTTGTATTTGTAATTCTTACGTTTTATGTATTTCTTATGTTTTATGTTCATTGTGAACAAGCACTAAGCAGTCAAATTGAAAAATAAATATACAAAGTAATTTTGACATTAGTATATTGTCTTATTCGGATTAGAAGTGAAACTTTGTTTTACACGCAATTTTTGCATTTCAATGCAAAGCACTAGTGTAGCTGAATGCTAGATTAAGATGGATTAGGGTGTCCTAAGAACTGAACTTTATTTAATGTTAAATTTGTGGACAAGTTTTCACAAGTTGTTTATGTTAAAATTATAAAAACTTCTTCAAAAGTTATGGTGAATACCATGAACTTAGAAGCTTAGGACCTGCATCTTCCTACCTGAAGGCTTATAATTTTTGGTCTCTAATAACGATTAACGAAAAAGTTCACACTAGGTGGCTCTGAACAAGGACAAACAGGTAGAACCTTTATAAAAATAATTAAAGAACATTTTTCCTACTGGCGCTGTAAACAACAACAAGACATTATGCATTCCAACGGCGTATACAGAATATTTTGTAATGACTGCGATTTTTCTTACATAGGACAGACTGGACGACCTTTACAAACTAGAATTGCCGAACATGAACGACTAAATGCAATTTCCCAAGTCTCGAAACACATTAAACTTATAAAACATCAAATCAATCATAACAAATCTATCATCCTACATAATGAAGACAAATACTTGAAAAGAATAATATGGGAATCATACGAAATTCAAAAAGCTACTAAAATGAACCAACCCTTACTTAATAAACACGAAACTATTAAACTTTCTTCCTCTTTACAACATCTTTCTCTAACCATCCTATTTCTAAAAAAAATTTTAAAAAATCTTCACACCCCTTCATCTTATTTTTCAAAAAATCATTACACCTATATTTTGACTCCTATTTTTAAATTCTTCAACTTTAAAAACAAAAAATAATTTTTCATAATTTCATTTTAATTTAATTAGGTACGTAATTGTATTATTTAAAAAGTTGTATTTTACTTTAATTTTCTTCTGTAGACACCTGAAGATGTATGATTCTTCATACGAAACATGTTGTGATAATTAAAAAAATATTATTTTTGCGAAGTCGTACTATTTTATATAATATATTAACTATATACTTCGCTTGACGTAAAAAATATTCTATTACTTCAAAAAATATTTTTAAAAACATTTTTGAGTTTGTGTTTTTTGAAAATTATAAAAATAGTATATGTGACCTGGACTACGAAAAGGAACCTTATGTCGGAAAAATTAAATTTCACTTTTTTGGTGATTTTTATAGAAAAAAGGACGCTCGTTCGAATGGCTCAAACCACAAGTTTCTATCTCCTTTTTTCACTTCACAAATCAATCTCAAAGTTGAACGTAAAATCAAAAAAAAATTTTAAATTACCGATTCAAGGGAAATTTTAGCTTGTTTTTAACTACCAAAATATTCCCTGTAAAGGCAACACTAGGTAATGAACACCGTAAAAAGTGTCAAAGAGCCTAAATGGACCGCGGGGAATGCAGAAAGGCAATTATAGTTGAAACTGACTTGAAATCTTTAAACGCGTTTTACAGAGAAACTTGTTTTCCGACGTAAGGTCCCTTTTCGTAGTCCAGGTCACATATGTTTATAATAGTGATTTGGTGAATACTTTATAAAAATTTCAGAGTGGGACCATGATGGAATCAGCAGTTATGATAAAAAATTCAACTCAATGTTTTAGCTCAAGTACTTTAATTACAATACTATTAAGAATACACATACAGGGTGTCCCCGGATAGATTTTACAAAGTTTCCGTGGTGTAGAGGACACTTTTCTTTAAAAAATATTTAATAAAATTTTTTTTCTAAATTTAAACCCTCGAGAGATGGGTCTTTTAAAAGCATTTCTTTTGATTTTCACTTTTAAATGGCCATAGCTCCGAAAATATTGATTTTTCAGAAAAAACGGTTTAGTGCTTTTATAAAGAGCGTGAAATAATCTACAAAGAAGATTTATACCTTTTATTATCTAAAATCAATGGCTTTCGAGTTATGAATTAAAGTAAATACAAAAATGTTGACAAATTTGAGCATTTTTTTTATTTTGTATATTTTCAAACCCTGTATCATTTAAACGAAACTCTTTACAAAAAATCTGATGCCCATTCCGGATAGGAAATTTAACGGACTACAACTTTTGTCTAGTAAAATTTTTTGAAAAACCAATCCATTTCACAGAAAATCAAAAAATAATTAATAAGGTAGCTATAAAATAAAAAATTAAAATCGCAAAGTTTTTATATTTATTGAAAATTTATTTTATTAATTTTAACTTTTAACGAAGTAAAAGTAGTTTGAATTTCGTTTATTTCGCCGAAAGAATTTTCTTGTAAATCTGAGCGTTCATTTTAATTAAAAATATTAAGGGTAGATTACACTTTGCTAAAATATATGTGCAATGGTCACCCAATCATTAGAAAAAAGTTCGATAAATCAAAATTTGAATAACCTTTTTACGGTACTTCAAAATATTAGAAACACATCAGAAATTAATTGAATCTATGCCAAAAAGGAGCAAGAAAAGTTATCAAGGCGAAGGGCTATTACACAAAATTTTAAATTAATATGTATTTTTTTTTGTTTTTACCAATTTTTTTGCTGATTTACTCAAAATTAAACTTTTATTTTAATGAATAAATAAAATATAGTACCTAAATGAGTAAGTATAACTTATTTATGTATTTTAATTGTTGTTATAGTTTTGTCCAATGTGTTATGTGTATATAATAAAACTGTATATTTTTAATATTTGTTTCTAATTAATTGTGAGGCTTCCAAAATATAGGATATATTTACTGTATAAATAAAAACCGATGGTATTGGTTGAGTTTCTCAAATACTTCAAATTTTCGTAAAAATTAAAATTATAACTTCTTTTTTCATTTGTTGCTTAATATTGAATGTACCGAATTATTATTTAACGACTGTAGCTGGCAACCGGTCACCAAGAATGAACAAATCATTCTTATGAATCTGCCAGCACCGGTTGCCTGCTTTAATGCGACCTTGCTTGTGAACGAGGTCACATACATCTCTTTACGTTGAATTATGCGATTCAGTCGGCGCTTATTCGAATACTGCTTGCACTGTGCACACTTCATTCCGATAAATACCAGCGCCGACAACGACTTTCGGCGCTTATTTACCTGCTTGCACTGTGAGCATTTCCATTTGTTACCACATGGAATTGTCCGCTCCGATAATCGGAAACCGACTACCGGTTTCTACTCTGCTCAGACCTTTAGGCATCTAGTGGATATAATAGGTTTGTTCCAGCAACGAGTATCTTTAGTAATATTACTACAACGCAAGCGCATTAATGAAATGTCGTTCCAACAGACACAAGTTACCAGTTCGCAATCCTAGATTACCAACAATCCGCTGTTCCAACAACTATGTTGAACGGATCGAATTGGTTCATTTGCGGTTCAAACGATACTTGCTAAGGAGCAAGTATCAAGTAGTTCGAAACCTGAATAGCCATGCGCAAATGTTAGTTGAGAGTACAGCCTTCTCTATCATTAATTATTTTGTAATTTTCGTAATAAAATCGAGAAATTTTTAGTAGGAAATGATAAAGTACACACATATTTAAGCACACATTACAAAAAAGAAAAATATTAATAAATGGATGGTGACAGGAAACGAGGATTAAAAAATATTTACTTATTAAAAAGTGTATCAAACCATAGAAATATGAAATCAAAAATTTATTTAATGTTTACATTACAAGTATTTTATTAGCATCCTCTAGAACCCTCATTAATTTTTAAAACCGTTTTTTAACCGGGCAGGCATAGATTTAACGAAGTGTTGTAAAATTTCATCTGTAATGACTTTCTGCCATCTGCCATACAACTTTTAATAAATTTTGCAATTGTGATTTTGTATTCTTATCGGTAATTTTTCGTTTCATATTGCCCAAAGATTTTTAATCGGATTTAAATTCGGGCTGTTACCTGGCCATTCTAAGAAATGAGAAAACGTTTTACTTATCCAATTATAGTTGTAAAAATTAATTTTTATAATTGAATAAAAAAAATGTCTTAAACATTTTTATGAAATAAGTAAGTGCAGTACTACCAAATAACATTGCCAACGGCATTATTTATGTATATAACAAATCCGATTTTCGACAGGTTTTTTAGTAAAATTCACCATCGGACTTGTTCTTAAAATAACAATTATAAATTAACTTTAAAAACAAAAAAATATTCCTGAAAACAGGCTTCAAATAAGCACAAAAATTGAAAATTTGCACAAAATACTCAAAAAGGCAAAAAAAGCATAGAAAAACTTCATAACGTAAATCGTATACATTTTAAAACAATTTATTGCTGCCTTAAATATTGACGATAAGCATCGCTCTCTATGATCACACTTGTCAATTATTTAAGGTTAATCTCGGTTCGAAAACAATTCGGAAAACGTTCCAACACAGCTTTATGTTACTATTTGTGAATTTACTAGTGTTCCTAACGCAGGCGCAATAAATGGTCAAATTACTGGTTGCCATCGATAATCGAATAGCTTGTTGGAACAAACCTAATATAACCGACAGGTTTCTGTTGTGTCGGTATCGTATATGTCGCAAAACCGCTGAAATTATATTGCGTTCCTCTAGGGAAACTATTGTCTATTTATTTATTTCTGTCTTTTTTAAGGTTTAATCACTTTAATGAATATCTACACATAAATTCCATACCTACGATTATTACCTGGTTACACCTCACAAAAAGTTCTACAAACTAAATTATTATAATTTCTTCTTAATTAAGCCATTTATTGTAGTTAAGCTGTAATGATGAAAGTTTAGTTCATTATCCCTAGTAATTAAAACATTAATCTAAATCTCGATTTCATGTAAATCGACTATCATGTAGTGTTGATTATTCAATACTTTAATGTAAATTAAACGCATTATTTATGTTTTATTAAAACATAACCGATTTTTATGTTTTATTAAAACATAAACGAAAAGAAATTCTAGAATTTATTTTAAATAACACAGCAAATCTTGATAAAAAGTTCTCAAAAATATGAGAATCAGACTATTTTTTTGAGAAGGCATTAAATTCTTTTTTACCAGTATTGCCAAGAAGATTTCGATAGATAGCTAAAGAGAAATTGATAGATACTTAGTTCAAAAGTAATAATTCGGTAGCTTTTACTATATTTTCCGTAGTTTATTGGAAAATAATTTTTTTACATGCTTTCCCTAAGAGGCCTGATCCATGCGATGCCATGGGATTTGTCTATCAATCATCTTGTTGCTGAGAAAACCTATATAGTCCAGTCATTACGTTGGAAAAAACGAGGTAGATAAGCATATGCATGAACTTAATGAGCTAAATTTGTGATATTACGTGAGCTTAACTTCGAATTGTCAACCGAAATTTCCATGGGTTAAATTTAGTTTTTTTAAAATAACTCGGTTTTCCGTTGAGATACGAAAATTATTTTCGCGATCTACAATTAAGGTCTTTTTTTTCACTTATCGTCCATCGTTATTGAAATATCGATCGAAAAAACCATAAATTTGGGGAGTAAAACTTGTTTTTTGCTATTTTCTTTTTTTTTCTTGAAAGATATTGAAAAAATGTCTAGCATCAAACTTGTAGAGCGTGTTCAGACCTACAAATTCGTTTTTTTATTTTCGACAAAAATTGCGTCTTTTAGTGCGCCGCAAAGTCGGTAAGTCTGTACCCAGTTTCGATTTAGCCGCTCGCACGGTTATATCTACACGTCAAAACGGATGAAACGGTTGTTTAGGGAATTATTGCAATACAAAATAAATTAATAAAACAGCCAAATTATGAATCAAACACATAAGATTTATTTATCAAATAATTTTTAAGCAGTAAAAAATAATAACCAAAGGCGGTCATTTTTTAAAATATTTTTCGTGAAGACTCTTGAACTGAAGGAAATGATGCTGTGACGGTTGAAATATCATTATTAGAGTCCGGATAATAAAGCATAAAAATTATAAACAAAAGTGCTTTGAAAAGCATCAAATATTACCAAAAAAAGCATCAATTTAATAAAAAAAAGCACAAATTCTACTGGTTATCAAAAGCATTAATTTGATTTCTACAACAATTGATTATTAAAAATTGTTCCAAATGTTCTGAAGTAAAACCATTTCTTAAAAGATTTTGTAAGCTGAAAAACTTCTTTCAACGTCGACAGTAGTGATTGGTGCTAACATGAATTTTGCTACAACCGAGGGATCTATTTCCAAATTTAGAATTATTTCGCCAAATATTGTTTTTTTTTAAAAACCTCATTCAGTGTGATGGGGCTTACACAATCTTGAAAGTTGGCGGAAAAAAACCGTCTTGCTTACGAAGTTGATGCCGCGTGAAAACGTGCGTCTGAACGTTTTCTTTGAACAACACTTTTAGTAGTGCGGAATGTAAACGGCGAATAAATAAACACTTTTAGTTGCACTTGATTTATTCATAAAACTGTTATGGTTGTTACGATTCATAAAAAGGTTTGACCTTTATTATAAAAGGGAGTCAACTTCGCAGAACCTTAGGTGCAGTTCGTGCGATAGCTTTCGGAATACTGAAGTTTCGGCGGCACAAGATCGACATGCGCACGCCAAATATACAGGGGGATGCAAAATATAACATAAATGAAGTTAGCGGCAATTTCAAATAATACAAAACAGATTGCAATTCTAAACACAGTGTTTTTTAAAGATAATTCCAACCTGTGCTGTAACGTCAGACGTGGTGTTTTTAAATTTTTCTATTACATCAAGCGATTCAGTTAAAGGCTGCTTTTCTAACCTTTTATAATATCGCTTACAAATCCTAAATGTCAAAAAAATTCTTGATTCTTTAACACATAATACAAACCAGCATTCAACCACGTCCCCCATCTTGTTAGAATCGGTAAAAAAATTTAACATTTGCAAATGAAGTATTAATTAAAAAAATCAAGTTTTAAATATTTTTAAAAAAGGCAACGAATGAATTTAAAAAATAAGCACTGAAAGTATGAAAATTCAGAAAAAGGACAAAATGCATAAAAAAAATAAAAATATAACTATTTCTTATACAAAACCAAAGGATCTATAAGAAACTTGCTTTCTAAACTAAAAGACCCAATAGACAAATATCTAAAAAGTGGGGTATATCAATTAAGTTGTAATAATTGCATAAAAAAATATATTGGTCAATCAGGACGTAATTTTAAGACTAGCTTTAAAGAACATACAGCTCACTGGAGACCAAAGAACACCAAAAAATCAAATTTTGCAGATCACTTACTCGATGAGGACAATGAAGTACATGAACATAATTTAAAAATCTTGCATATCTGTGAAAAAGGACCTTGAAAGTTTGGAAATTAAGAAGACCCTAAAGAAAAATCTAACTGATCTATAATTAATGAACAATTAAACTTAATACACAGTCCTTTTTTAGAAATATGCATTTAGCAACCACGTGTTTATCACGATATCGTTTTTTCTAACTGTTCAATTTTAAATTTGTTTTTTCTGAAGTTTGACTTTTTTGAATATTTTCTTACAACTTTGTATTTATTTTTAGCACTTGACAATGGGTCAATAACCCGAAACATGTAGTGCAATTCAACCAATAAATAGTAGAATATGACTAAAAATTATTACTTAAATAAAAAATATTTGTGTATTATGTTATAATTATATTATTATTTATTGAACAATGTTTTATTGAAGTAAAACAAAGATAAAATTAAAGTTTTGGTTCTTTCCCATACATATATACAAGGGAACCTCGAGGAACCAAGACACCTAACACCGTTCGTCACTAGTAAGCATGAACATCGTGCAAAAATCCATATCCCTTCTGAAGTGTCTAAACCTAAAGTATTGGAGATACAAAAAAATATATATTAACTTTTTTAAAGAAAATTTAATAAACTACAAGTTTTACCTGAACTTTTTTTTCTATCACCACAAATTGCCGACATATAGACAAAAAATTGAAAAAGTGTACCATTTTTCCAAGATGGCGGCTTGAGCGCAACTCATTTCGACGGATACCCAAAGATATCAAAGATACCCAACACTTGATATTTTGTTTTTTAGTTATAGTTGGCCGGATGATGATTATATTTGTTAATATTTTTATATTGCGTTTACTATTAATGTCATACTTACACAAGATTTGTATTGGAATTAAATACTATCCTTAAGTACATCCCGGGTGTTCATTTTAAAACTTCCAGCAATTGATATCAGAAACTAAAAGTCAGATGAAAAAATATTCGGACAAATAATGTTGTATGATAGCGAGGGGGAAAGAATGTGGCATAAATGGTTATTTAATTTATTGACCTTTTTAAGGTCATTTAAAGGTCAACTTTGTTTTTTTAAATAGCATCTTATATTTTTTTAACAGATTCATATTTTGCATAAGAAAATATACAACTTTTGTTGGAAATTTTCTTTTATCCGACATTAGGCTTTTCGAGTAAGATGCGTTGAAACAAAATAAAAACATACTCAACATTGTTAATCAAAATTTAATATTTACAAGTTTTAGAAAGTTATTTATTAGTATAAACAGTGCAAAAATGTTTGTAAACAAGTGTTTTCACAACAAGTTTTCAAAATGTTCCCTATTTACTACTAAACAATCAGTGCCTATTTTCGGTTCTAGTGGGCCCTAGGCTCATATACTTTCTGGGGCCCCCTCATAAGTTTAATAAAACATTAATATTGGCACCGGCGAAGAAGAAAACCTACATTTTATAATATCATTTTGTCGACATAAAATATATAGGTATAGGACAATATATAGGTATAGGAATATATAGGTAAGAGAAAAACAATACAAAACCAAAATTCCTACTAGACTAAAGTGCATAAAGTTAAAGTATATTTAAATTTTTCTTTTGCGCGTTTTTATTTCCGCAAATTGGTTTATAATTTCATTAGAATGAATGTTTTCTAGTACCTATCTCATTTTCAACGTTAAGAAAGGCCAAAGATGATATTACATTATCTTGGTTCAAAAAGTTTCTAAGGTATGATTTTACCCTTTTTAGAGTGAAAAATGATCGTTCACCTGACGCGTTACTAATTTGGTATTGACAAATGTATCCGAAGTAATATTTCAACATTGGAAAATGTTGAGACAATCTTAGTTTTGATCAAAAACTCTAACATGTTTTCAGGATTTTGAACAATGTTGCTTGATTTACACATTTCCTTAAATTGCATTAATTCATTTTCTAGAAGATCATGTACATCGATATCCAGATTGTAATATTGTTCAATATTTTTAAGGCTCTTTTCGAAATCCCCTTTGGAGACATCCATCCAAAATATATCTATTGAAAATATCATTAACAGAATTTATTGTAAGATTCTTGCCTTCTTTTTAGCTCCATGGCTATAATTTGTCGCAAATTACAAAAAAATGTTTATTTTAAAATTTTTCAAATTATTTTTAAATATAATTTTTCATTGTTATATAAAAAAATAAACTGTTGTTTTAAACAGTTACAGTTGGGTCGAGTGTGGGGCCCCCCTGACTCAGGGGCCCCAGGCACGGGCCTATCGGGCCTACTGGTAAAACAGTCCCTGTAAACAATGATACAGCCTTTGTTGAAACTCGCTTCTAACTTTTTCGAAAGTTTCTTACGTAATATTTTTGCAAGCCACTGTGATTCGAAATTTTAACTTTTCAATATTAGCTGGTATTGTATCATTGTTTCATAAATAGTAGATTTTCAATATCCCCCCCCCCCCCATAAAAAGAAATCAAGAGGAATTAAGTCAGGGGACCTATTTATAGCTGGCCATTTTATCGGTTCTCGTTTGCCGATTCACTGCCCTGGAAATTTATCATCTAACCAGTTTCGAACAGGTCTAGTATAGTTTTCATCGAGCTCCAAGTGTCCTTCGTCGCTTTGATTTTTTAACGCATCAACTATTAAAGGATAGATTGCATCATCCAGCATTTCTAGATATTTTTGGCCTGTTAAATTTCCATTAATAAATAATAATGGTTCAATAATAATGATCTACAAAAAAAATCTGAAATGATTTTTCGCTAAGTCGGTTCGTTTAAAAGCTATTCGAGGTTTAAGTTGAACCTCAAATGTTAAATAATGATTTTCACAATTATTTATACACGCTCACAAAATAATGGCTCAAAAACATAAAACATCCTATTTTATGTAAAGTTCATGAAGTGTTCTTTGGTAAAACAATAGAATTTTTTACGAAATATCAATAACAGGACATTTATTATTTTTTTAGGGAATGATTAATTTTTGTTATTTATTAATTTAAAAAAGTTTTTTAATAGTTGTTATTGATATTTCGTAAACATTTTATTGTTTTACCGAAGAACACTCGATAAACTTTACTTAAACTATGATGTTTTATGTTTTTGAGCCATTATTTTGTGATCAAGTGTAAATAATTGTGAAAATCTCATTTAACATTTGAGGTTTAACTTAATCCTCGAATAACTTTTAAACGAGCCGACTTAGCGAAAAATCATTTCAGACCTTTTTTGTAGATCGTTTAATTTCATACAAGTATGATTTTTAAATTTTATTAGACGATAATTCGTTCAAGCGCATTAAAATTCCAAATAAAAAAAAATAAAATTTCCCGTGTTATTTAAATGGGAAATCAAAATTCACGATTAGCACCTCTAAATATTAATATTAAGAACTCAAACTTTACCAGAATTCTTTTTTCGTCATCTTGAACGATATTTTCATGGTAGCTAAAGAAAAGAAAATTAAAAGTTTATTTTGGCCCACCCTAATATATAGGGTAATTCCGGGAGAGACCGACCACCACAGATAATTCGATATCAGAACAATAGAGTACATCGACTGTTACGTCATGGGTTAGTCTACATCTATATGTTGTAGAAAACACATTTTGCTTGGCGTAAATATTTATATTTAGATCAATAATTGCTTCCAAATAATTGACACAGTAAAAGTTTTTTTAACTCTTTAACAGCAATAGCTGTACTGTTAAGGTATGCAAGTTTTTATTAAGTATTTTAACTTTTTCGTATAAGATAAAGACAAAGCTTTAAAATAACCTAAAAAATCGTTTTATAAAGAAACATTTTATCTTGTTAATCAGGTGGTCAGTCTCTCCCTGGTATAGGGGATAGTCCGACCACATGTTGTTTTTTGTGACTTACGCAGACAATTAAAAAAATGCTTAAAAAAGAATATTGTTTATAAACTTAAATATGTTTTGTTTGATAATTTAATAATAATATCCGTAATAAACATTTTATAAATTAGGTGGTCAGTCTCTCCAAATGTCTCTCTCTGCTATAAGGGATAGCGCGATCACATGTTGTTTTTTTGCGGCTTTAATGCAGTAAATTAAAAAAAAGCTTAAAAAGAATATTGCTTATATAGTTAAATATGTTTTGTCTTGATTTTTGTATGGTCGATCTCATCTGATATTAATGGTCATTCTAACCCTGACATGGGTGAGTCCGGCCAATTGCATTGTTTATTTCTTTATTTAATATAATAAGAAATGTTTTGCATTTGTTGCATTTGAATATTTATTTACAATCCAGACTCATTGGCGAGCAGATGAAAAATATTTGGAGTCAAAATGTTCATAAATGGATCATTTTCCAGGTGTTTTTAAAAAAGTGGTCGAACTCACCCGAACTTACCCTATATATATGTATATATAGTATTTTGAAATAGCGTTAAACGCAACAAAAGTAAAAATGCCGTATTTTAAACAGCATTAAAAATTAATTACAAAAGAGATGAAATCTTACATAATATTTACAAAAATGTGAAGTGCAGTTTACGTTATGCGATTTTGCTTACGATTTTGCTTCTAAGTTGCCGTAAGCAAATTTTTCGAAGTTCACGTTATACAGGTCGACCTGAAGATGAACTCACAAACGAAATCGTGAATAGAAAACCACCAAATCCAGTCATACAAGAGAAATCGTAAGCAAAATCGCATAACGTAAATTGCACTTAAGTTTTGGGTCAGAGTAGACCCGGTTTCAGTACGACAAGCTTTAAATATAATAATAAATTATTATTGAACGTTTGAAGAAAAAATAACATATTTTATTCGGTGCAAATGTACTTTTAGTGTCTAATCTGTATTTTTTTTGGACTTCCTCCGTTCCACTTACCTCATCCGTCTATCTTATAAACTCACCACGAAACATCAATATTTTTTCTTAATAAATCAATATTATACTGTTATTTAAAAATTTCTTGTGATAACGATAATAAATTTACGTTTAATCTTTTTTATTTTCAGTTTATTATTACATTCCAAAGGTGCTTTAAGTGACAATGAAGTAATTACTAATTTTTGTGAAGACATGTACACATCGGGATGTCGTTCGCCTTTCCTTTTGGCGTTAATTGTTGATATGTGTGATGAGCAGATTTCTTCAGGAGGTGGCGACAATCGTTATACATTAGAAAGAGCTACCAAATTATGTAAAGACTTAGCAACTGAATATGATAAAATTAGAGATCATTATTGGGAATATATGATTGATAATATCAATAAAAAAGCTGCCGGTGGATCAAAACAAACTGATGGAAGCTAAGTTGAGTATTTAAACACTGTGGTTGTAATCTATAATAATATACAGTTTTGCTTGTGTTTTATTTCAAGTAAAAATGAATGTAATTTAATTAAATATAATGCAAGTTTTTAATAAAAATATTCACTATTAATCAATTCGATCTTCTATACCAGGGGTCTCCAAACTACGGCCCGCGGGCCAAATCCGGCCCGCGAGCACCACCAATCCGGCCCGCTAAAGCGGGTCTGATGTGTCTGGTATCCGGCCTGCCCTTTAATTTATTTTGATAAATCAAATCAAACAAAGTAATCATACAAAATAATAGTTAGATATTTTGTTAATAGTTGATACATTGTTAACATAGGAGGGTTCGAATACTTTCATTCAGGGCCGTATTTGAGGGAGGGTTTTGGGGGTTCAAACCCCCTCAAAATAAAGCGGGAGGTAACATCCTAGAATATAAAATATAATAAAGAACTTTTAAACAATTTTTTTGACAAAACAAAGAATTTTTTTAAAATAAAAATAGAAAATTACAATTTATATTAAAAATTAGTCGAATAAAAAATATTTTTTTTTATGTTGCGTGTTTCTTTCTAGTAGATTTTAGTGGTGCACATTTATTTACAAGTAACGCCGTATCTGAGGTGCGCTGAATAGGGGAAAATATCTTTGTATCGCAATTTTCTAACTTTGGATTAGAGCGTTTGACCTTGAAAATTTCAAAAAAATTTGTCTGCGGCGCTTAATCCTTGGGGTAAACACATTAGTTATTTATCGTTCACCCCCCATCCCCCAAAAAAATCCGAGATACGGCCCTGTTTTCATTAGCCTTGGCCCTCGAAGCTTTATGAAGCAATCAGTCTGGCACTTAGGCTAAAAAGTTTGGAGACCCCTGTTCTATACAAAAATTGTAAAATTATTACTTACTATATGGGATACTAATAGTATTTGTAATACATAAAAACTCATATTTCCCAAGTTTGGAGTCAATCAAACACTAGACAAATAAAAACCAAGCTGTTTCTTAAAGTTATTTATTTATTTGATACACTTTTTGAAAATCTATCATAATCCCACCATCATTTGAAGAGGACACACCTAAGGGTTATTGATCAATATAATATAATTTAATAAAAGGAAGCGATTTGTACAGCAAAATTACAGGTAGGACATTGCGAAATAAAACTAGAACAGAATTATAAGTTCAAGTGAGTGTAAGTACAGCATGAGCATAAATTTCTTTTCCGTTTGAAAAAATTAATTACTTTTTAAATCATAAACAATTTATTTTGTTTTTTTCTTAAGGGGTTTCACCACCCTGAGATTTTCAAAAACTCGAATTTATTTTTGGCTGAATATATTGTTTATACCTACTTTTAAGAATATTTTCAACGTTTAATCATTTTAAAATTCAAATTATATTTCCACAATTTATAGCAATTAAAAGAATATTTGGTTTTAAGAGGTAAACGCAATACTGTTTTTTCTTTTGCGTTTTTCTCAAAACTACATTTTTCAAACTGGTGCACAGTGGTTCAAGCAATGGAATTATGTGGCCAAAACCCTTATTATGAAATGATTAAAATCATATATTTTATGATTGGAGTTTAAAGTTGAATGTTCATAAAATCCTTTATTACCTGTAATTAGATTTTCCTCATCCTATATTAGTCTATTTTTTGCTTTTAAAGTAGTAGTTTTGTTTTACGATTTTTACTCGATACTTTTTCGAGCAGGTGAACTCATGCAGTTACGTATTATACAGTATCATTATTTTTTGTATTTTGAGTAAACTAAGTAGTGATACAGTATTTTTAATGCAGCATGCCAATTTGACATTTCAACAGTGCAAATAATATAAATAAGGTGTTACTCCAAAAGTGTATGTTTCTTAAGGTGTTTTAAAAAAATTCAAAAGCTTTCAATTGACCAATTTGTGACAAACTTGTAGCTAAAGTACTATTACATTATATAAAATTAAAATAAATTGCTTATATAAGCGAAACATGCAACGGAAAGTACTTTTCGAAATTATGCAAGAATGTCGAAGCGGCCGACAGGAACAAGAAAATATCTAGAAGAAGTTCTTCTTAAACGAATAGAAGTACCAACAGACAAGGATACAAAAATATTAAAACTAGAAGTGGCCAAATTCTGTTACTCGGAATAAAATTTGTAAATTTTTAGTTATTTTTTTCAATGTAAGTATCGGTTTGACTAAATTTTTTTTTTTTTTATTAAATAACTTTGTAGTTAGTGTAATTATCTTTTAAATAATTATTACGAAGTAATTGGAAGTTTTGGCCAAGTTTATATAGCCTTTGAACCACTGTGTGGTGGACAAAATATCTCAGGTATCTATATCTTAGGTATTACCTTTCTCGTATCATATCAAAGCTCATATCTATCAATTTTTAATATTTTTATGGCCTCTTTTCTACAACTGCTAGATTAATATAGTTCAGTAAAGATATTTGCAAATTATTTATTAATTTTATTGTAAAAACATTTCTATTGTGATAGAAAATGATCATTTTATACACATCTATGTGTAAAATATCCACGTCACAGTATGTGCCTGAACTTGGCTCCCCTTTTTTCGAAATTAAAATTTATTTTTGTTGTTTTGGATTGTTTTCCATTTGTTTTCAATTGTTTTGATATTTTTTTCTTGATTTTGCAAAAAAATGAAGAAAATCTCAAAAAAACTTTTTTTTCTGCCAGCTCCCCTTTTTTCGAAATTAAAAATTGTTTTTGTTGTTTTCGATTTGTTGTCAATTGTTTTGTAAAAATAAATTTTTTAAATCCAAATGATATCCGCAAAAATCGCGAAAAAGATTTTGCGCCAGCTCCCCTTTTTTGAAATTAAAAATGTTTGTTCTTTTCGATTGTTTCTGATTTGTTGTCAATTGTTTTGTAAAAATAAACAGCCTTACTAATAAAAATTCGTTATACACGCGTTGAACAAGTGTATAGTTATACACTGTATAAGCACTGTATAAAGCGCCCTTCACACTATGCGATTTATCATATGATTTCTCGTACGGTTGTAAGCAGATATTTTTCAGTTCACATTTTACGATTTGTAGTACGGAAAGACTCGAATCTGAACTTGTAAGCAACTCATTACAAAATCTTAACCGAATCCTACGATTAGGGCGGTGTCTATTTTCATACGAGTTTGCATAGAATTGCCGTTAACGTCTAAACCCTTCTTTATCAATATTGTTAAAATTGACATTTTTAATTTAAGGACTTAAAGGTTATATGTGGTTATATGCAATTGATAAATAAAAAAGTGTGGCAAACCCTGTATTTACATTTTTAAAAATTTTAAATATTAAAATAATTAAAATTAAAATTTTAATATTAAAAAATATTAATCATGCAATAACATAAAGTCGTCCAATTTGATGACTTGCGATTTGTGCTAAAAACTGGTCGCAAAATTTTGGCAAAAGTAACCCAAATTGCGATAAATCGACCAATCTGGCCACACTGAACCTAAACTCCAAATTTTGAAATATTTGATCGTGCTTATCCGTATTCGTTCGTGTTCATGCGTAATCGTAAGCAAACATATAGTGGAACTGAAAACCAGCATAACCCCTAAGGGTAAAACTCATGAGAGAAATCCTAAGAAAAATCGTACGAGAAATCTAGGATAAATCGCATAGTAGTGTGAAAAACGTTGTATACGTACTGCATAAGCTATAACTGTGTTATACTATGGTTATACACTCGAAATGTCATTTTTCGTTTGTAAGTGTGACTTTTTCTGTCACTGTCATTTGAATTTATGTTATTAAAGTCATTTAAGTAAATATATTTAACCTAAAAAATGGAGAAAATGACAAGGAATCGTTAAACTAGAGTTCTAGTTGTATAAGATTTGTATAAAATGTGTTTTGACACTCATGAAAACCTTGACTATACCTCATCGCTATACACGGTTTATTAGTTGCGTTTACTTATACACCATGTATACAAGCTTTATAAGTACATCTATGAATAGTTAGGACAAGCTTATACAGAGTAGAGCTGTATAAAATTTATACAACGTTTATTATTAAGGCTGAAATGTTTAAATTAAGTGATAATCGCGAAATAAGATTTTCCGCCAGCTCCCCTTTTTTCGAAATTAAAATGTTTTTTTTATTGTTCTCGATTGTTCTTTATTTGTTGTTCATTGTTTTGTAAAAATAAATTTTTTAAATCAAATGATAATCGCGAAATAAGATTTAAAGCCAATCTCAATTTTTTTAATTATAATTCAATCCGTTGAAGAATTTCCACATTATAATCTGGTTACTTTCATAGGCAACTCTTCGTTATTTTAGAAACACTAGATACTTTAGTGGAAATTATACTGGTGTATTGGCACACATGTGTATCATTTTTGAGGCTCATGTCGTCATGTCCTGATTTCAATCAAGTGAATTTTTCAAATAAATAATTCATTAATTTTTTGCGAACTGATAATATAGAATTTTGAATAATCACTCAAATATTGTGATTATAGGTATAGGTATTGAACTATCAATAAATGTCATTTTGAGGTGAATTTAAATTTTATGCAAATTGTCCATTGGGCGCACAGGTTGTTGCGTAGTCGTCTGAAACAGAAGAACAATTTTTTTTAATCTATATGAATTTAGTCATCGTCTGCACTAGAATGATACCAATAGCTTGAATATTTTAGCCCTGGGCCCTGTTTCATAATAGTAGTACTAATATTATATTAGTTATAAAGTACAAATTACTAGTTCTAATAATTTCTGTTCCATAAACAAATGTCTACACTAATAGTATTGCCTGGTTTATACAAGTGAAAAGTACAAGCTATCGAATCGAGGCGGCTAGACAGGCTGCTGTTTTAAAGTTGATTGACAGTGGCGGATTTCCAAACAGGCGCAAGAGGTGCGCGCCTGGGGCCTCATAAATCCAGGGGGCCTCAAAATTCAGCTCTAAAAACCTTTTTTTGTAATGAAAATCATTAATAATTCATAAATGTTGCTCTCATAATCCGGGACAATTATAGTAATTGTCTTCCAAAAATTGACCTCTCAGTAATTTTGTTTCTTAAAATTTTTTATTAAGATGTATCGATATAACCCTGAAAATTACGCCCCGACGCACACACGTCACATGTTTCGTGACATATACGAGGTCAAAAGTCGCTGATTTTGTTATCTAGGTTGTTATCTAGGTCCAACGTGAAAAACACTTATTATAAAAGTTGAAGATCTCAATTGATAATATCTAAAAAAAATATTTGACGTAAATACGCCTAACCGTTCTCAAGATATGAAGCTGAATATGTGTAAAAATGTAAAAATAATCAAATTCGAGTATGCAACGTGTATCGCCGCAGTTTTCTCTCTTCCTGCTGCTCAAACGGCAATGACACCTATATAATTATGTTTTTATAAATAACTAGCCTTTCTAAAAAGCCTAGTTTGGTTTTCGTACACCTACCTGTTCTCGAGATATAAGACACGGAAGATAAGTTTTGGTCAAAAAATGCTTATATATATGTAGCCATTGTATCGCTCTCTATGGCACACACAAAAATGAAAAAAGTTATTGCTGTTAGATCATGAAATTATATAACTAGAAGGTCCCATACATTTTTCACATACACACATTATAATTTTCGAAATATGATGCTGCGAAGTTGGCGGAAGCATTCATTTTCACACTAAAATAGTGTGTTAGGTTAGGACTAAAAATATTTGTCCAGTATTAATCCAAACCGCGAAATTTGAAGTTTTAAGTAAAAATAAGGGAAATTTTTATTATTATTATTATTATTCAACATTGAGAGAGTTGAGGATTTATCCTATAAACTCTAAAATTACAAATAAACATTTTTTTTTTTGACACAGTGCAATTAAATACAAGAACAAAAGCCAAATATTCAAAAAACAAACACAATAACAAACAAATGAAATTCAAAAGATAGAATTAAAATCAAAATCAATCCCGTCATGACAGATTCAAAAGATCCAACCGGTTCTTGAAAGAATCTACAGATGGAGCCGTCACCACATCGTCAGGAAGATCATTCCAGACGCCGAAAACTCGATTTGACAAGAAATGTTCCCTGGCTCTGCTCTTGAACCTCTCGCGAAGCAACTTCAGACGATGTCCACGCAAGCGATCATCCACATTAAGCACAATAAGGTGAGACATATCCAATGGAAAGAAGTGGTTAAGTGCTCGAAACGTAATTATCAAGTCTCCTCTCAAACGCCGAAGGTAAAAGGGCGTCAAGTTTAAAATGCGTAAACGCTCCTCATAAGATGGTCTATTTCGATAAGGATAAGCCAATCGCGTTTCCTCTCTCTGAATACCAACTCCGCACACCACACCGGACCAGCGAACTCGAGATGAGGTCGAATGTAGGTAATGTTCATCTTTCTTACAACAGCAGTACTGGGCCTCTCGAAGCAGTTAGAGAGAAGATACATCATGGTTTTGGCTTTACTGCAAATTCTGTTGATGTGACTACTCCAGGAAAGATTACTTGTTATTGTCACACCTAGATCGTTGTGTGACTCGACAACTTTCAGACTTGAGCCGTTAGCCGTATATTCCAACCGCGGATTGTTCTTACCGAGATGCATAATTACACATTTTTCAATGTTCAGAGAAATCAACCACTTGGAGCACCACAGTATCACTCTATCCAAATCGTCTTGCAGAACATCGTGGGAAGACATAGGATTGTTGTAAATCTTGGTGTCATCGGCATAAGAGGAAATTAAGGACAGGATCAGGGACGGTAAATCAGCACAGTATATGAGAAATAACAATGGACCAAGCACAGATCCTTGAGAGACACCACTGAGAACGGGAGCATCGCGAGAAAACGTATGCCCAATTCGCACCCTAAAGTTTCGGTCGCTAAGAAATGCGGACAGCCATCGCAGCAACCTTTCCCCAATACCAAAATTCTCCAGCTTCTTTAAAAGTCTTCTTTTGGGTACTCTATCGAAGGCTTTCGAGAAATCCAAATAAATCACGTCTACCGGGATGTTACGATCGAGACGAGAACTCCAGTCATTAACACACGTCAACAGGTTAGTCATGACGGAGCGACCTGGCAGGAACCCATGCTGCGACTCAGGTATTACATTGTTGTCAAGAAAGAATTGCGTCATATCTTCAGCGATGATAGTTTCCATCAATTTGGCCGCTATTGGAGTAAGGCTGATTGGACGATAATTTTTTGCATCAAGTTTGTTACCCTTCTTAAATATTGGAGTTACAGATGATAGGCGCCAAATATCCGGAAGTTCGTAGTTTGCAAACGAGGTCTCCATGATCAGCGACAGGAGCAAAGAAATAGTGTTCCGGCAATGCTTCAATAAACGACTAGAAATACCATCCAAGCCGGGAGATGTGTCATTCTTCAGTCCATCAATACATCGCCCGATTCGATCCGGTGGGAAATGAACCGTTGAAACCGGGAGAATATTATTATAGAACAGAATATAATAAAAAAATAAAATTTTAAATATAAGATAAAAATTATGTTATTAATTTACAAAACATTTTTTTTGCGTTTCCGTGTACCGATTTTAACCAAAATCTAATCAGTGCTAAGTCTCAATATTTATGTAGTAAATACGAAATTTTGTTAAAAAATTCCCACTATTTTTTGAGGTAGAGCGCACACAAAATTTGACCACATACACACACACACATACAGACATTTTTTGGAAATAATTTTCCGCTTCTGGAACCCCATAATGTTTAAATTCATCAAAATCTCAATTTTTTTCTGCACGATTACAATAATTTTTCATACTTTGTGTGATAAAGTAAAAAGTCAGATTTTTGAGGTGGTGGTGCTAGATTGACGTCAACTCAGGACTCCAACCAATTTTATATTTTATCGCGAAACCGTTGGTGTCCAAATTTTGCGATTACTGTGCAAAATTAGTCCATAATTATAGTATAACTATTTTTTTATTTTGAAAAGGTGTGGGTGATAGCTTGGCGTGGCTTATTATTTTACTAGATAATGAAATTCTATACGGTTATTATTTTGTCTTCAAATAAGTTAGAAATCTGAAACTTTCAAGATCTTATTATTCGATTATTCGCCAGTAAAGATTCATGCTTCAGGAGTTTAATAAATCTTCAAATTATTTTTTTTTATTAGCAATTTTTCAAGTTGAGTACTAAATACCTCAGATAGAAACCGCTATCTGTTTTGAAAATTCACGTAGAAACTCTTATTGGCGAGAAACCATTTAAATGGCATATTTTGAAATTCGATTTGACCACGTTTTATCAATAATGTAATTTTACTTTACTTTATATTCTCTAAATATTTGTTTTATAAACCAGTATCAAATTCCACATAACAAATTCAGATTATATAAAACGAAAGTTTAGCATTGATGTCAATCATGGTTGATTGCTTGGAATTCTCTGCAAAATGCATATATATATTTTATATTTTACTTTTAGTTGCCAGTTTTTATATTATAAAATAAGAATCTACTTTTTTTGCTTGCTACTGTTTCGAGTGCTTACAGCCTCATGCATAACGACTCAAAGACTTGGTAATTTGAAAGAAATAATTTCTACATTCAGTGAACTTCTGAAGCATGGCAGGTACATTTATTCTCACTAAATTCGAATGATTTTATTATAAATTACTGAATAACACAATAAGGCTAGCACTAACATTTTATAAATATATAAATCTTAACTTGTGAGAAAATAAACAATAAAACTTTAAATAACAAGTTAAATTCAATAATATAATCAAATTATATTTTTAAGCTTTATTGTATAAAATTTTATATTTCTTGCTGCGGCGAAATTATGGTATTGGTTTTCAATTTCCTAATGTGGGTACTGTTTCGTCAACTAAAATGTTGAATGTTGTTAATTTATTATTTATTGCATTTTGTATCCATTTAAATAAACTGTTTATATTAATATTTCAGTCTAGTAACTTTCAAAAATTTAATAACATGAAATTTATTCAATTATTATTGGTGTACCGTCAGTTCATCGCGGACAATTCATCGCCGCGACAATTTATCGCCGCGACAATTCATCGCGTATAGAACGTTAATAAATAAATGGAAATACGGGTCAATAAATGCATAGATATTAGTATTTTTGTAACACTTTGTATTTGTATTGTATTTTTTTTTAAATAAAAAATCCTATACACTTTTGGGTACCTGAAAAGGGCTGAGTTGCTATTATTTACACCGGAAAACGCGTGCACGATAAATTAGTCCTATATTTAAATGTTTAAAGCTATTTAAAGCTTAAATAGCTTAAAGATAAAACAATTTGTTGCTGGAAATAAAATTCATCAAAAAAGAGTGTACAGAGACACCGCCAGAAGAATTAAAACAATAGTGGAAGATTATGCTAACAGACCTGTTTTAGGTTTTCTTTGAGGTATAGCTCATAATTTTCAATTGCAATTATAAAAATATGTCTTGTAACATAAATTTGATATTACAAAATTAATTAAAACAATTAAATTAATTCTTTGTTGTTTTTATTTTAATTATATTAAATTGCGATGAATTGACGCACGCGATGAATTGTCGCACGCAATAAATTGTCGCACGCGATAAATTGTTGCACGATGAATTGTCCGCGATGAATTGATGTAGGTTCTCAATTATTTGCAGGTATAGTGGATCTTAGTTGTCCCACTATAATTATAAAACAATTACCCGTATCACAAAAGCTAAAACAGCAAAAAAAATTCGACAAAAATCTTTAAAAAGTACATTTTTGTCAAGAATTCATTTGAAACCTTAACAAATAGAAAAAAGGCAGAAAAATAATTTCAGTAGCATAGTATATCTCGTACGAATAAAATGAAGAGCTCTGTTTTTCGCCGCGGACTCAAAGAATTCCATAACCTGAACGATAAATTGAAGAACCGTTGCACTGTAGTTACAATCAGACGCAGCACAACATTTCACGACAGGCATTTTGTCGGTGAAATATTACATTGAGGCTAATATTAAATATAAACTTTCTTATGGAGAATTTAACGAGCTTCAATTTTTATATGAACAATTTTTTGGTAAAGTTACTATTTTTGACGATATTATTGAAAAACCATAAATTGTCACTTAAAATCCAAGATAGCGGACACTTTCGGATCTCAGGAATAGCGATTTTTTTTTGGTTAAACAGGGACCTAAGACGAAACTTTTTGCCACGTTTCAAAACTTTATGATTTATTGCAAGGCAAAATTCCGCATTAACTGGACTATAGATAAACAATGAAATTACGATATTCAATTAAATATTATGTTTTATAAATACTGACGATAATCTTAAATATTCTGACATTAGATGACGTTCCAACCTGAAGACGGACATGTTCGATAGTTACCTCATGATGAGTCAAGAAATAAGTAACTAGAATGGGCAGGAAATTGTAGAAAATATGTAAGATGAAAATTGTAGATCCTCAAAACAAGTTGAATGATTTCCACATACACATCCGGCACAACTTGGTGGTTCCAATTTCGCGTATCTTCTTAATTAAAATTAAAATTTTAATTTTAGGGAAAAAATTAGGGATCCAACGCGTACGAGTCTGTTTTCCAGCGAAAATTTACACCACCCGAATTACTTTTATTCCACAACTCAATTGACATACTTAGAACTTTTAAATTTGTACGTTCATATCCGCGCTAGGCGTTATTTATTTAAAAAAATAAGAAGCATCGGAATGGAGTCCCGAGGTGAAGTTGTTGATATTGCCTTCAAGACTGATTTCGTGATCTGATGTGAGAAGTCACATAAAATTTGACAAACCTTGAACAAAAGTTTGCTATTGTTAATTTTTGGGTCACGACATCGACAAGCATGGGTGTTTTTCAGAAAATTTTGAATAACTAATCATAATTTTTCAAGAAATTACCAATGACAAATAAGTTTATGAATTTTTAAAGGATTTACGATGCCATCAAACGAAATTTATGTAACGGAAGGAATAATATGGATTAAAGTAAGGTGGTGTCAAGTTTTTAATGTTAATCGTTAAATTATTTGATTTTCGTAAAAATTAAAATTCTTCTTACAAATAAAGTGAAATTAAACTCGTGCGCATTACATATTTTTGACCAGTTAGCGTAAACTCTTTTTATATATTTGAAAACTTTATATATATATATATATAATACTATTTACTAATAATAATTGATGTCATATTTGCTTTATAAACTTTTTTGTAACCCCCCTCCCCTGCGCACGGACCTGTTTTATACGTATTTACTTTATCAGACTCACAAACCGATGATCGGCAGCCATTTAAAAATGGAAAATCGATCGGTACAGATCGGAAGAAAATGATCTACAGCATTTTTGGCGTTTGGGGTAATACAAGAAATTGTATTATTGATTTTATCTTACTCAAATGAAAATCGAAAAATTGTATTTCTTCAAACCATAGTAGAAAATTAAATTTATATGGACATATAATTCCTACATCTGTGAATGCCCATCTTCAATTTAACAGGCGAATTTGATGGTTGATTATTTTTGTTATTTTATTTTGGTTGCACTTTAACTGAGGAAAATCGAGTACGAAAACCAGCGTTCTATATTGATTCGATTATGTGCAAATACTTTATAAAAATCATTACAGTTCATTTTGGTTGGTCATGATTCATGAAATTTCAAATCCGACATTTTTATTGGTGCACTTTTGACAGACGTAATCTAAATTGGATTCAGGCGGTGTTATTTTAGTAAGGGTTGATCATTTCTCACCTAAAGTGTCTACTTATTTGGACGTAATTGTATTATGTAAAATGTGTTATTCGAAAATTAAAAAAGAATTTAATTAAAAATAGTTTACTAATTAATTTCATGAGAAATCTTAGAAAATCAATAGTCCTAAATAAATTATGTACTTACATCAATATTTAGATTCTTTTGATTTATTTTCATATTCAAAATAATAAAAACATTAAATTCTTTAAGCATTATCAATATTTTAATTTTAATAAATAATAAAGTATACCTATACCTAAGTTTCATGAAATTGGCTTTTAAAATTTATTTCAAACAATGACATTCAACGGTAATTCCTACAGAGAGCAAAATTAGACTATGTTTTATTAAAACTTTTTTATGATATTTTGAGATTTTCATTACAGCAAACAGTACGTTTGAATGACGATGTTCTGAATAACTCACTGCATTAATAATATCACGTCAAGTTAATTTAGGGCGTTGAATTTTTGGAGAAACATTATTATAAATTAATATCTACTAACCTACATATTTCCCTATCAACTTGTTTTTTGATATTAGGGCATTTCTGTGTAAGCACATTAAATCTTTTACCCGGTTCGTCCTTCTGCAATAAATCGGCAATTTCTAATCCGGATTAAGTTATATACGTATACGGGTATACCAATCTTTAGCTTTTACTATTTAATTTATTGGTAGCTAATTCGTCGACCCGCAATTATTTTATCGTATATCCGAAAAATCGAGTTTTGGGAAATCGATGTTAAAGATTGAAACGAAATAAAAAAAAATTGACACGAAAAACTTGGTTCTATTTTCTGGTCACTTGTAGTTCATTTCATTGCGCTTCTTTTGGTACTAAGATATGAAGCTTTTTATAAATGAATTTCGGATTTTAAGGCACTTTTGTTCAAAAGTATCTTACCGTATACGCCACTTTTGACGAAATTTTTTGCGTGCATGCCACATACGCCAAAGTAATGTGATGATATATGTCAAAATAATGGTTAATAATATGCTTAATTAGTACGAGAAACCTAAAAATAATGAAAATATGAAATATATTTTAAAAATATCATTTTAGTAAATTCAGTCTTTAAAAATTCAGTCTCCATATAATAAATAATACTTCAAATCTTATTAGTTAAATTAAAGTTGCATTATATTTTAACATAAATAAAATATATTCTGCATTTAGAAAAGTTACCAAATTTGCATTCAGATAATAAAACAATAGATTGAAATTAAAAAAAAAATTATAATAAAATTAAATAAGAAGAACATAATTAATATAAATTCCGGTGTGTACCTATGTGTTTGCACTTATTTGTTTCATATTAATAAATTATTTCAATAAACTGTTGTAATATTCAACATCAATTTTAGGTATAAAAATATAGGATTTACTTCTTTGTCAAATTCAAAATCTGGATCACAAATTAAATCATAAGTTACATGAAAAATGCACCAAAAACCACAAATTTCATACACGTAAGATAATACGAGCATAATACTTCACCTGTATTTCTGTTATAGTGCCGTATATAACACTAAATATGAACACATACGTCAAAATAATTGAGGATAATTTTCTTATACAATTTTACAGTGATTTTTGTCGTATATCCAAAAATTTGGCGTTTGAGGCAATATAATACTCAAGCTACGCTATTTTGTGGCGTATAAGGCAAAATTCATACCCAATATCTCACAAACTATACAAAATTGAAACATTCTGATAACACAGATCGGTAGAGAAAAAAAAATTATACAAAATGGCTATCTTAACTAATTTTTTTTGATTTTGTGATGTACGACAGTATAATTGCGGGTCGACGAATTATTAACTTTTTCGTTTTTACCAAAATAGGTAACTTTTATTGACATTAATGTTGATTGATTTTTTTTTATTTTAGAATTTTCTTATAATTTCCAACTGTATTAACTCTTGGTTCGGTGCATATGTACATTAACGTAAAGCGCCCTTCACACTATGCGATTTATCCTAGGATTTCTCGTACGATTTTTCTTAGGATTTCTCTCATGAGTTTTACCCTTAGGGGTTATGCTAGTTTTCAGTTCACACTATATGTTTGATTACGATTACGGATGAACACGAACGAATACGGGTGAGCACAATCAAACATTTCAAAATTTTGAGTTTAGGTTCAGTGTGGCCAGATTGGCCGATTTATCGCAATTTGGGTTACTTTTGCCCAAATTTTGCGACCAGTTTTTTGCACAAATCGCAAGTCACCAAATTGGGCGACTTTATGTTACTGCATGATTAATATTTTTTAATATTAAAATTTTATTTTGTAATAAATTTAAATACAGGGTTCGCCACACTTTTTTATTTATCAACTGCATATAACCACATGTAACCTTAAATTTAAAATGTCAATTTTAACAATATTGATAAAGAAGGTTTTAGACGTTAACAATCCTATGCAAACTTGTATGAAAATAGACACCGCCTAATCGTAGGATTTGGTTAAGATTTCGTTATGAGTTGCTTACGAGTTCAGATTCGAGTCTTTCCGTACGACAAATCGTACAATGTGAACTAAAAAATATCTGCTTACGACAACTCGTACGAGAAATTCTAGGATAAATCGCATAGTGTGATGGGCGCTTAACTGTGTTAGGGTATCAGGTCCGGCAGGTCTGCTGTCTCGCAAGAGGTTCCGCGGTTCCACGAGGAACTGCAAATCATTCTAACTTTATAACTTATAATAATATATTTATATTCTAGCGATACCTGATACTCGTTGTGGTACTTTTATTAGCTGTAAGCTATGATACGTAAGCTAATATTATAGAGTACGGATTTCTAGCAAATTTGCTATTACATAAATATTGAAGTGTAATTGTTTAAATGTCCATGAATTTGATACAAATAAGGCATTTGGGGCTAATTTTTTTATGCTTATATGCTTATTTTGACACTTTTATATTTAGATTTATTTTTAAACATTTTTAGTGCTTATTTTAGCACATTTTCAATAAATTTAAAAAAAATTGCAGTAGATACATAAATACCTTCATTTATTTTAGACCGGGAGCTAATGACGATTGACCTAACCCATTTTATTAGTCTCAAAATTTTGTGAGGTAAATATAGGGTGCGTCGACTAAACTAAATTTTTAAATCAAAAGAGCTGTAACTAAAACTCACTTTTACATAAAAGCACATTATACGTCGCTAAATTAGTTCATCTATTAAGTAGCTAGAAACAATAGATATTCCTTTAACAGAAGCAATAGATGTGGTAAATATCTTTCAAAATACCATTTCAGAAGTTCCAGTTTTTTGTCAAAAAAAGATTGAGTATTGGTATAAAATATTGGATTTAATAATTATACATTAGAGTAAATAGCTAGCGTCTTAGTGAAATTTAAGAACACCTCAATTAACAATTAATTTTTAATGAAAAATTTAGAAAAAAATTTAATAATTTCATTTTTTAGAATAAAAATGATGTAGAGAAATTATTTTACTTTTTTTTTACTTTATTATTTTTTTCTTGTTACTTTTCAAATAAATTTTATTTAAAAATAAAATATTTTTAAAGCTTATATTTAAGATGAAATCATATTTTTATGCATATAATGGCAATTTTTGTGCTATTTTAAGCGCTATTTTCACGAATTTTTATGCCTAAAAGTCCGTACTCTACGTAATATATTGCAGTGTCCTTTAATGCAACTTAACCAAATCAAATGCAGATGTCATTAGCTGTCAAGTCAAAAATTATATGTCGTCATTTAAATGTCAAAGAAACTTATGTGATAAATTATGACAATGTTAAATTTGACAATTTACAGGTTTAAGGTTAAGTAAAACAATTGAAATGTTAGGGTAAGCCATGTGGCTAGTGACGATGTAGTAACGTACGTTTACAATGCGCCCTTGTATTCAAACAAGAAAAAAAATAATCATAGGAATAGTAACGTGCCGTAAATAAAAATATGTGAATCTGAAAAAACATTTGAATTGCCTGGAAACGGCTGAAAAAACAATTTTGAAATATTTAGTTAATCCTTGGACGAGGTCCGAGAAGGTTGATCTCTGGACACGTTCCGAGGTAGTTCAATTTTGGACAAAGGTCCAACATATTGGAACACGGACTTGAGTCCAATCAAGTTGTTAAGTGGTGGCGGTACGCGACAACTCGGCGACGTCAACTCGGCGACGGTCAACTCGGCGACGGCAACTCGGCGACGGTCAACTCGGCGACGGTCACCTCGGCGATCGGTCAACTGGGCGACAGTCATCTCGGCGATCGGTCAACTGGGCGATCGGTCAACTGGGCGACGGTCATCTCGGCGATCGGTTAACTGGGCGACGGTCATCTCGGCGATCGATTAACTCGACGATCGATTAACTCCGCTATCGATTAACTCGGCGACCGAGTTGAGTAAATCAAATATTATTCAAATAGATTTTCTTCTTAACTTTATTCTAGTTATTGTTGTCAATCTTCTTGTAATTATTGTTGTTAATATTCTTCTTCTATTTTCTTATTTATTGTTTCTTTCGCATTACCAATTTAGTACATAATCTACGGTGGTTTGTTATACCAGATTAACAAATTATTCAGAAATGGTATAAGTTATATTATTTATCAGATACATTCTTGGGTGACGTCTCTTTCTATTGCTCGTTGATTGGTTTGTAGTGTACGTCTGGATTTAAATCGATCAGGTCCGTACCAAGGGTATGTGTCACTCAATGTAACATATATTTTCAGATAGGACTTTTTAAAACATTGATAGATGTAAAATGGTAGTAAAAAAAATTGAAACTTCTCATGGAGCTTTCTAAAGACCTACCCTATACCTAAAAAATTAAGGTCCAATTTTTTTTAACTTTGCCAGATACAGGGTTAATTTAAAAAAACATTATTAACATTATTATAAAAACAAATGTCACTACTTTTGTAAGGGCTTTTCATTGCTTACAGCTTTCGATCAACACTCCCAGAATCATGTGTCACTGTAAATGTCAGGATAACGATATATTGATATCCCCCCCAGTATGTACTTTTTTCTGTATTTAAAAAAAAATATAAGCAAATCAGTGAATATCTGTGTAGCGAACCTCGTATATAATATTATATTTATAAATATGTATTTTTATTATTAATTAATTTTTTATTTATTTTATTTATTTATTTTTATTTTAAAATTAAATTTTTATTACCAATTTTTAATGGAATTAACATTAGTATATATGCCAATAGTTTGGTAAGAACAGGATACACGATAAGTATAATATACATACGAAATAGTAAATAGCGATTACAAAAGAACATTTGAATTTTAACAACGATAGTGAGATAAAAAGTATGAATAACCCTAATATTAAAACCCAAAGAAACAACGAAAAATATAGTTGGAACGGATATCTGTATACCAAGGATAAAGTTAATACGGAAGGTTCTATTCAATTTTGGAGATGTGAATACAAACACGAGGGATGCAGAGGTAGAATATGGACCAATATTAACGATGATTCCTTTCATTACTTACGAACTGAACACACTTGTAGCACTACAGGTAACGCTACAAATGTTTTAGTGCAAACCGTGAAAACAAGAGCCCAAGACCTGGCAAGAACAACAACGGAAGCTCCAGCACAAGTTAGAGCACAAATCATTAGAGATGTTCCAGCTGCAGTGCAAGGAAATCTTCCAAGCAGAAATGTTATGCGTAGGAACATTCAAAGAATGAGAGAAAGAACCGTAAATGCGCCAGCAAATTTTAATTCTCGGGAAGATATAATTATACCTGAAGATTATTCGGTATATGAATATAGCCCAAACAATTTTGAACGTTTCCTTTTAGCTGATTCAGGAAGAGAACAAAATGATACAGAGCGAATATTGGTATTTGGCCGAGAATACCATTCAACGTAGACCTTGGATATGAAAGAACTATTTGTGGATGGTACGTTTTTACTTTGTCCTCCTCTTTTTGCTCAAATTTTTGTGATTTTATCGAGAAAAGATGGGGGAAGGGTTTTCCCGATATTATATTGTTTATTGCCCGATAAGAGGACTGAAACCTACACCAAATTATTCACGATGATTCGCGTTCTATGGCAACAACTGAATCCAGACAGTATTAGTGTAGATTACGAACTGGCCATCCATCACGCTATTCGTGCTGTCTTTCCAGAAGCAAGCGTTAACGGTTGTTTGTTTCATTTAGTCAAAAATCTTAGAAAACACTTGGCATCACACCATCTTCTAAGTAGATATAATACCGATGTAAATTTTGCATTACATGCAAAAATGATTACGTCACTGGCATTTGTTCCCCAAGAGGATGTTATAGATGCAATTACTGATCTCGAAAATTACTTGCCGGAAGATCTTGAACCAATTTTGGAATGGTTTACGAACACATATATAGGTCGTCTTAGAAATAACGGAACAAGAGCTATAGCAACATTTCCTTCGGATGTTTGGTCTGTGTACCATCGAACATTAAGTGGTAGTGACCGAACAAATAATTTTGCAGAGGCTTGTCACCGGAAGCTACAATTAGCTTTTGGTAGTGGAATTTCGCACCCTACTATATGGAATTTCATCAACAAATTGAGAACTGTTCAAAAAGATTATGATGTGGAGTATGAACGAAATATCGCTGGCCATGCAGCCACCGGAAAACGAAAAAAATATTTCGATGCCGACATAAGAATATTTAATAAGGTTACTAATTACAATCGGCAAAATATTATAGAATATCTGCGTGGTATATCATATAATTACAATATGGATTAAATACAATATATTTATTCATTTTTTTTTATTTGTTCATTTTTTATATATTTTTATTTTTTGTTTGATTTATTTTATTTATTAACATTATTTATTATTTTTAAAAATAAAAAATACTTAGTCTTGTCTTTTTTTCCAGCCATTGAGCAAACTTTCTTTTCCTTTTTTTATTGTTTATGATTAAACAATATGTTTTCGATTAATTGAAGTTTATTTCACACCAATCTACTTCTATGGTTAACTTTTTCTTTAAATCATCGCCTGGGAATTTTGGACTATAAGTGGATTTTGTTTGGAAAAAGAATAAAAATGATTTTCTCTTGGAATCACCGCTGAGTTGACCGGTCGCCGAGTTGGCCGTCGCCGAGTTGACCGATCGCCGAGTCGACCGTCGCCGAGTTGCGGTCGCCGAGTTGACCGGCGCCGAGTTGCCGTCGCCGAGTTGACCGTGTCCGTTGCTGCTGTATAGGTTTGCATAAACTGGTTTTTAAAGTGCTGTTGCTGAATATTGCGGATTTTGCGAAAAGTTTAGATACGGGACAAGCGCATTGTTAGGCGGAAATGTAGAATCATAATCTTTGTAATTCATTTGTTTAATTTAACTGAAAATAAATTTTAAAATTCATTTCAAATTTAAGTTTCTTTGAAAAATATTTTGTTAAAAAAAATTGATCATTATTTATTTCGTTCACCACCTACATGCAGAGGTTCGTTAAGTTGTGCATTCATTGCATTATAAAGAAAGTAAGTATGGACTCTTAACAGTCTTCCACTGTTAACAGTGCAATATGTTATGAAGTGGGTAACCGTGGTTCAAATCTTGGTCGAGTCGAATACACTGCTGTGATCTAAAAATGCCCAACATAGATCTGCGGGCTTAACATATTAACAAGTTAAGATGCATCATTACGAAAATTCCAACATCTTCCAGACGGTCAAAGTAACTAAAAGACTCACTTATTAGGTCAACACTCGACCCAAAAGCCTATAAAATTTCTTATGTTGACTTTTATTATTTTTCTATCAGCATTTTTTGGACATGCAATAATCAGCCATATGAACATTATTAACCCTTCATAAAATGAAGTGGTTAGCCAAAACCCACTCTAGGTTGTATCGCTGTTTGGAATTGGAATAATATTCTTATTAAAATTAGCATTAAACATAATAACCAGCGCAAATTATTACAACTTAATTTATGTCACAATCAATTAACCTTTCTACTGTTTAAGGGTATGTACGTACCCATTGCTTTACTTTAATATGCGGTATTTTTATAAATATTCAATTAAATGCATTGTGCTCCTATGTTATCCTGAAACACCAAACATACCATTATACTTCCGGTATTAATTTTAAAAATTAGCAAAAATAATTGCACAAAATGTAATCAACACTACAGTCTTTATTCGCATCTCTGTAACATAATAGTAATTTTTACATACAGTTTAGATGTGAATGTAGATGGCAAGTTGGTAGTCTGCAATTTTCCTCCAGTATAACTTATTTTATTATTGTATTTACACAGTTAGTCATGCATCGATAGTGCAAAGAGCGTCTTGTTTTTGCTGTATATCCTATCTACATAATTTAGTAAATTTATTTCTTTCTTGAGTGCTTTGTATAAATTAATTAAAAGACACATAACCAAAACGCGCTCTACGCTTTTTGAATTAGTTTATTAACCCTTTCAGTCATCAATTATCAATTGACTACAAGGTGTCCGAAAGGGTTAAATTTATTTATTTTTTAATCTTTAGTGCGTTTTAGAGCGTCATAAAAGCGTGTTTTTTGGTTTTTTTAAAACTATAATATTTTTAATAAATAGGTACTTAATTGAAATCTTAAGTGTTTTTATTTTCTTGTGCAAAGATAAGAGAATTTAAATTTTGGTTTAATTCCTAATACATCTTTCGAGCTCGCTACCTTTTACTATAAGTTTTGCAAATTTTTCTTATCTAAATAATTTGATGGTGGCAGCGTACTAAAGAGGAATTCCAAAGGAAGATATAATTGAACAGTTTTGACATCCAAATCCATCGACTTTGGACGTTTTGCAGCAGTAACATTGGCCTTTCCCTTTTAAAACGATCCAGGCTAGTTCGATCGATGGCTGCGATGTTACATTAGCATGGGAATTTTCTACTTCAAAGCATTTTATGGTAGACATAGATTCGAATATTTAAAGAATTTTTTGTTTAAAATCAGAGAGCAATCGTATTATAGTTTAGTGACTCACTCTTTTTATTTTTTTATATCAACATGCTGTAGATGGGAGGCCAAATTCATAGAGATGTTTTTGAGGGGCGTTTTATTACAAGTTTGGCTCTGTAGGAGCTCATGAAATACGCGGTGTCGCACAGTAGACTAAATCTCGAAAATCCGATCAAAATTAAAAAAATATTGATTTAAACAAAATTTAAAATATGAGGGTTAAAGAGAAGTTATCAATTGCTGTTTGCTTTGGAAAAATCTTAAATTAAAAAAAGTTGAAAAAGTGCTGTGGTTAAAAGTTAACCTTAATTTAAAAACGCATTAGCCCTGAAAAAACCTTGTTATTCGGCTCCTGTTAAAAATGATAAATTTTTAAAAAGCTGTTTCAACTTTCAAACTAGTTAAAGAGTTAGACATACATTTATTCGTATATCGCATTTGCTAAATTGTTCAGTTATTTAATTTAAACTTTTATCCAATCAAATTTTCAATAATTAAATAATGAGCATGTTTGCGTCTAGTTGTGATACGGATATTTTTTTTACAAAAGTGAACCCGCTAATTCATTTAGCGTTCGTTTAACAAAAAAATGATTGCCGCGCTCACTCGTAAGCGTATCTTGCTTTTTTCAATTTATCTGCTGTTGTTGGTATGAGAGCTTGTTAAGACCTGCTAAAAGAATACAAATTAAGATCTGTCAAACTAACGTGATTACCGCGGCCGCGGGAACAACTCTATATCGAATATCGGTGGTACAGGGGTATAATTCATTAGGGTATCATGCCAATTATAAATTTTAATAATTTATGTTTGACGATTTTAGGGTATATTTAGGGTATAGATTTTAGTGGTAACTGCACTGTAAAATATATTATGGTAAATTTAATTAAGTTTAAATTGGTCATCAAACCATAATATTTAATTTCAATTTCAATTTTTTCAAAATTTAAAGAAAAAACTTGTGAAATAAAACGGATGGTTTAAAAAATTACGTTAATATTTTAAGGCATAGAAACTGCGTTTGTGCAACTAAAAATATAAATCAATTAACACAATTAAGTTATTTGTTATTTGGTGTGTGTACACTGCTATGATCTAAAGCCCAAAATACATCTGTGGGCTATGGGGAAGGCAACGGGAAACCACCCCATTAATTAAATTCGCTAGTACGTCATCTTAAAAGAAGAAACATGCTAACGCTTTTATAGACGTTATTAAATTAGGGTGTACCCTGTACACTTTACATCACGAACACTTTTCGTTGCATTTGTTGAGGCTAATGTCATCCTGATCTGATTTTAATCACATGAATTTTTCATTTAAATTATAACATTTCATTAAATATTTGCAGCCTGACAAAACAGAATTTTAAATAATCACTCAAATATTCTGATTATATATTGAACTATCAATAAATGCAATTTTGAGATGAATTTGAATTTTAATGCAAATTGTCCATTGCACGGAAGTCATTTTATGACGTAAATCTTTTTACACAACTAAAATAATTTATTTCAGTTTTAGTTAATTCAAAGCTATATTTTAAATATCAAGTGCATCTTTATGGGGTTATTATCTTCAATATCTTCATAAATTATAGAAAAAATAATGTAAATATATTTCTTCTTTACCTTCTTCTAGTACAATTAACTTTAGTATTTCTTCTCCACCTGCGGCTTCAATTACATTAAAAGTATTTAACTTGATAATAGTCCAGTAACCACGTCGAAAAAAGGGGGTCTAGCTGACAAATTTCTGTGGCATAGGATTGAAAACTGATTCCTATGTAATTTTGGTCGCAGAATCCGAATTTGAGGTTTGCGAACAAAATTTCCTTGTGCCAAAGCGGCCATATTGAAAAAACGTTGCCAAATCACGTTTTTTTGCAAAAAACTCGAAATTTTGGGCAAACTATTAATTTTACGGAAAAATCAAAAGTATGATCAAATAAAGTAGATAAAATTTCCTACAAACCCCGGACTCGGCAGAACATTTTAACTGGGCCCTCTGGTGAACATCAAACTGTGGATCGAAATACTTATAACTTTCTTTAACAACTCAATGGAAATACGGGGTACAAGAAACCTAGAGCTTCAGCGTAAAGTTGGCCTTGAACCACTACCCCTGCAGCGATTTACATTATTTTACTATTTTAAAACCCATATTTGCCGTAATCATAGTTTATATCTAACAAGGAGGGGACCCCTACTCGACATGTCCGGATTTATAGTGTATGGAAGGCTTGACTAGAATTGCAAGTGACACCAGTTGTAGCTCCAGATTGCCAAGCGCTTAGGAAATAAAATTTTTTTTGGCGAGAGTTAATATATACATAAGTCATTTAAGTTACAAAATTTCCAAGTAATGCCAAGCACAGTGGTAGGCAGTCGGACTCGAAGTGCAGGGGTTCTAGGTTCGACTCACCATACTGAAAACTTTTTTTTTCCTATGGCTTCTATTCAATTTTTACGATATGAACCGTAATAATGTATTGTATTTATTTATATTTTTATAATATTGAAATATATTAAATTTATATTTTTTTTAGATTTTGTACGATTTGTTGTATAAAACAAACAAAAATATAATAAATATAAAAAAAATAAATATAAAAATATAAATAAATACAATACATACATAAACGTAATACATTACGTATTACGGTTCATATCGTAAAACTTGAAAAGAAGCCATAAGAAAAAAAAGTTTCCCGTACGGTGAGTCGAACCTAGAACCCTTGCATTTCGAGTCGGACTGCCTACCGCTGTGCTAGCTGTAACTTGGTACTTGGAAATTTTATAACATAAATGACTTATGTATATATTAAATCTCTAAAAAAAAACTTTATTTCCTAAACGCTTGGCCATCTGGAGCTACAATTTGTGTCACTTACAATTCTAGTCAAGCCTTCCATACACTATAAATCCGGATGAAATCGGTGATGTCGAGTAGGGGTCCCCTCCTTGTAAGATTATATATTTTGATTACTTCAAATGTTAGTGAAACCCATTTGATATTTAAGTGCAGATTATAGTTAAAATTGCTCAAAAAAGCTTAATGCAACCGGGTATTAGGGCAAACAACTCCTGGGGTCTTATTTCCGAGCTCACACGATTTAATTCGCATTTACGCAAATACGTCAATTTCGTATAAAAATAAATAATTGATTTTTATGGGCGATTTAAGTGCGAACTTGAGAATAGAACTCCAAACATTTTCAAAACTTTCTTACCATTTTTCACTACTTTTAAACTAAAATATTTTATGAAATTTTTTATGGTAGAATCGTCTAAATTAAATAGGCTCGCACAAATAACATCTTATCGTGCAAAACCTTGAAGAAGGAATCGTTAGTTTTAAAGGAAACTTAATATGTTTGAAATTAATTAATTTTTATTAAAATGAGAATTTAAAAAAAAATTTTATCATAAAAGAAATTGTATATTTTGTAAAAGTCTGCTGCTTTGTAAAAGCGCGGTAGCAGGCTAGCAGTTAGAATGTCCAATTGCTATGTCGCGATCCCAGTCCAATTACACCTGGGTATAACGACGGTTTCTTTCAAAAGATGGTAACAAAATCTTTGAATTATTAAATGCTAAAATATTACTCACGACGGGAACGGCTCTAGTGTGACTTTAGATTTTAGAAGCAGGACTAGCGTTGGCAAGGATGAAAGAGTGCGTACCTGTTTTATTTTAAAAGTGCTATTAGCAACCTTTTTTTTGGAAAGTAGCGTTTTAAAATAGTTTTTACACGTAGAAATTCAGTTAGTTTATGCAACAATAATTCAAAGATTTTCTAGCTGATAAAATATTAACGTGTCCGCAAGTGAATTGAAAGGTCCTAGATTCAATTTCCCGTAGAAATAGTTACAAATAGTTAGAAACACTAGACAGAATATGCTAAATTCTGTTACCGTGGTAATACGGTATTCAGAAAAGAATCAAAAACTATTACTGCGGGGAGGTAAACCTAAACCTTTGGACTTTCAACTAAAAATCTTACGGATTTTTGTTGCATAAACTGAAACTCTTGCAAAACTGAAGTATTGCGCTCAAACCTTTAAAAATTAGTTTCACATCAGAAACCGTTACTCATAGTACTTTAAAAAAAAGTTTAGTCCTCTTTCACCCTGCCAAATCTTGTCCCGATCGTAGATCCTAGAGATACACTTGAGCGGTTACTCTCGCTTCTCTATAATTATATTAAATTACTTTTATGATGAGCTGCATAACAAGAATGTAGGCCACAGAGAAATAGTTTTCTAGATGTTTTGCTGGAATACAGAATTTCAACTATTTGTTCGGAGTTCTACGTTTGAATTCGGAAATCGGCTCTGAACCTCCCTGTCTAAACGTGTAGACTTTAATTATGTTAAACTATGATCAATAATCTAACAAAATCCGTTGAGAGCAGAGATGCTTTGAATTTTTTTGTTCAAATTGTGTTCAATTTTCTTACACTAGAATGTCATTAACCACAAGAACCATTTACACTAACTAGTAAAGACAGGAGTCACACAATCGAAAATTGAATTCAATTTTCCGTTACCAGTGTAGCGACGTAATCTGCTGTTCAGAAAATTTAATTCTATTATATAATATAAAAAGAGACTTACCTTCTTGCATTTTAATGCTTACAGTATTTAGATTAGTATGTAATAACATTTAGGGGCAATCATTTTTGGATTTCATGACTTTTAAGACGAAAATAAAAAGCAGATGTAGGCACAGTCGAAAAAAATAAGAAACTTTATCGCTAACGGCTAGCCGTAATTACTACATGAAGTTTAATGTACTTGCGGCATGATTTTGGTTTGGATTATTTTTATAATTATTATTAAATGAGATTTGTAATATAATATTATTTGTAAAGTATTTGTAAGTTGTAAAGAAATGTATCTTTATGGAAATCACTTATTATAAATAATTATTATTAAAATAAATAACCCTGAATATTATAATATTTATAAATATAAATTCCTTATTTATAATTTAAGATTTATATAACGAACGTAGACAGCAGTGATAATCGATCACGAGCCTAACTGCGCGTATTGTCAGAAATGATATTGAATGCTTTGTAACAAAATTTTAGATTTGATTATTTTATTAATACCCGATCTAAAAAAGAATTTCTTTTGTATGTAGGTACATAAAAAGTATTTTCTTTGTACACAATTTAGGATAGGCCGGGGCCAACCTGTCTGTTCTTGTAAACCGCCACTGGTGCTGTTCACCACCACTCGGAACGACCATATTTTTGTACTATCAATTTATTTCCATAAGTTTAGTTTGAGAAACTGGGATAATACAAAATATATCAGAAAAGTTAACTTTTATAAACTTATTATTATTATTATTATTTTTGTCTTACAAATAATTAAAAGTATTAACTACCATAGAAATATCAATAACTTATTAAAAGTATACAATTATAATATTTTACTTCATATAAGTAGCAATTACGAAAATCAGTCTTACAGGTACTCATTTATAGATATTGTATTTATTTAAAAATATATTTCAAAATGTTTCTAAAATAAAATCTACTTAAATTTATTAAATGTAACTACTAAACAATAATAATACTAAATTTTCATTTTTTTGTTCGATACTGTAACTGTTTTTTTGTAATTTGTAACTGTCGATGATCAATCATGCTTGCATAAGTAAAAGTTTCTTAAATGCTTTTCTAAAATCTAAATTAAATATTGTGTATATGATGGGATTTAATGCAGAATTTACATAACCAAGCCATGTTATATACGTAATTACCCTACGAGAAGGGCAACAAACGTCACAAAAAGGTATAATGACATACATTAAGAAAAATGGAAGCCAACACACAACAAATACTCCCATAATAATTCCAAGAGTGCGTGCAGCACGTCTTTCCTTGGACAACGAAATGCGTTGTTTTTCTTCGATAAACTGATATATCCCTCCAGATTTTTTTGTAGTGCAAGCTGTTTCTTTGACTAATTTGTTTTTATTGGTGTTACTACTCTGTGATTTTCCAGCATGAGATTGGGTGCTCGCAATGGTTGACGTCGTACAAGCTAAATTTTCGTTTGCTATTAAATTTGAACTATATCTTGCTGTAGTGGGTGAATTATTTAAATTATCTGTATAAGAATCTTCATGTACTAGAACTGGTTTTAAATATATGCTCTCCTTTTCAAAATGCTTCTTTTTTTTCTTATTCTTGTGTCGTTTCTTTTCTTTTCTTTTTATAGTACTATCGGATGGGCTTGGTTGTTCGTTGTGATTTGTTTCACTGCTGACCGACTCTCTATCTTTTGCCACCCTTACACCATTCTTATTGCTTTCGCTAGTAATTTGAGCTTTGGTGGATATTGCATTAATTTTAGAAGCTTTTGCTCTTTCGCGTAATCGTCGTCTTGTAGCTATGAATATTTGTACGTATACTATAGTCATTATAACTAATGGAATGTAAAAAGAACCCAAAGATGAATAAATTATATATCCTTGTCGTTGTGTTAACTGGCATGGTTCGATTAGGAAATCTTCTTCATTATCAGGCCAGTCGTTCCATTCGATTAATGGAGGAGAACTTATAATTAATGATAATAACCAAACACCGGCAATTAATAAAAGAACACGCTTAAGTGTTCGCTTTTGAGCATAATTTATAGGATCCGTAATAGCCCAAAAACGATCTAATGCTATAGCACATAAATTTAGTATAGATGCTGTACAACATAACACATCAAACGTCAACCACGTTTTACAAATATGAATACCAAAAATCCATTTACCAATTATAAAATATGCCACACTTAATGGCATAACGAGTATTGATACAGTTAAATCAGCGACTGCTAGCGAGACAATAAAAAAATTTTGTACAATACGTAAAGGTCTATGTGTAAATACGCTTAGTACTACTAATACATTTCCAACAATTGTCATGAGAACAATTAATGTTAAAATAAATATTGTTAGCAGAGCTTCCCATCGTGGTAGAGCTGATTCAAATCCTATACTTGTATTGTAAAATACAAGTAGTTCCTGGGTACAACTCGAATTTTCCAACATTTCTCTAATTTACGAAGTAGATACTTCACCTGAAACAAAATAAATCAATTATACTTTTCGTTGTTCAAATTCGTAATACAAATTTTATTACATAATATATTACATTATACGAATTATTTTAGATAAATTAATTTCATAAATCTGTATAATTGTTGTAAATGTATAATGTTGATTGGCAAAAAAATGTTAAGTATTTGTATGTGTTGATTGTATTATAATTATAAGTAACCATGCAATTGGTCCAGTTGAAACTTAGACAGACTGACTATGTTAGCATTCAATGGAACATAGGTCGGGTACTGAGTACTGACCTTAATGCATCATCTAAAATTAATAAAATCTTATCGAAAGCAATTAATAATTATTAATAATAATAATAGTAATTTTTAATAATACAGTAGAATCTCGATTCTGTGAACACAAAAATCCAAAGGTATGTTCAAACTAGCGCAAGAAAAACTAGTGTTGTCATTATAGAGATGAGATTTTTGTGTTGTATAAATTCAAAAAAAGATAACTAAAAAAGTACTAATAAAAGCCATTTTAGGTTTGTATTTTGAAGTTTTAGGTAAAAAAAACCTCCAATTAGGGACCAAAATTTTCAAGGGTTATATCTATATAATCTTTACTACACTGAGTAACGAAAATATCGATACACTCCTATGTTAACACTAGAAATTGCACATTTTGAAACCGTTTTTTGACATATTATAAAAATTGCTTTTACAGCAAAACTTTTTAGATATTTTTTATTTAAACTTTCGTTGTCGTCAATTTTATACCTATTATACATTTTTTCTACATTTTTTTGATTGACAGCGAATTAAACAAGACACTGTAAAATACAAAAAATATTGTCACCTGTATCTCAAAATCGGTGCAATGAAATAGAAAAATGTGTTACTTTTATATTTAACCCTTATGTTAATACCAAACTTTACCAACGTTGTTTAGCACACGGGTACCCATTTATTCTAATATTGAAATTTTTAATATTTCAATAAAAGAGAGTGTTTAAAAAACTTTTTGAGTATCTAAGTAAGTTTAAGAAGAAGAAAAGCTATATATAAACTAACTATAAAAATCTGATTTTGCCATCGCTTAACTTCCCGAAGCATAAAAATTAACACCCAATTTACCTCGCATAAATAAAACTAAAAATACTAAATCTCATCAGGGAAGATTAGTAATCGTGAAAAACATTCTGAAAATCGAAATAAGCAAAAACAAAAATGCAAATAAAAAAATATTACAAATAACTAAAAAATTTTGTACAAAAATATTGAAATTTTTTGAAAAAATTTGTTTTTAATTTTAAAACGCTTTTATTAGCTTCACTTGTAACTAACTATGTAAGAAAATCTTGGAAGCTTAATTTGACCCACTTTCCGTTTTCCGATTGAGCTGAAATTTTGCACATAGATTCGTCCCCGATGACAATACACTTTGCAAAAAAAAATTTCACATTTTTCGAAAAAAAAAATTGAAAAAAACGCTTTTTTGACCCACTTCCCGTTTTCCGATTGAGCTGAAATTTTGCATACACGTATAGTTTAGTTTAGATGACAATGCATGGTTAGCTTTGTAACGATCTCCTATCGACACTACTATTCAAAGTTAAAAAAAAATAAATAACTAAGCGAACCTTAAATGTTTTCTGAATCAGTAATAATTATGTTGAAGTTATTTTAAGACTGAAAAGTATAAAATAAAATATTATAGTTTAAAAAAAAACAAAAAACACGCTTTTATGACTCTCTAAAACGCACTAAAAACTAAAAAATACTTAAATTTAACCCTTTCGGACACCTTGTAGACAATTGATAATTGGTGACTGAAAGGGTTAATAAACTAATTCAAAAAGCGTGGAGCGCTTTGTCTAAATTAATTAAAAGACACATAACCAAAACGCGCTCCACGCTTTTTGAATTAGTTTATTAACCCTTTTAGCCACCAATTATCAATTGACTACAAGATGTCCGAAAGGGTTAAATTTAATTATTTTTTAGTTTTTAGTACGTTTTAGAAAGTCATAAAAGCGTGTTTTTTGGTTTTTTTAAATTTATTTTATACAACGAAAGCTGTAAGTAATTTGATAGTAATAATTTTTTGTCGTAATAAACTTTTACCTATTTTATCACATTTCGAAGTTATAATGTATTAGATTTTATCGCTTCAAGTAAACCCCCCGTTCCCCCTATACGATTTTATTCATCTTCAATTCGTGCTACAACAAATCAAAACTTAAATTTAAAATTTGGAGTAATATCGATTCTTCGTTTGGATGTTATACGCACTCATACAGAAATTTTTCAAAAATAAAAGAAATTGATTAAGGGAACATTGAAACATAAAAATTTGTTAAAAATATAGCTAGCCAATTATTTTTTTCTATTTCAGATAACAATACTTTCCTTACTAAAAAGTTCGGAAAGTAAAAAGACGGCAAAAAACGCGCAAAAGCTATATGAAGCGAATGTCAACTGCCGGTTTATGATGAACATTCAGCAAATATTATAAAATGCATGGAATGCGCAATAAATATTATTGTTTATCAAAAAATAACTGTAATGTTTCTCTATTTGTACAATAAAGTTTACTTGCATGCGGTAATACAAGGTGGGTACCCTGGTACCAGGGTATTAACATAAGGGTTAAAATGTATAACATAAGTCGAAGTATATAAATCACAGTGGTTACAATAAAACTGACTGCAAAGACAGTAAAACTTACATAATAAATGCAAAAGGAAGAACTACGAAAATGCTGAATTCATCTTCATATCGCGAGATTAGTAGATTGTCGCGGTAGAACTGCAGATAAAAATATCAAGTTTTTAGTTTAAAAAAATTATTTTTAATTAAAAGCGTTATGAACACGTCCTCAAACCTTAAAATCAGAAAACGTGTTTGAAAATTCTAAAATAGATTGTAAAAATTTAAAAATAGGTACTTTTTAGCAAATTGTTTAAAAAAAGGTAAAAACAAATAGGGCTCAGCGAACATATTTTTCCATTAAACAAATTTTAGTTGCAATAAAACATAAATAGCAGCTTAAATAAGAAAAAGGTAAAAACCTAAAAATCTCATCTCTAGTTATCATATATTATTTTTTATTCCTTATAAAACGTATAATACATATTGTTGGTAATTAAGAACATTAGAATTCACGAAAAACGTAGTTATCTTATTTTGTTAACCACAGCAGTTGATTGGTGTGATCGCTGGTTGAGTTACAGAGCGGAAATTCTGACCTGGCAGAATTTCTTACCTCGGCCTTCCGGTGTGCATCAACACGTTGTGGATTTAAGAATTGGTTCTATATTTACATAAGTCTGGCCAATCGACAAAGTCAATGTCAAAAATTAATTAAAAAAAAAATCTTATTTTGTTTTTGCTTTTTAACTTCTACTGTTCATGTTACCCAGTGTAATAACTAAAAATGTTCACATTACCGAGTAGCTATAAAAAAATTTGGTGTTCACAGGACCGCAATGTTCATAAATTCGAATTATCGCGTTATCGAGCTTCTACTGTATAATAATTAAATATTTTTTATTACATATGTGAGATAAGTTGTAACTTGGCACACGTTGTTATAAATAAATATGTAAACATTTCGAGATTTTGGACCAGGATAATGAAACAATGAATATATTAAATTGTCGACGTTTCGTCCAGCTTATCCTGGTCCAAAAAGCCGAAAAGTTATGAGAGATAGACGAAAATAATGTTTCAAATTTAGAACACGTTCTTATGTTCTATGACAACATGACATAAGCGTTACAAAGTAAATTAGCGTGCGAAAAGTATACTTTGCGCATACAGTTACATGCAAAGTATACTTTGCGCACGCTGCATGATTCAAAATAAAACACGCAAATCAAATATACTTAAGCCATCCTTGGTTATTAAAAGATTATAAGAGACATTTAAAATTAGTGTCAAGGTAGAACTTATCTCGCATTAGTAATTAAAATAGTGTGTGCAATTCGTGCAAACACTAAATCAACTTGGCTCTCGTGGACAACCGACAACTCCCTGTACTCGTTGAATAATATACTATTACTAGAGATGAAATTTTTAGGGTTTTACTTTTTTCTTACTTACGCTGCTATTTACATTTTATTAGAACTAAAATTTCTTAAATGGAAAAATATGTTAGCTGAGCCATAGTTATTTTTACCTTTTTTTAAACAATTTGCTAAAATGTACCTATTTTAGAATTTTTGCAATCTAGTTTAGAATTTTTAAACCATTTTTTTGATTTTAAGATTTGAGGGCGTTTTTATAATTTTGAAACCGTTTTTTGACATATAAAAATCGATTTTACAGCAAAACTTTTTGGAAATTTTTTTGTTAAAAATTTCATTTTCTTTAATTTTGTATCTATAAATTTTTCTATTTTGTCCCTCCCGCGTTTTTGACTGACAGCGACATAAACAAGACTATAAAATACAAAAATATTATCATCTATACCTATCTCAGAAACGCTGTGGCAAAATAGAAAAATGTATATATAAACAAAAATGTAGGGAATGAAATTTTCAACAATAACTATTTATACATTTTTCTATTTTGTTGCACTGATTTTGAGATACAAGCAGGTGACAATATCTTCTGTATTTTACAGTCTTGTTTATGTCGCTGTCAGTCAAAAACGGGGCGACAAAATAGAAAAATGTGTAGGTACAAAATTGAAGACAATAAAATTTTTAACAAAATATGTCCAAAAAGTTTTGCTGTAAAAGCGATTTTTATGTCAAAAAATAGTTTCAAAATGTGCAATTTACATAGTTACCTAGTCTAACATCTTGCGATGTAGAGAGGTAATTTTCAATGTATAAAAACATTGTAACCGAGAAAAGACAAAACCTCGATATCGAAAATATTGAAAAGTTCATTCAAATTTTGGTACCTAATTAGTGTTTTTTTTACCTAAAACTACAAAATACTAACCTAAAATAGCTTTTATTAGTACCTTTTTAGTTACCTTTTTTTGAATTTATACAACTTAAAAATCTCATCTCTAACTATTACCTAACTAATTTTCTGCAAACCGCTTTCAAGTAATCTTAATTTAATTTACTGGCTTATTAAGCAATTCAAATTATGTCTCAAAAGAAAAGAAAATTTTTACATAATAAGTAGTATACCATACCAATATTTTAGAAGACCCCAAAAAATCCACTATCACTTTTCAGAATTGCAATTTATAATTAATGGTTCATTTTAGTAACGTGAACATTATTAGTTATTATACTCGGTAACATGAACAGTAAAAGTTAAAAAACAAAAACAAAATAAGATAACTACGTTTTTTCGTGAATTTTAATGTTTTTAATTACCAACATTATACGTTATATGTTTTATAAGAAATAAATAAATGATAACACTAGTTTTTCTACACCCCCGTTAGTGTGTGTACCCTTGCGTTAGTTTGAACATACCTTTGTATTTTTGTGTTCACAGAATTGAGCCTCTACTGTAATAAAGAAATAACAATATAATATTTCACAGTTTAAAAATTAACAGATTAATTTATTATTAAAACAATAAAATTCGAAATATTTTTATTGTTTGACTCAGAATAAGTCCATTTATGTTGTACAATGAAGAATTTAATTCCCATTTAAAGTCTTTTACCTTTATTGTTTTTAATTATGTATATTGTTTAGTATTATATTTACCACCCAGATAGAACCAAAATTCATCCCTTACATAAGATATATTTCCAATAAAAAATTTGTAATTTTACTTTAGTACATAATTCTGTTTTATTTCTTTGCTCATAATATTAATAAACGTATGTATTCGAAAAGATAGTATTGTAATCAACTCAAAAATCTAAATTTTGATTTTAAAATATTCGTTGGCATGCTCTATTCTGATGAATTTTAGTTGGATGTGTGTCTCTATATCAGTATGTCAGTGTGTGTCTGTGTGGTTAAGGTATGGAAAGAAATAGTATCAATCGCACATATTATACCGCGCAACCAAATGTCATGAAATTTGGCATAAACGTGCATTATAACTATACTTAGAGGTCAACTGAAAATGGTAAAGATCCGTTAAAAATTGCAGAAATGCTAAACAAAATGAAAAAGTTCAGTTTTATGTCGATGGTTCGAAATAAAGGAAAAGTTTGTATAAATTAAATGTAACAAATGGCGCCTGATTTGAAATTAATTAATTGTACGAAATAAATATAATTTTAATAGAGCAAGATCCCAGGGCCGCCAGACATTACTTATTTTCTCATAAGTAAAATATACGGGATAAAGTAGTGTTAGTATGTACTTTGAGTGTAGGCATACTTGCTAGCTTGGGCCGACGGCCAATCTACAGGTACCAAGTGCTAAAGATACCTGAAACCACTACTAACTTTTCTTAAATTCTCATGGCTGATTTTTATGTATCTTTTAGAGAATATTGTTAGAAATTAGTAATTAATACTGCCAGACACTTCCCGTCGGCGGTAACTTTTGCCAGACGCTTTAAAGCTCTTTGCTTTCTGTAGGTAGCCAGACCAATCCTAGGGGCCAAACATCTTCTAGAGTCAATCAAGGTCGCAATGAGTATGAGGCGCGAGGTCATTATTCGTACGCTTGAGCGTGTGAGATATATCTACTATACCGGGTGCTGAATGAATTAGCCGAACATAGGAAATTAACATGTAAAAACTTATTTATGCAAATTCTTGCTTCCCTAATTATTTTAGAGAAAAAATAAAAGACACAAAAATAATGCAGAAATATAAAATTACGAATGATCAGACGATTAGATTTCATCTAGCTTTTACTTTAAAAGGTCAAAAAATGCTTTCAAAATTGTTAAAATTGTCATTTATCGCACTGGCCATGTAATAAATTCAATTTATTTAATTTATATTTTCAAAAATAATTACCATGGAAACTTACATGGCAAGTGCGTTAATGAAAATTTTAACAATTTTGAAAGCATTTTTTGACCTTTTAAGTAAAGGCTAGATGAAATCTAATAATCTTAACATTCGTAATTTATATTTCTGCATTATTTTTGGGTCTTTCATATTTTCTCTAAAATAATTAGGAAAGCAGGAATTTGCATAAATAAATTTTACATGTTAATTTCCTATGTTCCTATGCTTCCTATGTTCTAACAGCTTTAGAGCGTCTGGCAAAAGTTACCGCCGACGGAAAGTGTCTGGCAGTATTAATTACTAATTTTTAACAATATTCTCTAAAAGATACATAAAAATCAGCCATGAGAATTTAAGAAAAGTGAATAGTGCTTTCAGGTACTTTTAGCACCTGGTACCTATAGATTGGCCGTCGGCCCAAGGTGGCAAGTATGCCCAAACTCAAAGTACATACTAGCACTCCTTTATCCCGTATATTTTACTTATGAGAAAATAAGTAATGTCTGGCGGCCCTGGGATCTTGGACTATAAGAATTATATTCAATTATTGGTCAAATAATTTTTTAATACATTTTTTTGATAATCTATGTAATTGGTGTTAAATTGACAGAAATCTGATTCAATTTTCAAATTGTATAAATTAATTTCATATTTAAAGTTTTTAAAATTTAGGTTCTATTTTATAACCTTACGGTCGGAAGGAACCCTTCAGATAACTTTTATAGAACATAATAATATGTCATGATATTTCGTTTTCGTATTTTTCTGAGTCTTCGTTGATTTTGCCAAAGAATTCCACTTTTAAAAATTAAAATTAAATAGAGAAAGTTATAGGATGTTTACATAGCCGATTTTTTTTTATATTAATTTCGCAGATTAAAATTGAATTTACTTTACAAACCTATCTATTTATCCTCAGACTAAATATACCTAGACAGAACGTATACAAACCTACTTTGTAGCAAATTTTTCTATTTTTTACATATACTGATGGTGTTTACCAACAAAACGCGCCACTTGTTGTGGTTAAAATAAGAAATATTTTTTTAGACATTGTGAATTAATTATTATTATAGTTGTTGAGACGTGTGTGAAATTTATAATTTAAAAAATGGGCAAGCAATGCATTGTGTGTGGTCAAGTGTATCAAAAGTCTTTAAAACATAAGTAAGTAAAACGTAACCTATAAACATTTATAGGCGTAACCACTGGAAATTGTTTAATAACAAGTAATGTTTACCAACAGTGCTGCTTAAAATTTGCTTCAAAACAAACCTGTGTGTTAGAATAGCTATGCTCTGTCTAGTATATAGTTAGTCTGAGTATTTATCTATCTATTATTAGATTCAATAAATTGTTAAAATTTTAGACATCTTGCTTTAATTTTAAGATTTACGTTTTAACCCGTTCGCGCACCGCGTCCATAATTATGGACATTGCTTTTAAATGCTTGTAATTTGGTGTTACTTGAGCGGATGACCTTGGGTGTCCAATGTCCACAAATATGGACATACTATAAATGTACCCGAAAGGTGTTTGCATGTTGTGATCAACTTGAGAAGATTTTACGCGATTTCGAAATATGTCAGTCGTCAACACGTAGCTAACTTTCAAATCTGCTCATTTCATCTTTATTTTGTTTACTCTGTGAATACTTTAATAATTATGGTATCGGTTTTTCGGTAAGGATTCTGAAAGTTCTAAAGCAGGGGTGGGCAAACTTCTTAGCTGAAGGGCCACATAATAAATTTAAATTGGGAAGAGGGCCGCACAAACAAAAAAAATTTTCATAATTTACTCAACACAAAAATGATTATGTTTATAATACAATATATTATTAAAAAACATGAGAATAATACATTTTATCACATAAAATTTATAATAATTTTCTTCTATGTATTTGTCGCGGGCCGCACAAAATACCTTGGCGGGCCGCATGCGGCCCGCGGGCCGTAGTTTGCCCACCCCTGTTCTAAAGTATGAACTCACTTTTTACGTAATAAAACTCGAATTTTTCCGGTTAACTAGCATAGGAGATATGGCACCTCCATAATTATTTTGGAAGTGCTATATTTCCTATGCTATAGATCGGATCACAACTTTATTTTTTGTTAAATGTTTAGAAAAATTAGCTTTACAAGAAAACATCTTGAAAGAATTTTTGTGGTCAAAATTAAAAATGCGTGCGTGAACGGGATAAACTTTATCTGTTGTAAAATAAAAAGTTTTACACTTCTATAAGTTTTTCATTTGAAATTCTTAATTTAAGGATTTTCTATAAATGAAAATATTTTCTTAAGAGTTGGATGTTATTATAACATACCTAATTACAATATTAAAAATAAAATTTTCCTTAGTGTTATGGGTAAAATTTTTTTTTTAATTTGATGCCTCCACCCACTAAATTTTTTCCTTTCACATCTGAAAAAAAATAGAAGCCATCGAGCAATGTTTAATGATCGCCCAAGACATTAAAACTTTCTTTTTGTAATGTTTTTTTAACTTTTCAAAAGTTTGAATGTCTTGGGCGACCATGAAACATTGCTGAATTTTTTCTATTTTTTTTTCTGATATGATGAAACACCAAAAGAAATAATTTTAGTGCGTGGGAGCATCGAATTTAAAAAAAAAATTACCCATAACACTAAGGACCACCCTAATGTACATATTATAAGACCTTGTTGAGCATATTTCATTAAATATTCTCGTATTTAATTAACTTTAAATTTCAAGTATTTTTATGTTCATAATTAATTTAGATAATTCAAAATTGTCAATTGAATCGTGTTGATAAGTCGTTGTACTTGAAACACTTGTGTTCTGACTTTATGGGAATGATTCAATAACTCTATTGCAAGTGCATTTAGATGCGATTCGATTTTGCTTCGATATTTGTCGTAGACGTTCGAATATTTTTCTTATTTCTTATGTTTTTTTTTGCAATTTATTCATTTAGTCCAGTAAAATTAGATAAAAATAAAACATTAATCGGTAAAGATCTGAATTTTGGTACACATGTTTATTACGGCTTCCTGTTAAACATACTAAAAGTCCGCGTCGAAATGTGTTGCGCTCGAGCCGCCATCTTGGAAAACTGTACACTTTTTCAGTTTTTTGTTTATATCTTGGCGATTTGTGTTGAGAGAAAACAAAAGTTCAGATAAAAATTGTAGTTTATTAAATTTTCTTCAAAAACGTTAATATACATTTCTTTGTATCTCCAATACTTTAGCTTTAGACACTTCAGAAGGGATAGGCATTATGCACGATGTTCATGCTTATTATAATGACGAAACTTTATGCGACGCATATCTTTCTTATACCTCTTTGTACTGGAGAAATAGTCGGTGTTAAAGGTAAAGGATTTATCACCTTGAAAAAATAAATTGACTGCATTGAAACGACAAAGCTGCTAAAACACCTTCTGTAGCAACGTCGGATTACAGCTAGAGTATTAGAGATACAAAAAAAATATATAAACTATTTTGAAGGATATTCAATAAACTACAATTTTTACTTAAACTCTTCTTTGTATCAGCTTAAGTTGCCGAGATACAGCCAAAAAACTGAAGTAGTGTACCTTATTTCCAAGATGGCGGCTCGAGCGCAACAGATTTCAACGGAAACTTTTAGTATGTTTAACAGGAAGCCGTAATAAATATGTATACCAAAATTCAGATCTTTACCGATTAATGTTTTTATTTGCCAAAAATTGATCTAAATTAACTGGACTAATTATATATGACTGATGATCGGAAATAACCGTGAAATAGGGACCTTATATCGCATTACGAATTTTTAACTATTAATTTTTTAAATATTTATATTTATATTTTTTAAATATTTTTAATCCTGACCTGTTGAGTGATAATTATATGTCTTATTGATTTTCTACGTTGTGTCTAAACACTGAAATCCTTCTCTCAAAGAAAGAAGCTGATTGTCTTGTAGTGAACGAAAAACACTGAATATGATGATGATAATTATAAAATTTTTACTTGTTTATAGAAATGTTGACCTTTCTGTTTTATTAGTAGCTTTTATGTAAACTCACAACCTACTAGTTATTCATTGTTTTCTGTAGTGGTCATAAATAAAAATTATTTATTTCAAAAATTATCAAAGTTGTAATGAAATACACCAAGTGCATGCAATGTTTTCGATAATGTTGGTAATGTCCGGCTTGAATCTGTAATAATTGCGCACTCGGCAATAATCCTGAAATTATGACATGATTGGTTACATTATATTCAGTTAACAAACATCATTGTTTCAATTCAATCATGTGACATGTGAGTGCGATAATTTAAAATTTTGCTGAAAATGAATGAAAATCAAATTTTTATTTTAAATTTTAAATTTTAAATTCCGAGCTAGATAACATCTAGATCTTCACAGACAAATAGCATAATCGATAATAAAATATAATATCTGCTTTGTCTAAAACCTTGAAGGTTATTTTAGTTTAAAATTATTATTAAAATTTGAAATAAATTCGATAAAAATGTTTAGAAGAATTTCCTCAAAAAATGTTCGAACATGTGAATCTTATTTTTTAAATGTCACTTATTTCTGTCATCATTGACATTTTTTATCATGTTTATATTTGAGCTGTGACGTTAACGTAATTGTTTTAAATGGCAACCCTTATGGTTATATTTACAAATTGACGTTGCCGCAGATTTCCTGAAAATATTCTTCTTAAAAATTTTATAGAATTTGTTCCAAACTTTACAAGCTTACTGTATTTACTATTAGAATAAATTAATATCCATGTTTTACCAGGTAATTTAAAAGTCCTTGAATATTAATTGGACGTAATTATGCAGAAACCTACCAACCCAATAAAACACTTATTGAGAAAATAAATAAATAAGATTTAATTTTAAAAATCGTATTAGGTAGTACACTGTGAATGATAGTTGTGAAAGTGCTTTTATATCAATAAGTCACTTATTTCTAAGTTATCTTTACGCCAAAAATACTATTTCCTGATTTCGTACAAAAATACTCAAATTATGTGGGTTGGTAGTTTTATGCAAAATAATGAATATCATTAATTAAAAATTATTAGCTCTTGAAAATAATATAAATTTTGTACGTCTCTTATGTTAGATCCCGATTGGAATACGCCTCTTGTGTTTGGTCGCCTTACTACCAATCTGAGATTGATAGATTGGAGAGGGTGCAGAGAATATTTCTTCGTTATGTTGCCTTTAAATTGGGAGTCTCACATCGCGATATTGGGTACGAAAACCTGTTGCAGAGGCTTGGCCTCTCCACATTGGCTGACAGAAGAAAAGTCATCGACGCCAGGTTGGCGGTTCGGTGGACTGCTCCGAGTTGCTGTCCAAAATAAATTTTTACGTCCCTCCAAGGATATTAAGAAATTTGCCAACTTTTTATATTAAGCCTTCTTCAAGGCTATACTTGATATTTGCGGCGGTTAACAGAATTTGCTCGTAATGCAAACAAATTTAGTTCTTTGTTTTCTGAATAATGTTGTATAATTTTGTGTAAAATTGATTTAGTGTGTACATATAGTTAGGTTTGACTTAAATTTCTTTGTCTTTGAGGTCTGAATTGGGTGAGCTTTTTCTCAGATTGTGAATTTTTTCAGCTTGCCAATTCATTTAGCCAGCACTTGTCTTTGTATTCATCCTGTAAGTGACTAATGTCGTTTGATGAAATAAAAAAAAATATCAATAGAAATATCAAATTTTTTACCGTAGTTAATTTATTTGGGGGGGGGGGGGCTAATTTTAATTTTAAGGGGGCTAAGCCCCATTAGTTGCGCCTATGGAGATGGGGCAAGACAACTGTTTAATTTAATTTGCCGCTATTATGACTCAACTTTCTAGATATCACACAAAATGCAGAAGATGAAAAAATGTGCAATTATTAAAGCTAGAGCCTGACGCGAATTCATTTGGAAAACAATAGATTTAATAAAAATAAAAAACCTGCTATGATGTTACAACACAACTAACCACGAACGACTGTGAGTCGACACGAAATTTTGCTGATCACGAGACTGTCGAGTCTCCGAGACAACTGTCTCCTAAGCGATCTCAAATGGACAACACCCTGAGACCAATCTCGAGACGTTTTCTTGAGATTTTGTCTCAAGTCGACACAAAATTTTGCTGATCTCGAGACTAACGAGTCTCCACAATTGTCTCGAGAGCGTAAGCAATCTCAAATGGTCTCAAATGGACAACACCTTGAGACCAATCTCGAGACTTTCTCTCGAGATTTTGTCTCAAGTGGACACTAGCCTTTATGTCGGCGGGCACCCTGACTATTTGTAATTGTATTATTCTTTACTACAAATTTACTTAAAATTTCTATTTTGGGTTCATTTCCCATATAATCTAATTTTTAATTATATTTTATTTATTGTGGAAGTGGTAAAAAATATATGAAATAAAACTATTCCATTTTTGAAATAAATTCTATTAAAAAGTTTTTATAATTATTGTAACTCAGGATGCACTCGGCGTAATTATTAATTGTAAAAAGTCGAATAATTTTAACTTAGTACTTATTATACTTTATATAATCTTCACAATACGATTTTTCTTGTAAATAGATTTTATTCGCACATTATAATATCTATAATCACAATACCAATTTAAAATTATATAAGTCGATAATCACCAGCTTAAAGTTAGATAATAACAAGAATTCTAGAAATTTAATTATTATTCTAACATTTCTTCGCAATGAATGTATGAAATATGCACTGTTTCTCACCTACGTATGTAAGTAGGGCTATAATTGCCGCTATTTTGGGTTATCCAACTAGCGCATTTCAAAAGTAAACAACAGTTGAAAAAGAATAAACAACTAATTATTCAAGTATAAAACCTTTTCCGATTTGTAATATACTTGGGGTTTAAAATAAGCACAAGTTGAGTTTGAATCCGTAAAATTTCAAATGCGCTATATAAGTAGAATTAGTGTAAACTTTTATATAGCTTTCAATAGAAATTTTCAGGTACAAATGTTTACCTTTATCTAATAAACTCTAAATTATAAAACTGCACAATTTGAATTTGAAATTTGTACAATTTGAAAGGCACAACGTTATGTAAATTTATCGCAAACAATTGTTTTTAGTGTAAACTTAAAAAATAATATTCATTTTAAAAAAACACAAATGGCACAAAAACTGCAAGTCGTGGGACTGAATATGCAACCGCAGATGTCTATATAATGCATTGTTTACTTATCATCAATTTTCCTGAAAAACCATTCACTGCACGGTGACGTTTTTTTACGCATTAATACACTGCATAATTATGCGGTTGGATTATTTTTGTTCATCAGAATCAATTTTAGGAAAAATTAAGCACTAATGCAAATTTGTTCAGTGAATTGCTCAATTGCTGTACAAAAGTGTTGTTAAAATGCAAAATAATTTTTTAATATATACTACTTCAATCTCCTATTTTGTTATCTTCAAAAAATTGTTTTTGAGAATATAATATTATTACGTAGAGTCGCCGCGAGCCTGATAAAATAAATTGGTAAGAAATATAAAGGCCAACTGAGAAGTAGCTAAATATACTATATTATGCAAAGTGTACAATGTGCAAAGTGTATATTATAATATAAAAACTACCAAAATGGAATTTTAACATTATTAGACTAGGCATAATAATTTTAATGTCTAAAAGGAGAAACCTACTTTATTAGTTTTTAAAAAATGTTTTTGTGAAACACTACATACAAAATAATTCGTCTATTGAATTAATATCAACATTTAAAATTTATGTGTTAAGAATCTTTAATAAAAACCCATTATTTTAAGTAAAAATTTAGTATCCACAAGATTTAGAGAAAAAAAAACAAACGAAAATGATGAATACAATTTTAATTCTTATAGTAATAGAGAGGAAGAACAAGTTAATATTAATGTAGTATTTCAAAAACAATATTCATTCTGGGATTTTCAGGAATCATCAAAATTTTTACTTTGTCCTTTTAATATCAGTATAATGCCTGGAGACTTTTTATGTTTTGTAAGAAATTGTAATTAAAAAGTTCAGGAACTGCCATACTTAAACAATTAAAAAGTTTTAAATATGCAATTTTCAATTTAAAATTTTTTAAGTTCCTAAAATTTAAATCGATAAAACGAAACCTTGGTGAAATTAAAAGCAAACTTTTGATTTTTTAGCCGTCTGTATCTCAATCACAATCGTGATTTTTGTAAAACTGGGTCAGTATTCGTCAATTCGTAAAGTCTGGTTTTCTATAATGTGTCCTCAAGTTGATTCCGATTTACTGGCAGTACATGCAAACACGCAAATTACGTTATATCTCGATTGCGCAACGACGGCAGATTGTATTTCGGTAACATATAGACGCATTATATTTAAATTCAAAATATATTTTTATATATTATAATGAAGTACTTCTTTCGCTAACATAGAGGAATTCGGGAAAACATTTTATATTAAACATTCAAAAGTAGTACAGTATGTTCTCAATCCATCAGTCTATTTGTGCCCGATCATAGCATAGGAAAATACCCAATTACGAATAAAATTGGATTTGATCTTTGAAATAACATAAACTATTTTTTTTTTGTTTTGCATTAAATACATTGTATATTTTCTTTTCAATAGGGTAAATATGGGTTTTATGCCCCTGTAGAATAGACGACTCATTACGAAAAAGTGCAGGTAGGTATGCAATAATTAATAAATTAGTGTTTGATGTGGGACATAAGTTCAAGTTAATATATATTAATATTGTTGTGTTCTGTTAAAGAAATGGAAAGTGAGTTGCGTAATTTAGAAATAAAGAACTGACTTTGCAACCTGATGAACAATAAAGGCAGGACTTTTGTTCCGTTTTCAAAATTGTTTTCTATTTCGTGTTAAGTTTGTTCGTTAGTTTAAGTTACATTGTTTAGTTTAAGTTTGATGTTGCAGTAATTTAATTCATTGTTGTAAAAAATTTTAATGTGTGTATTTTTATTTATTGTTGTTTAGCGACTTACACGAATGCAGCTGGGCAGTACACGAACAAGCACAAGCAGCGGAACATAAACAAAATTCTAATCTTGATTTGTTAAAAAAAAAGGACCAATAAAAATTGAACACGGGAAGAAAAACCAAGGAGATAAAAAAAAAAGATAATTAAGGGAAGAACGGACAGTCGCAAATTGATAGCCAGAGAGGCAAGTCGTGTTGGGGAGTGGCAAATAGAGTCCGAGAGGCAAGTGGTATTATAAAGTTGAAATTTGAGAGCTATAGAAGCAAGTCGTGTGGTTACAAACCGATAAGTTGGAGTGGAGGTGTGTTTTAGCCAAGGAGTTTTTTTTTGGAAAGTTTATTAATTACGAAGTTTGGCCACGCGAATACCAAGACAAGTTTCTGTAAGAAGATATTTGAAGAAAGTGTCCGAGTTACACGTGCTGTCTAGCGAATTTCGTGTAAGTCTTGCTTTTATAAAATTGTTCTTGCTTGTTCAGGTTGCAAATAAATACGTTGTTTAGATTGTCAGTTTTTTATTGTCTTCCATGTAACCATTTCACTTTCGAGAACCAACGACCTATTTTTAGTTTGAGAGCAGAGAGAAAGAGCACTACAATATATTACAGGCAGTTGTTTGCGATAATCTTGAATTAAATAATTATTAAAGGTAATTGCACTATTTTTGCTTATAATTCCTAAATTTTTACAAATCAACTTAAGGTATTTATGATGTTCAATGTATATTTATCCTACAGCAACGAGGATTTATGGCAGTACCTTATGTGGGATATATGGCTCTAAATATTTGAAGGGGCTAAAATTAATGTGCATTGATTGTTATAGATGGTTGCATGAAACCTGCACAATGTACGCTTGTCGCTGTAATACCTGCGGAAGAAACGAATAAAGAAAAAATGTTGTTAAAAGAAGAATATCTTAAGTGATTTGTAATGAAATGATTATTAGTATTTTATTATCACTATTTATTTTATATTGAATTTTTTTATTATATTTTATATACATTTTTATATTACATTTTAATTTTTTCTATTAATAATAATATTCAATAATTATTAAGTATTAGAAAATTATTATACCTATTCATTTCATATTGATTCAAGGCAGGTTGAAATTCTATGTCATAATTACCTTATGGAATTAAAAAATAGGCATATATACTCATATGCTGGGGCATAAAACCTACTATAGCTCGTGCCAAGTAGAAATGAACTCGACAATCATCGTATTTCAGCAATAATTTTCTTAATTTTTGAGATACGGCAAAACTTGTAATATACGAACTTAAAGAATTTTATTAGTTCTTAAAATTATTGTATATTACGATTTTTGTGTATCTCTAAAATCAAGAAAGTTAGTGCCAAAAAACGATGATTTTCGGTTCTATTTCTATTTGGCACGAGCTCTAGTGGGGGCTATACGGCCATTTGCTCTTCTTTTTTAAACAAGGATTACTAACCCAAAACTTTATAAATACGTATCTGAAATTATATTTATAAGTGGTAAACATATTAAAATATCCATTAGAACAAAAAAAATTATATTGATACTTGAAACAACATCTAGGTGATTTTTTTTCCTTTGGTATGCCATATATTCCACATTTACTATTTTGACTACTTATTTAAATATTTTCTTTGCTGTTATCAGTCTTTTTCAATAATCATTTTTTTAAATTAAATTTATTTCACAAATTTTTCTACATCTATAGTAGGGTCTGGATTGGGAGAATATCATATTTGATTAACCGGGCAAATCATTAAAAAAAGTTCACTTAAGTGTATTATATTCTCTAAAAAGTAAAATATTGAAACTGAAACTGCTTTCATGCAATATTAACGTGTCTTTCTTCTGTATCAGCGATATATTGACTTACCATCCGAAGAATCGATTTTAACGAAAATCAACCATTTTAACCTATTGCTTACTTTTGCAGATGTTGCAAACATATGTATTTATGAAGGAATTGCAATTTATGCTTGCCCTGATATTGAATGTTTTGCCATTGACGTAGATGAGTGCAACATAGAATTTTTTATTGAGGCAGCAGAAGTGAAACTTGGAGATATGGCAATTATTACAGTCTATGAAGGACCTCAAGAGGACTTCAATGCTTTTCTCGATACATTATCTTAAATTCTAGATAAGCTGTACTATTTTGTATTTTCCACGTATATTGTGATCTCCGGAAATTTTAACGTCGAATTTCTATTGAACAACATGTTTGCGATAGCCCCAATAAATCTATGTTTATAATGTATAGTATTATGTTATATAATCTTATGAGCTTTCTCAATTTAATTTTTAATGTACATGTTAAGAATTCTGTTTGGATAACTACTTCTCAAACTTTGATCAGGTCTTATTCGAGAATCATCTTAAAAATATGATAAACCATGCAGATTTAAATTTTAATCAAAGTTGAACGCTGTTTAACGACGCGACGACAGAAAGCAAAATGAAAAATACGGCCATTTTAACCGTAGAATTTTGTTAAATCCACCGTTTGGGATTTCTTGAAATAATTAGAACTTGCAAATGCGTTTAACCCTTTCGGTCACCTTGGTCACTTAAACGAACATGGACTTTTCATAACTACCAAAATTAGCGGAATGCATTTTATTCCATCTAAATATTGCGATAGCCTAAGGGTACACATACATATGTATTACATATTTAGGACTGGTGTCCACATTATTTTGCAAATTTCGCAGTTTTTGCTAATCTTTTAAAACAAGTGACAACTGCTACCTGTGCTTATTTGTTGATGAATTATTATTTGCGTGTTTTTAAATATATTGTGGTAAGTTGTATTGATGTTGAATATTTATTTTGAGTTATTTAAATGTTTAGAATATTGTATTTATTTATAAATATTTGAAAAAATATATATATTTTACCCAAATTTACCCATGAAGTCAATATTTCATTCTAACAAATATAATTTTTTTTTGAAAATTAAGAACCGTATGGATCTGAAATGTATTTCAAAAATCTTTTAAATATTCATTTAAGCTCCCCTCTTAGTTTCAAACTTTTAACTCAAATAACAAAAAGTCGTGACTGAAAGGGTTAAATTGAACAAATTTTTAAGTTCTAACTTTTCAGTAATTTATTTTGTCTTTACACTTTTAAACATTTGAGTTTTTTAAGCCATTTTATAATGACTATTCAAATCAAATGAAGTCGGTTAATAAAGATCTATCTTTACAAAGCTACATAATATACAAAGATGTATAAATATATTATTGTATTTAATAATAATTACCATTAATGCCAACTTGTCCAAAATTTTTAATTTTTCGGTAATTTTGTTTCGTTTTAGGCTTCTAGTTATACAACGTATAGGAAGAAGCCTTATGATCTGGCTCCGTGTCTGTCCGCGTGATTCAAAAATAATTTTATAAAATAATTTTCCGTTGGTATCTACCTATTTTGAAGATTAACGCATTAAAAATTCTAAGCCCAAATAATTTAATCTATCCAAAAAGTAGATGTATAGAAACCTAAGAACTGTCACAAAAGCGAGTTCCACCTTGTTATTTCTTGAAACTCACTACGTTTAAAGATTTCATTTTTTAAATAGATGTTGATTAAAATGGAACATATTCCCTAATTTTTAGAATTTTTAATGATTTTAATAATTTATTTAAGTTTCATCCACGTTACTTGCCCCATTCAAAGATTAAAATTTTTTAAATACTTTTCTAATAATATTCAATCTGTGGTGTAGCATGGTAATATAATAGAAATAAATAAATCTATATTTTTAACAGAGCTAAACAAAACGTTAAAATACTAGAATTTTAACAGTAAAGAAACACAATACTAGATAGAAAATTATTGTTAAAACAAGGTGGAACTCGCTTTTGCGACAGTTATTAGGCTTTTATACATCTACTTTTTTGATAGATTAAATTATTTGGGCTTTATTTTATTAAAATTTTTAATGCGTTAATCTTTTAAATAGGTATTACGGCATTTTTCTGATTTCTTTTTTTTGAATCATGCGGACAGACTGACACAGAACCAGATCATAAGGCTTCTTCCTATAGGTTGGCGTTGTATAGAAGCCTAAATAAAGTGGAAAAGGAAAAAAATTTTTATTGGTTATTTATTAGTACAATAATTAATAAATTGACTCCACGAATTTCACTTTTATCATATACCATTGGCTTTCCCATTTAAGTTATTTTATTAAAATGGAGAAAGAACGAAAATGAGCTTGTAATTTCATTAATTTAAAAAGAAATTCTTCTAAATTTGGTGAAACAATATTTTAAAATATTGGAAAATAAAAAAACCAATTCCGTTTTTAATAAAGAAAAACTAAATTTCTGGGATAAGTTAGGTACTAAACGATTTTAGTTCCACCCAAACCTGAGCACATGAAAAAATAGCCAAACAAGACACAGTATACAGGGGAAGGTGACCATTATAGAGAAATCAAGTTTCAATATTTATTTTATAAATATAATAATATATTTTTGGCCGTCTGATTTGATCGTCTGAATCGTCGGAAGACAAATTTAATAAATCATGAAAGTCCACTTTGTCCATTTCACTACGGTTTTAAACAATACAATAATTGGAGGGGTCAGAATAGAAGTGAATCAAGTACATATTGGTAATTTTTGGAGTTGCAGTTATTCTGAATAAAATTTCTTATTATTATATATAATTTTTATGTTTCTTATTATCACATATTGAGTATTAAGAACCACTGGATGTAATTCTCTGATAAAATTGATTATTTAGAATTTTTTAATAACGATTAAAATACTTTAAATATCGATAATTTTCAAAAAGCTCATATGGACTTGATTCACTTCTATTCTGACCCTTCCAATTATGTATGTTTATAAAAAATGTCAAAATAATTATATCTGTCAAATTCTGACACATAAATATTATTTATCAGTCTGTTAGCAAGTTAACAGCTCCATATGGCTCTGTTAACTTATTAGACGACTTGACAGACTGTTAACTGCTAACAGTCATTGGTGAATACAAACGTCTCACATTAACAGACTGTTATCGACTTAACTCGCCGATAGCAACTTAACAGAGCTTGGTGAATACGGCTGAAACTCATTTAGCACCCGGTATACTATAATTAACTTGCTGAAAAATCGAATTTTAATTATCTAGTATACCACTTTTGGTCTTGATTATAGCGCGTGTAAACACTTTCTTGTGTACTAAGTGTCAATAATATAGTTTCTATTTTTTATGAACAATGATAAAATCTCGGTATTGCAACTCTATATTTTAACATCTAAAATCGTTGTAAATAAAATAACAACAAAATAAAACATTTATATTAAGTAATACTAGTATTAATAATAATATACCTAACTCGTAATGGACGAATCCTGCTAATATAAAATTACTGTTTATACTTTTACTAATTATAAATTTACCAACTGAAATATAGATTTTAATTTCTCAAAATAATAATCGTATAATATAGGCTCTAAAAGGATGATATGGTGTTTTAAAATTATTTTATATTTAATAATTAAAATTGCAACAGAACTATAGCACTTTTGAATGTATAACTGTAATAGGCTCGAAGTAGGTGAAGCAGGAATGATAAGCGCTTGCAATTAATGCAAGGCTGGTTTTAAACCAATAAAATGATTATATTTACCCCAGTTGTCTCGGTCTGTAAGAAATGTTTATTTGCTTATGGAAGAAACCTTTCCAAAATGGTGAACTGATTTAGACTAATTGACTGTGGAAATGTGAATCAATCGTAAATAACCGAAAATTTATTTATATTAACAAAACTCCGATGGTTGCAATCATAAAGTACAAAATTTTGGAGATCATAAGAATCTGCATTCATACTACAGAATACATAATTAGAAGTTAGTATAATAATACATACTTAATTATATAATATTATATAAAGTTATAATTCTTTGAAGCAATGAAAATCAATACTTTAAAATAATTATTTTGTTGGTTGTATGGTCATTTGACTTAAATGGTTCGCCTTTGTTAAATATATTTTTTAATCAATAAAAAAAACAACCCATTTATCTTTTCACGACTATACTCATTCACAAATCAAACATTTTCTAAAGTCTAATTACTTACCAATAATGCTTTGCTTTTATAAAGTAATATTTAAACAAATCTTTACAAAAGTTTTGGCTTAATTAATCTCCTAATTAGACGATGTCACAGTATGATCAAAACACTTTCGAATATATTATACAATTATATTTTACATGTGAAAGCATTTACATTTAGTTCTGAAAAGCTAGGTTTCGAGCATATTTTGGTAATCTTAAAATAGCTACATATTATCCTATACTTGCTTCTATTAATTTTGGTTAATATTTCAGAAATGTAAAAAATTCATTGCTTCATTTATATTCTAATTTATTAGTTAATATAATCATATTATACATAGTATAAGTATGTACCTTCGTAATATACTAATAGTATTACTTACCTTTTTATACATATTATATACCTTTCTATAATATCTATAATAATATAATACTACTATAATAATATAATCCTACTATAATATGTAGATATTTAAATAATAAATACATACTTATTACCTACATTTCATTTAAATTTTAAACATAAACTTCATTAAGATAATTTTTGAATATCTGTAATAGAAAATTTTGAAGAATATTTCAAATCGGTATTAAATTTAAAAAACAATTTAATTATAATATTTCAACTAATTCATATTTAGCGTAATATAACTTACTATATAAACATACATCATTATCTCTATTGATTTAAATTAAAATAGCTAGTTAAAAACAGTTTTTAATCCAATAATTGTATATTTACTGTGTAAATAATCAAACGATCAAATCGATAACGTTTAAATATTTTATAAAGGTTGGAGTTGTTTCAATGCTGATGGAAAAATGCGTAGTACATAGTCATGTAAGTGGATACATAATTATGTATGTTGATACATAGGTATAATAAATTCTAGAAGTTTTAAATATATAATAATAAGTTATCTGGGTATACTTGAATAAAAATAATTAAAGTAGTTACATAGATAGTTAGTTCTAAATAAATCTAAATCTACAACTTTCTGCTTTAAGTATTACATACTACTTACATTATTATGTATGCAATTCCTATAATTATTATCTACTGTTATATTTAAAGCTCTATTATAATAGACTTATTGTTTGAATTAAAGCATTTATTGTAATGTCTAACATCCTTTTTGAGCAAAAAACCTCGCAAAGATTACACACACAAAAATGATCGATGCACCACTTAGAGACTTAGACTATTTATTAGTAGCGAGACTACAGCTTCCTGTAAACTGCTCGGTGAACTGAATTATTAAGAGAATTTTTATTTTTAAAGATCTCAACCTTTACTTTTACAAATACTGCAGTCATTTTATCAAAGAAATTATTAAAAAGTTCGTAAAATTAAAAAAAAATTATATATTGCCATGTTTATTTACTGAAAGCCAACCTTAGGCGGCATGTGCTTTTCATTAAAAGATTTTGTGTTTTTTAAATTTATTTTTGTTTTGATAAAATTTTGAATTTTGTATTTTTCTTGACGGTCTTGTTTGCTTTGAAGTTCAAGGAATGCTTTTGTTACTTTCAATTGAAATTTAATAAAAGAAAGTTTAGTTTTGTGATTTCTTTAATAATAAGTTGTTTTTCTGTTACAATTTTTTGTTATAATGAAGAAAATTAAAATTGATTAGTAACAAAATAGTGTAATTTTTATATTTAAAATTACATTAATTGACGAAATTGTTTAATTTGAATTGTGGATTTAATTTAAAATAATCGTCATTAAAAGAGATAACCCAAAAATCAAAATTAGTTATATGTAAATTTCCATAAACAACTTGAAGAGTTAAGCAGCAATTGTGGTGTAAAAATTTTTTAAATTAATAAAGTTGTTAACAAGATAAAAAGAAATTGTGACGTCACACTGAGCAAATCTAAATCTGCCGGTACGGTTTCTTGTGTAAGAAGTTAAAAAGCAGGCGGTGAGTTTAACCCATTTCGTCCCGATGTGCGTTGCAGCAACAGTCAATTTTTACATTTCATAAAAAGAATTTTAAAAAAATAAGTGAATATTTATACGTAATATCATGAGGTTTGGTATTTTGGCAATACAAATAAATATATTTTAAACTTCTCTCATCTGTCGTTCGGTTCACCTGGTCCTTTCGAAAAAATTTCCAAAAAACGAAAATTTTTAAAATTAAAAAACAATAATTTTTTTATTGAAAATATAATTTTTTAGCTAACATAAGGCATTCCTCAAAATATCATCAAAAAATTCCAACGTCCTAGGCGCTTGGTCCTTAATGGGTTAAGATTTGCTCACAAATATGATTTTTTAAATATTATGATTTTGAATTATTATTTTATAAACTACAAGTCCCAACGTGATGTATAATCATAATGTATTATTTTAATCGCCATAAAAATGTTACAAAATCGAATGTTTTAAAATTGAAACCCTTAATGGCAATGCTGCATTGTTCTCTTTTAGATTAAATCAACTTGATTGTTCGGTTATGTGCTCTTCTAAAATAAATTTTATAAAAATTGTAATATTGAAAAGTTATAGCAAGAAGAAAATTATTTTATCCGCAGGTATCAGAAATATGCATATTTTTAAATATGTTAACGTTATGTATGGTGAACATAAATATGTTTCTATACAACTAGAATAGAAGCATTCTGGTTCAATTTTTAATTGTTGTGCAATGATTTTATTCTGACAAAAGTTGTGGAATTACTACTAGTAGTGACATCTATTATAAGTATACACTTATTACCGGTATGATCACTAGCAGGTTAGCTCTATCCTTCTCGCACTATTTGACGTCAGCTTGGAGCCAGAAATGTCAAATTTGCAATATTTTTTACGTTTTTCAACCAGTTCTAGGATTATTATGTTAATGAGGTATAATATAATTGAAATTGATATTGTTTGACCTTTTATTTTTATAAAATAATCTTAAGATTTATAATTAAAATTTAAGCGTATTATAATAAATATCTCCGACGTGACGTCAATGCGCAGCACAAATGAGTTTTAATTTCTTACTGAGCATACCGGTATAAGTGTACCGTGCTTTTACCAAATTATTTAAGTGATTAATACATGTTAAATCGTGTTCGGGCCTATGAAAACGCTGCTTGCTACGGCTACCGAAATTATTTCTTGAAAGATGCTGAAGGACCACTTACGAGAGATATAAACATTGCTTCACTTTAAACAATTTATTTTACAAATATTTACAGTTGATTTGTGATTTGTGCTCGTAAGACACACGTCTCTCTTCACAATATTTTTGTTATTTATTGTGGAGTTGACTATCGTACTAACTCTTCATGAAGATGTGAACAGTTTTAGTTCATGGAGTGTACTTCTCTTGGTTCAAGCAATTTCACTTGATGAAGATTCTCGCTCCTCCTGGGGGCTTAACAAATTTGCAAAATTTGAAATTGCCTGAAACCATTATAAAGAGAAAGTCCGGGATCTATGACTGGTACGAGGGTAAAACCTTAGTACCATTGTCATACGTATCCCAGGCTAAACTCCTCATAAAACCAACAATTGGAAGATGCTGCGGCACATGTCCAATTGGGTTTTTTTGAGTAAAATCGTACTTAACCTAGTTATAAACTTAAATCTAATTATTGCCAACAAATAGTAATACGGTCTGTCCGGTCCTGTCGGCAAGTGCTAATTTAAATGACCCGTGTTGAAATCATATTTTTCAACAATATTTAACGTAAAGGTTTGGTTTTATAACCGTGTGAACTCTTAGGGCACTGTAGCGTGCAACAAATCGCTTATCTGTATAGTATAGTAAAACTGGAAATCTGAAATAAAATCATATAAATCGACAACTGAACAAGTCACGATTCCATCCTGAAGAAGTCCAAAAATTATGAGAAGCGATGGAACTCAATATCATCCTAAGCCTTCCTACACAATGATTATCTCTATTGTGCAGAAACTCTAGTTTCTACGATTCCTAAATTTTATTTGATTATTATAGAAACGAAAGACAGAAATCGGGGGGAGAGGGCAATAATAGATGATACAAATTCATTTATTAATTTTATTAATAATAATTAGTAATACAATTAATTTATTTATGAATAAACAAAACTAAGGAAACAACTAAAATAACTAAATAAATAAATCACATGTTAATAACTATAAACCATATTAAACAATTAAAATAGAAAAATTATATCACTTGTGTTCATTGTTTTCAACTTTCGATCTGCCAGATCTCCACTACATTAGTTAAACAAATTAAATGATCTATTATTTCTAAGTGCCAATCTCAAGTTCAAGAGCTTCAAAATGTAGATAAACTAATTCGCTATCCATGTTTACCCGAAAAGGTTCAAGAATTACACCCTTCTGTACCTCTGGGATAGCGAAATGTTAGTCTCTTAGTTTGTTAGTCACTCTAAAGGGCTCTGGAGTGTGAAGCGTGTGACTATTGTATTTGTCCTCACCTCTCGCTTGCCCTCTATGTTTTTGATTTGCATTTACTATGCCGACCAATAGAGTTTGTAGGTGCAGGTCTGTTGTGGCAGCAAACTCGGGTGATTCCTGTGGTAAATGTGGTGTGCCGTACCATCCTAGTTGTGCTGTAAAATACAGGAAGTGTTGCGATTTTCCCCTCGGTGGTCCTGTCGAATTTGACCTTCCGAAGATTTATACTGACCAACTCGACTTATACTGGGAGCTCATCGATGAGTTGGGCACATCTAATTCTCTGCTGAATGATAAGGTCGTTTTTCTTGAGATGTGTTTAAAGGCGAAGGAGGTCGAACTTGAGTCTGTCCGAGCTTTGACACCTCATACCGTTGATCGCCACCCCTCTGAACATTTCGATGAACGAGTCCCCACTATCCAACAGTCTTCTGGCGGTCCCTCTCATGTCTCCACCCAGTTGAATCAGCTTAATAAGTCTATCACGATCAAGGACAATTTTTCACAGCGTGCGTTACCAGTTATGTCTGCCTCACAATCGTCACAGGCCGAGTCTCTTCCTAAGACGGGACCTACCCTGGGCCTTGTTCCTCCATATCTTCCTCCCCGTGCTAAAGAGCGGTCTTCTAATAGTCGTAGTTCCCGTAGGTCGCGGGGTGCAGTCCTCGGTTCAAGACCTGCTAATAACTCTCTAACTCCTTATGACCCTCTTGTAAAAATCCATGTTTCTAAGCTGAACCTCAGTATTACCCCCGAACAGGTTACTGGTTTCATCTTTTCTAATTTGTCTTCCAAATTACCCCCAGACTTCAAACTTAAATGTACCGAGCTCAAGGTTAGGTCTGGTAGCTACAAGGGATACGCTGTCTCTGTTCCCTCTTCGGTTGTTGCCAGTATACTTAAGCCCGAATTCTGGCCTTCTCACGGTAGTTGTTAAGCGATTTATAATTATCTCAATCATACCGAGAACAGAAATTTTCCCAGCGTGGGAAACAGTCTGATTGCTGCCTAATGTCACCCGCATGCCTCTCTTCCTTCGCATCTCTGAGTCCTCACGCTGGCTGTTCTGTCACATATGATTCTCATTCTTTTCGTCCGGTTAGCCCTGGCCGTACTCCCATCCCTCAACGGATGCTTCCTTTATTTAGCGGTATATACTACCAAAATATGCGGTGACTACGTATAGACACTCTTCAGCTTTTGAACAGTGACCTAAACATAATTTACATTAGCGAGACTAATGTCTCTTCGGACATCGCCGACTGTGTGATATTTCCTACTTGGAAATACATACTCGTAACTACATTATGTATTTTTTTTATATATTGTAATTGACTTTTTGTTTTATATTTATTGTAATTAGTTTTAACTGTTTGTAGTGTGTCTAAGCCTAATAAATGATATGAAATGAAATTATTTTTCTTATACGAAGAATGGTGGAGATCCGGTAGATCGCATGTAGAGAACCGGTGTATATCAGCTTTTCAGTGATAGGTGTATTTGTTTTGACGGGGGAAGACACCAGACACGATTATCTTTTAGAAACGGGCTTCCATATTTTAAAACTTAGCTGAAGAAGGTTCAATTCTCAACAACCTGGAAAAAATTTCTATTGTGAAAGCTCAGTTGCATCCATTGGAGAGTTTGAATTTCCTAACAAATTTTAATGAATATTTTGAGTTACTTATCGTCGAGGGGAAAATAGATGAGGAAATTTGCAGTATAAGTGAAGGAAAATCTGAGGAAATCCAAGAAAATCTTAAGAAATGTTAAAATATCTTTTTCACAATTCCGGGAGTAAAGTGCTCGCTTTACTCCCGCTTTTGCGGGACTAAAGTAATACTTTTTTTCCCGCGCAATTATTGCGCGTTATTGATCTGAAATTTTGTATATGGCTTCTTACGACAAAGCGCTGGAGGGCTACTGTAACGGGGGTAAATTTTTTGCTCGGTTTTTCGATATTTAGCGCCGTTTTCGAGCAATTTCAAAATCTCAAATTTAGTTATTAACCAATGTAATTCAGCATTTTCAGCGAAATTGTGAAAAATAGTATATACGCCTTGGGACTAAGGTTCTTTTCATCCCGTGTGAAATTTTTGCACTCGGCTAACACCTAGTTATTTGCCTTGTAACTTCCCCCCCTTCTACAGTATTGCAGGGGTGCTAATTACGAGTGAATAGAAAATTTTCTAGTGCCTGTATGCTATTTGTTTTTATTTCGTACTCATTTTTGAATTGTCATTTTAATTAATTGTTATTTGTGTATAAGTTTTATTACGAGTATGTACTTAGTTCATATCTATTCATTTTTAAATTTGTTAAAGTCTCTAAGACTGATCAAGGGAATGCAATAAAGATTCATAAAATTCGTCTTTATTAAATATTAAAATGGGCTTTGTTTTGTTTTTTATAATTATTTTTAAAACTAACAAAAAACTTGATTAAATTTTGACATTGAAATAATTAATTGATGAAATTTATAGGAAAATAACTAAAATGGAGTAGACTAATCTACTTCCATTACATTAGTAGATATTATTATAAAGGAAATCATCAATAAAATTACCTCAAAAATATAAGTTTTATTGAAGTTAACAATATTATGGACGGAAATAACGTTTTAACTTTATAATAATTATTTGGCCATTTATTTAAAAAGTAATTTTAAAAAAGAATTCCTATTCACTAACTTTTCTGTTCGATCAATCGAATCGTTCAGTTCTCAATCGATCGAGAAGGGTCAAAATCGGTATTCAGTATGCCTTGATATCGAGACGACAGCTTTCGATCGATCGTTTACCGGTAATAATTCCGTTCATTTTTAAGTTAATAGTTATTTAAGTTACAAAGAACGTAAGACAGAGGTATTATTATAATACATGTTGTATTTCAGTCCGAGACCTTGGTAAGATTGACGCCAGACTGATGTCAGATTGAACGTGTAACCACTGTCTAAGGACCTGATTATCAGATCTGTGTTATCAGTCAAGGATGGTTAATTCAAGACGAGGCGGAGCCGAAGTTTAAATTACCTTCCGAAAGTAAGAACAACATGTTTCACATAAACACATATATGTGTTTCTTATTAAATTTTTTCTGTTTCCGCAAAGCACTGGACAATATTTTTATATAATATTACAATTTGACAAATATTTTATTAGAGTTTTGATTAATATAAGTACAGTAGAAGCTCGATAACGTGAACACTCAATACTATGAACATCTCGGTCTTGTGAACACCCAATATAAAGAATAAATATATGCACAACACTAATTTTTCTACACCCCCGTAAGTGTGAAAACTTGCGTTAAGGAGGAAACCTCCTTTATCGGGTCGAAAAAATCGATTTTTTGGAAATAATTTTATTCGATTGTAAAACTATTCAAGAATATTCCCTGAAAATTTCAAGTCGATAGCTGCCGTATTGACGAATGTATGTGATTTTAATTAGATTTTTTTATTTTAATTTTAATTAATTAACATTAGGTGCTCTAAACTTTAAACGCGTTTTACTCGAAACACCTTTTCTCGAATTTTGTGTACACGATTGAGAAAGCTGTACTGAACCGATCGGGCTTTGTGACGGCTCATTTTAAAGACAATTAAATTCTCTTCTATTTGACAATAATTGTTTTTTGAAAAAAATTTTTTTTAATATTTTGTTTCGTACTTATTTTTTTTTTTTTCGTAAAGTCGATTTTTTAATAAAAAAAAACATTTTAATTTCAAACTATGAAAAAAATGTCATTTCGACCTTTTCTTTCATAAATATCATTGTCACATAGAAGCTACTATCCGAAAGTTAAAAAAAAATTTTTGATAGTATTGTTTCAGACCACAATTAAGGACGCTACACGGTACACAATGGAGGCACTCCATAGGCGATACGATGTAAACGCGGCATCCGTTTACACAGTAAAAGTGTTTCATTTTTTTTGAAAAAATTCCTGTATACTTTTAAAATATGTATTAGATTACCATAAAAATTGCAAAGCGTTTTGAGTAATTCTGCCTCAGAAAAAAATTTATAAATATCGTGTATTTTTCGGCCGTGTAAAGAAGGTTTTCCCTTAAGTTGAATATACCTTTGGATTTTTTGTTCACAATGGACAATTTGCATGATTTTTAATTTTAGCATAAGTATACATAACTATTCTAGGGTCATTCCATATCAAGTGGTCTAACCCCGTGGTTCGACCATTCTAAAAAAAATTAATTTTTTTGTATAAACATCCTAACATATTAGTAGTAATATCAAATGACCATTATTTCAATTTTATTGTCTTTTGTTTTCGTGTGAGAGCTATATTTGTTTTGCAATGTGCGGCATATTTTGCAATTATAAGGGTTTACGGCAACCGAAATATTTCAGCTCTTATGTGTCCTATTTAAATGGGGAAAAAATGAAATTGTTTAAAAAGAAACAGACTACAATATTCCTTATTACATATTAATACCTAAAAGCAATCCTAAAGGGTAAAATTGCAGCCTTAATTCTTATCTAGTTTTTTGAGAAAATGCCATTTCTAAAGGGAAGTTTATGCATGAAGGGAGAATATCTAAAAGTTAAATATTTTTTTACAAAGAGATGATAAGTAGTTGAAACCACAAACTAAATATTATCCTTAAGATGTACTCCCTTTTTCTTCTAAAAAATGCCAAAGTTTGAAAATTTAACAAAACGGCGATTTTTAGCACTAAATATCGCTGGTGGGGGACCAGATAAAAATCTGAAATTTCATGTCGTTACAGTACCATATAATGGTATTACGCAAAAAAAATTTTGAGTTTGAGATTTGACTACAAGCCGAGATATAACAATCATAAAATGTCAAAAAATGTACATGTCTTAGTGAACGTAATAGCTATTTTCGGTATTTATTTTGACATTTTGTAATTGTTATTGTGATTGAAATTGTTTAAAAAGAAATCGACTACAATATTCCTTATTACTTACTTTTACCTAAAGGCAATCCTAAAGGATTATTAACCTAAGATATTAACCCTAAGATTTACTCCCTTTTTCTTCTAAAAAATTTCAAATTTTCGCAAATTTAACAAAACGGCGATTTTTGGCACTAAATATCGCTGGGGGGGGGGGGTAAGATAAAGATAAAAAAAACCAGATAAAAATTTAAAATTTTATGTCATAACAGTACTATATAATGGCAATACTCAAAAATATTTTGAGTTTGAGGTTTGACCACAGGCCGAGATGTAACAATCACAAAATGTCAATAAATGTACATGTTTCAGTGAACGTAATTGCTCTTTTCAAGAACGGTATTGTTCGGACAATGTATTTTTCGTGTATAATATAATGTATATACAGTACAAGCTCGATTCTGTGAACACAAAAATCCAAAGGTATGTTCAACTTAACGCAAGTTTTCACACTAACGGGAGTGTAGAAAAGCTATTATTATGCATATATTTATTCCTTATAAAAACGTATACTTATAGTGCATAATGTTGGTAATTAAGAACATTGATGATTGACTTTGAGAAGAAATTGGGTGTTCACAGAACCAAGATGTTCATAGTATCGAGTTTTCACGTTATCGAGCTTCTACTGTATGCATATCATCTGTGTTCGAACAATACCTTTCTTGAAAAAAGAAATTACGTTCACTGAAACGTGTACATTTTTTGACATTTTGTGATTGATATATCTCGGCTTGTAGTCAAATCTCAAACTCAAAATTTTTTTTACGTAATGCCATTATATATATGACATGAAATTTCAGATTTTTATCTTGTCCCCCACCAGCGATATTTAGTACCAAAAATCGCCGTTTTGTAAAATTTTTTTTTAGAAGAAAAAGAGAGTAAATCATAAGGTTAAAATTTTGTGTGTGATTTCAACAACTTCTCATCTCTTTGTAAAAAAATATTTAACTTTTTCTATTTCAAATCACCGTTTTCGAGATACAGCGACTTAAAAGAATCTCTGTAAAAATTTTAATAAAATACCCAGAAGAGTAATGTTAAATTTATTAAAATTTTTACAGAGGTTTTTTTAAATCACTGTATCTCGGAAACGGTGCGACAAAATAGAAAAATATATATAAACCAAAATGAAGAGAATGAAATTTTCAACAAAAAATGTTTAATAAGTTTTGCTGTAGAAGCGATTTTTATATGAGAAAACAAGTCTTCAAATGGCACAATTTTAATTGCTAGCATAGGAGTGTACGTTCAATTTTGTGTATGGGTGTATATCTACCGTGTGAAATCGTATTAATAAATATAGCGGGATTAATGATAATAATAACACCTTGGGCAATAAAACAAAAACTTTTTCCTGTGGTCTTAGGTTTTGGAGTGAATTTAAATACATTAATGTAATAAAGCACTTACTATAGCTCGGACCAAGTTGAAATAGAACCGACAATCAACGTTTTTCAGCAATAACTTTCTTGATTTTTAAGATACAGCAAAACTTGTAATATACGATATTAAAGAATTTTATTAGTTCTTTAAATTTGTATATTACAATTTTTACTGTGATATCTCGAAAATCAAGAAAATCAAAATTGATTGTCGGTTCTATTTCTACTTGGCACGAGCTCTAGCCACGTAGTTATTTTGTTCCAATTGACTTTAGTTCTCATGTTAAGGGGGGGGGGGTAAAGGTAATTTATAGCAAAAACAGCATATTTTGATAATTTTTTTGACGACACAATTAATATATATTTATTTCTATAATTACTACATAATAAAGTGACACTTGAAGAATATACTGTGAAATTTTTATTAATTTTTATCAAGAAATGAGCCATTGACAGCGAATCTCCGCGGACATCTCAAAAATAAATTTTAATTTAGTTTTCAATATAAGAAGGTTGTTTTTATCTCAAAAACTGGAGTCAATTCAACAAATATGAAATTTTTTTCGCATTCAGGAGACCATAATTACCCAAATTCGACTCAAAAACCCCACACTGCAGAATCACGCTTTCCCTATGTAGTCTTTGAATAATATTGAATATATTTGTTTTATTTTATTTTCATTACAAAAGAGTTGTCTTTATCTCAAAAACTAGAATTAATGGAAAAGTTTCATTAGAAATAATTTTTAGAATTAATATACTACTATAATAAAAATGTTGCATGTTGATATAATTGATTGGTCTTAAAACTCAGCGTACAATTTAAAAAAAATTTTGAATTTCAAAAAAATATTTAACCTGCCCGCCACAGCTAACCAATCAGATTTAAACATGGCCGTCCGTTGTATATATTTTTGAATCACGTAGTGCTATATTTTATGCAGATAGGTTAGGTTTTCATTGTTGTTTATAACCTGCAACACTTTGACAGTGCCATTTACATTGTTTCAAATTGGCAACACATTTTTTATTGGTTTCTGAAACCCCGCTAATTTTTTAAAAAAACCGGCCTCTCCTTTAATAATTTTTTTCATACTTTAGACGTACTCACACAAATTTGAAAAAAATTCTAAATGCTCATTTTGACTCCTACTTTCATATAAAAAAATAAAAAAAATAGTGAAACACGTCCATTCCAGAAATCTGAAATGTTTTTCGCATTCAGGAGACCATAATTACCCAAAATCAACTCATAAACCCCAGACCCCAGAATCACTGCGCCGGCTTACTGCAAAAACAAGATAAGTCCATTTTTGGCATTTTTTAGATAAGTGCGCCTACATACTTAAAAATTAGTTAAAAATGTACTGCGAGAATAAGATAAGTCTCTGACAGATGTAAATGAGGGATGCAAGTTGTCGAAAATAAGATACGTACTCTTTGATGACTATGGATACTTGCTAAAGTCTTGATAATGTCAAAAATTTTTATGTTACTTATCTGGTTATTGCAGTAAGCCGACGACTGTTGCCCTGTGATAATTAGTACCTAACTAAAATTTGATTAGCTCATAGATAAGAGATTAGTAAAAATAGGCAACTTTCGTTATTTTATCACTAATTAATTTTATTAATTATTTGCGGGCTGACAATACAAAATTTTTAAAAATCACTCAAATATTTTGATTATAGATATATTGAACTATCAATAAATGAGGTTTTGAAGTGAATTTGAATTTTACGCAAATTGTCCATTTGAGGATATCGGCGGAAGTGATGTTGGTTTTAAATTTCTTTGCTCAAAATTTGGTCTTCCTGGCTCAAACTTTATTTTTCCGTTTTTTGTCCGAATTTCGCTTAATCTTTTTATGGAAAATGTGTCTTAAAAATTGTTTCTTTATTGTGAAAGCGGATACGTTATTGCCTACTATTTGTTCCTCGCATCGTTATTACTCTTCTTTGTAATTTTGTTGAAAATTTTGTAGACCCTTATTTTTTATTTCTAAATTTTAAATTTGAATTAAAAAAATTCGTAAATGTTATTGACACAATTTTATTTTAACGAACAGCTTGCTTTATTTCAACGACACATTTCTGTCGAGTCATTAAAATAGAAATATATTTTTCTTAAAAATCATCTATTCTTTATTTATCGATATCTAGTTATAGAATAATAATAATTATATTATAGTAATATTATTTTTATAGCACTATAATACTAGTATGTGTATTGTTGTTTTTCTAACACTTGCTAAGGTTTCGTGTTTAATCAATCTTTTTCTTTAGTGTGAAATAGTGTTTTTGAATTTTGAAATTTATGTCAATTTTGGAAGTGATGCAATTTTGTTTGAAAAATATATTCAAACTGAATTTATTTGGTTACGGATATGGTTCATCAGTATTGATTTTTAGTATTCATTCAATTTTTTATTTTTATATTTAATTGTTTCCTTTGACATGAATACGTCAATAAAATCGGTAACATGTTCAAAAATATATAACAAAATATGTAACAAAATTCTGATGTATGATGTTTGTGTCAAAAAAACAGACGTCGCGTCGATCCGTTGATCTTTTCCTATATAGAAGTGAATAAGAATAGCTCAAAAAGCACATTATTACTTTATAGCGAACATGCAATAATAAATGCCGCATCTAGTGCTACAAAAACGACTCAATGCAACGGTAGAAAAAACCACTAAACGAAAAAATATGATCGAAAGTTTGTGAATTAAATAGTATTCAAAAATAACGTATTACATCAATTGGTACTGTAACAGGAACTATAAAATGATATTATTTTGTACTATATTGAACATATAACTGATCAACTTTATTATATCTTTTTCTGTATTACCAAAAATGAACTTAGATTCAGTTTTACCTCTACTTTCAAATAATAAATTAAAAACGAATTGCGAAACTTGTTAACATGTGTTAAATTTTTCAAATTGCTGTATTTACCACATATAGTAGTTAAAATAACTAAATTATACCTTATTTTAGTAACGGCATTCTAATTTATGTTAATTTAAAATTTAAGTAGTTAATAGTATTACCATACGCCTGCACTTTAAATTTTATTGTTTAACCACCAAAATATATCGTTATTTTATAATATACTAGATGCAAGAACTATTGTGAAATTGCCAACAAATTTTTCCGAGTCTAGTAACAGTATCATATATCCTTAATTTACTACTTCAAAAGAAAACAATGAACATTCCTTAGAGATGTTTCATTTCTATCGCTGGTCTTTATTTGATTAAGTAACAAGAATATTCTCTACTCAATCAAAATTTTCTTAAAAAAAGCCGGATCAAATATATCACGTCATCTATAACATCCAGCATATTGACAGTAAGTTTGGAAAAGCAATGCACTTGTTATATTGAACACTTCGTGACTTCGTGGTTTCAGTAGTTAATTTATTTTTAAAATGTTACAAAAATGCAAATTAGAAAAAAATTTAATAACTTGGAGAAATCTAAAGAAATTTAGAGACTTCCCAAATTCTAAGGTTGGAATTACACACGATGTTCTAATCATTAAATCAATTTCTTTATTCATGTTTGTATAAAGAAGTATTTCAAGATTGTAGAAAATTGGCGATTATTCCAATTTTTGTAACAATCAGAAAATAAATGAGATAAACACGAATTACTTAATATAGCACTAAATTACAGTTCTTAATTAAATTAATTAAACATCGGAATTTAATTACACAATTCAATTTAATCTGTTCGAGAGAAACCTGATAACACTGTTAAAAATATAGTTAATGATCTGAAAAAGAAACTATTCTCTTTCAAAACGAATTTAACAAAAAAATATAAAAGCGTAAATCAAAATAAAATATTCCGGCCAAAACAGGGTTATATGATTTCACACACGAAGATGTTCTTAAAATTGTATATTGGATATATCGCCCAAACTTTTCAAACCCAATTTGATGAACACATCAATACTACATATCACGAAACTACTTATGAATAAATATATTACACATAAATCAAAATTTCATAAGATTTTCGTTTACCAATCACGTCAATATTAATAACAATAAATAGTAAATTAAGAGCAATTATTAAAATATTACGAGTTTGAGACAAATTATTGTTGACAAATTAATACAATAATAATGTTGACAATAAAGAACACGAAAAGTATCGCCTTTAAATTAGCCAAACTGAAATAAATTACTAAAAATCAAAATTAAATAATTAAAAAAGAATAATTTTTAATAGTATTTTTTATGATATCAAAGATGTTTGTATCCACAATGAAAGTATTGTACATCCTGTGTCATTTATAGATTTATAACTCATGTAGAGGCGAAACTTCAAGGCGTTGGACACCGTAACGCGGGGGGGACCAAATGCATCATGAAAAGAATGCAAAATTCTCGAAACTGATACCGAAAATATTTCATTTGTTATTTGTTAATAAAAATATAGAACTGTAGAAATTTGTGTTGTAATGTTAATACCTTTTTTATTTTTCGCTTTTTGTCAGAATTTGCTAGAATTGTGATATCCTCACGTTTTGTGGAAAGAGAATTATCTGTTATAATATGTTTACATAAAGTAATATTTGTATTTTCATTTTCTTCTCTTAAGAAATTGCAAACTCTTTTAACATAATTGATAAGTTACTTTATGCGAACATTTAACTTTCTGGAACTCTCACCTAGTACGTATGTATGTAATGTAAAGGTATATAAAATCACATTGATGGTAAAGTATACCATAGACTAAACGGTTATCATCTTCTATGGTTGTAGATCTTTGGTTTTTTTGATATTTCAAATTGGTTTAACAATAGGCATGATGACAGTAACCAAAAATTACTAAAATTATGTTTTTATCTAATGAAATTAGATTCATGGATTATAAAAAACGTATTTTTTTTTATATTATGAGCAAAAATTTATAATTTTTTTGATAAAATAAAATTAGAAAATACAAAAATCCGCCATGATAAGTTGAACAACAATCAGAGCGAATGACGTCACATCTCATAAATCTCACTGTCGAAGTCTTGTAGGTTATAAACAATAATGAAAAACTAACCTAACTTTATAAAATATAGCACTACGTGATTCAAAATTTCGAAATTGGGAGCGCTGTTATCTGCGTTTTTTGAATCAAGTAGTGCTATATTTTGTGAAGTTAGGTTAGGTTTCCATTATTGTTTATAACCTGCAAGACTTCGATAGTGACATTTATGAGCTGTGACGTCACAAAACGAGAGTTTTGGCGTGAATTTTAGATTTCAAATTAAAATGGTAATTTTTCCTACCAAACCTTTATTTTTTTGCAGCAATTTAGATATTTTTGGAAATAGTAGATACTTCCGGACATCATAGAATAGTTTTTCAAAATTAATCATCATGCCTATTGAAATCAATGTATCTGTATGACCTTTGATGTACGTTAAGGATGTATAGGAGATACAATCGGAGACAAAATTTGGATTAATTTGAATATCACGAATATTGGTCTTATGTGTGTAGTAAAATACTTTTTAAATATCATAAATAATAAACAAAGTTATAAAAATGCATGAAGAAAGGTTTTTTTCGTTTAAATCGGTTCATTTGCTGAAATTACAAATATTAAATTTGACATAACAAAATTTTTATTAGTGACTATCCCTGCAATCCAACCTACTATCTAAATAAAAAATGTAATAATTTTTATGAGTAAAAATTGATATTTGTTGTTAAAACTAATAAAAACCGAGATATACATAATATTTTTAATACCAACAAGTTTTAAATATGTTTAGGGTTCTTTTAACGTCGAAATCTGTTTTATTTTTTGCGAATTGAACGTGACAACTCTATATCGGTTGTTCAATTACTAATTAATTTCTCGAGAACGGGCTAGTAAACCGTGATGAAATTTTGCTAAAGCCTTCTTCTATTTACAAGCTTATATACAAGTATATAATTTTTTTAGGATTTCTTAAGATTTTTAGTTAGACAAGTATTTTACTGTTTAACACCTTGTGATTTTCTCTAAAAGCAGATTCTTAAGCAAAACCATAGATGAGACTATTGAATTTTAACAAAAAGTCAACATCAAATTAAAACTGCAAGAACTATTGAACGGTGTAGTGAATCGATTTGAAATTTTTTTTATTACATTGCAAATTCAATGATGACATGTGTACCAATTTTCATCAATATCTTATATTTTTAAGATTTATTTTTTGTCTCCTATACATCCTTAAGCTTTGGAAATTTAATATGTATTTAATAGTATTTGGAAATTTGTTAACTGAAAAGATAAGATTATTTATGGTGTTATAGTTGTTGGACAGAAATTTTAGATGAGGTAGATTTCTTCTCTTTTTACTATTTCCCAAGTACATACTTATACCAATGCTTATACTGACTTGCCTAACGACACTTTAGTTTAAGGTTTAAGCACTTAAATACTCATTACCTACAATAGTAATTTTATAGCGGGGGTTGGCAGGAGAAAAATGATAGTCGGAAGGAAAATTTGCGCGAGAAATTTTTTTAGTCTAATTTTTAAGGAATTAAACTTTTATTTTTGTGAAAAGGTTTAAATTTATTAAGTTAAAATTTATTTAAAAATCGGTAAATTATATGACTATTTGGCGCCCAACGATAGCGGCTGTGGCAGGTAACTTTTTTTTTAAAACCGTCTGCACAAGAATTTATAAATTACTTTTGACCCTGCGATCAAATATGGTGATAAAGTAGAAGGAAAAGAAACAATAAAGATGTCGAAATGGAAGAAAAAATACTCAAACAGGTTGAAAGAATAACACTAGCAGTTTTGACAGAGATGTTGATACAGCATAGGGAAGAAATGAAATATGTGTTGGAAAAATCAAATGCACAATTGGCGAAGAGCATCAGAGAGAGTATTGAAAATAATAAAAAATAAAAGAAAAAAGAAAAGAAAAGATTTAAATAATGACACGAACAGCATCGAAATAATGGAAAATTTGAATATAACCGAAGAACAAATAATAGTAGGAATACGAAAAACTGAAAAATAAAACGGAGAGAAAAAATTGAAAATGACATCCATAAAGTCATTTTCAATCGAACTCAAAACCCGTAAGTTACTTAAGCATGAAAATATAATCAAATTACTGTTACTATCGTTCAGCATTAAATATTCTTCTTCAGACCATATCAAAACATTGATGGCGTCTAAAGTGGAATGCACATCTAACATTGACGTTGGTGAAGGCGGTTGTACTTGTCGCCTTCTTTATATGCATTCCCTTTAATACGTACCACGTCAGGTTCTGTAATATTAACAGCAGGGAGACTTCTTAAAGCAGCATGGAAAAAGTTTGAAGGTTTTTTCGAAACATCTTCAACTGCTTTTTTCTTTACAACCCCACTTACCTCTTGACCTAGAAGTTTTTCTAGATCATCCGTGTGATTATGTTGATCATTTTCTTTGGAAATAACACGCAGTTCTCCTTCTCCCATGGTGTATAGATTAATTCATTGCTTCCATCCATTGCTTTTTTTGTTATATAATAATTAAATATTGTAATTGTCAATTTCAAAAAATAAGAGGCAATTAATGCCCCCCCCCCCCCAGACTACTAAGAATATAATAAATTAGAAAATGTAGAGCTCTATTTAATTTCTCTCAGCAATTTATCAACTGATAGAATGGCGTCAATACAACATTACAAATCTACCTTTAATAAACCCCCTGTACCTATAAAATTAAATAAAAATGTGCTTTATTTGCTAGATGTGCTTGCGCACCGTTTTATTTTGTAAAATCAGAATACTTTTTCTTAAAAAAAGCTTAAAGTAAGCTTAAAAAGGCTTAAAAGATTAACAATAACCTCGACTTAATTGACCGATCAGTGGAACTTACATGTTGGAAAATAGTTACCCAAAAGGGACCGGTGGAACTTATAATATGTCGGATTAAAAAAGATTTGACCGATCGGTGGAACTTACAATCGTCCCTACCCTTAAGTTAAAGCCGCACCCCGCTTTATCGTTAGCCGCTCCTACAATATATTGAAAAATTTATAAGTTCAGATATACTAATTTTTCATTGTTATGTTTTTATAATGTACCTACAATATTAATAACATACGTCTTTATTGGTTTCGGTTAGCTAGACATACATAAGGTAAGGGACCCAAATTCAGACACCTTAAGGAATTCACGTTACATTTTATTCAATATAATTAATAGTTATTCAGTGACGTTGATCGGTTTTGATTTTCTTGAATTACAAATTGTTTCTAAGGAGATCTAACCAGTTATTTCTCACAAAACTCTGATAAATTCATTTAATTTATAAATTTATTATAACCATCCCAAAATCACCTAATTCCGACAGTGAGTTCTAAATTGACATATCAGTGAACCTAATTCAGACAGAGACCCGAAATAAGATATTTGAGCAACATTATTTCGATAAAAACCTTGTGAAATTGAAAATTTAAGCCTTTATATTCAACTGTAACCAAAGGTTATTTAAATTTCTCAATTAGTGGTGTTTTATGGTACAGAAACTAATAGTTAAAATCTGCTTCTTATTAGACATTTTTTGTAGATAAACACATTTTCAAACACCATTATAAACAAGCTTATGTATTTAGTGCTAGGGTGTTGGTAAAATGAAAAAAAAAATTTGATTGAAAGAATCAATGTTAAATTGTATTAACAAGTGTCTTAACAAATATATGGATATTGTAAGTTTCTTATTTTAACGGAAAAAACAGAAATGTCTGAATTTAGGACACTGTCTGAATTTGGGTCACTACCTTACATATTATTATATTTTAGCACTCGTTTAAATGAAAATGAACGACAAGCGCCGTCCAAAATTATATTCAGTAGATAATATCATTTTTCTTAATCAGATTTTCGTGACGTAGAGGTATAGATATTTGAATCAAACTTTAGACACCATCACTAGTTAAATTTCAAAAAAGATTAACGTAGGTATAATCATTGTCCATTTTTAGTTTTTAAATGTTTTAATTTTATTTAATTTTGACGGGTAATAAAGGATAAATATGGTAATTCTTATAGTAATCATTACGAACTATATTACTTATTTATTGTATAGTGTGTTATGTAAGATACCTACATAATATTATATGCATTGCAAATTTTAAATTAATCCGTCAAACCGATTTTAAGATGTACCATTTTTTCTAGTGTGTATCACTAGAAATAGAAAGTTAATAAAAATAACAACCGTTTTGCGCACTTACTTAATAGTATTACAATGGTCGATCTTACAATAATAGGAAAAACGTGATAATAATGTTATTTCCACTTTCCAGGGTATAATGATTGTTGAACAATGCTTACACTGTAGGTATAAAGTTATACCAAATGTATCCGACTATTGTAAAATCTGAAGAAAAAAGCAAATAAAAACTATTAGGTACATTCATAAATAAACGTAACAAGAATTACTTAATAAGAAAATAACATATTATTAATTTGTATTCGTCTTCTAAATTATTTTAAATATTGTTCGGTATAATTTTGTTCTTTATAAATTGGTTGCAATTATGTTATAATCTCGTAACCAATTTAAATAATAAATTACATCCCAAATTTTAAGATTTTAATTAAATAAAATAATTGTTTTCTTAATTTAATTTTTTTGTTTTGCATTATATTTCACTAACCTAAATAATTTTATAAAACAGTTTAACGGCAGCTTGAATATGCAGTGTACGTAAGTACACGTAGTTTTTCATATTATTCGGTCTAGCCGTTGGCGTCGGGAGAAAAGGGAAGATCAACCTAACTCTAGGATACGTCTGGTATCCTAAGTTTTGTTTATGCAAAATAACTTCTAGTCCTAATCTAAACGCAATAATGGTTGTCCGCGATCCTCAAATTTAAATAAAATTGTTTTACGATAATATCAGAATAATTATAATGTGCTGTATATGTACTGTTGATAAACTAAATTTTGTTATAAATGTTATTAATATTATAGTGAACTATAGGTGGTCTTGGTATGCTCGGCTAATGTATATTAGTGTACAGATACAAATGCAATATAAAAGTTTTACGTAACATTTAGTATGTATATCAAGATTTGGTTCGCAAAACAAAGCAATTTAGTTACATGCAAACCGGTGTTACTTAATTTTTAGTGATTATGTTCCGCAAAACAAGCTTTGAGATGCTCTGTTTTAGGGATGTACCAACTTAGATTACTTTCTTCAAGCAGAAAGTAATTATTTTTATTTAGTTAAGCTCCCATCAACCCTCCTGTTTACTTGGTTTAGATAACTTAAAACTATCTCTTTGCCAGTACACAGTGTCGTTTCAATTTTGGTAGCTAAACTGATCGTCATTCCATGGAACTTGCGTAGACCCTGTCAGCTTACTGTCGAGGCAAAGCTCAGGCAGCGACTTTTAACGCTGATTTTAGTTCCTTAATAGTCAATTAAACAACAAATTACTGCTAAGAGTATTTTACATTAAATATTAATGAAATCAAAATATTTAAAATTTATTATTACATAGCAAATTACCAATTTCTTTGTGTGATGAAATTCACTGTTTTTAAATATAAAAGTAAAATTATTATTAATCAACTTAAAAAATTATAAACATAATATGGATATACTATACTCTCAATATATTCTTAACCCGTCGCGTCGTTGGAACACATGTGAGCGCGGCGCTCACATAAATAACATTTCGAATGTCAATCGTATAAATATTGTCGAATTAATCTGATACTATTAAAACCTTCATATGACATGTCTACAAATATTGATAAAAATAAATTACAACGCTATTTGTCATTCCCGTATAGTTATTGTCTTACAAAGTTGACAACTGGGATAAAATGAGCGTCGCGCTTACCGCGCAATATTTTTATCACCGTCGTATGTACACGTGTTTCTATTTTTTTCAATTCATCATGACTAATAAATTAATTTCGTAGTTGGAGGAGACCGAAGAACAATATTTGGGAGTCTGATAGTGATTTTTCTGAACCTACACCTCTAAGCATTAGTACACAACAATCAAATACTCCGCAAACATCTCGTTGGAGAATAGCCCAAAATTATGTATAGTAAATATAAAATAATATGTAATGTACATTTTTAATTAAACGTAAAAATGTATGATTTTGTACGATTGGACGTTCTAAGTTGATCGAGAAATTAATAAAGATATAAAAATAAGGTGTGAATGCACCGCGCTCACAGTGTACCAATCACGTTAAGAAATGAAGTGTACCAACGACGGGTTATATACAAAGAAAGAAAAACACATAATTTTGAATTAATCAGCCATTGCTAAAATAGCCATACTGTATGTAAACTTAATGTGTACGTAAACGATGTATCTATAATTTATTAATTTGCATTATAACCGAAAAACACCTTGCAAATCCTTGGGTCACCACTAGGGAGCGGATTTCCTTCCATTATGCCTATCGTTAATATTTAAAGCAGCAATAAAATATTTAAGATGTGGACGATTTATGAAGCATGTAATCATTTGGCACTTAGTTTTTTATGCCTTTTTTGCCTTTTTGGAAATTTTATGCTTATTTTCAATTTTTGTGCTTATTTAAAGCTTCTTTCTCTGAATTTCAACTACTGGGTCTATTTTCGCTAATGAAACTTTCGGGGAAGGGGCGGGCACAAAATACAAATAACCAAAATTATATGTTTATATTAAATTTTGGTTATATTTCAAAATGTAATGTTGCGTTTTATATTTAAAATTATTATTTAAAATTTTTATATGCTTCTACAAATTCTCCCGGGAGGGGGGCATTTTGTACCAGGGCATTCCCCCTGGATTTAACACTGGTTACTTGCGATTTTCGGAATACGATTTTTGTTCTGACGCCGCGTTCCTGACGAAAGTACCTTACGCAAAAATTATGTTGATCTTGTTTACAAAGAAACTATTCAGGAAATTAGAAACATTATAAAATCTCTAGAAAAGAAAGAAGTGTCATTGCTGAAGTCTGTAAACTTAATCAATGATTTCAAAAACTTAATTTCCAGAGTACCGGAACCCATTGGCCAAGAGGTAAAACTCAAATGCGATAAGTATCGTAGCAACAGCTACTATTTCGAGAATAATGTCCATATTCACAAACCTTCGTAAAATATTTAACGAGCCGTTTAATTTTGTCAACCAATGAAAATGATTTCGTAGAACAAGCAAATAAATTCCATTGGTTTGTTTAAATAAACGGTTCGTTAAAATTTTTACGAACGCTTGTGAATGTGGACATTAATCTTGAATCTCGGATTGATCCGTGACTATAAGTACGGGCATTAGTAGTAAATTGTTTTCATGCTCAGTATTTTGCTTTTTAAGTTAACTTAATAAATATTTTTTTGAATTAAAATTTTTTGTGTGTTTATTTAATGCCTTTTTAATTTTTTGATACCTTTTTTAGAGCTTTTTTCTCGCGTTTTTTGTGCTTTTTTAGGCGCCTTTTTGGATTTTTTTAAAGCCTTTTTATCCGCTCTTCAACACAATGCCGCCGCGCGGGTCGGTAGTTTAATTGGTTGTGGAACAGCGAGCGGTTGGTTCCCCACGGAATTGAAATACTTAGTTCATATAGTACTTCAAAAAATGGGGATCAATTTGTTTTTCAATTTCAGATTACAATACTTTCCTTACTCAGGAGTTCGGAAAGTAAAAATTGCAAAAATTACATATTATTAATATCTAGACAACATCGTCATCGACATTATAATGGCATGATCCCACGATCCATATTTTCATCAATATTATGATAATGTAAATTAGAATTATCAAATTGAGCTACAGGACAAAATAAAACACATATTTAAAACGAGCTTTCGGAAAATGACATTTCCTTTTTCAAGTTTAATATGCATTTCCGAAAGCTCGTTTTAAATATGTGTTTTATTTTGTCCTGTAGCTCAATTTGATAATTCTAATTTATATTATTTTCAACAGCTAATAATTTTTAATTAATATTATGATAATGGTTTTTATAAAAACCGATATTGATTGTGAGACAGTGAGACAGACATTACCTATGAAAGTAATCTGTGAGTACGGTATACCAGCAACGTCCAACCGAAATTAGTAGATGAAGGCGCTGGGCAAACGTCAGATTTAAATTAATTAATTAATTAAAAATCGTGAACCTACGCGAATGAGTTGGTGGTACATTTTTAAAATAATTTAAAAATAAATTTTTTTACTTTTTCTTCCATTTTGTTTTTCAGGTGGTCGTCATACAGTCACTCGGAATCTCCATTTTGTAAAAATCTACGAAACGTGTAAATCTCCGTGCTCCGGGTCTGTAGATCAAAATAATAAAAGTATAATATATATTGCACTGTTAACAGTGGAAGACTGTTAAGAGTCCATACTTACTTTCTTTTTAATGCAATGAATGCAAAGCTTAACGAACCTCTGCATCCAACTTAGAACGAAATAAAATAATGATAAATTTTTTTAACAAAATATTTTTCAAAGAATCTTAAATTTTGAAATGAATTTTAAATATTTATTTTTCAGTTAAATTAAACAAATAAATTACGAAAATTAAGGACATAAATTTCCGCCTAACGATGCGCTTTTCCCGTATCTAATAACTTTCTTCTAGATCTAATAACAGATCTTGTTTTTTTAGCCGTTTCTAAGCAATTCAACTTTTTTTTCAGATTCACATATTTTTTATTTACTGCATGTTACTCCTCCTATGATTTGTTTATTTTTGTTTATTTACATACATGCACCGCAACGCACTGTCGACGTACCGTCACTAGCCACATGGCTTGCTCTTACATTTCAATTGTTTTACTTAACCTCAAAAATGTGAATTGTCAAGTATGACATTGTCATTATTTATAATAGGTCTGTTCCAACAAGCAGTTATCTGCAGTTCTAAGGGCTATGCTCTTTAACTAAATTTTTGAGTATTAAAGATCATTTTCGTTAAAATTTTAACTAAAGAGCATGCGCATAGTCAGAAAATTGGAGATAATTGCTTGTTGGAACAGACCTAATATAAGCTTCTTTGGAATTAAAATGATGACATATAATTTTTGAATTGACAACTAAGGACATCTGCATTTGATTCAATTAAGTTGCATTTTAGGACACTGCAATATATATATATCGTCGGCATACAAGCAAAATTGACTAACTGTAAAACTCGAGTTTTACAAGAGAGCAGCTTTTAGGTTAAATATCTCTTATAAAATCAGACAATTAAATTTAAATAATTTTAGTCATAATACAATTAATAAAGTTTATTATATAAAAATTTTAATTATTCTTTTATTATTATAGCGTTAATCAACTCAATTAATCAAGTATATTATTTTCGCCATTAATGCAGTTGGTCACTTTTGCTTCTATGGCGACGATATACCGGGTGCTGAATGAGTTAGCCGAACATAGGAAATTAACATGTAAAAACTTATTTATGCAAATTCCTGCTTCCCTAATTATTTTAGAGAAAAAATAAAAGACACAAAAATAATGCAGAAATAATAGCTACGAATGATAATAGCATTAAATTTCATCTAACTTTTACTTAAAAGGTCAAAAAATGCTTTCAAAATTATTAAAATTTTCATTTATCGCACTGGCCACGGTGTAAGTTTCCATGGTAATTATATTTGAAAATATAAATTAAATTGAATTTATTACATGGCCAGTGCGATGAAAGCTAGATGAAATCTAATGGTGTTATCATTCATATAGTTTATATTTCTGCATAATTTTTGTGTTTTTCATTTTTTCTTTAAAATAATTAGGGAAGCAGGAATTTGCATAAATAAGTTTTTACATGTTAATTTCCTATGTTCGGCTAACTCATTCAGCACCCGGTATATGATTGAACATCTACCGACATTCAAGTGGTATCCGAACATCAAGTTCACCAACACCGAAGGGTGTGATGTGTCAAAATATTTTGATTGTGTTATGTATTGCTAAAATGATACATCAACATGACGATCAAAATTTTGAAAAAAAAATTATATAGAAATTTTGATCATGGGAACAGGTCATTAGGTAATCTATTAATCTATTGAAAATAAAATTACAAGTGATTTAAAAAAATAGTCATCCTTAAAATCTAAAAGAGATGAGTAGGTAATTGATTTATTACTCTAAAAAATAATTAAAATTATTCTAACAAGTGAACTATTAGGTATTTTTATTTATATATTAATTTATAAATAAATTATTACCTATACAAAAATAAATAATACAAAACCAAATAGTATAATCAATTGTTTTACCATTTACACCAACTTTGATTAATTGGTATGATTATGATATTGAATTTCAATTTCTCTAAAAATGTACAAAAAAGTTTAAAAATTTACTTGACAGCCGGAATCCAGAGCCTATTCTCCATATTATTGAAATTATTTAATAATTGATCTTTTACTAAATCAATGAGTAGTTTTTTTTTATCAGTAATCGGTGCCATTTTGAATCAAAGCATCTATCTTATTCACACACACTACCGTCTAATAAGTTTCATTGCACTTGAAAAAAAGTTAATAATATAAAGAAATCAAGTAAATTAATTGCTTTTATGTTCAGTTATACATATATGTAGGTACCGGGTGCTAAATGAGTTAGGCGAACATAGGAAATTAACATATAAAAACTTATTTATGCAAATTCCAGCGTCCCTAATTATTTTAGTGAAAAAATGAAAGACACAAAAGTAATGCAGAATTAAACTACGAATGATAAAGGCATTACATTTAATTTAGCTGTTACAAAATCAAAAAATGCTTTTCAAATTGTTAAAATTTTCATTTATCAGACTGACCATGTAAGTTTAAAAGGTACCTAATTATAAGCTCTTATCATTCGCAGTTTATGTTTCAGAGCATTTTTTTTGTCTCTCATTTTTTCACTAATATAATTAGGGTAGCAATTTGCATAAATAAGTTTTTACATGTTGATTTTCTATGTTTGGCTAACTCATTCAGCACCTGGTAGAGTGAACTCGTAATAACTCGCACAATATTTATCATAATTTATCTAATACATATTTATGAACTCTCTTTTTCTGTCTTTTTTGAATGTGACCGAAGGTGCCAACAAAAAAATGAGAGACACAGGTACTAACCTGGTATCGATCGAGATGTGCATAAATCGAGTTGCAGTCGAGTTTCACTGTATAATAATTTATTATACAGGGTCATTCCATATGAAATCAACCAAAAATAAATAGTTTTCAAATTGACCATCACAGATTTTTTTGAAACTTTGGTTAATTATACTCTTTAACATCCTGAATTCAAATATAATTTTTTTGGAGCTATTTAATTATAAAAATCGCAAAACGACACTTTCTTGGCTCACACTCAATCATACAAATTCTTATAACTTCAGTTCTATAAGTGCTACGTAGTTGTATGATAACTCATTTTAAAGAGAATTTAATGGGCTTTAATTAGATACATTTTGTAATAAAAATGAATTATTTTGAGAACTTTAAAAAATGTTTTTGAAAAAATTTTTGAATTAGTGTTTTTTGAAAATTATAAATATAATATATGTTTATAATAGTGACTTGATGAATACTTTCTAAAAATTTCAGAGTGGGACCATAATGGGATCAGCAGTTATGATAAAAAATTCAACTCAATGTTTTAGCTCAAGTATAGTTGGTTTCAATTTAAATGGACTTCTTAAAAAAATTAAAAAAATTAAAAAAGATCATATATCAAATTACTTTGATATAAAACGCATAAACTTTGCCACAAAAACATGTGATATAGAGATAACGTCTTTGTTAAAGTTATTTATAGTATCATTGACAATTCGAGCTACTTGCAGAGTTGTGTTGTGTCCAGTAGTAAATCCAAACTGGTAAGGGCTTGAAATATTTAATTCAAGTTTTTCTTGTAATGGTCTGTTAAGTATAATCTTTTCCGTCAGTTTAGCCATGATATTCAATAATGTTATTGGTCTGTAGCTTGTCGGGTTGGTGGGGTTTATGTTTGGTTTTTTTATTGGTATCGTAAGTCCATGTTTCCATTTTTTGGGAAAGTACTGATGTTTAAGGATGGCATTTATAATGTATGTGAGTTGTACTATTGCTTTTCTTGACAGGTTCTTGAGAATTTTATTTTCGATCTGATCCGGACCTGGTGCTTTGTTGTTTGGTAGCAATTTTATATACTGTCGGATTTCAGTTGGATCAGTCATTAATGTTTTGTACTTGCGTCTATCTATTTATTGTGTAGTTTTTATTCATAAAAAGTAATACGTCATTTTTCATTTCTGTTTGTTCGTTAGTGTCGTTTTGGTCTAGTGTATGTAATTTTTGGAAAGTATTTGCCAGTAACTCAGTCTTTTCTGCATCAGTCATGACAATGGTGTTGTTTACCTTTAATGCCGTAATCGGTTCGTGTGCCTTTTTTAGTCATTTGGTCAGTCTCCACAAGGAGTTGTCATTTGGCCTCAATGAAGTAAGCAACGTTTCCCATTGTTTGTTTTTAAAGATTTTTATTTTGTTTTGTATGTCTCGATTTGTCTCTATCATTATGTCTTTGTAATATGCATTAGCAGTGTTCTGCCATTGTTTACGGTACCAATTTCGTTTGTTTATCATCGTCAGTATTTCGTCTGGCAGTAAGTCCCTGTTGTTGTAAATTGTTTTTGTCTTGGAATGTTCTCGTTTGGCTTGTAAAATGGATTTTGTTAATATTTCAACTTCTTCTTCTATTTGATTAGTTGTGTCTATGTTATTGTTGATTTGTATTAATTTGTCTAGTCTTTCACGAAATCTATTCCAATCTGTGGTTTTGTAGCTAGTTATTTGTTTATTAATTCTATTTTTGGTCACATTTTCGATATAAAATTCTACTAAATTATGATCTGAAGTTAATTTTGATTTGTTTTTTATTCTATTAATGTTAGTCACGTTCTTATTTAGTGTCAGGTCTATATTAGATGGTGTCGTATTATTCATAGGATGATGAGTCGGCATATTTGTATGTAAAATGTGAATATTTTTGTTGTTACAGTAATTCTGCAGTACCGTGCCATTTGCATTTGTAGTGTGGCAATTCCAATTAATACTCTTGGCATTGAAGTTTCCCGCTACTAAAACTTTATTGTCATAAGTAAATAGTTTGTCTAAACTCTAAATCTTGTTCGTCAATTTTATTTTGCGGTCCGTTGTATGCTGTTATGATAGTAATTTTGTCATGAAGTGTGATTCCCAGAGCCTCAATATTCGTATTCTGCAGATCACTTCTCACATGTGGGATATTGTTTTTAACCAATTTTGCAACACCACCTGCCCCGTGACCCCCTCTATCGTTACGATGTATGGTATATTCTAGAAATTTAATCTTTTTAGTTTCATTTAATTTTGTTTCAGTTATTAAAAAAATATCAATATCATTTTTAGCTAAATAATTTTTTACCTCTGTTACCTTTTGTATTATGCCATTTGCGTTCCATAAATTCACTCTTAGTTTAGATGTCGTATTCATCAATATTTTGAAGAAAGTGATAGATGCGTTAAATTTTTCTAGTTTGCTATTGCAGTTTTTTTTTAAATTGTTGTAGGGTCATTCCATATCAAGTGGTCCAACCCTGTCTTCTTCTTATTTCTTGTCATAATAGTACTACATAATGGCATTACGCAAAAAAAATTTTGAGTTTTAGATTTGACTACAAGCCGAGATATAATAATCCTAAAATGTCAAAGAAATGAATAATTTTCTACTATATAAAATCAATTTATATCACAGAATATATAAAAAGGTACGAACACTGAAATAAATAAAAGAAGAAGTGTAGGTATTTTTTCATAAAATGTGTCGGTAAATAAAGAACTATTCTTCAATTAGCTGTGATGTTAAAGAGCTGATTGATTTTTTGTTTTTGGATAGGTTTTTGACCGGTCTAGGACGTTTGAATGCGGCCGGTTGAACGCAGCCGGTTGAACGCGGCCGTTTGAACGCAGAACCGGTTGAACGCAGAACCGGTTGAACGCAGGAACCTTTGAATGCGAGGACGTTTGAACGCAGGGACGTTTGAACGCGAGAAATTAGATGCAATTGCACCCCCCTTGTTATATTTAAATGTGGGATGGTATTCTGCAGGAACGACTACGGATAGCGGAAAAAAATGTAAACTGCCCTCCAAAGAAAAAAAGCAAAACCAATCTCTAGTCCATTAGCAGGTTAGTTACCTTAGGTGACTAAGGTAAGGGGACGTCTATTAATTATGTGAGGCGATTTTAGAAATTTATCGACTCCGCCTCCCCACCTGGTGAGATGCTGTGAGATTTGGCTTGAATTCCCCCCACCCTAATCTCACGTGAGATGGTTTGTTTTACTTATAATAAACACAGTTTTCTCGCAATTTTACAGTTTCTTGCGGATAAAAAAAATTACGTGATATTTTCCGAGACCCCTTCTTATCCCCACGTGAGATTTAGTGTGATTCTGCTCGACTCCCCCCCCCCCTAAACGCCTCGCGTAATTAAAGGACGTCCCCTAAGCTAAATGTTACCTATGTATTATGTATTGGAAAAACTATAAATAAAAATATCAAATTAAATAAAAAAATCTAACCTAAATGTTCTGTATATTGTTTATTTAAAAAACTATAAATAAAAATTATCAAATTAAATTATTAAATCGGTAACCTTAAAACAAGGTATGGCATTTAATTAATATGAGGAGTACTGCAACTTGAGACAGTTTCTACAAACTTATTCCAAAAATTAGGGTGATGGTAAATTGCCCAAGTAAATCGCTTTCAAAAGTATCTGTTAGTATCTGTTATTGGTTCATTCTATTAATTATCCAGGAGCTGTTAGTCAATCCTTACCACGATTAGATGATTCTGAATCATCTGATTTGCCGTAGTTGCGTTTATCAAAACCGATTTTCCGCTCCGGTCCCCTACGCTCTGGACCGTTTTAACAAACGCTGTACTCACTAAAAATATCCCCCTAGTCCGGTCCTACTCGGCAAAGTGTGCTACTTGGAAGAGGATGACCTCCCGCGATGTGCACTTGACGCTTTGATATTCGTGCCTTTGTAATTAATTACACGCAATAATTCTAAACGATTATTATACTATTATTTTAAATAATAATTAATAGACCCCTCCTTATTATATTTACCTAAATATAATTTTAACCCCTTATTGCATGAATTAAAATATGTCCGTTACACCAAAATTATGAATAGAAGTTGGTTTTATAAACTAAAATTTATATCACACAAAATATGGCTACCGCATACGAAGCCATATATGGCTAAGGGGTTTATAAATAAAATAAAAATTAATTATAAAAATATAATAATATTAAAATAATAATAAAAAGAAGACTGTCACGGCCTGGCACTTGTATGCGTCGATTGCTAAGCCGAAATCACCGGTTCGATCCCGGGCGGAGTAAAAACTTTATTCTGACCGTCTTCCCTCGGCAGGAAATGGCAAACCACCGAGGTATCTGTCTAGAGAACCCTTTTAAATAAAAATAAGTGGTCACTATGCTCTTACGTAGAGCGAAGGAATCTGAGAGAGAAAAATAATATTTAAATATAATAAAGGGGGTGGGTGCAATTGGATATAATTTCTCGCGTTCAAATGTCCCTGCGTTCAAACGCCCCTACGTTCAAATTATAAATAAAACAAATCATCTCATGTGAGATTAGGGTGGCGGGGATTCAAGCCAAATCTCACAGCATCTCACCAGGTGGGGAGGCGGAGTCGATAAATTTCTAAAATCGCCTCACATAATTAATAGACGTCCCCTTACCTTAGTCACCTAAGGTAACTAACCTGCTAATGGACTAGAGATTGGTTTTGCTTTTTTTCTTTGGAGGGCAGTTTACATTTTTTTCAGCTATCCGTAGTCGTTCATGCAGAATACCATCCCACATTTAAATATAACAAGGGAGTGCAATTGCATGTAATTTCTCGCGTTCAAATGTCCCTGCGTTCAAACGTCCTCGCGGTCAAACGTCCCTGCGTTCAACCGGCTCGGCGTTCAAACGGCCGCGTTCAACCGGCTGCGTTCAACCGGCCGCGTTCAAATGTCCGGCTCCGGTTTTCGACACCTGTACCTCATCAAAGACCTCAGAAAGTGAAGTGTGATAACACCTTATCATTATATCGTTCATCGGAACATATTTATGATACGATCTTGTTTTAGGAACAAGCAAGCAGTTATCAAAACGCTTTTTCAGATTAATTCCGTTCGCGACGACCTCCGCAATTTTTACATAAATATATTTAATTCCTGGAAGGTTTTCATTGCAAAAGTTGAGCATGTCTTCTGGGGTCAAAATATGATTATTTACGACAGTTTCATTTGTTCTTAAAGAAAGCAAAATTATATTTTCTTCACTTAATTCACTAATTAATTGATATCTCGTGACACTCGACCATACACACTTTTATGACAATCTTCGCCAATCAGTTCACCCACATTACATTCCATTTTTCAAACTTTCAACGCCTTAAGTACAAAAACACAACCTTCCTATGTGGCTATTACAATAGACCTTATGCTAGAAGAACATATGTATCTATATGCATATCATCTTATGGCCGAACAATACCGTCCTTGAAAAAAAAGCAATTATATGTTCACTGAAACGTGTACATTTTTTAACATTTTGTGTTTGCTATATCTCGGCTTGTAGTCAAATCTAAAACTCAAAATTTTTTTACGTAATGCCATTATGTAGTACTGTTCTGACAAGAAATTTCAGATTTTTATCTGGTCCCCCACCAGCGATATTTAGTGCCAAAATTCGCCGTTTGATTAAAATTTTCAAACTTTGAAAATATTTAGAAGAAAAAGGGAGTAAATCTTAGGGTTAATATTTGGTGTGTGATTTCAACTACTTATCATCTCTTTGTAAGAAAAAATTTAACTTTGAGATATTCTCCCTTCATGAATAAACTTCTCTTTAAAAATGTCATTGTTTTATAGAACTAGATAAGAATTGAGGCAGCAATTTTACCCTTTAGGATTGCTTTTAGGTAAAAATATGTAATAAGGAATATTGTAGTCTGTTTCTTTTTAAACAATTTCTTTTTTTTTCTCATCTTGATAGGACAAATAAGAGCTGAAATATTTCGGTTACCGTAAACCATTAAAATTGCAAAATATGGCGCATATTGCAAAGCAAATATGGCTCTCACACGAAAACAAAAGACAATAAAATTGAAATAATGGTCATTTAATACTACTAATATGTAAGGATGTTTACACAAAAAAAATCAATTTTTTTTAGAATGGTCAAACCATAGGGTTGGACCACTTGATATGGAATGACCCTGTAGTCTGTAAGAGCTCTGAGCATCTCATCTATATTGATTTGTTCTGAAATTTCTTTACATACATTTGCTAGATTTAAGAAATTTTCACTGACCAATTCTTCTTCTCTTCTTGTAACTGGAGATTGCTGTTGGCGGTGCGAATTTGGAGCTGTCGATGTTCTCAGTGTTGGAAATACTTTTTGATCCGAAGATGTGTTTAGAATTGATGTCATTTGTTGTAGATCTGCTGGTGTGTGTTGAGAGGCTGCTGCTTAAAAATATAATTTTTGTTGATATGTTGGTTGGTTAGAGTAAATTGTCTGCTGTTGTGAAATTGGTTGATTTTCTGTTTGTTATAAGAAAGATTGTCGTCTTTGCTCCCAAATGTTACGCGTTGGAAAAGGTGCTGGGGTAAATTTCGATTTCATTTGCGAAAAATTGTTGCTATTGTATGAATATCCATTTCGTTGTGCTGTTCTGATTTCTATGTTTTCTTCTACAATTTTCAATTTATTTAGATAAGTAGGACAATTTACGCTGTTGGCAGGATAATCACCTCCACAATTCGCGCACTTGCAAGTCTCGTTTAATGGTAGTGCATTCTTTAGATTGGTGATTTTTTGCACATTTCAGACATTTTAGAGACAGTCTACAATTTTCCGTTGCATGACACCACTCCTGACAGCGCAGCGGTGACATTGTATTAGCTTTTTTGTGTTTCTGTGCTTTTCCTAAGTAGACTTTAACATTAAATATTATTTTGGCTTTTTCTTTTATGAGTTTTTCTGTAATTGAACTGTCCGTTATTACCATATACATAGGTCTTTGAGTACCTGATAATTTGTAAGTCTTTTTGATTGCTGAATCAATCAATCCCTTCTGTTAATTCTTCTGGCGTTGGTTCTAAATCCATACCCTTCATAACAAAAGCATGAGTTTTATCTTCTTGTCTAGTGTAAGTGTGAAATTCACATTTTTTATTTTCGAGCTTAGCTTTTAGTATTGCCCAATCGTCGTTATCGTATACATAAACAGCTGTCAAGTTTCTCAAATAGCGTATGTGGTATCCTTTCTTTACATTCTTTTCTATGTCTTTTATGAAAGCTTTTTGTCCGTCGATTTCGTTAGATATTATAATTGGTGGAGGTTTGGTTATTTGAATGATTTATTTGTATTGGTATTAGTTGGTAATTCTTCAGTTTGGATTTCTTCTATTATTGTATTTTCTGTTGTTTCTTTCGGAGTAAGTATTTGATTTCTAGTTTGTGTTTCAATTGGTTGATTTTTAGTTTCAATTATTAATGGTTTTGTTGGCTTACGCGGTTTTAGACACTTAAATTCATCATCTTCATCATTTTGCTCTAATGAATCAATTTCGGTTATATTCGATGTGGAAGGTTGATTTAAATCTATTTCCATTATGGGTGGCGTTTTTGCAATGTTCATTTTAGCTCTCAATTTTTTAGTATCTCGAAGAAATTCAGACGATTTTTCGCGTTTTTTCGTCATTACGTAGTATAGTTCTTATATGTTGTAATATTCATAAATAAAAAGAAGAATACTAAATGCGTAAAAATAAATTAAATTAAATGTATGAAATATTACACCTTTTCGCGTTTTATAGATATCGCGGTTTGAAGATTACTACTACTATCGTAGATATGCAGTAATTTATGCTCGCACTAAATTAACGTTGATGTATTATCACAACAAACACCATTTTCCAAAAAAAAAATTCTGTTAATCGCTAAACTACCAGGAGACTTTCACAAACCGGTCTGACCTGTAACGTTGTACACAGCAGACTTATTTAAAACTTGTGGGTATTATAAATATTATGTATATCTCGGTTTTTATCAGTTTTAATAACAAATATCAATTTTTTTTTAATTATTAAATTATTTATTTTGTTAGTAGGTTGGATTTGGATTGCAGGGTTATTAGTCACTAATAAAAAATTTTTGTTATATTAAATTTAATATTTGTAATTTTAGAAAATGAACCGATTTAAACGAAAAAAACCTGCCGACATGTATTTTTATAACTGTGTTTATCGTTGATGATATTTAAAAAGTATTTTACTATACACACATAAGACCAATATTCGTGAAATTTAAATTAACCTTACTTTTGTCTCCGATTGCTATTTATATTGAATATATATTGGGGTGGGCCCAAAAAAACTTTTAATGTTCTTTTCTTTAGCTACCATGAAACTATCGTTCAAGATGACGAAAAACGAATTCTGGTAAATTTTGAGCACTTAATATTAATATTTAGAGGTGGCTAATCGTGATTTTTGATTTCCTATTTAAATATCACGAGAAATTTTATTTTTTTTATTTGGAATTTTAATGCGCTTGAACGAATTATTGTCTAATAAAATTTAAAACTCATACTTGTAGGAAATTAAACGATCTACAAAAAAGGTCTGAAATGATTTTTCGCTAAGTCGGCTCGTTTAAAAGTTATTCGAGGTTTAAGTTGAACCTCAAATGTTAAATAATGATTTCACAATTATTTATACTCGATCACAAAATAATGGCTTAAAAACATAAAACATCATATTTTATGTAATGTTTATCGAGTGTATCGGTAAAACAATAAAAATTTTACGAAATATCAATAACAGGAGATTTATTATTATTAAAGAAAAAAAAATTAAAAGTTTTTTTTGGCCCACCCTAATATATATATTATAATATGCTATATTGCTCCATACTATGCTAGTATGTACACACTATACAAGAGCAGTGCCTTGTTCCCCGATTTGTTATAATGATTTATGATTTACTTTCATTGATTGATAATTGATAACAATTACTAAGATTAATTAATAAATTACTAGGAGAGAGGCTTGCAGGTTGCCACACATTTGCCTCAGCTTAATAGGTTGCACTTGCTCCATGCCAGAATATTTACGGGGCACAAGCGCAGAAGTGTTTATCTCAATAAATATCAAGAATCGAAATACAATCTTTGTTTGAAGTAAACTACAATCAATATTACTTGTTACTGACAAAAAAACAACACGCAATATATTATAATTTTCTTAAAAAATACCAATACTATATTATATATATATATAATAAAAATACTATAATAAATATAGTGTCACCTCGAACTTTAAATGTGCTCATTAACTGCAGCTTATATACTGATTTCTATATAAACAGTTAATGAAGATTATTCATTACCTGCCATTTAAATATAGTATGTCAAAGTGTTGGTACTAACTATCGGCAGATTACTACATAATATAAATTATTACAATTTCTGTCATGCTATAGACCGTTTTTGCATTTGTCCCGTTTCTACGTTTACCCCACTCCACCTTAATTAAAAAGATTTAAAACAATTATGTTTTAAGAAGTGCAAGGGAAATTTATTTCTTATGATGTAATTTGTAAAAGTTATAAAGTTCAAATTAAGAAATTTGAATTTATTTTGTCATCTTTCAGGAACGAAATAACTCAATTTCAAGAAATTTATTTCACACAAGATAGCCGACACTGGGAAAAGTATGATATGTTACGAAATATGAGAAATATATTACATTCTAATAAAATTTTCGATACAAGATATAGTGACAAACTAAAAATTATTAAGATTTAGAATGCCTATAAATGTAGGTATGTTAAAATATATTGAATGGTGATTATTCATATCGTATAATAATAAAATTTTATAAAGATTGTTTAGTTCTTATACTTGTAATTTTATTTACTATTTAATATCAAAAGTAACATCTAACGAGAAGAACATTTTAAGTGTAAGGTACTTCTAGGATCGGAACAAGCTTTAAAATCAAATTTTAATCACAGGGTGTTCTACGGAGCACTTTCCGAAGGGTGGAACTGACATGTCATGAGGACTGTACAGGGGGTGTTGAGGATTGAACCTCAGTCATAACCATAAGGTTATTATGGCGTAGCTTCTTCTAGCTACTGAGAATTGTAATAATTCAAATAATTTGAAAAAAAAATTAAAAATAATTCTAATAATTCTATATGATACTGATAAGACCTAATAAGGTCGAAACATGTCTATCATTGTTGTATTCTTGATTATATTGATTTAACTTTGAATTATGGAACAAGCTTTGGTAGGTTAAATAGCTCTAACATTATGCAAACTTCTACTTTTTTTGATTGCTATAAGCAATAAGAAATTCTGAGAAATTATCGATTCAAAGTTTGAATGTAATACCGCAGCTAGTTTATGCAGCAGAAATTCAAACGTCTTCTAGCAGAGTTAGTAAGTAGCTTTGAAAGTCTAGGTTAGATTTCCCGCAGTAACAGTTATTTTTTCAATATTGAATACTATGTACAGAACATCTTATACTCTGCTTTCCTTTATCCATTACAAAGAAAGAAGTAAATCTTGAGGTAGGTTATCGTTAAATTTAACATTAACAACAAAATTAACAGTTAAATTTGAAAACTAGCGTTTAAATAATGTAATTAAAATATAAAAATTATTAAACAGTGCATAATATTAATTGAATATGGAATTAATATTATAGCACGGGTTAATAATAATAATTTATATTATAAATTATAATTATTAGCTCTTGAAAATACAATAAATATGAATATCAATTACGAGCTAAAGGGTAATAATAAATCTTATTATATGGATTATTATTATTATATGAAATTCGAAACACCTATGCATACGTGTCGCAAACTAATTCACTTAATTTGCATATTTTTCGGATTAATGAACAGTAAGCATTTTCAATCATTAATAATTTTTTTTTTACAATATTTAATTGTATAGGATTGCGAAATCCATATAATAAGATTTATTAGTACCCTTTAGCTCGTAATTGATATTCATATTTATTATAATTTATATTATATTATAATTACTTTAATATAAAATAAAATAATAGAGCACTCTTCAACAACGATCCCCAATAAGATCAGTGGAATCAAATAACCAATTTAGTTCTTGAAAATTATTTAATGAGCGTTGCACGTTTCGCAAGCTATACTTGCATTTTCAAACGCCATGTTTTAACTAGACAAATCTTTCAAAATACAAACTAAATAGAAAATTGCTTTTAAAAACTCGTACATCATATTCAAAATATATTATCCAAAAAAAGGGAGGTTGTTGGATCGGTCATCAGATTATTATAATAAGACTAGCAGAACGGTCGAAACATTTTCCGAGTCCGAGTTCATAAAATCTTTCTCTTTATTTTTTTAAAATTTTTATGGTCTTATAGATATTCAGGTGAAATTTATTGTTGACCAGCGATATTTAGTGCCAAAATTCGCCGTTTGGTTAAAATTTTCAAACTTTGAAAATTTTTAGAAGAAAGAGGGAGTAAATCTTAGAGTTAATATTTGGTGTGTGATTTCAACTACTTTTCATCTCTTTGTAAAAAAAAATTTAACTTTGAAATATTCTCCCTTCATGCATAAACTTCTCTTTAAAAATGTCATTTTTTTATAAAACTAGATAAGAACTGAGGCTGCAATTTTACCTTTTAGGATTGCTTTTAGGTAAAAATATGTAATAAGGAATATTGTAGTCTGTTTCTTTTTAAACAATTTCTTTTTTGTTTCATCTTGATAGGACAAATAATAGCTGAAATATTTCGGTTGCCGTAAACCCTTAAAATTGCAAAATATGCCGCATATTGCAAAGCAAAAATAGCTCTCACACAAAAACAAAAGACAATAAAATTGAAATAATGGTCATTTAGTACTACTAATATGTTAGGATGTTTACACAAAAGAATCAATTTTTTTTAGAATGGTCAAACCATAGGGTTGGACCACTTGATATGGAATGACCCAATATTTGAGAAAATTTTCTTTTCAGAAAATTAACTTACAATTTCCACTTTTTAATAAACGGTTTTCTCATCAATGTACACTTGTAATTTGTATATTACTGTAAATTAATGTAAATTATCTAATGTAATCTTATTTGATCAGTTTTCCAATTTATCATAATAATCCACGCGATTTAGCTGTAAAATTAATATCTGTGCTAAATTCGTGCCCTACGGAAAAAATGTTTTTATTGTATTTATTTGGACGTTCTGAATAATGCCATTGACTATAGTAGTTATCAAGACACGCAGCCATATGAAAGAATTGTAAATTCTATGTCCCTCTCACTCGAAAGCACTCCACGCACTATACTGTCCACTCGTTTTAACGGAATGGATCGCGAGATTAATAATTGTTAATGAGGATTTACATTGAAAATTAGCGCCATCTAGTTGTCGCGACAATTTAGTATTGCATTAAAACATATATGGCTACGTGTCTTGATAACTACTATAGTCAATGATAATACTTACAAGGGCTACTTCTCAGGTGTGAAATTTTGTTTTGCTTTATACTTATACTACATAAAGATTACACCTACGACATTACGTGAATGAAATAGTAGCGCGCCATATTCAGCCAATTTTGAAAAAATCGATTTTGAAAATTTTAGAACTAGGGATAACATTTAACTAATCGTATGAGATCACTTCAGCAAGTAAAAGTTTGTAGCCTAGTTCTGTAAAAGCTGGACTAGCAATGAACCATACAAACCAGTATGGGTTCGAATCTGAACCCAACTACATTTTTTTTTTATTAATTAGGAGGTTTCTTTTATTCATTTGTATTATTTACGTGTAAAAGCAATTAAATGTATGCCAATTATCAGTAATTTAATATTGTAATAAATTAAATAAATAATATAATATATTATATCTATTTTATTTTATTTTAAAATTATTATTTTCAATAGAGACCATACATTTTCAATCGTTACAAATAATTATTATATTACTGATACTTGACATAGATTTGATTAAAATCGTAAATAATAATAACGTAAATAAAAACGTAAATAATACAACTAAATAAAAAAAATTACTCATTAATATTAAAAAAAAAATTAGTTGAGTTTAGATTCGAACCCATACTTACTTTGTATGGTTTATTGTTAGTCCAGCTTGTTACAGAACTAGGCTATGAAACTATCGTTGCTTAAGTGATCTCACACGGCTACTTAAACGTAATATCAAAAAATTTTTTTGATATACTTTGAGAAGTAGCCCTTGTTAGTAGTTTCGCCACGATACACCTAGAGGATTTCGTGAAAAACTCGTCGGAAGGTCGCGATTAACTCAGTTTCTATCGCCCAAACGGAAACAATATCTATTATAAAAGTTGTACATCTGTAAATTCTCTACCTTAAAGGGCTTACATTTTTTCCGTACGCCTAACCGTTTTAGAGATACGACGCGGACTAAGTAACAAATGCATTTAGTTCCGTTAAGAAAAATGTAACTGTAGAAAAATAGAATTGAATTCTTCAACAGCTTGTTTCCTATGCCACGGTCACTCCTGCTGGAATTCTGCACCTATGTATAATTGCTATTAATTACAAAATGGATCAGAATGACAGTAAAGGCAACGATTTCTCATTGGACGATAGCGTTTCACACATCGAAGGAGTCGAAAATCTTGACTAATTTAAGCTCCGGTATGGATTTGGCTTCCTGGGGAGGAAATCATGTAAAAAACACGTAAAGCATTTTACCTCTAAGGTGGTACGGAAATGAATGCATTTTGTGACTTAAATTACCTACTTGTGAAAACGATAATTATTAAATTACGTATTTATTTATTTAAAAAAAAACATAGTGTAACAATTTACCAATTTCTGTTAGACCATCTCTATATTCAGTGACTAAATCTAAGTTTTGGATTTTCTTATACTAGGCTTGGCTGAAGTAAAATCGACATCCGATTAATTTCACATATTGAATTCAAACGTGTTTTAGCCTTGCATGAATGGCCAGTTCAAAATCAACCCTAGCAGTTTTGGGCCGAAAAAATAATTGATTTTCAATTTTCAGAACAAATATTTATTAACCATTGGAGGCTGTGTTGACAAGTTTGTAGGTGCTTTTTCCATCCCCCCTCCATTTCGAATTTTGGATCCAAAATAGTTGCAATCGTTTGTACCTTCTTTATTTTCGTTATTACTCATTTTGTTTTTTAGATATTTCTAAATATCTAAAATAGGCAAGCTCCCCTCCTCATTTTGAATTTTAGATACAAAATGGTTTAAATTGTTTGTACCTGGTTTCAGTTTTCTTTATTTTTGTTTGTACCACATTTTCATTTTAAGATATTTCAAAATTTCTAATAAAGCCATTTCAGTAGCTCCCCCTCCCTCCGCATTTTGAATTTTGCGAACACCACAGAACTTCTTGTCATCTTTAGAATGATTGTAACATCTTATAAGAATTACGTTAATCCATTCGTGCGCGTCATGAATAAATGGCCTTTTGAATGAATGAATGAATGAATGAAGAATGGGTGTAAATAGACTTTTCAAAATGTGGGCACACTAAACCTGTGCAAAAAAGACCCGTTGTATACATGTGTAAATTGTAGGTACGTAATAGTGATGATAGTGCTTCTGAATAAGTGTTGCAATTTACCCCAGCATGTGTTGCAACATGCCCCCAAGACGGGGTACATCGCAACACAATCACCATTTTTATTAACTTTATACATACTATATGTAATTTGTCCATTATTGTTTTTACGTTCTTTAATTTCATATACCTATATATGTTCCTTAAGGACATGTCCACCAATATTTGGATTTTGTTCTAAAGTTTTTAAAAAAATAAAGACTAAAAGTGTTGCAGCTTGCCCCGGTCTCCCCTAAAATAAAAAAAAAATTAATTAAATAACCAAATAACCTAGTCGAAATCTTATCTACTTAATGATAAATTATAAACTTAGCAATTAAAATATTAATAATCTAACCAGTCTACCTGCCCAGGTGGAATAGACGGGAGATAGCCGCTTAATGCCTAGTTTACACGAGCTTCGTAGCTAGTACTTGCAAATACATTAAACTACTAAGGTTCGCTTTTACAATAGTCGGTTAAGTTTTATTTATCCGGGTTGTAACGTTATACGGATGTTTATTGGTTTATTGTTTAGTGTGTTTATCGTTGATTGGTTCATAGCTATAGGTTAGTTATACTCATACTTAACCGACTATTGTAGAAGCGGACCTAATACGTACAACTTCGTCAAATTGAGGGAATATTCATAAGTGGCGCCACCTACCAGCCGAGTTGGTACTGATATTACTTAAATGCGTGCTCTTGACGTAATATGTCACTGTCACTGTTTATAACTAAATTGAATTTGACTGAAAGCACTAAACAAATAATTTTATGCGAATTAAATTTTATGAAATTTCAAATAAAGTTGGTGCAATGTCCAATGTTCTGTATCCAGCTGTAATCATTACAAACAACAAAGTGGATGAAGCAAGTCATTTTTAGAAAGAAGTTTTTTAAATTTGTACTAAAAACTGAAAACATTAAATTACAAAAACTTTCCCACAGTAATTAAAACTGCACTTTTAATTTTTCTTAGCATTCTTTCTCTAAAGTTGCGATTTTAAAGCTCATTTCAAAATGTCATTTACAACGGAAAATTTGAAAGCCCAAGTTCCAACTCGTATGGTAGATGCCGCAAAAAAGCCTGATACCCTACAGTCACTAGATATCTTGAATGGAGTAAAGAAACCATCATATAATTAGAAACACTGTAACCACCATCACCAAGAAGAAATCCATCTGAAAATCGGAATTGCTCAAACTTTCTTTTTATTGACGATTGATTGAATATTGTATGATCATGAGAAGATCCAAGTGAACAAGCGACGATATCTAATATTATGTGCAGTTGAAGATCACCCACAATTTGGAAGTTGGAAGAAAACCATCCTTTTATGTTACAATAAAATTTAGCTTGTTCGCCTCCTGGCGATTCAATTTCCACATAAGTGCAATCAATTATTGCTCCTATACATTTTGGAAATATTGCTATTTTAAAAACTTTCTTCAATTTATTTGATTGTTGAAAGCAATTTTATAAAATCCTTCCGCAAACCTCCAAGTCTTCAGCAACTAAGAGCATACTGCTAGTGGCAAAAAATCTAAGTGTTTGAAGAAGATTTGTACGAGCACCAATTGCATTGTTACGATTTGTATTTGTTTGATTTCATCCTCCACTTTTGCAAGTAAATAATGGAATTTGGCTTTGGTTAACCTGAATTTTTTTATGAATTCTTTTTCTGTAAATTCTTTGGATTAATTTCTCCTTATTGTTTGAAATCTTTTAGGGTTCTTCAAATGTTCATATCTATAATTGATTTCGGAATTACTATCAGAATTAAAAAGACTTATATCCGGATTCATATTAATATTAAAAAATGTAATTTTTTATTTCACGATACAACTGTCAAATTTTTCAAATAAACATTGAACATTGTCACTTCGATAGGTATTATAACCATATTTATTCTATGTTACCAAGCTACATTATCCTTATTATAATAATTATAATAATATAAATTTAACCCATGGATAATTATTATTCATGGGTTAAATTTTGATTTTAAAAGCAAAAAACATTAACACCAGGATAAATTTATACTATAGGTTAGTTATACTCAAACTTAACCGACTATTGTAAAAGCGGGCCTAAGACTATAATTTCGTAGTTGTTATATAACCATATTCAATTTGTTAGAAAATGAATGAAAAAATATTGCTTTTATTAACACAAATGTTGTTAATGTAACCATTTTCATTTTGTTAAAATATCCATAACAAATATTGTTCTTATTAAGACAAAATATTGTTAACAAAATCATAATGCAACGTAAATCTTTACTAATGTTGTTGTTACTGAAACCATATTAATATTGTTAACAAATATGACACGATTTTATTCTAATATTAGATTACAAATTCGAAAGTTTGCATTTTTAATTGTCAAAACAATTGTCGACAATTTGAATGCACTTGGGATATTGTATATGACAATAAACCATTGCTAAATTAAAGACCCTAAATAATTACTTTCCATGGTTATTATAGCTATATCATATAGTTTATAAAACAACATAAGATATAGTTAATAGAACTATTGTTAAGTGTTAAAATAACATAAACGGTAGTGATGCGTCAATCATATAAAGCAACCAAACTCATATTGTTCTATCAAACATATAATATTGGTGTGCCTATAGCGACGATTTATTATTGTTCCATCAACTACATTTTTTTTTCAGTGTAATGACAACTACTAAGCTCGTGTATCCTAGGTACAATAAAATTATGTACTAATCTCGTTGGTAAACTCAGCCTGGTAGAAAAATTCTACCTTGATCTTCATAGTTAAACTCAGCCGGACGACTCTATGCTAAGCACTAGTAATTAGGTAAAGGCTAAACCTACTTCTTAATGATGGTGGCGCTTTAAAGTACGCCCTGTATGGAAGAACTACTAGCGAGAACTAAGATATAACTAAGAAGGGTATTTGTTTCACAAAATTTTTATAAATACGGCTTTGCTGATGAGATAAAAGCCACATTATTACATTACAGAAAGAATAGACACAATTACATTTTTATATTTCAGTAAGTAAAGTTAAAATAATTGTAATGTCTGGTTGTCATTTAATCCTTTCGTCATTCATTCATTAAAAATCTACCTACAATAAGAAGATTAGTTGTTATATTATCTTTATAAATTAATTGATGAAAAATTAATTTATCGTAGGCTTTAGACTAGCGATTAAAGCGTTGGACTGCTTATAGTAGTACTGTATTGCGGATTAAGTATCCTAATATACAACTTGAAATATTTAGAAATATGTCAAATAAATATAAATTAGCTGTTACTGAAATTCATAAATTGTGTATAATTTGTATTACAATACCTATATGAAGTGCTTTGCAAACTAGCATTTTTCTGTTTGAAGAGGTTAAAAATATATTTAAGAAATCGAATTGGAAATGATGGGCTAAGCAATTATAGCTATTTTAACCATTGAAAACAAACTACTAAAAATTTAGATTTAGATGGGATCATTACAGAATTTACACAAAGACTTCCTCGCAAATTATATTTTAAATAAACTTTTATGCAAAAGTAATTCAGTTTGTATTCATCTCAAAAAATAATTATTATTTGACTTAGAAATTTTTAATTCAATTTTTCATCTGAAGTTGTGAGTTTTCTTATTTAAATTGAAAGTTTCTATTGTAAATTTTATTGTTATTAGTATTTACGTATTATTTTTCGTAGGTTTTTCGTATATTGTTAATATTATTATAATTCTTTTTACTTTTCCATTTACGTAGTAAAATTTTGAACTAGCATTTTTTCCATAGTCTATGAGTCCGTACAATTCGTTTGAGACAAATTTTGCATTGATGTCCGGATATATGTGCGTATGTGTGTGTGTGTGTGCGATTTTTTTATTTTAATTATTATTATTATTATTATTAATAATTATTTAGTAATAAATGGGAAAGTTACGTGTTGTTACATCAGATTTTTTTATTTTAGAATATACAGTTACTATCATAAGAGATGAAAGCACTCCAATGTTAACAATGTAAATTGACATTTTAAAACTACGTTTTGTCAAATAAATATTAATTATTTTACAGCAAACCATTTTAGACATTTTTTGTAGCAGATTTTATTTACTTTAATTTGTTCATATGAAATTTTCTATTTTGTCGCACCATTTCTGAGATATATATTTTTTGTATTTTACAGTCTTGTTTACGTTGCGACAAAATAGAACAATGTATAGAAACAAAATTGAAAACAAAGAAATTTATAACAAACACTGTCTAGAAAGTTTTGCTATAAAATCAATTTTCATTTGACAAAAAAAGATTCAAAATGTAAAATTTACATTGCTAGCATAGGAGTGCCCCACCTCTTATGAGGGTAACTGTATTTACGTAACATTTTTTAAGTGCTTATTTCACTAATTTATTTTTGAGTTTGGTTTTGCAACAAGGGTATAAGTAAAAATACCCAACTTTACAGGAAACACAAAAAACGTTTTTTTTAATATCAATATAAAAGTAACTTGCTTATAGCAACTGAACTTTTAGTTTGAAAGTGTAATTGCTACCTCAGAAATGTATCATACATTCCCTTATAGCAGAAGTAAAACAAAATAAAATAAAAAAAACTACTGTTTTTTTGATGGATGAAGATGAAAAAAATTCGTAAATTTTCAGTTATTTATTGACACCGACTTTTCTTGCTATACCAGAACTTGATACCAATTTTATTAACAATCTGGTTCTACAAAAAAATTTATTTGGGTTAAAGTCGATTTATTCCCTTCTTGCTGATGGTGACCACAGATTTATAAATTTTGTGTACCCCTGCCCACCCAAAATATTATTAGGCCCAATTTGTACCCACGCATTTCAAAAATTCTTACGTCGTCATTGGTACCCTTTGTAACAAATTTCAATAATTTGTTTAATGTTTCTAAGCATGTCCTAGATGAGTCGTACGCAAGCGAGAATCTGATTTGGTAAATTTTGCTTTTCTTGGCTGTTTTTAGGGAAAGAGCTTCTTTTATTTTTTGCCTTTTTAACTTTGGAATATAAAACTGAGATTGATTTTTCGTTATTCGCTTGCAATTTGCTGAAAAATTATTTTTAATAATTTTAAAACGGCAATTTTAAGTTTTCTATCGAGGACATTTGGCGAGCATTTCCAGCATATAGGGATTATATCTCGCATAACAATTTCTAGCTGGTCGTAATATCTTTGCCATCTACACGAATTTAAAGCTTGTTCTTCTTTTCCAGCGTATAGAGTAAAATCTGTTTCTCCGCAAGGACAGGTAGAATTATTTATTACAACTTAGCTTGGGTTTTATACGGTAATACAAAAATCCTCAAACCATACAGAAAAACACAAAATGGCGACATTTAGAATATAATATATAGATAGAATGGAGACTACCTCAATGAATAATGAAGAACGAACATACGAAATCAAAATTATTAAATTGATCGCAGAAAATAACCACTATAACACCCAGCAGAATGGTGTAAAGCATATATACCGACCGACTGGAAAGCGGGCAACCACGGTTCAAATCCTAATCGCGTCGAATACACTGCTGTTATCTAAAGCCCAAAATATATCTGTGGGCTATGGGAAAGGCAACGGGAAACCACCCTATTAATTAAATTCTCTAGATCGTCATATTGGCAATAGCCAATCTAGCGAATATCCGGAAACGGATAAGCACGTGAAGAAGAAGTATAAATTTCTTGATGTTGATTTTGTTGCCAGCTCTGTTTATTAATTGGAGGCAAGAATGTGAATCCAAAAACAAAAGTTTGCTTTCTCGGGATAAATAAAACTGACGCAATAACAAAGATAATATTAATTTAATCGATAAAAGTGGTATATAAAATTAATTGCGGAGGATGAAAACTAAAAAATTTTAATAAAAATGATAAATTTCTTTAAAGTTCTAGAAATACGAAACGAATCTACTTATTGTAGATGATAGAACATGAAAATTTAAGCTTCACACTCATTTTTGAAATTTAAAAAAAATGGCAACTACGTTTATTATAATCACTTTTAACAATTAATAGTCCAAAAATTTTTACTTTTATAACCAGAAGATTGTCTTTATTCTAATATAATATACATGTTTCGGTTATAAAACCATCATTCAGTATATAAAATATAAAAGATTGAGAAATTTAAAAATTATTGACAAATAATAAAAATTAACAAGTTAAAAACAAATGTCGATGAGAGGCCCTCCTATTAAATCTAATTGCTGGTTGATTACACATTGAGGACAGTTTTTTAAGAGATTTTTTATTTCAAGCGATACTAGGTGATCCATTTTTTGTCCTTTATTACATAAATGGAGAATTTGATTTTTCCTGAGTATGGTTTCGCCAGTAGGAAAAATGTTCTTTAATTAGTTTTTTAAAGATTTTACCTGTTTGTTCTACGTAGACCATTTCACAGGTCCCGCATTTTATTTTGTATATTCCGCTCTTATCATAATAATATCTATTGTGTCTTTTGTTTTTGATAGATGTTCTCTTAATGAGTAGGTGGTTTTATAGGATTAAGAGCGTTTGTTTAGTTTTCAGTAATTTTCCTATATTTTCTGATATGTTTTCATAGTAGGGAATGGTAAGGATGTTTTTGATTATTTTATTGTAGTGCTATTTTTTTTTTAACTACATTTGAACTACTTTTTAGAATAATAATTTAATTTTCTCAGAAATTAAAAACATGACTTTTATGAAGTTTGGTATACTTATTTCTAAGACTTTCATAAGTATTTTAGCGAATTTTAGTAATGCTGACATTTCTGATTGTTGAAATAATAAACTTTAAATTAATGTGAACGCAATGTAACTTTAACAATTTTTATCTTGATAACTAAGAACAAGATTAAGTTCAAACTTAGCCAAAATTTTTATTTTTACACAAATAATATACTGTAAAAATTTCAAGAACTTCTCATTAACTTCAATTTCCTTCTTAACAAACTTAATGCATCTTAGATGTTGCCAACATGTTATGAGAGACACACGGTCAAATCTAGACAGCAATCTAGAATTCTAATGTAAGCCACTCACGCTACGGTCTACCGGTGATGTTACCTGTACAGGTTTGCCTGCGCAGGTCGGTAGCGTGAATGGGGACGTTCGATGTACCGGTGCGGTTCTTCAGTTCTTTTTGCGATGGCATCGAATGCAGACGATGACACACTGGCATTGCTAGGCCTTGCTTTTTTGTTTGTTGTTTTAAAGAAAAGAGGTACAAAACCAGTGAAAAAAAGCGAAAAAAGTGGTGTAAGCATTGGTTATTGAAAAGTAAAACTTATAGTCAGGGTTGGGTACAACTCGCCGGGCACGATTCGCCGCGCACGATTCGCCGCGCACGATTCGCCGTGGCACGATTCGCCGAGAGCTTACAGCGCCACATATGAATAATCTTCGGAATTATACAAGAAGAAAATTATTTGATGAGTTGACCTTTTGTATTTACATGAATACACAGGTCAATTAATATGGTTCAAATTCTATCTTTCATACCTCTTTACCTTCCATGGTTTTGTAAGTTAGGATTAAAATGTATCGTTATAAATTTCCAATTTCTAATTGGTAACGGCATATTGACCAATCGCATTATACCATTTTGAAGAAGAAAAATCCAAACAATTTTAAATGTCCAACCGTCACTTCCTAATTTATTCATCCTCAAGTACTTCAATAGGTAATAAGATGGTGTATTTTTATCGTTGTTTTCTGTATTTTATTCCTTAGCCAATTGGTTCGAAAGGTACTACATGGGCGAAAGAAATCGTAAAGGCAATGGTAGGCAATCTTGATATTAGTCAATGATTTTGAGAATCGGGATATATTAGAATACCTTTGTGGTTTGGCCCACAATTTCGAAATGTTGGAGGCTTAATCTAAATAAAATTGAAAATAAACGAAAACAAAAAGAACTACTATTGTTTTTTCTAACTTTTGAGAAATTTATCTATTTAATCTATTTAATTTGTTTAATATATTTAATTCATTTATATGGGTTAAAATTCTATCAAAGATTATCAATAGATGGGGTTACTGAACGGATAAAAATCAAAAACTCACGACGAATCGTGCGCGGCGAATCGTACCGTTCCCTATAGTCACGTCAACTTATTGAACGAATTAAAATTCGAACCTGAAGATTTTAAAAACTATCTCAGAATGGACGAGAAAACATACCTAAAATTACTTGAAATGGTTACTCCTATAATAAAAAAAAAAGATACAGTTATGAGAAAAAGCATTTCTCCGCACGAAAGATTATATAATCTTTATAATTAATATCAGTTACTTTGAGATTTCTCGCAACCGGCAGAAGTTTGAGGACTTAAAATTTTCAGCAATTATTTCACCTCAAGCACTTGGAAAAATTATTCCTGAAACATGTAAGGCCTTGTATAAAGTTCTTAGTAGAGATTATTTGAAGGTGAGTAAAAACACTGTTATTTATTATAAGTAATATTTATTAAGAAATTAATTAAAATTGAAATTATGAAGGAATGTCGCAGCAAAATCTGGAATAGATAAAACTACATCTGTTTCACCGGGCTGGTTTTCCGGAATTGGAGGTGTAGAGTAACTTACGGTGGATGGCAGGGTGGGCTAGGACTTCCTGAAGAAATAAAACTTACAGGGGTATATGTTCTATTGGAAGTAGGAGACGATTGGTAATAATGCTGTTGTCGAGATTGCTGAGCAGGAACATAGCTCCGTTGATTTTGCCTCAAAATATCTCTCATATTAATATAGGCGTGTTCCGGACTGAGGTGTCCCATTTCTGCTTCGAAAAGTAAATCATTCATGAGTTTTTCTGCGACAAACATTTGTTTCGCATCTAAATTATCGCCACATTTTTGCCAAAAATATCGCAATGGTCTTCTGTTATTAAGAGACGAGGACGTTTAAAATGATCACGTACCGATTCCAACAATTCATCAGTGATGGTTTCATCTCTCCTTTTAGTTTTACTCGGTTTTGGTGGACGAGATGAACTATTCGACGACGTTGGTCGGGCTTCATTATTCTCAGTTGATTCACTTGAATATTGTTGATCGATAGTCGAAGATTCTTGAGTGTTGTCTATCTGAAAACAAATAATTTTTATACATAATAAGTAGTTAGTCTTTTTTATGATAGAACAATGTAAGATAATGCTGTTATTTTTATATTTTAGTTTCCTACGTCTGAAGAAGAATGGAAAGAAATAGGAAAGATGTACGTAGAACGATGGAACTTCCTCATTGTCTTGGTGCAATAGATGGGAAGCACATAGCGATTGTTCTACTGGCAAATAGTGGATCGTATTTTTATAATTATAAAGGACATCATAGTCTGGTTCTTATGGCAATTGTTAATGCAAAATACCAATTTGTGTATATAGATGTTGGCATGAATGGTAGAATATCCGATGGAGGGGTACTACAAAATACTGTATTTTTTGAAAAATTACAAAATAGTGAATTACATATTCCAAGCAGTGAAACGTTAACAGGAAGTAACCGAAATTTGCCATATGTATTTGTGGCAGACGACGCGTATCCATTACGCCCCGACATGATAAAACCGTTTCGGCAGGCAGATTTAACTTCGCAAGAAAGAAAAATCCTGAATTACAGATTATCTCGCGCCACACGTACTGTAGAAAACGCTTTCGGAATACTGGCATCACGATTTCGGATATTTTATACTCATATAAATTTAGAATCCGAAAATATCGATAAAGTAGTTAAAGCTTCATGTGCATTACATAACTTTTTAATAGAACACTCAAAAAAGTCTTATGCACCTCAAAAATGTTTCTATCGAGAAAACTCTGAAAACGGGACTATAGTTTCTGGAGGATATAATACACAAAATAGTATCATGGAAAACTTAGCAAGAAGAAACCCAGGAAATACTTTGAACAACGCTAAGATTGTCCGAGAAAATTTTATGAATTATTTTAATCAGGAAGGAACAGTACCATGGCAAAGTGATCATGTCAATTAGGTTAAAACGAGCTAAGTAGTTCTACATAGTTATAAGCTTTCGTGTAATTTAAAATGTTAATAATAATGTGTTTTATCCAATATCTCGCAATAATAGAGGTATAACTATGGTTTTTTAAATAAGTAAAATAACATATAACTCACTAGTGACTTATGTAACTTATGAGTGGGGTTATAATTATGCCTAATTATTTATTACACCTACTTTATACTAGTTTTCATAATTTACATCTGACATTTTAAAACGTCAAATGTCAAAACATTTAATTACATTTTAAACTATTATTACGAGATATTGGATAAAACTTCGTATGCCACGCGTGTGTTAATAACAAATAAGTTACTAAGAAAATAGCCCTCTCGGCCTAACGGCCTTGCGGGCTAAACTTTCTCGCGTGACTTATTTGTCATATAACACACTTGTACCATAAATAGTTATTATCCAACTTAATAAAAATTACATTACTAAGTACAAATATTTTACTTACCCCACAACTATTTTTGTCATCACTATCCAAGTTGGATGAAGATTCCCTGGGAGTACATTGATCATGTAAGAAATTAAATAAATCATAGTACCACAATTTTATTCAGTATACATCATCAGCAGATGCCCCAGACTTTAAAGATTCTCCATGTTTCTTCTTTTCCTTTCTCACATTGTTTCTCAAATTATTTAGTTTTCGCAAAACTACTGCTTTGTCCGCATCTGGCTCCACTTCTTTCAATTTTTTGTAAGCAATTTATACGCAGCTTCTTTTTTGTCTCTATTATGGTGCTCTTTGCTTTTCACTTGCCAAAGACATGGATTACTTCTATATATTTCTATAAAATCTTCCAGAACTTTTTTAATTAAATCTGATGGCTCCATTTTTGCGACGACCGTCCAGGACAAATATCAGAAAAAACTTAGCAAGCGACCGGAGCACATGCACACACGCACAGGTATACAGGTCGATCAAAAATATTGATTTTCGAATTTGCTCCGGTCGCCTGTACAGGTAAAGAAAACCGCACAGGTCCATTGCCATACATCTCCGGTCTACCTGCGCAGGTAAACCTGAACAGGCAGACCTCTCCGGTCATTTTCTTATTTAAGCTGCTATTTACGTTTTATTAGAACTAAAATCTATTTAACGAAAAAATATGTTAGCTGAGCTCTATTTGATTTCACCTTTTTACCTTTTTTTAAACAATTTGCTAAAAAGTACTTATTTTTGAATTTTTACGATCTATTTTTGAATTTTCAAACCCATTTATTGATTTTAAGGTTTGAGAACGTTTTTATAACGCTATTAATTAAAAATAATATTTTGAAATCAAAAAACCTGATCTCTTTATCGGCAGTTCTACCGCGACGATCTACTAATCTCGCGGTATGAAGATGAACTCAGCATTTTGGCAGTTCTTGTTTTTGGATTTATGCAAGTTTTACAGTCTTTGTTGTGTCAGTCACGGTGATTTCTATACTTTGGGAACGGAACGATTCGCCGCGCACGATTCGCCGCGACACGACTCGCCGCGACACGATTCGCCGGGAACTATTCGCCGGGAACTATTCGCCGCAGCACGATTCGCCGCGACACGATTCGCCGTGAGTTTTTTATTTTTATCCGTTCAGTAATCCCATCTATTGATGGGATCTATCTTTGATAGATTTTTAACCCATAAAAATGAATTAAATAAATTAAACAAATTAAATAGATAAATTTCTCAAAAATTAGAAAAAACAACGGTAGTTCTTTATATTTTCGTTTATTTTCAAGTTTATTTAGATTAAGCCTCCAACAATTCGAAATTGTGGGCCAAACCACGAAGGTATTCTAATATATCCCGATTCTCAATATCATTGACTAAAAATTTCAAGATTCTTTCATCTGCAAGGATAAACTTTTTATGCTTTTTTGCAGGGAACCATCCCGGTAACTAGGCTTTCATAATACACGTCTCTGTTTTTTTTAACTTTTTTTAATTCGTCTATGAAACGCCAAATAGTCGGTCTTTCGATGCTTTACTGCGATTGTAGCCTCCTATGAGCTGCCTTCGCAATATTATTAGTTATTTGTAAATTAATTTAATTCAGCACTGGATATACTCGAAAACTAAAAGTTTTGTACCTGGATATTATCGATAGTTTTTTCGTATAAGTTCCATGTCTCTTTACCATATTAATTGAGCTGAGCATTCATGTAAATACAACAGGTCAACAAATCGAATAATTTTCTTCTTGTTTAATTTCGAAGATTATTGATATGTGGCGCTAAAAGCTCTCGGCGAATCGTGCGCGGCGAATCGTGAGCGGAAAATCGTGCGCGGCGAGTTGTACCCAACCGCTATACTTTAACTTATGTTAGGCATTTTAAATATAAAAGTAACACATTTTTCTATTTCGTTGCACCGATGTTGAGATACAGATGACAATATTTTTTGTATTTTACAGTCTTGTTTAAGTCGCTGTCAATCAAAAACGGGGCGACAAAATAAAAAAATTGACAACAATTAAATTTTTAACAAAAAATATCTAAAAAGTTTTGCTGTAAAAGCAATTTTTATATGTCAAAAATTGGTTTCAAAATGTGCAATTTACTCATTGTGCCTTAACATCTTGCGATGTAGAGAGGTCATTTTCAATGTATAAAAACATTGTAAAACCGAGAAACGACAAACCGTCGATTCGAAAATATTGAAAAAATTTTAGTTTCTTAAGCCTGTATGACACGACGTTAAATTTGACGTTAAATTTACATGAAAATTTTTATGTAAATTTGCTCATATTTTTGCCAGGTAAAATTTTAATTTTATGCAGGTAAAAATAAAGTTTAGGGTTAATGTGAAATGTGCGTCAACTTCACAATTAAAACTGGGCGGACTCTAGACGGGAAAATGTCTACTACGCACATTTACACGCACTTTTCTGTATTTTCTGTATGCAACAGTGTTAAATATTTTCTAAAACATTTACATGTAAATTTGACGTCAAATTTAACGTTGTGTCATACAGGCTTAAAGCCTGTTGCAAACACCGTTGCATACAGAAAATTTATCGTCAAATTTTATGTTAAATTTTCATATAAACAATTTTTGAAATTTGCGTCTAAATGTGCGTAGTAGACATTTTCCCGTCCAGAGTCCGCCCAGTTTTTAAAATTAACATTGTTGCAAACAGAAAATTATTTTTACCTGCATAAAATTAAAATTTTACCTAGCAAAAATATGAGAAAATTTACATAAAAATTTTCATGTTAATTTGACGTCAAATTTAACGTCAAATTTAACGTCGTGTCATACAGGCTTTACAGCTACTTTAACAATTGTAAATAAAGATTAATTAGAAAGAATTAGTGTTTTTTTTTACCTAAAACTACATAATACTAACCTAAAATAGCTTCTATTAGTACCTTTTTAGTTACCTTTTTTGGATTTATACAACCTAAAAATCTTATCTCTAGTAATAATTATATTATTATTCATACATGATGTTTATTTATTGAAAACTTTCTCGAATATCAAATATAAACTGAAAATGTGTTTTGGACAAAAGTTGTATAATGGCAAAGGGTAAAAAATCTGGTGTAAATAGTTTTACAACAAGTGGACCTTTTCAAGGTTAACTTTGGTTTTTTTATATTGTTTTAGCAGATTCAGATGCTGCTTGAAGAAAAAAATAACTTTTATTAAAAATTTCTTATAACTCACCTAGACTTTTCAAGTAAAATGTGTCGAAACAAAGTAAAAAGTTAGTAAGTAAAGTTAGTAAAAAGTTTAATAGTTCTAGGTCTGGTTTTTTCATTTCCATGGGGTCAATTTTGGACAATATTTGTTTTAAAAACGTATGTCGTTTATCAATGATAAATTATCATTTGTAATTTAAACACTAAAAACCATGAAAATCAGTTACATGCATATTAATATTATATTGTCGTGTATCAAACATGAATTTGGATATTTTTTTAAAATTAATTAAAAACATTTTGTTTATTTTTATTACGTTCTTGATTTTGTAAATAATTTTTAAATTTAAGTTTGTGACCATTTTTGTAATGGAAGGGGCTTTTTTCACCGAGAATGGCGGCCGAGGCGGTTGAGACGAAGTTTGTCAAGAAAAAATTTATTTGAGTTTTTGAGTAAGTGATTTTTATTACAATTTCGAGAGTTGGTCCATAAGTATTTGAAATTGGATATTTTTAATGAGATTGAAAGTTGGATTATATTCTTCTATGGAAGAGATTTTTGATTCTTTATAATAAAACTGATTGTGAAGATAAAGTTTGGATTTGAAGTTGTCAGGCAAGGTGCACATGTGGTGATAACGTTATCACACATTTTTCCAGACAGCAGCGAGGGTCCAATTGCATTTGTTTCACGTTCTGAGCTACGGCTGAGCGTAACTACATACTACATCCAATTGGATAATAAAGCTACTGCAATCTATTGGTCTTTTACAAATATTTTTCAATACATATATATATATATATATATGGAAGAAAATTTACGGTGATTGTTGACAACGAACCTTTAAGTACCTAGTATTTTAATCCTACAAAGCAACTTCCAAATTTATCAGCAAGTCGAATGTTACGATACGCAAATTATTTATCTGGGTTTGATTATAATATTCCACAAAGAAAATCCAGCAAGCATGCAAACGCAGATTATTTTTCCAGAAATCATTTGAAATTAACTAAAAACGAAGAAAAAGTAATTGATGACGAGCACGTATTAAATGTTAACTCAATACAAGAAATATCAATAGACACAATAACCTTTGCTAAAATAATTACTGAAACAAAAAATGTTCCAGAATTACAACAATTAATGGAAAATATATCCCGAGGAATCATTCAAAATCTAGAATTATCAATACAAGAAGGGGTTTTATTTCGGTGTCAATCGAGTAATATAATTCCTCAAGGTTTACAACCTACCTTACTTAAGTAATTCCATTCTACTCACATTGGAATTGTAAAACTGAAAGCCCTAACCCGAAGATACTGCTGTTGGAAAAACATCGACGACAACATTGAAAACGTAGTTAAGAGTTGTATCGGATGTTGTAATGTAAAAAAGAATCCAACTAAGATACCACTACATAAATGGGAACCTCCAAGTTCAAATTGGCAAAGAATTCACATGGATTATGCTGGTCCTTTCCTACATATGTATATACAACACCATTTGTTAATCGTCGTGGATGCGAAACCAAAGTGGCTGGAAATTTATATAACGAAATCAGCACCTACCACGACTAACACAATAAAATACCTTTGGCACATTTTTAGTCACCACGGATTGCCAGAAGTTCTCATAAGCAATAATGCAACTATTTTTAGTTGCAGTAGAAATGGAATCTGACAACAATTGGGTAAGCAGAAAGGTACTGCCAAACATTAAAATCAAAATTTAAATGTATGATCAACGAACCCGGAGATTTACATGAAAAATTACATGCATTTATACTACGGTATCGATGAGTCACTCCATTATCTTGGGGTCAATCGCCATCGGAAATATTATATGGAAAAAATCTACCTACAAAATTGGATTTGATTAAGCCACATACAAATTTCGAAAAATATTTCAAAGTTGGAGATCGGGTACCATCGCGAAATTATACAACATCCAGTCTAAGGAAATATGATACCGTGGTTGAACGTTTAGATCGATTCCATTATTTGGTTGAGTTAGACGATAGATACACAACTAAACGACATTACGACGAATTATGATTGTGTCAAGCAGAAAAACAAGAGGATTCAAAGCATTTCTACCACATTCCCAATTATCCAGATTCATAATATAATGAACGAGAGGTCGGTAACTACAGAGGCTAATTAGCCAACCTCTCCGCAACAAGCACATGGTGCATCCAGTGGCGAGCAGAAGAAGCATCCGAACAAGACATAAGTGACTCGAAATACATGCAACCAGCCAGCGGCCCTATTCTTGAGCTCATACGACTTGATTCGTATACGCAAATAAGAAATTTTCGTAATACAAATGAAGTATTCGCACTCCTTGGTTGGTCGAAACATAATGGTTCGTATGCGAATCAAATGGAGTAAGCTCGAGAATAGTGCCCCAGGAATGAGAATCAATACATTCCGATTGTGCGAAGATCTTCCAAGATTAAGAACCCGGTCCAGCGTTTAACTTACGAATAATTTTCCTTTTATTTTTAATATTACTCTTATTTTTTTAACTAACTTTTTATTAACTTCTTATAGCGGCGAAAAATTGTTATGTTTTTCTAATTTATGTAGTTTCATTATATTGTTAAGTTGGCAATGTCTCATATAGGTATGTAGATTGTAAGCCAGAAAACGTGCTAATAAAATATCCAATGATAAAATCAAACTAATCTTTTAATCACGATCAATTTAAGACATAATAAATATCCTATGAAAAATGTAGAAAAACAAAATTTAACTATTATGTAATATGAAAAATATTAACTTATGTATATCGATGGTTAAGTTCCAATACCTCGTATCAGGAAAAAGGCAACTTTTCAGGAGATGATAAAAACTTCCTAGATTTATACTTTTCTTTTGTAACAGTTCCAATTTCCACTATTGAGGTTATAGCGCTTACGAGGTATTAGAAGTAAGATTTGCCAACTGCTAGATACGTGGTGAAATTGTACATTATTTTAAACAAATTTCCCTTCATAGTAGAGTTACGGGGTATTAGAAACAGATGCCTGGCTATGCTATCTAACGTTAAATGCAATAAACTTAAAATGGAAATTTTGGAAGTTACGAGGTATTAGAACTTAGCCATCGATATATGTATTATTATAATTATTATAAATAATATAACTTAATATATAAAATTAAATTTTAATAAAACAAAAATAATATTCATGTAAATATTTATTTTTCAAATGTTTTTAAACCTTAAGTTGATATTGGTGCTGTTCATAAAACTATGCTGCACTTGCGCACTAACTTTTCTTGCTCTTCATTGAACTTTCGAATCTTCGTAAATCACTGGTACTATTGATTGGCATACGTCTTTGCCTGTTAGTAACATCTTCGGATACCCAGTTCCAAACTATCTGCATAAAAATACGTCATTTTCATAAGTGATCTGGTACTTGAATTAAATTTAATTCAATTCATAAATTCTTGGAATTAATATTATTTATCGACTACTCGTGTTAATGTTCAAAACGCAACTAAATAATAAATTATTCTTGCTGATTTGGCTTGAAAGATGAGATAAGCACCCCTAATTTTCAAAAATATCTGACCCTGATTAGTCAATAAATCAAAGCCCCTTGAGATTGTTCTCAATATGCATATCGTGATCATGACATGCAAGAATTAAATTTTTTCAGATTCTTTTCATTTGTGGAACTACATCACCCGAAGTAGGTAGGTAGTGCAATTTCATAACCTAATTTGTTTTTCCAAACTTTAGTCGTCATGTGAGTAATTATTTTAGTCGTTCTTGTTTGCTCATCACAATAATGTCGTTTTGTAAACTATCCTCTAGGTGTTTATTGTTGTATACTTAAATTGATTTAAATAGATGCTTTAGTACTCTTAGGATTGCTTTTATTTTTCTTTGCATTGTTTGCGGATGTTTGCATTTAAAAATTTTGCACCCACATTTTTAAAATAATTTGAAAAGTAAAAACCTACAAAACTTAAAATTGACATAAAATAATATTATTTCATATAAATGTCTGTGGGAAACTGGAAATTGTATTTAGTGGTAATTTCTTCTATGTAAGATTTCCGATGGCGATTGACCACAAAATAATAGAGTGACTCGATAGTCGATACCGTAATAGAAATGCTTGTAAGTAGGTGCTGCTTTACATCATAGAAATTTCGGCTTACTTTGATTTTGGATTAATAACAATTAAGAAATGATATTGTAGAAAAGGACCAGCATAATCCATGCGAAATTTTTACCACTGTATACAAGGAAGTTTCCATATATGTAAAGTGGTGCTTTAGTTGGATCCTTTTTTATATTACAGCATTCAATGCAGCTTTTGATTACATTTTCGATGTCGTTGTCAATGTTTTCCCAATAACAGTGTATATTCGGGCTAGAGCTTTCATTTTGACAATTCCAATTTGAGTACAATAAATAAATAATAAATTTTATTTTTTACTGTAAATAATTGTAATTATTGACTAATATTTCAATAAATCACTAAGATCGGATTAATAATTTACTATTATGGCTCAGTTTTTATGGGTTAGGTTCATTTAGTGAAATAAACCAGATGTAGTCTAAATTTTTACTGAAATAATCACTTGATTATCTTGATTTTAAAATCTCAACCTTTACATAAAAAATTTGCTATGTAAACATCGCATAACTTTCCCCATTTAATTTGGGTATAAAAATTGGTGGTCCAAATGTAATTGACACTTGAACTTTTTATTTTCTTTATCATTTACGCAATTTTCAACGAATTTTTACCATTTTTAGCTGGCCTCTAAGTTTAACTATGACGAACATTTATACCGAATTTTATGACATTTGGTTGCGTGGATTAACTTGTGCAATTGATAATATTTCTTTTCATATCCTAACCACACACTGACATACATACAGACGAACATCCAACTAAAATTCATCCAAAATTTATCAGGACATGATAAGAAAATTTTAATATCAAAATTTCGAATTTTGATTTTTGAGTGGATTACCATACTTTCCCTTTATACATACCTACGTATACATATGGGGAAACTAAGAAAATACTGAAAGATGGTTTTAAACTAACAATAATTAAAAATTATTGACAAAAAATAATACATCTGGTTTATTTATTTATAAAAGTTAACATGAATAATGTTTACTGCACAACGGCCCAACAAGCATTTATTTAAATTTTATTTGATGATTTAATTGATATTTTTAGTACAATTTTTTATATCATTTCAAATTAGCTGGATAATGGTGCGATATAATTTTACAAAATACTTTTTAACTTAACATGTTAATGTCAATATTAATTAGGCCAGCCGTAGGCGGTAGAACGTTAAAGTAGCTAAAAGTGATAAAAATTTTATTGTTTGCTATTGAAATACTTCAATTCGGTATGATTAACTACTATTATAATTATAAGTTTTCCCCCTTCCCAGAAATCAACAAGATAATGATAAAATTTAGATAAATTAAATAATTTCGGTTTCCTACATAGAGTGCAGAAAGTATTTGTAGGTACACCTGTAGATTTCAAATTCAAAAGTTCTCATTCCTTTCAATAATTAGTAATTTAAAACATAATTTATAAGTCATTGATTTTTATACTTATTATCATACTAATTATATAGCTATAGTAAAACTTATATTAATTTTTATATCAAAATAAATTTAACTTTTTACATTAAAAGTTGGGAAAAAATTTTCCTACCGTAATATTATAAAATTGAAATATAGGATATATTTATAAGGTATGAAGTATTTTTTGTTTAAAAAATTGCTTTTGATGTTCATAATTGCCTGCAATAGCCCAGGCATCAGAAGTCTAAAATTTCTGTTACTATAAGAACAAAATATTATCGACATTCTGCTTGAAGAGCAGTTTTTAATCATTTTTATTGATTATATTTTACTCATTTATATTATATACCACTCAAGTACTTTCATAACTGTTTTATAGAATCAGCATGTGGAGTTTTGAGAGCTTTGCAAGATGCTGTTCGAGATGTGGTATATTATAATAAGCAGGATTCACGACTCTCCTGTATTTTGAGCTTTAATGTCTAGTATCATACTGCCCCTTAGCAGTATCCTGTATAACAATATAAATGTTCTAAAAACTCAGGTCTAATTCTTGCAAAATGTTTCTATAATCTGATAATGTACAAATTTTGTATATATACGTAATCTTGCACCCCCCAAAATCATAAGTGTTACTCGCTTCTGTATTTTACAGCTAGACACAAGTTTTCCTTATTTAGTTCTTTTTTTTACAAATTACTTACGTTTTATGAAAGCGAAGAGAGTTTTTTTTATTTATTCATGAATATCTAGTAATCATCAGAAAATTCTCATATTTCATTCCATACTATTTATCAAATTCTTTGTATTCTATTTTTTGTTAAATCGAAAAATATTCATATTGAAAACTCAAACTGGTTGATTTAACATTGTGATAAAATGATTTTTTTTTTGTATAATGTATGTTATTGTTGTGTTTAAATTTTTCAGTTTCCCGTAATATTTACCGAAATTTATATACAGTGTGTTCACGATAAGAGGTAACAGTGAATAATTCTTATATGTTACTAGATACAAAAAAAGTTTAAATATTTCTTTATTCAACTCGAAATTTACCATCGGAAACTGTAAAAGTAAATTTTTTTGTACTTCAAACTCAACCGGAAATAAACATGAATTTATTTTTTCAAATAGCAACATGTCTTTTTTTTAACATTTTCGTAATCTGCAATTTTTTCTCTATACAGACATATAAAATTATCATAGAGTTACATAAGAAAATTTTCGAGTAAAATGCAAGATAAATTAATTAATTAATTTAGTGTGCTATGAAAACAAAATGATACTAACAAAATGTTGGCAATTTTGAAGAATTTATTAGAGAGGTTGTGTTTTCTGTTCCGTGACGTTGTTTTGTTTTCATAACACACTAAATAAATTAAATAATTAATAAATTTATCTTGCATTTTTCTCGAAAATTTTCTTATGTAACCCTATGATAATTTTATATGTATGTATAGAGAAAAAACTGCAGATTACAAAAATGTTAAAAAAAGACATGTTGCCATTTGAAAAAAAATTCATGTTTACTTCCGGTTGAGTTTGAAGTTCAAAAATATGTACCTCAGCGGTTTCCGATGGCAAATTTTGAGCTGAATAAAAAACTATTTAAACTTTTTTTTATATCTAGTAAGATAAAAGAATTATTCACTGTTACCTTTTATCGTGAACACACTGTATAGCTATTTACATATTATTTATAAAGAAATTGTAAAATTAGATAAAGTTTTGTAATTTTACAATGTAACTTTATACAAGATTTCAGTAAATTTACGAAAAATTCTTGTAATTTTACTAAAAAATATTACAATAAAAAAGTAATATCACAAAATAGTTGTAAAATTCAAATAATATAGAACGAGGTAAAATTATCGCAACAATGATGCTTGAAATTTGCAATTTTTAATTGAAACAATTTGTATATTTACAATGCGTTTGTAAAATTACACCCTGTATGTAATTTTGCCATGTTGGAGATTCGCATTAAATAACCCATGATAGATACCGCAATTTTTCATAAAAATTTTTTTCAGGGTATACTGATTGGTTAATATTATTTTTGTATTTTCTTAATATTTTGTATTTTTGTATTTTTGAAAATCAGAGGTGTTTTACAAGCCAAATCGACAAGAATTATTCAGTTGCAATCAGAATAGCAAAACAACTAGGCGCAAATAATTTTGCTCCGACTGTTTATCAAAATCGAATTATTTCAATAATAATTAAAGTAAGTAATCTCTTGTGAAGGTGACGAAGTGTGTTCAGATGTTGGAAACCAAGTATACAGAGAGTTATCAATTGCCGAAGACGCACGCTACATAGTACGAGGGTTGAAGAAGATTACGAAGTTGACTGAAGTTTAGCTCGCAACTATGCATGCAAATAGTTTGTGAGCCATAACACGAACCTCCAGAAGACCAAAAGTTTCTGTATTTTATTTTATTCCAAAAATCTTTCAAATGATATTTCTATAGTACAAACCAAATAAATTTGCCGGTGCGTCATTGTTTAAAATGGTATGAATCAATATGGAAATGCATTTTTCTTCTTATTTTAATATAGCTTTCTCTTTTCACCACAATTTAAAACAATATAAATGTCACTTTCAAAGTGTTGCAGGTTATAAACAATAAAAATGAAAACCATTTTAAACAATGACGCACCGGCAAATTTATTTGGTTTGTACTATACAATGGGGTAATCCCTAGTAGTCGAAAATGTGGTTTTTGCCTATGAAAATCGATGGCCGGCAATAAAATACATAGAATAATTCAAAAAAAATTATTTAAAAATACTGGATTAATTATATAAATTGATTATTTTAAAAGTATACATTTGAAAAGTCGCCAAAAAGTGACGTAGTAAGCTTTCCTCCAATGGAAACGTTCCATTTATAATTCATATAATTTCATTTCACACGTTACGAAAGTTACATGTACAAGACAGAGATAAAATATCTCTTGTACGTCTTATATTAAGTCTTACATACAAAATTTTTTAAACGTCAACATCTTAACCTCAAATAAAATTGTTTGTTGAATTTAAAATTGAGTAGTAGATGAAGTTAAATTATGATTTAAAAAAGCAATAAAAATATAATTTCAAAGAAGTCCTTTTTTAAAAAGTCCACTTACAGAAAAGTTGTGGTTCAAACAATGCAACACAGTTAAATAATATTTGATATCAAGTTTATCATTCGGTTTCATAAATATCATACGAAATGGTTAGTATGATAGAATAAGAAATTCTTTTACTTATTTGTTGACAGAGGTTTTAAGCCTAAAAGTTTTAGTGTAAATTTTTGAGTTCAAATCATCGGATTAAAATTAAATCCAATAGAAAACCGAACAAGGAAGTTATTCCAGTTTGTTATATTTTGCAAAATGCCTACTAAGAAGAAGACATTTCTAGATGTGGTAATACCACAAATAATTCTGAAAAAGTAATTTTTTCCGTTCCGATGGATCTAGTTACAAGAAAGTTATGGTATGAAACAGCAAGCATATCATTACCATTTAATCCAAAATCATTATGGCATTATTGTGAATATCATTTTGATGTTGAGCACGATTTTGAAAACTTGATGTACTTTAAAACTATGGGAAGTAAGTTAAAAATTAAACATGGTGTGGTACCACATAAGTTTATTGACAATTCTCCTTTAGAAACCCTCTCGAAAAGCTTAACGAATTCTGCCTAAAAAAGAAAGTTGGAAAATATTAAATAAAAAATATTCAAAAATTAGCAAAATGCCATCAAAATCAAAAGTTGTGAGGAATCTTTTTTCTATACCACAGAATGTCGATGAATGTAGTTTGATGCCATGTGCTTTGGGTGTTATATCGGTGGCTCCTAAAATTGATTCATTACTTTCATCGACAAAATCAGTTGGAATACAAACAAATTTGAAAAATACAGTACGTAGTGTTCAAACAAATACTACAAAAATTAACGTTGTGGATGTGAAAACATCTCCTATTCGTATAAAAAAGAAAATTGTAGTCAACTTTAAAGAAAAGCACAAACAGTTATCTTCTTCTAAGTCGACCGGTAGCAACAATGGAGGTTCTGCGTATGTACTATCTACAGGCTCGGATGAATTAAGTTATAAATTTCAAAGAACCGAAAGAAGGAAAACCATAATAACAGTATTGGAGAACAACCCAAAACCCAAAATACTTTACAAACTTACAAATAATAACAAAATTTTGTAACTTTATTTCAAATTTTAATTATCAAAATAACCTCATTTAACCTAATTTCGAATTGACATTTCAAGGCCGCGTTCGATTTGGCACTTTTTTCGCTTATAAGCGCCAACAAACACTTTTCGCCCGTTCGATTTGGCACTTTTGCGCGCTTTCAAATGCTTAGGCTCCGCCCACTTTAAAAGCTTAATTCGCTTTTTCGAGCTTTTTCATTTTAGGTGGGTCGACGAAAGCGTGGCGCTGTGGTGGCAAAATTGCAAATGAATTTGAATTGAAATTTGAATTTAAATTTGAATTTATTTGCTTTAAAGGTTTTACACATTATACACGTTTGCTTTAATCGTTTTACACACTTTTGTGACATAACACAACGTGACTATTTAGTTTATGAAGTGCATAATAATTATTGTTGAATTAAAATAATCAAAATATGAAGAACATCGTAAATATGGTTGTAACCCAAATGACAGATGCTGCAACAAATCGTGTTGTAAATGTTGTGGCAACACAGGAGGATACAATAAAAATGCAAACAAGTAAATATTTGTTTTTTATTATAAAAAATGTGAATAAACAATTAATTTATTAAAAATTAAATGTTTCGTTTCTCTAGATCTACTATTTGCCACGCAAAATTTTGAAGAAGCGTGGGCAGCGAAGTCGAGTGGTTTGTAGTATTTATTTATATAGATTATTGTGGTTTATTAAGGAACTTTTTACAGAGGAAGCTAATCAAGATGGTCCTTTGGGAAGCACCATCAGTCAGGATGGTCCTTCGGGAAGCACCATCGGTAGGGATGGTCCTTCGGGAAGCACCATCGGTAGAGATGGTCCTTTAGGAATAACCATCAGTGAAGATGATGAATCGGAATGTACTTTTTATTATATTTTGCTTACATTTCCTTTATTTTATGTTATTTTAAGCATTTAAATGGCATCATATTGCTATTCTATTAATCATAGAAGAATATCGAAAAAAAGAAGAAGATATTTCGAATGGGAAAATTTCCCACAAAAAAGCCTGGTACCAAATAAGTGCAGAAATAGTTTCCCATGGATATTCAGTAACACCAAAGCAGTGTGTGTCGAAGTGGGCCGGTCTCAAGAAAACCTACAAAAGTACAAAGGACCATAATGGAAAATCCGGAAATCATAAAAAAAATTGGGCGTATTTTGATGTAGGGTTTCATATGCTCTAATGACAAGTGCTTTTTAATATTTTTATTTTACAATTTACAGGCTATGGATAGTTTTCTTGGGTGTAAGCCATTTATGCAACCAGTTGTCCCAATTTCTTCAACTGGTACTTCAACTAGAAACAAATCTACTCCTAAAAGGAAAAGAAGTAATAGCGAAGATGATGATCTTTTATTGCCTTCGCCGAGTAAGTTTCTACTAAATGTGATGAATACATTTTTTTTCTAACTGATTTTAAATGAAATTTGTTTAATAGGTAGACTTCGACGTTCAATAAATTCAGATAGGAGAGAACAAGTAGAGAGGAAAGAACAGGCCAGAGAGCGTAGGCATAAGGAGTCTATGGAAAGAAAAGATAGAGCGTTGGATTTACTCGAAAAGTTAACAGAACATCTAGCAAAATCAGATAGTAATAAATAAGTAGATAATTATTTGATTTCTTGTTTTATTTTGAAAGTATACACATTAAGTATTTACATTTATACATGTAAATGTTGAATCGGTAACTCATCACAAATAGCATCTCTCTTTGTTCTAGCCAATTGTTGTCTAATGAAATTAGACTGGTGCGGTTCCTGTACTTCTGGTATTATCTGCAGATTTTCATTATACTGTTCCCCTCGCAAAATACATATATTATGTAAAACACAACAAGCCATTATAAAATATGATATTTCTTCAATATCTGCCATATCAAGAAGAGTTAATAAACTTCGAAAACGTCCTTTTAACATTGCAAATGCTCTTTCGATGGTCATCCTAGTAGAAGAATGACAGAAATTGTAATTTTTCTGTCTTTCTGATAAATGACCATTATCTTTGTATGGGGTGAGCAAATGTTCATCCAAGGCGTATGCTGCATCACCAAGCATATGACAATTTTCAGGAAACTTTTGTTCATCGTGGACATAATTTTGTAAATCAGATAACCGAAACACTCGTTGATCGTGCACCGACCGTACATTACCAACGTAGCAATAGGTAAATCTGCACTGGTGGTCACAAACAGCCTGCAAATGAAAATATTTGAAATAAAATTATAAGAAAATATATTACCTTTAATACAAACCTGTAATTGAATGGAATGGTATCCCTTGCGATTTATATATGATGCGTGATCATTATGGGGTGCAGGTATTCTGATGTGGAAAATTTCTCAAAGCAGAGAAACCTTCCCATACTTCTATTGCTCTTTCATGGTTGGGCCATGCAATAAATCTAGGAGCTAATTCAACTAATGCTTTTGTTACCTTCCGTACTGAAGTTAAAGCTGTTGCTTTTGAAACATCAAATTTTTGGCAAATAGATCTTAAAAGAAATATAATTATTTCAGTCCTTTCAAACAAGCAATTTAAACTTACCTATATGAATCAGGAGTGGCCATCTTCCATATGGCAATCATCACTTGCTTTCTTGGTAAAATAGTTTCTCGACCAGACTTCTTTCTGACTAGGTTCGGTTCTAGCAAGGTTAATAGGTATTCAAACGTCACCGGAAGCATTCTGAAAAATTAAACCTGCATTACCCTGTAAAAATTAACAAACCCAAAATAAAATCTTACCTAAAATGCTCTTTAAATTGTTGGTCGGTATACTGAGATATCACATCTTCCAAATAATTTTGTATTTGCGGTATTTTATATTGACGATTATCTAGGAAGTCATCGTCACTACTCTCCTCTTCATCAGAAGAAAAAATTAACTCTATAATTTCTTTCACCGCCGGAGCAATAGCCATCGTATTTTCTTCATTTACCATTGCTAATATGTATTTAATTTTCATTCACGAAACGTATAAATTGTTTTATAATAAATATTTCACTTACTTATTTCTTTATATAATAATTAAATAAGTTAGGTTAAGTACCACCTGCAAATTTTAAATTGCACTTTAAAATCATCAAAAACCCCGTTCGATTTGGAAGCATGTAGACACGCCCTTTTCCAAATCGAACGCAAATTTCACACGCTTTTTTGCGAAAGCGAAAAAGCGTTGTAAGTGCCAAATCGAACGCGGCCCAAAATAGCTTCCAAGTGTCGCTAAGGGGAGTGGCCTAAATCTATCATTTTTGTCATTGGACAACTTGTTTCTACGTCACGATTTACCGCGTTTTAGATTTTTAAAAAATTTTCAATTTTTAAATTTGAATTTGATGACCAAAAATTAATCAAAAAAATTTTTTTTATGGCTGAGGGACCTTATTTACATCTAAATATTTGATTTTAATAATAAAAAAAATTTATGGGATTAGCCCATTATTATTTTTAAATACATGCATTATTACCACGCAACGAAAACATTTTTAAAGTAACTTGTATATATCTACTATACATTCAATAAATCCAAGTTAAGAAATTTTTAAATAATTTTGTTTTGTATTACATCTACGTTTCGAAGACAATTTTGTTATGGACTAGATGAGCGCCCAGCAATAATAAACCCTGTCCACAAAGTGTTTATAAGCAATTGGTCCTGAAGAAATACAGCGCCAGCGTTTAGACATTGTAAGGGTCTGCCGGTCATTGTAGTATATAATATTATATCAGGGTATTTAGTTTAAAGGTTATTTCCACCCAAATATTTTTTAAATCAGAAATATATAATATATAAAATACACATTTATCAATATACTAATACATTAGTCAATGCCGGTTTTACAATAAAAGCATAAGCTGAGCTCAGCTGAACTGATATTAAACAAAAATTTTAAAGCAAATTTTAGAAGTTTTAATGACAAATCAGATATACCAAGACACATAAATAGGATTTAAGAGTATAATAAATATTTCGTGGTATACGTAATTCAATCTTACAACTTTTCAAATTAGTTTTAAAAATTTGTAGAACTTTAGTGCAGCTGAGCTCATATTCTACTCGTATAATATTAATATAATATATGCACGCAATACATTATATTATTTGACTATTGCAAAAGTAAATCAAAATTACTCAAAATGATATTTTATATTGTATTCACCTATTTATATCACAACTTTACATATTATATGTATATTATTTAACATATTTTAGCAGATATTAAGCAATACAATTTATTAACAAGTCTAGTAATTCTAGGTAATTTTGAATAACTTTTCAATTTGCCGCATATATTACCGCATTAAAGGGATAAAGTACTTTGAAAGTGTAGTAAAAATATCAAATATTACAAAATCAAGCACGATGTTAAATTACACAATTGTGTTGGTTGGACTAACTTCAAAATAATACTAAAATCACAATCAATAGAATTTTTTTTTAAATTGTCACATAGTATTAAAACCATCAAAAGTATAAAAAATAACATAAACGAATGTGTATAGAATAAATAAATTTAAACATTAATAAAGTTCTAAATTGTTTTGGACAAGGAAGAAGAACTGTGTAACATAATATCAGAACGTCCACGTTCTATTATACATATTAATATCAGAGAGTATTGAAAAGATATAAAAATCTATTTGATGTATACATTTTAGTGTGTATATTGTTATACTTTGAAATTAGAAATAAAAATAATAAAAATTACGGGCTTCAGAGAAATATATTTAAAATGTAAAAAAATTTAAAGTTTATTTTACCCAAAGCAATTTTATTCAGTTTTATTAAGTAGGTATAATTTTATATAGGTATAGTCAATAAAAAGCGGCCAATGGCTAACTCTGCAAGATTGACATAAGGTCGTCAAAATTATATCCGCTTTAGGCATCGACATAACACATAATAAGTTAAAAATTAGTAGTTCTTGCTAAGTAACTACATATATCTGAGCCAAAGACTTTTCTATTGCAAATTTCCAAAAATTATTATAAAATCACTGTTTTCGGTATACTCGAGCATTTTCCTTATAAAAATTATTGCAAATTTCTAGAAACCTAAGTTTTTTTATTGCACCCGAATACACCCTTACAACTCATTTCAAAAATGTTATTTAAATAAATTTAAAAATATGTTTAGAAATTTTCCAAATTTGATTATAGGCATTTTATTTTTGATCGCATGAAATTTTTACCATTTGAATTATTTCTTAATTTTTTAAAAATCTTTTCAAAAACTTTTTTTTGTAAAAACTTGCTGATCTAATGACGATATCAATCAATGTTTTTTGACGTATTCGAATAACTTTTTTCTTAATATAAAAATGTCTGTTACTTTTTTTCTGCTTCTTTAAAACAAAAAGGAAAGATGTTTTTCATCGATGTTGATAATTTTTGGATATACTCGTATATAGTCAAAAATATCGAAAAATAAGCGACCTCTATTTTTTAGTGGCTGATACGCGATTTTAGGAGGTGCGGTGAAAACAATATTAAACTGATCGAAAATATTTTTCAATGCAAATTGTAACAATTTCCCCAAAGCCAACGCAAGGTAAGTTGTTATGTGGGTAGAGTTAAGTTTTTAAATTTGTACCGTCCAGATTCATAGCAGATAAGACGAACTTAATAATACTTAATAACTTAATAAACTTAATAAACAAATTGCGCAACAGAGGCTGTTGTGCAAACAATTGTTGTTTGACGTGCTGTGCAACTAATTGTAGAAATTCAAAATTGTGTGAAGTGAATTGGAAAACGAGTTGCGCAACATAACTCGCATACTGCCGTCCTAAGGAAGAAGGTCCTATCTGCAAAATACTGATTCTGAGTTACTTAGACTTTTACGTATCTTTCAATGCCGTCGTCCGTTTTCATCGTACCAAGTACTAAATATTTAGTTAAAAAAACCTATTTCTGCTGTAGTTAGTACTTTCTTTTTTGGTAAATAGGTTACATTAACATTGTAAAGCGTGAGTGACACTATCAAACTTTGGTTATATTTTCGTCAAACTTTGTTGTCAAATGTTTGACGAAAATAATATAAGCTAAATTACACTATCAAATTTTCGTCAAACTTTGTATGATACAAAGTAGCGCGTGTCATATTTTCGTTCAACTTTTCCGTTCAACTTTTGAGTAAGCATGCGTAAATATGCGGAAGCATGCGCATTGCTCCAAAACTATGCAGTAAGGTTGGCTTTCGCATATCTTTCCTACAAACATACCCCACCCAAAAATTTTCATCAAACTTTGAAGCAAAATGTTTGACCAGAAATTTTAACGAAAATATAACCAAAGTTTGATAGTGTCACTCAAGCTTAATACATTGTAATATATTGCATAGCATAGATAGTAGGGTGGACCCTTAGATCATATAATACTAGATGCCAAGTGCCGTATTCCAATGCATTGAAGCTAGTGAAGCAAAGTAGTTACGACATAATAATTTGTAGCTGTCTTTGTTAAACACTACAATTGGCTATCTTGTATCTCTTTCAGTATTCAGAAACCGAATGGCGCAAGTACAATTTTTAAATTTGACAGTTGGTGTCAGTGATTGCAGTAGGAATATCGAATATAAAAGAAATATGAATTAATTTAATATTTTATTGTCGATCTTTAAAACGTGAAAATAGTAGAGTGATTTGTTTGAATAATTTTTTTAAGAGGATAAATTTTATTTAATTTAAATAAAATATTGGTCAAACAAAAATTTGTTTAAATCAAAATAGAATTTTATTTATTCTATTGTGGTTAATTAATATTTAGTTTCTTTAGTTAAATTTAATTTAAAAAGTTAACTTAAATTAAACAAATTTTATTTTCTTCAAAAAGTTATTCAAACAAAATAGTTTTTTTTAATCCAAAGAAAGCGCTTTTACTATGTATAATAATCGTTTCACAAGTAAGAAAATATATTCTTTCATAATTTTGCAATTAATTATAAACGAACAAAATGGGTTGACACTTGTAAAATTAATGGTAACATTTTATTTTAGTAATAGATACAAATTTAATAATAAAGAAAAAACCTAAAATAAATTGCTTTGTTTCATTTCATAAACATTCAAATATATTTAAATTTGTAATTATCGCCAAAGTAGAATTCAGAAAACCGAAATTAGGACGTATTGAATTCAAAAAGAGATGCAAAAACCAGTTGTGTATTGTATGACAGAGACGCAGTTAAAATAATACGTCGTTGCCGTTTTGCGTCTCAACATTTAGGAGTACTTGGTATCTATGTAATATATAAGATCTAAGGGTGGGCAAAAAAAAACTTTTAATTTTCTTTTCTTTAGCTACCTTGAAAACATCGTTCAAGATGATGAAAAAAAAATCTGGTAAAGTTTGAGCTCTTAATATTAATATTTAGAGGTGGCTAATCGTGATTTTTGATATCCCATTTAAATAACACGGGAAATTTTATTTTTTTTATTTAGAATTTTAATGCGCTTGAACGAATTATCGTCTAATAAAATTTAAAACTCATATTTGTAGGAAATTGAACGATCTACAAAAATGGTCCGAAATGATTTTTCGCTAAGTCGGTTCGTTTAAAACTTATTCGAGGTTTAAGTTGAACCTCAAATGTTAAATGATGATTTTCACAATTATTTATGCTCGATCACAAAATAATGGCTCAAAAACATAAAACTTCATATTTTGTGTAAAGTTTATCAAATGTTCTTTGGTAAAACAATAAAATTTTTACGAAATATTAATAACACTTAAAAAAATTAATCATTCCCTAAAAAAATAATAAATGCCCTGTTATTGATATTTAGTAAAAATTTTATTGTTTTACCGAAAAACACTCGATAAACTTAACATAACTTCCACACGTGCATCGTGTATAATATACATATCTATTTTTGTGCAAACTCCAGTTGTTTTTGTGTACCTATACTAGGAAATATGGCGTCTGACGACGCAGCTTGTTTACCTATAATAATATTACTGTTGCATCCGATGTTGGTGTTAAAATAAGGAAAAGGAAGCAGAGAGAGAGTCTGGATGAAAGAGTGGTTAAAGAAAAGATCTTTATTTCTTAGTTTTTTGTATTTGGGAAATTTTTTCCTTGATCGTTTAGGAAGTTTAGTTCCTGGAAGTACCATAAAGCTTGGTTCGTAAACACTTTCAGTTCCTGTGCAAGATTGACTTCCTCTCTGATAGGCACTGCGCAAAACATTAATGTTTTCCCCACCGTCTTTCTATCGGCATTAGGTTCAACCTCTTGCAATTTTTCAATTAATTTTTCATATGCCAAATATTTCAAATTTCTATTATTGTATGTATGGCTTTTTATCTTCCATACTTTCGGTAACCAGTGTTGAATTCAGGCCTTTTCCCCGGGGAGCTAATGAAACTTTCGCGGAGGGGGGCACCAAATACAAAAAACCAAAAATACATGTTTATATTAAATTTTGGTTTAATTTCAAAATGTAATGTTGCGTTTTATATTTTAAATTTTTATATGTTTCTACAAATTCTCCCGGGGAGGGGGCCATTTTGTAGTATCCGGGAGGGAATAGCCCCTCGGGCACCCCCTGGATTCAACACTGCGGGTAATTGACGGTATAAAGCTATAAATTCATTAAAAATTTCCTGTTACTTGCACTAAAAACACTATAGCTTCTACTTACACGTGTGAAAATAAACTGCAATTATTGCACATATACACATTATTGTATATGAGTTGAACAAACAACCTGTTGTGCAACGTCAGTTTGCGCAATTTGTTTGCAGGTCTATGGGGTCTATAATGCATACACGTTACTCCGAGGTAAAATACTGTTGGTAATTTATAAAACATTAATTTAATGTTACATTAAGAGCCAGTTTTACAATAGTATGATAAACTTGGTATAGTGTTATTCCGAGTATAACGATTCATTTCTTACTTGATTTGTAAAAAGTTAAACTTTCTAAAAATATGCTTTTATTATTAAATATTATTGTTATTATACTGAAAAAATAAGAAATCTCGAATAACACAATGTTATAAAATCTAACAAATAAATTAGTTGATGTAAAGAAAAACTTTGTTGTAGCACAAAGTTGATTGTTTGTTAAGCGTCAGTAAAGATTTTTTAGAAAATAAGCCCAAAATAAAATTTCAAGTAGATTTGTGGTATGTATTTCTAAAATGTAACATTTAACAGAACTAACCAAAACGTTAAAACAAAAGAATTTTAACTGAAAATTTAAAAAATACAGTGCATATGTAGAAAAATCAATTATTCAAAACAATCAAAAAATCAATTATTCATAACAATCAAAAAATTCATAATTATCACTTGACAGGTCAGTATTCAAAACTCTTTTGGTTGTTTGGAATAATTGATTTTTCTACGTATGCACTGTATTTTTTAACTTTGCAGTTAAAATTCTTTTGTTTTAACGTTTAAGACGCACAAACTCAAACTCTTACAATATTTATCTAAAAATTATTTAATCAAATTATAAACACAGGGTGTTCTGCAGAGCACTTTTCGAAGAGGTCGAACTGACATGTCATAAGGACAGTACAGTCATAAGAAATTATTTATAGTCGATTGATACGTGGTTTCAGTAGTGAAACCAAATACTATAGATATCTATAGTATATCTATGTATCTATAGATATCTATATATAGATAGATATCTATAGTATTTGGTGAAACTCGATACATGTGATAACTTAGAAACATTTTAGTTCTGAAAAGTTTTTAGTGCATATTTTGGGTTTTCTAAAATATTGACATGGTTAAAAAATTTTTTAATTCTTGCTTCCAAAGATAACTGATAAGAAGGACAAAGGTATTAATTTTAAGAGATTTTTTCCGCGTTTTTTTTCAAATACTCATTGTCATTGTCAGACATTATCATTGTTTGGAAACTAAAAGCAAGAATTAAAAAAAAATCAATTAGCCATATTATTTTCCTATGTTCGGATAAACTGCCGGTCACCCGGTATATAGAGTAGATAAAAACACATTGGTTAAGAAAATGCATCTAACCAAAGAGTATATGTAGTGCACTGTTAACAGTGGAAGACTGTTAAGAGTCCATTCTTACTTTCTTTTTAATGTAATGAATGCACAACTTAACGAACCTCTGCATCTAACTTGTGAACGAAATAAATTAATGATCAATGTTTTTAACAAAAATATTTTTCAAAGAATCTTAAATTTTGAAATGAATTTTAAATATTTATTTTTCAGTTAAATTAAACAAATGAATTACAAAAATTATGGACCTAAAATTCCGCCTAGCGATGCGCTTGTCCCGTATCTAATAACTTTCCGCAAAAATCCGTAATAATCCGCAACAGCACTTTAAAAATCAGTTTATGCAAACCTAAACAGCAATAACTCGTTCTTCCGGTTCTCTCTTGAAATTATTTGTAGTTTCCTTCGTCTTAAAACCACATGATATGGAGGCACGTCCAAATTAACTCCAGTGAATTTCCAAGCCATTTTCCAAATAAATTGTTGCACCTTTGCTTCTCAAATTGAATTTGTTTTATTACGTTGAAATTAAATTTTTATCACTACGTGGTTGGTTCCCAGTTTCTTTGAAACAACCACTTAAACAACTTGATTGGACTCAAGTCCGTGTTCCAAATGTATTGGACCTTTGTCCAAAATTGAACTACCTCGGAACGTGTCCAGAGATCAACCTTTTCGGACCTCGTCCAAGGATTTTTTCAGATTCACATATTTTTTATTTACTGCATGTTACTCCTCCTATTATTTGTTTTTTCTTGTTCATTTACATGCATGCTCCGTAGCGTAATGTCGACGTACCGTCACTAGCCACATGGCTTGCCCTTACATTTCAATTGTTTTACTTAACCTCAAAACTGTGAATCGTCAAATTTGACATTGTCATAATTTATCACATAAGTTTCTTTGACATTAAAATGATGACATATAATTTTTGACCTAACAACTAATGACATCTGCATTTGATTTGATTAAGTTGCATTCTAGGACACTGCAGTAGATATAAAGAAACAGCTCTTATGCGTATACTTGTCACAAGTATTTTTTGATTACAGTGACTTTATAGAAACAGTGACGACAAGTGATGTCCGATTTTTGATTGGCTACAATAAGTTTTATTAGTGCATTTTATTAACATGAGAAACGAAAAATCTTTTAATTAAAAGAATATGCTAATTCAGAGCATTTATTTCTTAATTGAATTTGCAACATCCTGGGCTGATTTAGGGGCTCGTGTCGCCACTGTCCCTATAAAGTCACTGTATTTTTTATGGCTCTGCAACGCCCTCTGGTGGACGGGGTGATTTCTATGTTTCAATTTTTAATACATGGCTGGTCCTCTGTATACAGGGTGATAAATGAGTTAGCTGAACATAGGAAATTAATATGTAAAGCCTGTATGACACGACGTTAAATTTGACGTCAAATTTACATGAAAAATTTTAAGAAAATATTTAACACCGTTGCATACAGAAAATTTATCGTCAAATTTTATGTTAAATTTTCATCAAAAAAATTTAGAACATGTTCTAAATTTGTCGGTAAAAGTGCGTGTAAATGTGCGTAGTAGACATTTTCCCATCTAGAGTCCGCCCAGTTTTTAAAATTAACATCGTTCAAACAGAAAATTATTTTTACCTGCATAAAATTAAAATTTTACCTGGCAAAAATATGAGCAAATTTACATAAAAATTTTCATGTAAATTTGACGTCAATTTAAACGTCAAATTTAACGTCAAATTTAACGTCGTGTCATACAGGCTTAAAAACTGGTTTATGCACAAATAGCACCCTGTATATAGAGGACCAGCCATGTATTAAAAATTAATACGTAGAGATCACCCCGTCGACCAGAATTTGCTTAAAATTTCACTGTAAGTTATACCAAAATTCACCTCCAAAATAACAAAATATAAGTAAACTTAGTTTTATATCTGTTCTATGAACTGGGCCATGTATTTCAAAATTGATGCTGGTGAAAAATCATTTTATATAAAATTTTGTATTTATACTACTACATCTTTATATTAATACATAAATTTATTGATTATTATAGTTATTTATGTATCAAGAGCATTATGACGATGTTTATGTCGAGGGCAACCAATTTAAAAAGTCGAGGGCCGCCAGGCCGGAGATTTTTTAAGTTGCTCGAGATCATAAACATCGAGTAATTCTAGTGATGCATACAACGTTTTATATTACACTGCATTAGAATTTAAGAAAATTTAAAAAATTAGTAAATTTTAAATTTTATTTTGCTAAATTTCCTGGTTTGCGGTGACTTGTATATGAGTCCACTAGATGCAAAAGTGTGTATATGACATTCAAGTTGTTTTGAGATATTTACACAAAACTGTTATGAGGAAAAGCATGAAAGATTCTTCCAGTAACTATATTTTGTTTGTCTTGTATTGTATTGCATTGATAATTTTTTTACCAATATTTAGATTATTAACCGTAGAATTTTAGTATAAAGATTGCATACACACAGTTTTTCAACTGAACCATGTTCATTGAACAGTTTTGCAACTGAAGCATTAGGATTAATTTAATGTTCTCCTACTTAGAATTTATCTACTGATTTCTAAATAGTAATTAAAAGCATATACTGGTATTTAAAAGATGCGCATTCGATTAACGAATACAACTCCACCAATAACTCATTTTCGAAATTTTTGCATATACCTACACACATTTGCATTTAGTGGACTCATATTATAATTGCGAATGTAAGGGCATAATAAGCGGGCATTATGATTTATTCGCCCTAAGGCATTATAGCCTATTTAATATATTTCGTTGTCAAGGTATAAGAAACAAAAAATAATGATTCAGTTCACAGGGTTATTACATAAAAAATTTAAAAATGTATCAAAACAGCAAAAATGTTTTTTTACAAAATTCAATTAAGTTCACATTTGCTTCTATTAATTTTCAAACCTATACACGCATGCGTAGTTTGTCTGAAATCGTGGGCGATCTAGCCTCTCTTAAAAAAACTTGTGATAAGGATACTCATAATAAGTCAAAGAGCTGCCCCTCTATATATATTAGGGTGGGCCAAAAAAAACTATTAATTTTCTTTTCTTTAGCTACCATGAAAATATCGTTCAAGATGACGAAAAAAGAATTCTGGTAAATTTTGAGCACTTAATATTAATATTTAGAGGTGGCTAATCGTGATTTTTGATTTCCCATTTAAATAACACGGGAAATTTTATTTTTTTTATTTGGAATTCTAATGCGCTTGAACGAATTATTGTCTAATAAAATTTAAAACTCATACTTGTAGGAAATTAAACGATCTACAAAAAAGCTCTGAAATGATTTTTCGCTAAGTCGGCTCGTTTAAAAGTTATTCGAGGTTTAAGTTGAACCTCAAATGTTAAATAATGATTTCACAATTATTTATACTCGATCACAAAATAATGGCTCAAAAACATAAAACATCATATTTTATGTAAAGTTTATCGAGTGTATCGGTAAAACAATAAAATTTTTACGAAATATCAATAACAGGACATATATTATTTTTTAGGGAATGATTAAATTAAATATAAATTATAGTTTATAAATAATTTATTATAAAAAATTAATTATCGATATTTCGTAAAAATTTTATTGTTTTACCGATACACTCGATAAACTTTACATAAAATATGATGTTTTATGTTTTTGAGCCATTATTTTGTGATCGAATATAAATAATTGTGAAATCATTATTTAACATTTGAGGTTCAACTTAAACCTCGAATAACTTTTAAACGAGCCGACTTAGCGAAAAATCATTTCAGACCTTTTTTGTAGATCGTTTAATTTCCTACAAGTATGAGTTTTAAATTTTATTAGACAATAATTCGTTCAAGCGCATTAAAATTCCAAATAAAAAAAATAAAATTTCCCGTGTTATTTAAAAGGGAAATCAAAAATCACGATTAGCCACCTCTAAATGTTAATATTAAGAGCTCAAACTTTACCAGAATTTTTTCTTCGTCATCTTGAACGATATTTTCATGGTAGCTAAAGAAAAGAAAATTAAAAGTTTTTTTTTGGCCCACCCTAATATATATGTACATACTCTTTAATCTAACTCAAAAAAGTTAAAAATTGAGATACCGTATTTTTTCTAAGTAAGGGCCTTTTCACACGGGTAAGTCTGCAGAAAGCTATAATTATGATTGGCTACTAAAAGCTAAATAAAATCTATTAACCAATCTTAATTTTATAGTTTTCTGCGGGACCGTATCTGCTCTGTAATAAAGCGCATAAAAATTGAAACAACGATTATTAAATTTCGTGTGATATAATATATCTAATAATATAATTAATATACTTAATTATTAATAGTAATTCGAAATTACAAAAGATAATTTGCTGCTGGTGTAATATCTTTTTTAATTTCTAAATACTATTAATAATTAATTATATTAAATATCACACCAGTATCAAATTCAATTATCGCTGTTTAACCAGTTTATACAATTTATGACATTCGCCATTTCTATTCTAAAGATGTTTGCACACTTACGCACTTTCATACTGCGTAACTTAAAAAGTGGCACAACTTCCAAAATATACGCTACTCTTCAAGTTGCGTACCTATAGTGCCGCAGCACCCCATTTGAGCACCACTGAAATAGAAGAACATGCATTAAAGTGTGCAAATAAGTGTGCAAATACCTTAAGGTACAGAATTAAATTTTAGTATTAACAATTTTCCTAAAATTTTTCAAAAGTTTACCAACATTTGTATTGCTTTATGTACACACATTTAAATTTTCACAACCAGCCACAAGAAAAAAACAAGAAATTAAATGTATTTGGTATTCTCTATTAGACGTTCAGTTTTTGCAAATAATTGCTTTCTCTTAATAACAAAATCGTGGTGCAAATGTGATAGATATATAATATTTTAAACTTAATGTTCAAATTTGAATATTCAAAAGTTATTCAATGTTAAAATTTGAATAATATTCAATGCGTATGTTTTTTGTGTTTTGATTTTGTATTATACATTTGGAGAGTTGTTCAAAATTAGATTTGTACATAATTTAAACATGGGAAATAAAATAACCTATTTTATCCAAGGGATGCCAAGAGCAGCATTTTTTAGCGACGTTGAACGACCAAAAGTTGATGCTTTTTACGAAGTTAGATATAAATTGCAAGAAATAGAACCGTACGCGCACCTTCCAAACAGCACTACAACCCAGATTGGGTTTTGGCTAACCACTTCATTTTATGAAGGTTTTTCAAGGCAGATTACCTCGGAGGTTTGTCAGTGCCCGCCGATGGAGGACGGCTATAATAAAGTTCTTGCTCTACTCGGGCTCGAACCAGGATGCTCTGCTTAGTAGCCGACGCGACGCACTTAAGCATCAGACAGTAACCGTTCTCGGTTACATATACCTAAAAACCTAAAAAAAAACCTAAAGATACATTAAAAATTATTACAGTAGGTTTAAACGTCGCGTCGCGCGGGCCCGCGTCTGCTCCGTGTGAAAAAACGCTTAGATGATGTATGGTAATTATATTTAAATTAGATTTTTATTCCATGATATGAATAAATTTTTTTTTATGAATAAGGGTTTCATTTAATTTTAGATAAAAGGTTATGGTCATTAATTATAATATCATACATTATTATACTACATATATTATGTATATCACTATGATACAACATATGTCAATAATTTATACATAATCGGCTTTGGTGATTTAAATTTTAAATGTCAAGCAACACTATCATTACCATTTTTATGTAAATTATAAATTTTAATTTCTACCTTACAAATTTTTTAAACAATTTGCTGTTATAAATTATGTAAACTATAAATGAACCAAGAGGAATAACCCAAAGAATACAAACTTACCAAAGACCAAATTAATAATACCTACCAAATAATTGAAGTGTGAAGAAGCGGGAACATTTTCCAATATAAAGATCAAATTTAAGATGTTCTTAATAAATTAATAGAATGCATTTTTTATATATTGCGATGAAACACGTATGGAGACTTACGGTCCTAAAATCAAAATTTGAGCTATAAAATAAAAATAAATAAATCAAAAATAAAATTTGTAAAACTGTAATTCAAGGAAACTTTACAATCCGAAATTTATATAAATATAACAAACAAAATTTTATTAGTTAAACAAACAAGCGAAAATTAGAACTAAAAATGTGTATAAAACAAAAGTATTGCCAGCAGTGTGCGCGTGCGGATGAACTTAAAATAAAAAAAAAATCGCGTTATCAGATAACACGCATAAATTAAAAAAAGAATGGAATTGTCTGGGTAACAGAGTGAGAAGAGATAAACAAGAAAAATAATTTAGTTTTGGACGAGATCCTAACGAGGAAGGTCGTTAATTTTTGAGTTAGTGATTGAACCCCAAAGAGGGAAAATCGTGCAGAGTTAATATTCAAAGTTAATAACCAAGAAAATTAAAATATAAAATATTTCGATCAAGAATAAATAATTTAAATTTTTTTGGACGAGAACCAGTGTCTCAAAAATCAGAAACAACCATTTTGGAACCTGGATAGAAATTTTATTTTTAAATTGGAAGCGACAGTTGTCTTTAACGTGGGAGAACCAGAGGTGCCCACAACTCATTTAAAACCAGAAGAAAGGCAGAAGACCAGGTTTGCATAACAATAACTTTTTAAAAGTGCTCGCGGCTTATGCGTAATAATATTCGGGCCGGGATCTTAATGCGTCACTGCTAATATTTATGAACCAAAATTTTAAATTTGTAAATCAATTGTTTTATTTAACTAAAATAAAATTTATATTCATTCATAAGTAGGATATTTTTTTTGAATTAAACAAAGTGAATCGCATCCATTCTATAATTTACTATCATACTCTACGGAGCTCAAAATAAAGAAATACACACGAATTTAAAGTTCTTCATCGAGACGTGGCAATATATTTCGTTTATAGAATTTTACCTTAACTGCAGTTTCGTCTTTATTAATCAAAGACGTCTTCAGAAGTGGTACGTCATAACATAATGCTTACTCCTTATTTAAAAATTTAAAATTTCTAAATAGTGAAAATTTAATTGTTCTAAGTGACAATTAAACATCGAGCGGTTTAAAACATTAAAATATATCATAATTTTCTGTCGCTTAAAGAAAATTAATGCTCATATTATGGCCTTATTTATTTAAAAGCTCCATTCCACGACTAACTTAATTATTACGCAAAAATTCGATATGGACATTTTCAGGTTTAATGTCTTCAATCGACCTTTCAATGAGATTCCATTTCGAAAAATTGATAAAAATAACTCAATAACAAATACATGAGAAATAATACGAGAAAGAACATGCTGTTAACGAAACACTATGGCAGTAATACAGAAAGGTATAAAAGTAACAGAGCTAATACGAAACTAAAATTTTTAGTTTCTTTTAATAATTTAATAATAAATTTATAATTATTAATTTAATAAATTAAAATTATTTTTGATTGAAATATAATAAAAATTGTAATTAGTAGTAAGAAATCCTCCACCAAACAGAAACCACCAAGTATTAACCTGCTAACGATAACTTCTTTTATTGACATTACGACCTTGAAGATGATTTTTGCGAGACGTTATATAGTTTTTTTTTTTCGTGTTGAGTGCTTCAAATTAAGTAGAAAAACACCTCAAAAATCTCGGCGCTTTGCGCTTCGACCATTAAAGAAAACCGCCGGTTTCCTTCTATTTTAGTCTTCGGCTAATGTATTAAACATAGAACTTATTCGGTACCAAACACCAAACATTTCTCCGCGATATTGTCTTTAGTTTTCATTTGATTTTTGTCCAAACCTTAATATTTATTTAAAATAATAAGCATTGTAAACACCTCCCCAAATATTTGTTGGGCTTTGTATTATTGTTTAATCCGAACGGAATTATGCGATAATCCTTGTAATACCAATAACAAATTTTAGTAAATAAGAAGAATATTAAAAACTAATAATATGATTGTGTCAAACGTCCGTCCGTAGGTCAGTCCGCCCGTACCTTTCAAATTTCAAAACCATACTAGCATACTTAAATTTAAACATGCGGACGGACGGACACGGGACCAAAACATAAGGTTTCTTACTATACTTTGTATAGAAGTCTAAAACGTAAATTCCCGTAATTTATTGCGTATGGGTTTTAAAAGTTATTCTTTTATACACCGATGATTAATGTTAACTTTCTTAATAATAAATTCTATTAGAATCAACCTTAGGAGGGCTTTTACCTATAATAGACAGCAGTGCAAACAACACTTTTCAAAATCACCTGTTAAACAAAAATACGAAATTTTGAAGACGTCCAGAACATATGTAGTTGATCACTTTTTATGTGCTGCAGTAGATTATAATAAATTATAAATAATTACAAGTTTAAATTTAAGTATTTTTATTATAACTAATATCTGCATACAACCCACTTGTAGTATTTTGTGTATAACTCAAAAATGCTAAGTTTCTGAACGATTTTTTTTTTAATATTTTTTGTTTGTGATGATTAGTAGGTACTACATAATTTTAGTAAAATTCCCTATCTACTATTTTAGCGCATTAAAAGTAACGAAAAACATCTCGAAGTTTTCAAGGCTGGAATAATGCTCTTAATATTTATTATTTTTATTTAACCAAACATAAAAACAAATCACGAAAAATATAAGAAAGGCGGTGCCATAGCTATTTGCAGAAAATTTAAAGGTTTTCATAATAGGTGATTTAGACATTTCAAACCAGCAGTATAGCGTCAAGTCATATAAAACAAGTTCTGGTCGGGTCGAATATACTGCTGTGATCGAAAGCTCAAAATATATCTGTGGACTACGGGAAAAGCAACAGGAAACCACCCCATTAATTAAATTCCCTAGGACGTCACCTTGGCTTCAGCCAAGTGATCGCCTACGCACTGCATATTCTCACTTGAAGAAGAAGAAATTTCTGAAAAGTACCTGATACTTCTGCACAAGGCAATTGCTTTGCGTTATAATACACAATCTTACGCCAAAGACATAAAACAATTAAATTAATTTGATAAACAAAATTCTAGTGACCAAAAGTTTTAATGCGATGTAAATAACAAATACTAATTCAATACGAAACAACAGAGTATCAAGTATGTAATCAGACGGGTCAAACACTAATTTTACCTGTTTCGATGTTGGTAACTTTTTTCAATTGTCTCACTAAACTCAGATGAGCAAGTGAGGATGCCATTTCAATTTTAAATACAAAAAAATGTGTATCTATGAATGAAAATGCAGACCATATTATCCCACTAGAGAAATACCATATGTTGATTTTTGACTGTTTTGAGTTAAAAGTAATTTTTTAATTACTTTTTTTTCTTAAATATGTTAAATCAATAAGCAGAAAAACCCCTTATGCCCATAAAAAATATTGTATAAAATACACAATTAACACGACTGTCGACCATAAAATTCGTAAAATTAAAATATAATCAAACCACAATTTTCTGAATAAATTTGCAAATGAAAATGGCAAACCAAACAAAGTGGCGAAGCACAATTCAGCTGTCAGCTGTTAAATTGGCTGTCACTGGAAAAAGTGTTGCCACTTCAACAAACAAACTTCTAAAATGTTTATTTTTAGCTTATATTTATAAACAATATGAATAAAAATTGTATCCGTTAACAATATTTAATAAAACTTTTGTAAAGTGAATATTCGAAGAAGCTCTGCCAGCAAACAAGTATGTTACGAGTAGATAGAATAATTTAATAACGTTGTAGCACCCGTACACATGTATTATTAAAATAAAGGATAATCAAGTGATTATTTATTTAGTAAAAATGTGGACTATAATATTTAGTTTATTTATAAAATCAACATGCATTTATTATAATTAAAAGCAGCTAGTATTATTAAAAAATTGTTTTTCATGCTTGGCAGTAAGAGTAGATTACAAATAAGAAAATAGATAATTTCGTCTTATTGAACTTAATATATTATATGTGAGAAATCCACAACATTTCCGGTATCTTTTCATAGCAATGCCTAAAGGAGGTACTATTTATATCAGCGTATAAAATACATTCAAGGGGTTACCCTACTTGAAGCTAGCCTAAGGGCAAGTAAACTTTCAAAATTAATTCCGAAAAAACTACATATGCAATTATTTTCATTTTTGGATGTATATTTAAAACAATCTCACTTAGTCTACATGTAAAATTTTATTTAAAAATATTTATAATTGCAAGAGCTACATGGCTTGGCGTATACCGTTGTGATTTCTGATGGTGTACATGATTTTGACAATTTGATCAATCTGAAAAAACTGAAAACATTTTTTTCATTAATTACAGTGTATAGGCTATAGCGTGACGAAGGATTTTGTTAAATTTCTTTCGCGTTAATATTTTATTTAAGAAATAGGGTATAAAATTTTTTTTTTTTTTACAATAAATTCAAAAAATATTTTTTCATCAATTAAAACAAATATAAAAAATTAAAATTATCACAGTTGTAGTTTCTTCGGAATTAATTTTCAAAGTTAACTTTGCTTTATTTTTGCTCGCAATAGGGTAACTCCTTAATAAGTTGTTTTAATAAGTTATTTAATAAGTTAAGTTGATTCGTTCAACTAAATTATCACAACTATTCAAAAAATAAACTGAAATCGAACAAGAATTCTCAATTGTTATTTTTAATAATGATTATTGTTCTTGAGCCAAGAGTCCTCTGGTAATAACATAATATTTTTACTAATTTAAGAAAACGTACTTTAGATTTTATGGTTATTTTATTTAATAAAATCAAATTTCCGTTCCTCAAATTTGGGTGGGCATTCCGGTCAACAAGATCAAGCCGTCGCGTCGCTTTGATGTTAAAATGAATTTAAATTATTAATGTCTTAAGTTAAAGTGTTTTCTCTCTTCCTCAGTTTTAAAATGTAAGAAATAAAAAAATATTGTAATTTGTCCTATTTTTCTAAAAGTTAAGAATTAAGAAAGAGAATTTTTAAAAATCATTATTGATTCGGAAAATAAATTTTGTAGAAAAACATTTTCACAATTATAAAATCAATAAAACCTGAAGTTTGAATCTAGAAAAGTAATTTTAAAATACAAAATAAACAAATAAGTAAACGGCCGTGCTTTAGAAAGTTTTGAATGAACGGATGTCATCAATTTAAAAAGTTATTAAACATAAAGGAGTTTCGATTTTAAGAAAATATATTGAGATTTCAAATTTTAATCATTTTCTAACTTACAATAACTTACATAACATTAATAACTATGTCTTTTTACATTATATATAAAAGTCGCCTTCGCGACGGCGACGTTACATTACTGCACTTTGACAACAGCATCCACTAGTTGTTAAGTAATAAAAATTTTAAAATACCTACATTTATTAATTTGCTTTAATTATAATAAAATCAATATATTAATGTAAAATTCAACATCTGCAAAATTTAATTTTACGAAGTTAATATCTAATTTTAAAAGTTTCAGGAACTATATTGCCATCCTAAGCTAAAAAGCTGTATCTCCATTTCTTAAGAATTTAGTTATATCGCTTCTTAGGATTATTACAACAATATCTGTGATCTTGCAACACTGAAAAGCAGTAAGACTACTAATTATTGCATATAACTATTGCACTTCTAGTTGTTATAAATACTACTAGTTACTAACAGCGACTCTTCTGTTTTTCATGAAATTATTAATTTTATCCGGAATTTATTTCGGAATTAAATAAAATCTTGTATTTAGCTCATAATGTATAATGATCATTTTATTCATCACGTGTGTTTGTAAGAACTCGATTGTTTAACATTATCTATATCTATTTTCTATAATCATTTTATTATTATTTTAGTCGCTATTATCGAAAACCTAACTTTCGCTTCTTCTTACATGATGATGCTTTTAACTCGTTGGTCCTCTTTTATGCTTTCCAAATTCTACCATGAATTTTTTATTAAAATCTTTTGGTTGTTCCGATTATTCCCGTAGAATTTTGCTAATTTGTCCTTGTCAAATTCGCGTGATTGATGCAGTTTCAACACTTTCCAGTACACATTGCAATAACTCTTCGTGCTTACCTTTACATTCCCTTATTAGGAAACCCGAGGACCAATTACTTATGTTATAATTCTCGTCGAATTGTTTCTTTAACAAAATGTTTTGCATCATAATAAAGATAAAAATATAATGTCCGAAAATGTTGATAAATATTCATAAATAAATAGATGGAAAATTTGATAAAACTTGGATTAGTTGAACTTCACTACAAGTTTTCCTTTAACGCTCGCCGTACCAAAATAATTTCCAACTTCGGTTTACCACAACCGAATCGGGTCATTAGTGATCCACTGTTTAAATGACTTATTTGTGTTTATTCCAATATTTTTTTGGATTTATTCAAGTGTTTTATCTACTATTTTTAATTTTAAATGGTTTTACACGCAAAAAAGTAAAGATACTGTATTTTAAGCAATAATACAAATAAAAACTCTAATTAAAAACTTTAAAAAGATAAAATTATAAAATAATGTAATATTTAAAATAAATAAAATTAAATTATTTAACTTAACTTACTATCCAGTAAGATGGAAAAATTCCTCCATAAAAAATGCCCCTGTGGAAGGGATTCGCTTTGCACCGAATCGAAACTTCCACCTTGAATGCACAAACTGATTCTTTGAATTATGAAACTCTTTGGAATTCTATTCCCTGATACATCGATTAGAAGACGACCGATCGAAGCGATTGAAGTCTTTGCATCGCTAATTCAAGGGTCCAAGGACTCTACAGCAAAAACTAAGAAATCATAATGATCTTTATCGATTTATATATTTATTATGTTTCAAAGTTTCCGCTTTTGTCGCTGCCAAACTGGACATTTGACTTGGAGCCAGACATATCATAGAGATCACCCCATCTGGTCTCATACCATCGCTTCGTGAAATTTCTACGGGTTGTATGATGCTAGAAATGTTTGCACTTACAAGAGAGCATATATCAATATCATTAAAAGTTGCATGTCTGGATAACCTGCCTAAATTATGCGAGCATCGAAGCCCATTATATGACCGAACCGATTGACTAAATACGCCGGAAATACTATGTTCAAGGGTAACTGGATCCAATTCTATGACTTACATAAATTTGTAGAGAGTCTTTGTTTAATAATAACGTGTCCAGGTGGAAAGAATGCCTCCAGCCAAACTCCGGATTCTTTTTCGGAGACAACTAAAATACGTGCACGATTATAATATCTGTAGGATTATTTAACAACGATCAGGATGTTAGTTTCGAGATAGAACATTCACTCCGTGGGCCAAAAACTAACATATTACGCCATAGATACAAAAAACTATTGTATGTTTGTTTCAAAATTAATAAAACATAATTAATGATATAATTACAGATTTAAAGAAAACCCGACCTAAAAAATAAAAAAAACTAAGAAAACCTTTAAAGAAGAAAAAATAATTCTACTAATTAGTTTTCTGCATTCTAAAGCTCAATTCCGATTTCATTTTATACAATACAAATACTCCATTACATTTAATATTAAGTTCTATCTCATCACTGCTAATAGTGGCCTTAAACTTTTTGCAAGAGAATTATGATTATGACATAAATAATATAATATGTAATTCTTCAAGTTACCTTTATTAAGGACGCTTGCATATTTTTTATGCACACATCACTCCACGGCGCCGGCGGCGGTGTTAAGCAAGGCTTTCGTCGCCCAAAGTTTATGAATGAGAAATAAAATAATATAAGTGGAAAGTATTATTATTATATTATTACGTGTCGCAAACTAATTCACTTAATTTGCATATTTTTCGGATTAATCAACAGTAAGCACTTTCAATCATTAATAATTTTTTACAACATTTAATTGTATAGGATTGCGAAATCCATATAATAAGATTTATTTGTGTCCTTAGCTCACTATTGATATTCATATTTAATTATAAGTGGAAAGAACTTACATAGTATTATAAATTATTTATTAACGATCAAACTGAAGATGAGAAGATGACACATTTCGTAAAGGTATTGTCGACTCGAGTCCTAGTTTAGATTAATGCAAAATTGTTATAATACTACATAATATACATATAATAAGTTGTACAGAGAGTAGATACTACTGCCAATGGTTAGTGTCAAAAGCTTCGGATTTGTTTATGAAATAGATATCATTTATACTCGTATATGATAGATCTTTCGACTGAAGCTTCTTAAATTTTTGGATTTGGTTTAAAAATTTAATGATACAGATAGAAATATCCAAATCTAATTAATTATGATTTATTTACTTAACAAGGAGAATACAAAGATTGATTCAAAAATTGTATGCATTCGCAGAGACTACATTGAAATTTGGAGGTACACACGCAGATTAAATTCTGAATAACTTCTATTTGTTTAACTAAGCTACTCAATTCCGCATAAGCGTGTATTTAAGCACCAACAACACATAAGATATAAGTTTAACAAACCCAATTTTATTTGTATTCGTCTTAGACAATACATTATTTCAATTGAAATTATTTCATTAATTGTACAGAATTATTTTATAACTATTTTTATTTAATTTGCGTTGATATTAACATTATCGCTGTACGTTCTCGAAACACTGATTATATTATTATTAATATAATAATCCAAACCTGGTGCGCTTTTCTTAACAATACCATATACTTTAAATTGAAATATTCAATTTGATTATTATTGCTAATGAATAATATTCACGGATGATTTTTGGTTATGCTTTTAGAATAGGTTATATTCTGAATAGGTACCAAAAACCAGGCAGCTAGCGAATTGCACTAATTATTTGAAGAGTGAATTTTCATTATGAAACAGGTCGCCCAGTATTTTTATCATTATTTATCATTTTTAATCCGTTAATATAATTTAATTTTAGGAATATACTGCACTATTAACAGTGGAAAACTGTTAAGAGTCCATACTTACTTTCTTTATATAATGCAATAAATGCATAACTTAACCAACCTCTGCATCTAAGTGTTGAAAGAAATAAATAATGATCAATTTTTTTAAAATAATACATTTCAAAGAAACTTAAATTTGAAATGAATTTTAAATTTATTTTTAGTTATATAAACAAAAGAATTACAAAGATTGTGTTTCGATATTTTCGCCTAGCAATGCGCTCGTCCCGTATCTAAACTTTACGCAAAATTCGCAATGTTTCGCAACCGCACTTTAAAAATTCAGTTTATGCAAACCTAACAGCAGCAATTCTTCCTTCAGTTTCTTTCTAAATGGTTTGTGGTTATCTTCTCACTCGCCACCACGTGAAATGGAGGTACGTCCAAATTATCTCCCAAAAATGTCTATGCCACGTTCCAAATTGTTCTTCTAAATTATTATAGCACCTTATCTTCTTAAATGAAATTTGTTCTTGATTTGCCGAAATGAAATTTATGCATTTAGTGAATGGTTCCGGATTCTTGGAACCACCACTTAACAACTTGATTGGACCCAAATCCGTGTTCCAATATGTTGGACCTTTGTCCAAAATTGAACTACCTCGGAACGTATCTAGAGATCAACCTTCTCGGACCTCGTCCAAGGATTAACAAAATTATTTCCAAATTGTTTTTTCAGCCGTTTCTAGGCAATTCAAATGTTTTTTTCAGATTCACATATTTTTATTTGCGACGCGTTACTCTTGCTAAGATTCTTTTTTTTCTTGTTTGAATACCAGGGCGCATCGCAAATGTACCTCACTACATGATTACTAGTCACATGGCTTACCTAACCTTTCAATTGTTCTACTTAACCTCAAAACTGTACAACGTTAAATTTGACGTTGTCATAATTTATTAAATTAAGTTTCTTTGACATTTAAATGACGACATAATTATTTGACTTGACAGCTAATGACATCTGCATTTGATTTGGTTAAGTTGCATTTAAGTTGTATTATAGAACACCGCAATACATAATATTATTATTATATAATATATGTAATATAATAATATTAAATCTATTATTACCTTATATACCGGGTACTGAATGAGTTAGCCGAACATAAGAAATTAACATGTAAAAACCTATTTATGCAAATTCCTGCCTCTCTAAATATTTTAGAAAAAAAAATGAAAGACACAAACATAATGCAGAAATATAAATTACGAATGATAAGACGATTAGATTAATTTCATCTAGCTTTTACTTAAAAGGTCAAAAAATGCTTTCGAAATTGTTAAAATTGTCATTTATCGCACTGGCCATGTAAAAATTTAATTTAATTTATATTTTCAAAAATAATAAATATAATAATTCAAAAATGTCACACTTCACTTCTCAAGTGTGACTTTTTTGAATATTTTCGGACATTTTTAAATAGCTTACAACTTTGTATATTTGTTCAACACTTGATAACAGTTTATATGAAAAACCTGAAACATATGTAGTGTAATCATTAAAAAATTAAAAAAATAGAATCTGACTACCAATTATTAATTTAAATGATTAACCAATTCTACCACATAGGCCAAAAACAGACTAGATAAAAAATGTACACATAATAATGTAAATTTACCAGTTCTTGACATCCCTAATGTAATAGTAGATAGGTACTTTTGGATAGTGTACAATTACATCGCCAAGAAATTGGCTGTAAATACATATTACCAAAATGTGTAATTTTACTTTCAAAATCATGTAATAGTTATTTACCTAAAAGTCAGGAAAATGATACATTACTGACGAGGAGCAATGTTGAAATACGAGGCACTCTATGCCGAGTATTTTAAAGCTCCGAGTAAAGTGAGACATTTTCCTCACAAGTATGGTATTAAATTTTACCAAAAATCGTAAAAAAATCGAAATTTTAAAACATAAATTGAACAACATTTTTAAAATGAGCAAAAATCAAGTTTGTCAATTTGTTGACTACATAAGTAACCATAGATAGTTACTGTCAAAACAATAATAAGTAATAAAGAAAAGAATGACGTCTCTTTTATTTTGTTATAATTACTAATTATTACCGGACTAGTCATTAAAATTTAATTTCCCTGAGCGTATGTAAGCAGGGAAGTATTGTTTTGATGACGATTTTTGGTCAAACTACATACATATAGTGCAATAATCCATTAATAATGATAGTGTAAAATTACGATTTTTTTGTATTTCTTCTTTTATATGTAATTTTGCCCTGTAAATTGTGGAATCCTACACAAAAATATGTATTATCTATACATAAGAAAGTAAATTTACCAGTTCTAGACATACCGAATGTAAAAGTACTTTTGGATAGTGTACAGTTAATGCACGAAATTCGATTAGTTTCACGTATTATAATAACTCATTACAAATAACGGCTTATAAGTGAGAGCATTCACCATTTATACCACAGAATTGGGATAAATAGTGAACTCGTAAATGGGATAGTAGTATTAAAGCATGACACATCAGCAGATGACGAAAGTGAACCAAAAATAAGCGACGAAAAAGATAGTGTCGATAATGATACTGATTTATTAGGTCTGTTCCAACAAGCAAATATTTCCAATTCTCGGACTATACGCATGCTTTTTGGTTAAAATTTTAACGAAAATGATCTTTAATACTCAAAAACTTAATTAAAGAGCATGTGTATAGTCCTTAGAACTGGAGATAACTGCTTGTTGGAACAGACCTATTGTGTAGGATGCGGCGAATATTATAAAATTACTAAAAAAAGTGTCGATTGGATTAAGCGTAGGATGCACGAAGACTGTACAAAATATGGAGATAAGTGCGATATTTGTGGAAAAATTTTACTTAAAAAACATCAAAAGATGTGAATGAAGGCAATAAAGCCCTACTCTTTAAATCCTTTATATTAGTTTCACCTTTCTGCTTGAATACGGCAAAACTTAAAATGTTAAATTTGACCCAGTTCGCGCTATCCAATCGAGCTGAAATTTTGCACGTGGATTCGTTCCTCATGACAATACACTTTGCCAAAAAAAAATTTCCAAATTTTCACATTTTCCGAAAAAATTGTGAACATTTTTAATTTTTATGGTTCTATTGAATAAAAATTACCTGTATACTATTTAAGTACTTATCCGATTAGTACACATCTTTATAGTATTTTGTGTTGTAATGCTTATTCATTGTAAATAATTGGAATCATAGTCATGGGGACAAAGAACGAAACTGCAACACAACGTCAACATCGATTACAAAAAGATACAGAAAAACGCCAACTCAAAAAACTGTAAGAGTCACCAGCAGAGCCGTAACTGGGGGGGTGACGACTCGGGCCCCCGCCAAAGGCACAACTGCCAAGGGGGCGCAAAACAGACCATTTTTTTAATAGGAAATTTTGTTAACGAGATAAATTTTACGTAATTGGAAAAACTTAACTATTAATTTTTCCGGCGCGACACCCGAACCACCTCTGCCGACCCATTACTACGGGGGTTGGGGAGGGGCGCGCAACTTTACAAGTTTGCCAAGGGCGCAGCCTTACCTAGTTACGGCCGTGGTCACCAGTGTCTGGTGACGTTCGCGGAAACTTCCGTCGTATAGCTACCGATAGCTGCAATGATATCTATTAACTGCAGCTGGCCTCAATGATTTTTTTATAAAATCTAGTATCGTATAAGTGAGTGAATAGTAGAAAACTTGTTTTTACGGGTTTATTTTTAATTACAATCTCACTCATATGTCATTCACCAACTAACCCCTAGTGATATGGGTGAGATGGCGGGTCACTGCTATTTCTTTTTAATTTAATATTTACGTTATTAAAAACAAATAAGGTTTAGTTTATATTATTTTAGGTTCAGTAGTTAATATATAATCTATAGTATATATTGTCATGGCAAAAAATGGAGAATTAAATAAAAGTCTTGGAGGTAAAAAGTAAAAACATCGAGGCAGTAAGTTTGTTTTAGAGAGGATGACAGATGTAATTTAACTTGAATTGGGATATTTTTTGAACATATGAAGTATAATTTGTAAAAGAGTATAATTAAAGTATTGCAAATAAAGCTGTTACCTATAATTGAAAGGTAAAAGAGGTGCAGAAAATATATGGCAATATTATATTATAATCTCTTTTAGTATTAACTTTTGCTAAAATAAAATTTCCCAAAAAAAGACAGCAATTTAAAGTTTTATTCGTCATCTTTCCCAACTTACTCTATCTCTATAACATACTGAAATTGTGTCAAATTCGATTAAGCCGTTCGAGTAAAAATTTTTTTTCTATTTTCAGTATTTTATTATTTTCTCGAAAACGCATTAAGTTAGAGATCTGAAACTTTCAGGATCTTAATGTTTCATCAGTACCTAACATATCTCCATAATAACGATTAAAATTCCTTCTAGTCCCTTTGTTAAAATATTATTTTCTGAATTTTCTTCTTTTGTAAAATCCAAAAATATTTTCTTTACCTTTCATTAGAGTGCCTTTGGTAACTTCTTTATTGATAACATTTTCAATACTTGTAATTCGGTAAGTAAATATTTAAGACGAAATTTTCATACACTATAACGTTCACCATTAAAAGGTTGAATGTTTCTTTTGAACTCCTTTTCCATTTAAATAATTAAAATTATCGCAAGCAATACCACAAGAGCTTTGATTTATCCGGATAATTTTTAATTTCAACGAATACATGATTAGCAATTTAGCGAGAGAAAACTTGGTCGACTAAAATCTGACCAACAGTTTTGTCTGGCCAACAATTTTCTCGAGCCAAATTTTAAAAGCACGTATGAGTGTTCAGAAACTAAAAATTATCAGGATAGAAATCAAAGCTATAGTGTTGCATTTGATAAGATTATTCCGCGAATGGTGCATAAATACGCATAAAACTATTTAAACTTAAAAATTCACTTTGGTTGTAATTTCAAAAAAGGTAAACAAAAAAATATCTTCAAAATTTATCCACTTGCACTTCTGTTCCTTCCGAAGTAAAATTTTTATCCGCTAGCAAACTTTCAAGTTTGACGTTTCTTATTCATGAGTAGAATTATAAAAAAATGTTTATCCAATATTTCGCAATAATAGAGGTATAACTATGGTTTTTTATCCAATATCTCGCAATAATAGAGGTATAACTATGGTTTTTTAAATAAGTAAAATAACATATAACTCGCTAGTGACTTATGTAACATATGAGTGGGGTTAATATTATAACTCACTCACATTTTTAATAATTATGCCTAATTATTTAATACACCTACTTTATACTAGTTTTCATAATTTAAATCTGACATTTTAATACGTCAAATGTCAAAACAATTAATTACATTTTAAACTATTATTACGAGATATTGGATAAAATCTTGTATGCCACGCGTGTGTTAATAACAAATAAGTCACTAAGAAAATAACCCTCTCGGCCTAACGGCCTCGCGGGCTAAACTTTCTCGCGTGACTTATTTGTCATATAACACACTTGTACCATAAATAGTTATTATATCTGAAACTTGCACTTACGTAATCTGGGCCCATAACCTATTGAATTATGAATAGATGAAATAAATAAAATATCCTAATAAGTTCCACTTGCTTAATTAAAATTAGAACATTTCTTCACGAAGTTTAACTTAGATTAATACAAAATATTTAAATCTAGAACAGGTATTCTTAATTTCAAGTTTTTAAAGATCATTAAAAATAGTCCCTTTAGGGTGCAAACAATATTAGCATTCTATATCACTTTATACGTAAATAACTCTTTACAGTGGTTTTAGTTTTGAAACATATTTTAATTGACATTCCAACAGGGAGTAAAACAAATGTCGGTACTAAAGAAGAATTTGGTAGTATAGCGTGAGTTCGCATGTTGCCTTATCACCCCGCTATCGAATACTAAGGATATAAAATTAAATACTTAATAATAAAATCGTAAAACAAAAGTTTAACAAAATAATATATCTATTTTCTTCCATCTGTACTTGATTAAATTTTAAAGAAAAATATTTTTTATTCAAAAATTAATATAAATTAATAAATAAATAGGTTATTAATTATTATGTTAGCTGTTAGAATGCTCGATTGCTATGTCGCAGGTTCAAGCATTGGCAACATATTCGAGGTATTACATGCTTAAATATGTACTCCTCCTTTTTGCTGTATAGGTACTCCTTCTAAATGTACCTATACATATATTGTCGTTGTGTTTTTGTGTAGGGGGTGCTATGAACAAATTACGAAAATTTTTAGTTTAATTTATTTTGTAAATATTTGTAATTGCCGCATTTATGTGCGACTTAGCGCCAACTAGCGGAGAAAATTGGGCTATCTGCTAAAAATAGTTAACGTATTGGTCGGAAATTTTATGAGTGCGTAAAATTTTGATAGTCATCACGGTAGGTAAAAAAACATCATTTTATGATACAAGCAAGCATTTTGGCACACTTGTTCGTAACATTCTGTATGGCAGGCTCAAAATGGCGGCCGCTGTTTAAACTGGCGGCGAGAATTTTGTAAATTTCTATTTTGAATCATATAATAATTCTTTTTTTTTAACAAACTCATTTAATTGTATAATAAAAACTCATTATATGTATAATAAGTTGTCATATTCATATCGGTTCCGACTAAACTTGTTACGGCGAATTCAATGAGCATACTAAAAATCGGTTTTGATTGAGTGACATTTGCGCCATATTTGGGTAACAACGGAATATTTTTAACGATCGACTTAACGATTTAAAAATGCGGTCGAATTTATTTTAAATTTGTTCAATTTGTAGCATTCAGATGGTAGCATTCAACCGACAATAGTGCAAACGATTTAGTTAGTTTGTATTTGTGAGTGAATGGCCTTTACCCGGTCGCCAAACTTTAAAATTAATAGTAAAATGTTAGAATTTTGAAAAAACAATTTCAAGAAAATAGAAAAAAAACTCTAAACCCTTCCTAAATTTTGCATAATTAATAGCAAATAAATGATGATTGAGATAGAAAAGTGTTAATTCAAGTTAAAGATTAATACCCGTATTAAGCGGGTATTCTAGTCTGGAAGCATGAAACCGAAAAAAAACCTCAAAATTTACAAAGTTACAAGCTAGTAAAGTAGGAGGTCCAAAAAAACTGGCGTGCACGATATCTCACGTTCTAATGAACCGATTTATTTGCTTGGTGTGAAAGTTCTTTACACATTCCTCTATCGCTTCACGCTTCAGCCACTCTCAGATCGAAATTTTAAATTTTACTATTTTTAAAAAAATTCGGAATTGTTAATTATATTGTTAAAATATGCCAAAAAAGATTTTTTTTTCAAACGGCCGCCATTTTGTGGAAAAATTTTTTTTTACTTTTCCAAGGTTCATGCTATAGTGGCATAATTAAGAATCCTTTCGACTTTTTTGTTTCAGATATGACCAGAAGGGTTGAAATCATGCACGCCAGGACACCCTTTTTTTGGACTTCCCACTTTGCCAGCGGATAACTTTGGGAATTTTGAGGTTTTTCTTCGATTAATTTTTTATGTAATCTTAAAATATCAATAAACAAATGATAAAAAATAGATAGCAAAAATATTTTTTGTTTTGTTTGTACAGAGCTTTAAAACCCACCCGAAATTCATGCCTCTAGACTAGAATACCCCCTTAACCAACGTCCGTAAAACGAGCCATTTAATTTAACAAACGAATGGAAATTACAGTCAAACTTCCCTAACTCGAATCTCAAGGGACCACCAAAAGAGTTCGAATTGGAGAAACTTCGAGTTATAGAGATAAAATTACACGTAAATATCTGACAAACCTATATGTTTTTTCAAAAAAAAATTCGATTAATAGAATAATTCAAGTTAGAGCAGTTCGAGTTAGAGAAGTTTCACTGTATTTGCTTGCATTTGCAATGGTTTGATAAATTAAACGGCTCGTTAAAAGTTTTACGAGAATGAATTTAATAATCTTAAGAATAACGTATTGTATTATTTTGTTTTCCAAGAATAAAATAAATTAATTTTAAAAAAAATTAAATAAGAATAACCATGTCGTTCCTAATTCAAAACCTTAGTTTTTAAGTAGGTAAGCTTTACGGAAATGTCAAGGTTCAAGATCTAAAGGGTATAGCCGGGTTTATATGGGAAATCTGCGGCTTCTTCGAATCGTACTTGGGGGATCGTTTTGGTATCAAATAAAAATAATTCAGCCAAATTTTCAGCTCTTTATCTTAAACGGTTCTTGACTTTTTCAAGAAAACCTCTTTTTTTGATTTTATTTTTTTTTAAATAGTAAAATTCAAAATTAATGGATGGTGATTTTTTTGCTAATTCTTAGGAGTAAAAGACATGAAAAAATACTTTGGTCATGATTATTAAACAAAAAGCCGATTTTTGGCGAAAGAAATAAAACTTAAATCTTATTTTTTAACGCCTTTCTGAAAAGTGTCACTCACCAAATTTTGCCAGAAAATGTCTTTTATACTCCTTTATACTCATGAATTTTTTCGATTTTTTTGAAGTGGTGCAACAATATGACAAAAATTAAAATGTAATTTTTTTTGTAATCTTGCATTTAAACAAACTTTTATGTTTTCTATGGTTAAAAAGAGTATAAATGTTGTTTTTACAGAAAATATATCCTCACCAGAGAAACAACAGAGAAAACCATAGAAAATTAAGACATATCCTGCTTAAAATAATATAGTATGTGAAAAATGATTAAAGAGACGTTAAAAAAATCTTGTTTCCATGCTTTACTCTTAAAGATAACTACTGATATATAATTTTTCCGTATTATTGGGAATAATTTTTCGTTTTAAAACAATAGAAACAAAAATTTCAATCAGAAAAGTTATTATATTAAGTATATTATCGATACTGTTTAACAAAATTGTCATAAATTGTTGACATTAAATGTAATAATTCCATACAAAATAGATCATAAATCCTGCTCTGAGTAAGGTTGGTCTTTTCAATACTTATGCCCGGTTTCACAAAGGCTGGCTAAAATTTAATCTATGATTAAGGATTTTCAACAATGTCGCAACAATGAATTTTTATTGTTGAAAACGCTTAATCATAGATTAAAATTTAACTAACCTTTGTGAAACCCTGCATTAGAAATTTTTTCAAACTATTTTAAAATTATATAATTTCTAATGGTCTTTAAGGAATCACTTTGCAGTAAAACGATTAAAAATGTTTTCTGAGTAATGTAATTATTAATTTTCGGTAGAAAAAAAATTTTATAAATTTTTTAACCATAGAATAGTATATTATACATCATGGGACTAAAGTACTACTTTTCATCCCGCGTGCAAAGGTTTTTACACGAGATGTTAGCCGAGTACAAAAATCGCAAATGGGATGAAAAGAACCTTAGTCCCGAGGAGTATACCGGGTGTTGAATGAGTTAGCCAAACATAGGAAATTAACATGTGAAAGCTACGAATGATAAGAGCATTGGGTTCTATCTAGATTTTACTTAAAAAGTCAAAAAATGGTTTTGAAATTGTTAAAATTTTTATTTATTGTATTAGCCATGTAATAAAAATGCAATTTAATTTCTATTTTCAAAAATTTTGGAAACTTACATGGCCAGTCTGATCAATGAAACTTTTAACAATTTCAAAACCATTTTTTGACTTTTTAAGTAAAAGTTAGATGAAATCTAATGCTCATTCGTATGGAGCATTAAATCTCATTAACAGTTTGAATTTCTTCATTATTTTTGTGTTTTAAATCTTTTCTCTAAAATAATTAGTAAAGCAGATATTTGTATAAATAAATTTCTTATATTCGGCTAACTCATTCGGCACCCTATATACTATTTTTCACAATTTCGCTGCAAATGATAAATTACATATTGGTTAATAGCTACTACATTAGAAATTTTCAATTTACAATAATTTGAAAACGGCACTACATAGTTATAAAAAAACCGAGAAATAAAATTTCACCTCGTGCCCCACCTCGTTAACCTTAAACGTCTAGTAATTAGTTGTGGGAATCTATCTATATATGCAAAATTTCAGATAAAAAAAATAATACTTTACTTCCGCAAAAGTGAAAGTAAAGTGACCACTTTACTCCCGGAAATGTGAAAAATATATAAGTTTATTTAAATACAAAATTACAGAAAATAATTACTTTTTAAATTTTACCATATTGTTGCACCACTTCAAAAAAATCAAAAAAATTCATGAGTATAAGGGAGTATAAAAGACATTTTCTGACAAAATTTGATAAGTGACACTTTTCAGAAAGGCGTTAAAAAATAAGATTTAAATTTTATTTCTTTCGCCAAAAGTCGGATTTTTGTTTAATAATCATGACCAAAGTATTTTTTCATGTCTTTTACTCCTAAGAATTAGCAAAAAAATCACCATCCATTAATTTTGAATTTTACTATTTTAAAAAAAATAAAATCAAAAAAAGAGGTTTTCTTGAAAAACTCGAGAACCGTTTAAGATAAAGAGCTGAAAATTTGGCTGAATTATTTTTATTTGATACCAAAACGATCCCCCAAGTACGAGTCGAAAAGGCCGCAAAGGCAGATTTCCCATATAAACCAGGCTATACCCTTTAATCAAACTGTCTTTTAATTTGTTAAACAAAATTGTTGGCGTTTTTTCCAAAACACTCTTCGCAATAATGATTTTTTCCCAATTTTGATTAGTATATAAGGTTCGATCATATCGTCTGATACATCGTTGTAATCAGAAAAAAAAGACTTTTCAAAAATGCAAAAATCCAATATGGCGCCCATAAGGAAAACCAAAGTTGAGTGTAGTAACTCTGGCATCAAGAACGTTTTGGAAAATACTATGACAGATTTAGATTCCTTATAAAAAACTGTCCCAAGAACGTCCTAGTTAAAAACGTCTAGTTCTTTTGGTTTTCGCTTGGAAAAATAAAAACAAAAATTACAAATTTCCCTTTTTTCTCAATAATTCAAAAACTAAATATGACACATCAAATTTTTTTCAGATAATTGTTCAGCATAAAAATGAGCAAACTTTGCCCCAAGTTAACCGACCTCGTATCTCTTATAATAACTGAGATCGCCATGGTTGAGCTCGAAAAACGGGCACCTTGTATAATTTATCTTTAAACAAAATCTATGGTGGGCGGTAGAAAGAGTACAAGTCAAAAACGGCAACGAAAAAATTGTAAATTATCTGAAATTATTTAAAAATTAATTCAGTTGCCTTTTTAGACTTGTATATAATAACAGTTTTTTTTATCTAAAGTCAAGTTGCTGTTTTTGACTTGTACTCTTTCTATACCGCCCACCATAGAAATTAAAGTTTATACAATCAATAATTTCAAACATTTACGTATATCATTTTAAAACAAGTGTAGAAATGGTGTATAACAATTAATAATCTCCGAATTTCAACGAATAAAAAAAAAATTTTTTCTACAATTCTTATGACCTTTGAGCATAACGAAAATGAGTGACACTATTTTTGCAGACGAAATGAAGGAGTATTCGATGCAATTGCAGGGATGTGCAGTTTTACATGTAACATAAATAAGTTAACAAAACTCTTTAATATAATTTCATTTATGATTACACAAATGAATATATCAGTGATAAATATTAGAAGTGAGTTGAATCAAGGTTAATACTCTTCTTTTTGTTAAGAAACTGGAAATTTTTAATATAGAGTGCGCCATTTTCTAACATTTTCACTTTACATATGATAAAAATTGTAATATATATACTTTTTCTAGAAGAAAACAGTATTAATGTGGGAAAATTTAAACATTTAATTCAAGAAGAACGTGCCCTGGTGTTAAAAATGTACAGATGAGGAAAAACTATTCGTGAAATAGCAAAATTATTTGGAAATCTTCGACTTCAATACTAAAAGTCATAAAAACATTTAAAATTGAAGGGATAATAACGCCAACCAAAAGACAAGAGCGCCATAAAATTACTACAAAGCGGGTTGATATATAATGCTACAAACCCTCTCTATTCAAATCTTGCCATGTCTGCCCTACGTATTCGAGCACTATTTAAAAATTAAGGTGAAAATGTACCATCGATACAAACAGTACGACGTCGTACATATAAGGAAAATAAACACTGCCGAATTGCAGTAAAGTACCGTTTGTAAGCAAGGCAAATATCAAAAATAGGATAAAGCTTTACTCTGATCATTATGCTTTTAAACCTTTAGAGTTTAAAATATAATATTATAGACTGACGGATCCATGATTCGCCTTAAATATAGTATGCACTAAATCTTCCCTAAAGTCGCTGGAAGAAAGAGTAATGATTTGGAAAATTGTGATTTTAGAAGAAAGCATTAACGCTGCGCTATATCTAAACCTGAAAGTGAAAGTTAATTGAGAAAGATTTTATTCTACAGCAGTATAACGCACCCATTCACAGGCTAAAATTGTCACAGACTATTTCTCCCTTAGAAAACCTATGGGTTCTTCTAAAAATAAGAATTGCAAAAGAGTTGCTACGGAATTTAGCTAGTTTAAAAATTTTAATCAAAAAAATATGGCTCAAATTTACTCCAAATGAATGTGGAAACTATGTCCACCATTATCTTCACGATTGGCTAATATATCTTTAAGAAAAAGTGAGCATCGTGTTTATAAATGTATAGTTTCGCATTTGTTAATTTATTTTTGAAACGCAAATTTTCAGTCGTTTAGGTACCTATTATAATTTTGATTTTTTTATGACTATTTCTGTTACGAATTATAACTATTTTATATTTTTGCTAGTTTATAATATACTATATTTTCTAGTTTTACATTTTATTTTCTGTTTCTGAGTTTAAAAATTACCTAAAATGACATGGTTTAAAGAAAATAAACCTTGTTAACTTACTTTTGGTACTATACCCTCTGTATTATATTATAATAATATATTTATTCAAAAAATATTCTATCAAAAACAATGACTTAACTAATCAACGATTCCGTGCCAAAAGAATTTTCATCGTCATTCAATTACTAGAAAATCAGGGCGGCCAAAAAGGCGCTTTAATAATAAATTTAATATATTGAAAAGTGTCTACTCGTATCATGACTTGGTCGCAAAACGACAATAGTTATTTATTATATTATGAAATATTGAGATTGAATTGTTTTCTATTTTTATGTGGAGATTGATATTATACAGGGTATATATACTACTTCGTTCACGCACTATAGGGATTCAAATGCTAAACCTTTAATGATTAATCGTTCGTTTTCCTAATCAAATTAGAGATAAACTGTAAATAAGTTTTACCTCTAGAGCTAGATCGCAAGTATCGCTTTCCATACAATTTATCATTACCAAACGGATACTTTGCATTATCGTGTTAGAAAAACATGTAACCTAAATAAACCATGTACGGAAAGAATTATTTTCCAGTCATGTTTATCCAGGTTACCATTTTCCGTTCATCTTTATTTGGTTCACATTTTACTTTTGTTTATTCTGGAAAGATCCTATCTTGTAGCTTGTAGGTAAAGCTGGTTTGCTAAAAACAATTTTTTCTACTACTAGTCAAATAGGTTATCTTTATAACTTAGCCAAGTCGCACGTGAAATGACGCATTTTAGACAAGTGGTAAATAATTTTTTCATTATATACTACTAGTTAATAATGAACATATTGATATTTTTCTATAGTTTTGCCACTATTTATAAGACAAATTTTGTTAAAAAACGATTCTGTATAACCAAGAGATGCTATTTAATTGCATTTAAAACGTTTTTTTAATATATTTATTTCATTTTAAACATTTATAAAATATTCGAATTAATTATGACAGGAGCGCTGCCGCTACCTCTTGTTAATTTGAGAAACCGCAATTTAATTCATTAACGCGAAAAATCACAAGTTTATTGAATGATTTCAGTAATTTAAGACGTAAAAATGTAAAACAATACTTTTGAATAACTTTGGTGATTTCTATCCATTACACTGGTCGACAGTGGTTTTGTTGCTCTGAATTTTTTATTAATTTTTGAAAGATTTTATGTAAAAAACACTAAGGGTAGCAATATTTTTTCCAAATTGGCTCTAGTTATTTATTTTTTTGATATTTTTATATTTGACTCAAAATTGCATTATTAATTTCAATGAAAAATTCGATTTGTTTTTGTAATATGAAAAGTTTATCAATAAAACACTGTTAATGACTTTGGTTATACTCAATTTATAAAAAAAAAATGTTTTAAATATTAACAATTCAGAAACTTTTTTTGAAAGATATGTTTGCATGCTCATATGCTCAAATCTGCACCGATTTCTTTAAAATCTTTGAAAACTTTTGTATTTTTTGACCTAGTTTCTACACCAAAAATCTAATCAACATTTCTTATACTTCATTACACTTTTAAATTAATTTTTAACACAGAATTTAATGCAAATAACGTTTTTAAAACAAAAATGCAAAATATGCAATAAACAATAATTTGCTAAACACAAACTGTACAACGAATATGGCTAAAAATTGACATGTGCATTACTCATAGCTGTATCAACTTTTTTTTTATTACAATTTTTATCTTATTTGGTAACTTACACCGTGGGAAATGCAAAGATTTCCAATATATTTTGAACATACCTCGTATATTACAATAACATAAAAACTAGAGCCAATATTGGCCAATTTTCGTTATATTCATAACTTTTACATTCTTGATCTTCAAAATTCAACGAAAAATTCAGGGCAACAAAAAAAATGCTTTTTTTGTAGACCTGTGTTATTTCAAACATAAAAAATCGGATGTGGCCATCACATAACTTTCCGAATATTAAAAGTAACTCCCAATTTACCTCGGATAGAAAAAACTAAATTACTAAATCTTATCAGAGCATCAGCAATAATCGTCAAAAACATTCAGGAAATCGAAATAATAAGCAAAAACAAAAATACAAATAAAAAAATATATAGTTATCACAAATAACTAAAATTTTATGTAAAAATGTTTTTTATTTATAGGCAATTTAGAAATTTCATAAAATTTTTTTTTTAATTTTTAATTTTTTTTTTATTTTAGAAAAAATTTTATAGAAAAAAAAGTTGTTGGTAATTTTACACGGATAATTTTTGTCATAATAAACTTTTACCTATTTCATTGCGTTTCGGAGTTATGATAGATTATGTTTTATCGCTTCAAGTAAACCCCCCGTTCCCCCATTACGATTTCATCCATTTTTAATAGGCTTTGTGCCACAACAGATAAAAACATAAATTTAAAATTTGGAGTGATTTCGTTACTTCGTTTGACTACTATCGTGTTCACAGACATACATACGCACACACACACACACACACACACCCATACACCTATACAGACATTTTTCAAAAATAATGGAAATGGTTTAAGGGAACATCAAAACATAAAAATTTTATAAAAAAATGGGGGGGGGTCAATTTTTTTTTTCAATTTCAGATTACAATACTTTTCTTACTAAGGAGTTCGGAAAGTAAAAACTCAGTGAACGACTTTCGAAAACTAAATTTGTCGACAACTACAACTGTCAAATCAACAAAACAAAACAAAATTGTCATTTGAAATAAATATTTTAAATTAGCAAAGTTTTCTATTAACATGAATTTAAAAAAAATGGTAATAAATCTAGTAGTGGAAAAAATCGTATATAAACCACGGTTGTGAAGACCATTTAGCCTACGCGCCGCGCCTTACATCGCTCGGTGCTTCGCACCTCAGAATATAATCTTGGCGCTAAAGGTACGGTTTGCTAACAACTGCACAAGCAGCACGGCTTAACCTTGGCTAACTGCTCTTATGCAATATCTGTTACGTGTGTTGCTAGACGATGCAATTGAAGCGCTGCACCTCCCAATAGGTATTGCACTTGCAGTTGACGCCGGCCGTAACTACTCTGCAGCTGCAGTTTCTAGCAAGACTGGGGTACAATTGCAGCGCAGTACTTCCCATTAGGTATTGCAATCGCACTTGACGCGGCCGTAACTGCTCTGCTGCTGCAGTTTCTAGCAAAACGTACCTTAAGGCTATAATGCTTATGTTCACAATCTTGGCCTATAATATACTATTTTACGTACTAATTTATAAGTTATATTATAAATTATTATTATTATTATAAGTTAAAAAGCCTATATTTTGGTACCTCTCTGTAAATTCCTATTATACGTATAAAAGAAATGAAGCATCTTTGCTTTTTACAACAGGTGCAAATATTTTTATGGTGTTTCTATTGCTACACATCACATCAAGATATTGATATAAATTTTGATAAAAGCACTGGTGGAAATGTTAATCGTGGGACAGGGGCATTACAGTCGATGCGAATCGTACATTTTGAACCATTTAGTTTTAATAATGGTTACAGTGAATTGAATAATAGTTAAAAAAATTCACGGTCTGTATAATCACACTTTAAAATAGTTCTTCCGATATTTAAAATTTGATTTTCAAACAAGTGAATATTGGCTGACGATGACGTGTAAACGAAAACTTTTTTCTATTATTTTCAATATAATTCATAATCTTAGTATATTACTTGTTGGACAATATTCAACCTTTGTATGCTTTTCTAGCATTCTATTCTTTAAAGGTTACATCTATCCGCTTTTTATCGTAGAGTCAACCTTTTTTTTTCCTGAAAAAAATCATAAGTAACGATCGCATCCAATTGTCAATACAACTAGCGCGGAGTGATGTTTTTAATACTCGGCCAGCGATTATTTCAGAAACTATTAAATACACCAAATAGTGCAAATAAGCGCACAACTGGAAGAATTGCTTTGGGCGTCGGTACAAGCCATAAATTTGCTTAGCTGCTCAATTCAATGCTTTCGTTTTGTAATTAATTCGTTAATAACATATTGCGATATAAAATGGCTCATTTTTGAACATCCTTAATGACTCAAGTATTTAAAACAAAAATATACCACGGTGACGTTTTTGGAAAAGAATTTAACGCTCTACAAAATTGTTTATTTACAATTTTACTCAATTTTGAATAGTTTTCCCAAGAGAGACGTTGAAAGAGCATGCGGCGTAAGTTTTTATGAATATTTTTCGTTTTCAATTGTTTATTCAAAGAACATAATATAGCATTTTTTCCTACAAAATTGTCATTTTCTTTGGATTGCCAATATCAAACTAATTTCCAAATTTGAATGTGTACAATTTAGGAACCTCTCAACTATAATAAAACTAGTACACAACTACACAAATAAAATAATAAGGAATTCTATATGCATTATCAACTGTGGCTGCATGTTATTGAAAATAAATAAAGAAATTAAAGGGTCTGTATAGTTGTTGTTAATATGACCTATGATGGTGTCAGTATTTTTGGTTAAACTGGCAGACCACCTGCAAGAAATCTTAAAACTAGCATGAGTAAATTCTTTGGATCACTTTAAATTTTAAAGCATGTGTAGTTAAAATATTTTAGATTTTGAAAATTAGATCGAGGGTGAATTGGTGTAGAATGTATCATGATTACCTTTGCTTTTATTTAAACCTTCCGCATATATTATTTGTTTATTTAACATTTTTGATTTTGCAAAAATTAAAATGGTCAGTAAAACTTAAATGTTTGCATTAATTAATACTAATAATAACGGATGAGTGTTGACTGTTGAGTGACTGGTGACTGAAGAAGTGAAATCCATGAACATGATGATAATCTATAATCGAATTTGTATTGCTAACCAATTTACTAAATGTTTTTTATATGTACATGATATTATATTTATGTACTTTTAACTGTCAATAAATAAAACAATGAGCAAACTAAAATGATCCATTTTCAAAAATAAAAATTTTACAGCAGAAAAAGGACTTCCTTTATTAATATTTTATGAATTCAGAGCCAGTTTTTTTTTTAATCGTCCTGGTTCATTTTAATTGTCATTTAGCAATAAATATTTCGTTCCATTCGCCGTAGGTATCCCTCACAATAAGACAAATTCCTATCTAGAGATTCTATATTGAACAAAGCACCTTTTATATGAAAAAATCAGCCGTTCTCAAATAATTTATTTCGAGAATTTAAAAATAGTTTAAATTTTGAAAATAGTACTATTACTAAAATATTCTTACCTAAACGTTGTAACATTTTACTGCATTTTCGCATGGTGGTTGTATTTCTTTGGTTTATTTGTGAAATACAGCTTAAAATTAAGTGAAGGGATAGATCTTAATTCCATTATAATATATAATATTTACACTACAGGAAGTTTATATATACACGTATAGCACATAATGTAAATTAAACTAGTTATACTCAAGTGGCGGACCATTTTGAACTGAAACGGCGAAGGCAGCTTGATGCTGCCGGAATCAGAAAAACTGGAGCTTTTATAGAAAGCGCGCAGGCGTCTTCATTAGTTTTACACTTATAAAATTATTATTATGTGCTTGTTTGATTTATTTTAAATCAATTCTTTTGAAATTTGTATAGTTGTTTAGAAATTTTCCATTTCTTGAATTTTAACATACCAACCATGGAAAGCCAGCAGTAGGCGTCACTTATTGTGATCATCTCAGTTTATTGAATTTTCAATCTGCTATAAGTTATTTCAATTATTACCAATATTGCAAGAAATTATATTATTATACAGAGAAAGAAAATATAAAAAATTTTATAACAAGCACAATTTATTTCTTATTGGAAATTCCGTATATTTAATAAAATGTTGTGTACCTAAACATATTTTATTAATAAAAACAACTTCATATAATATGTATGTATGAATTTATACACAGGATGTTCCTTAATGCCATCAGGATACTTCAGCGGATTCCTCAACTTATTCTGACACTAAAACTTCTTATAAGGATGCATCTAACTGTTTTATAGCCGAACTTCACAAGTCGCTAATATCAAAGATCAGGGAGACCCAAAATAAGGCACTAAAAGAAAGAATAATTACGGTTAGAGTTTATGGGTCCGAAAAATTATATCGCGTGCTTTCTAGCACCCACGAGATACGAGACACGACGCAGCCCTAACTTCATGAAAAACCACGAAAAAATTTTTTTTATATATTTAGAAAGTGCTTAATTCAGTGAAGACAGAAAAATAAATTTGAAGTCGATCGGTAAATTGCTCTTTAAAAAAGTTTAAATATTATTGAAAAAATTATTAGACAATTTGTATTCTAATTTATTTTTTCTTAGTCATTCTTAATCTAAAAAAAATTAGAATCACCACGTTATTACTCTTTCAGAAAAAAATTCCAAAATATTTGTTAGATATAAGTAGTTTTTGATAAAATTTAACTTGTCATTCGCAACCCAGGAATAGAAAAAAACGAGAAGAAAAAGCGATATAAATCTTCCGTCTCATAAATGTTAACTTTAATATGATTCTTTTATGAGGGGAATATATCGTAATTGTTTTACGAATACGATTCCTAAACAAATTGTTTCTTACGCATATCGTAATTTTTGATTCTTGTGTTTTAAGATAGAGCGAATTGGGATTGAGAGCAAATTTTAAATTTGCGGAACGGAAATTTTAAATCAATTCTTTTGAAATTTGTATAGTTGTTTAGAAATTTTCCATTTCTTGAATTTCTTGAATTTTAACATACCAACCAATGCAATGTATGCAGATACATTGAGCACTTATTTTATAATTTCTATCTTTCAAGTAATTTTTACACCACCTACGAAAACATAACGATAAGGGAGAACAATTTTAATAATTGACACCAGCGGTGGCACGTTAAAAAAGGCAAGAAAAGTTTAACTTCCCCTTGACATTCTGGACTATTAAACTATTAGAATTTTCCAAAAAGTTAAGAGAAGTTTTTTGTATCGTGGGATCGATCAAAAATAGATACTTTTGCTACAATAAGTATCCAGAACATTTGGCAATGCTGCAGCAGAAGCATCATTCCGATCATAGAAAATGCATATGAAGATGGTTTAGCCATCATATAAACCGTAAGGTTGTTCTGTACTTCAGATGGTTTCGAAATTATTTCTAAGAGATTTCTTATCATTAGGCACAGATTAACTTCCAGTAACCAGGCGCTACCTATAGCCTGTCCTATGTTTTTTTGTGGGGATTTGTAGCTGCAGGATCAGCTTGGACCTCTTATAACCTATTGGTATAAGGTATACTATATCGATATATTGGAACAACAATTGATTCAAAAATCATTTTTTTAAATTGCGGGGCTGGCCATAAATGCTGCTCTCTTTCTATCTCGACTTTATTTTTGAATATATTATGAAAATGATTTTCTGGAACAATGTAGAACAAACCTAGAACAACCAGGAACAATTTTCAAAAATGGAAAAACAATCTCGTCCAAATGCAAATTATATTGAAAATGGATATCGGGATTGTGGAACGCTCAAGAAAACAAACTACCCAGGTAGCACCCGTTCGTATATTAAACGTATATTTGTGGAAAATTTCGGATATTTTTGGTATACGTCTAATATTGGTGTATTTAATATACGTATATAGTATACCATTTATACAATAAAACTTTAAATAACAAGTTAAATTCAATAATATAATCAAATTATATTTTTAAGCTTTCGACGACCTTTATCGTCTTCTTCAGAAATTTATTTAAAGTTTTATTGTTTAATTTCTCACAAGTTAAGATTTATATATTTATATACCATTTATATACTATCCTTAAAATATTCGTATATTATACGATGCTCATAAACTAAATAACTACTTATATTTTAAAGATAGAATTTTGATCTTTGAAACACGTTTAATAGATGTATGCAGTATACGTATAATATATGTGAAAAGTATACGTATAATTATTCGTCTACAACAGCACATTATCACGTATAGTCAACGTTTTTATTATACGATTTATTTACGTTCGATTTTTACGATAACGATATGTACCTATATGAAATACATAAATTATACGTAAAAAATTATATGTCTACAAATTAGTTTACGACCACCACATTTTCACGTACAATATACGTTGTTATTATACGCTTTATTAACGTATTATTTTTACGGATAATATACGTGGGGCCAATACGTACATTATACGTAAAGAAATATACGTCTGCATTATAGTCTACGACCATTACATTAGCACGTATAATCTACGTTGCTTTTATATGATTTATTTGCGCACTACTTTTGCGGATAATATACATAAAGCAAATACGTATATTATACGAAAGAGAATATACGTTTACATATTGGTCTATCGCCGTAAAGTTAACACGTATATTCCACGTTTTTAATATATATTTAATTTACGTACTAGTTTTTCGGATAAAATACGTGGGTCAAACACGTACATTATACGTAAAAATTATACATTTAGATATTGGTCTACTTCCACGAAATAAGCACGTATATTCCACGTTGTTATTCTACGCATTATTTACGTATTACTTCTACGGATAATATACATAAAGCAAATACGTATACTATACGAAAAATATTTATACGTTTACATATTGGTTTATCGCCGCAAAATTAGCACTTATATTCCACGTTTGTGTTATATGTTTAATTTACGTATTACTTTAGGTATAACATACGTGGGTCAAATACGTACATTATACGTAAAAAATATACGTTTAAATATTAGACTACAGTCGCGGCATTAATACGTATAATCCATGTTGTTATTATACGCTTTATTTAGGTATTACCTTTATCGATAAAATTCATAAAGCAAATACGTATATTATACATATAAAGCAATGTACGTCTACATATAAGTCTAAGGCCGCGAAATTCGCACGTATAATCTACATATGTATTATACAGTTTATTTACATATTACTTTTACTGAAAAAATACGTGGTTTAAATACGTAGATAATATGTATAAAATATACGAATAAATATTGGTCTTAAGATATTACTTGAAACAAGGTAGAATTTTGAGGTAAAACATTCGTGTCGTAGATGTATATTATACTTATTTGTATAAATTAACCATTTATAAAGCACTATATTTTTATCTACGATTTATATTGATATACTATGTTTCATATTATTATAAATATAAATACTATGGGTCATTCCATATCAAGTGGTCCAACCCTATGGTTTGACCATTCTAAAAAAAATTGATTTTTTTTGTGTAAACATCCTAACATATTAGTAGTACTAAATGATCATTATTTCAATTTTATTGTCTTCTGTTTTTGTGTGAGAGCCATTTTTGCTTTGCAATATGCGGCATATTTTGCAATTTTAAGGGTTTACGGCAACCAAAATATTTCAGCTATTATTTGTCCTATCAAGATGAAACAAAAGAGAAATTGTTTAAAAAGAAACAGACTACAATATTTCTTATTACATATTTTTACCTAAAAGCAATCCTAAAAGGTAAAATTGCAACCTCAATTCTTATCTAATTTTATAAAAAAATGATATTTTTAAAGAGAAGTTTATGCATGAAGGGAGAATATCTCAAAGTTAAATTCTTTTTTACAAAGAGATGATAAGTAGTTGAAATCACACACCAAATATTAACCCTAAGATTTACTCCCTTTTTCTTCTAAAAATTTTCAAAGTTTGAAAATTTTAATCAAAAGGCAAATTTTGGCACTAAATATCGCTGGTGGGGGACCAGATAAAAATCTGAAATTTCTTATCAGAACAGTACTATATGATGGCATTACTCAAAAAAAAATTTGAGTTTTAGATTTGCCTACAAGCCGAGATATAGCAATCACAAAATGTTAAAAAATGTACACGTTTCAGTGAACGTATAAATGCTTTTTTTTTCAAGGACGGTATTGTTCGGACACAGATGATATGCATATACATTAGGGTGGTCCTCAGTGTTATGGGTAAAAGTTTTTTTTTGAAATTTGATGCTCCCACCCACTAAAATTATTCCTTTTGATGTTTCATCATATCAGAAAAAAAATAGAAGGAATTCAGCAATGTTTCGTAGTCGCCCAACACATTCAAACTTCTAAAAAGTTAAAAAAACATTACAAAAAAAAATTTTAATGTTTTGGGCGACCATTAAACTTTGCTGGATGGCTTCTATTTTTTTTCTGACGTGATAAAACACCTAAAGAAATAATTTTAGTGGGCGGGAGCATCGAATTTCAAAAAAAAAAATTTACCCATAACACTAAGGACCACCCTAATATACATATGTACATATGTTCTTCTAGCATAAGGTCTATTGTAATAGCCACATAGGAAGGTTGTGTTTTTGTACTTAAGGCGTTGAAAGTTTGAAAAATGAAATGGCAAAGATTGTCATAAAAGTGTGTATGGTCCAGTGTCACGAGATATCAAATTAATTAGTGAATTAAGTGAAGAAAATCAAATTTGCTTACTTAAGAACAGATGAAACTGTCGTAAATATTCATATTTTGACCCCATAAGACATGCTCAACTTTTGCAATGAAAACCTTCCAGGAATTAAATATATTTATGTAAAAAGTGAGGAAGTGGTCCCGAACGGAATTAATCTGAAAAAGCGTTTTGATAACTGCTTGCCTGTTCCTAAAACAAGATCGTATCATAAATATGTTCCGATGAACGATATAATGATAAGGTGTTATCACACTTCACTTTCTGAGGTCTTTGATGAGGTGCAGGTGTCAAAAACCTATCCAAAAACAAAAAATCAATTAGCTCTTTAACATCACAGCTAGTTGAAGAATAGTTTCTTATTTACTGACACATTTTATGAAAATATACCTACACTTCTTCTTTTATTTATTTCAGTTTTCGTACCTTTTTTATGTATTCTGTAATATAAATTGATTTTATATAGTATAAAATTATTCATTTCTTTGACATTTTAGGATTGTTATATCTCGGCTTGTAATCAAATCTAAAACTCAAAATTTTTTTTGCGTAATGCCATTATGTAGTACTATTATGACAAGAAATTTCAGATTTTTGTCTGGTCTCCCACCAGCGATATTTAGTGCCAAAGTTCGCCGTTTGGTTAAAATTTTCAAACTTTGAAAATTTTTAGAAGAAAAAGGGAGTAAATCTTAGGGTTCATATTTGGTGTGTGATTTCAACTACTTATCATCTCTTTGTAAAAAAAAATGTAACTTTGAAATATTCTCCCTTCATGCATAAACTTCCCTTTAAAAATATCATTTTTTTATAAAACTAGATAAAAACTGATGCTGCAATTTTACCCTTTAGGATTGCTTTTAGGTAAAAATATGTAATAAGGAATATTGTAGTCTGTTTCTTTTTAAACAATTTCTTTTTTGTTTCATCTTGATAGGACAAATAATAGCTGAAATATTTCGGTTGCCGTAAACCCTTAAAATTGCAAAATATGCCCCATATTGCAAAGCAAAAATGGCTCTCACACATAAAAAAAAGACAATAAAATTGAAATAATGGTCATTTAGTACTACTAATATGTTAGGATGTTTAGACAAAAAAAATCAATTTTTTTTAGAATGGTCAAACCATAGGGTTGGGCCACTTGATATGGAATGACCCTTATACATAGTTTTTTATTTATAAATATACTTTGACTTTTGTTTTTGAATTTTGATTTGATTTAAGAATTTTGATCTTGGAAATACGTTTAGTAGATGTATACAAAATACGTATATCATATGTTAAAAATATACGTCGAGACATTAGTCTACAACCACCACATTAGTTTGTATACTCTACGTTTTTGTTATACGCTTTATTTTCTTTCTACTTTTACAAATAATATACGTGAAGCAAATACGTTCATTATACGTAAAACAATATACATCTACGTATTTAGTTTACGGCCGCGAAATTATTTAGCACGTATAATCTACGTTTAATAAGTATAATAATGTATATAAAACGTATAAATGTATTATATAAAATTTTATTAGTGTTACGGATGATTTTTGTTTTAGCAACTTTGATAGAAATTGGGCGGAGAAAAAATTTGTACATATTTATAATGTCCACTCTTTCGTTTCATTTGAACAATAAGCGCAAAATCAAAAAACTAAACTTGCTATTTTATTTTATTTTAGAAAACATAGATAGAAATAGAGTAAAATAGTAAATTAAATTTTATCAAAATAAATTCCTTCATTCTTGGCTGTACTACAAGTTAAAAATAAAATACAAAGGGCTCGAACTGGAACCTGGTTTAATCATTATAAACAAAATTTTCAGCAGGAGCAAATTAAATATTTATTATGTGTGCCGCAAAGACACTAAACATGAAAATTTGATTCTCTCGGAAATTAAATATTACATATTATATAAAAGTGGTTATGGAATATTTCCCATCCTTCATTAAAAATATTAACGTGAATACAGCCTATGAATACAATAACCAAATATAATATCATTTTTAAATTACCACGTGTTTTATTGCAGTAGCCGATGAATCTATATTTACAATTTTATTCTAAGGGCCGGTATTTCAGTTGTGGTTTAAACTACAATCCGAGTTTAAACTCCGTTTATATTGATATCTGACCAATCAGGTAGCCATAAACGTAAGTTAATCTTTGAACGTAGTTTAACTAGAAACTGAAATACTGGACCTTATTTAATTTAATAAATATGTATAGGTATTTTTCTTCAAAACTTCAAAAATTATCTCGTAAAAAATGGTTGCAAGTTACCACGTGCGAATTTGCAGGTTAACACAACTATCAAAATTGTGGGGCACCTTTTAAATTGTCGATATTATGGAAACAGTTAAATATTTTCTGAAAACAACCATGGCACTGTCTTCCTAGTAAAAAAACTGTGTTGTTTTAATGTTTTAGTGAATCCAAAAATGCTAAATATAACTACAATGCGGCCTTGATTAAATCATCGAAATTTTCGACAACTTCAATGCTTTAAACAAATTTTACCTTCAAATTATACGCTAAATTCAAATGTATCAAAATTCTTCAAAGAATTGGTAATTTACATTGAAATTCAATTCAAAATCTGAAATAATTAAGACTTTTAGGGCCAATCCCACCAGACAAAAAAAATCGAGTTTTAGGCAAAACTTGTTATATTACCTTGGTAAGGGGACGTTCATTAATTACGTGAAGCAAATTTAACGATTTTTAGACCCCCCCTCCCCCCTTGGTGAGATGTTGTGAGTTTTGGCTTGACCCTCTCCCCCCCCTCATAATCTCACGTGAGATTTTTGAAAATGTGTATTTTTAGCGTAAATACATTAATATGTGCTTGATTACGTAGGATTTATTTAAAAAACATAATTTGCTTAATTATTTTTATTTAAGACTAGTTAAGGAAAAAAATTATGTGATATTTGACGAGACCCCCCCTCTTCCCCACGTGAGATTGGGTGAGATTTTGTTCGACCCCCCCCCCTAAAAGCCTCACGTAATTAATGGACGCCTCTTAACACATGCTAAATTTGTTATTTTAATCTAAGTTTTGTCAAAAACTCGATTTTTTTTTACTGGTGGGATTGGCTCTTATACGTATATTGCGGCTATAAGCGAAATATTTTGATGTTATTGTAACTCAAAAACGGTACGTTTCTGAAAACTTTTGTTTTACACTTTCTTGTTTGCAATGAATAGTACTACATACATATGTAATCAAGGTAAAATTTACTATTAGCTCATAAAGGTTGCCGAAAATATCGATGATAGTAATAATCTAACTTATGTCACAACCATCTGAATCAAGCAGAGACAATTGTCCTCCCAAATTATTAATCAACAACACAGGTGCAACAAAGACACACTTCTATGAATGTATCGTAATTGTTTCAGTTTTGACACATCGAAAATTGCGCAAACTTCATTTTTTTTTTTTGTGATTACGACTATATTAATTTAATAAAATATTGCTGTTATATTTTGTATTTTTGGATTTACTAAAACATTAAAACAAGACAGATTTTTACTAGGACCACCATACCACGGTTGTTTTCAAAAAATATTTAACTGTTTCTATAATAACGACATTTTAAAAGGTGCCCCATTATTATGTACGTTAGATTAACCCAGATATATCTGAGTGTTAAATTCAAAAAATAATCTGGTAAAAAATGGTTTCAAGTTACCACGTGCGAATTTGCAGGTTATCCCAACTATGCATAATATCTATTAAAGCAGTTTGAGTTTAATATAGTTTATAATGCAGAATTTATATTGGATTAATGCCCGTATTCACCAACTACAAATAGCACTATTTGTCCAATAAAATGACATTATTACAATGCAAAACAATGCAAAATCTTGTTTTTATTGGTAATCGGTAGAAAAGTCTAAGGAAAAATAGTCTACGGTAAATTGGTATAGGTAAAAAGGTCTACGAAAAAAAGTCTATGGGTAAAATCAGTGATTTTCTATAGTATAGATACCAAGACATACGTCAATTGTGTTCTTTACATATCAACGACAAATTATTTTCGGACATCTCTTTCTACTCTGTCTAAATTTTTAATATTTTCTTCAGTTGTCTCTCTCTACAAACCTCAACCAATACCAGACGGCCATATTAGGTGGCAATATTTTAAATTTTGACAGCTATTTGTTAAAAATTGTTAAAATATGGAAATATTTTTATTATATTATTAAAATAAATTTTTTACAATTATTAATATAGCTTTTATACAGTTTTCAGAAAGAATATAAAGTGGTAACTAAATCAACGCATTATTTAATTTCAAAATTTTTTAAATTTCAAATTCTAATTTAGTACATAGTATCAAGATTTATATTTGTACAAAAATGCTTTTATTTCTGTGCAATTAGTGGATTTTTGATGAGTGGACCTTGCCGACTCCGTTGATTAATAATGTGAAATGAAACTTAATAGTTATTATTTTTATATTAATAATAAATTTATTTTAACTACATCAAAGATTATAAATATAAATAAATTACAATTATATTATCTAGATATCGGTGCAGGTTTTTGATGCACTAACAAAATTTTAAATTGGTACTTCTTTATGATTGCTGGTATTTTACACGATTTGTTGAAAGAAAGAAATTGGTATTTCTTTGCGATTTTAAATTCAAAAATGTATAAAATATGTACATAACCTTCAAAAACTTATAATGGCAGCTAACAAAAACGTAATTCCACAGTTGTTCCATACTAATACGAGCAAATCGAGGCTACAAAAGAGATAACTGCTATCTAACTAAAGTAGTAGAAAGAGATGGACACACGGAAAAAAAATTTTTGTTAAAAGAACTACAATTGCAGTTCAATCTACTACAATAAATTGTAAATATAGTGACAACACCAAACATAAGTAAAGTTTACACGTCAATTGTTGTAAAATGTCTGCAGTACAGCTTACTACAATTGTTGTTAAATTTTAACAACATTGTGATATGAAGTACTTAAATTTTGTTGTTCTAATAACTTGTGCTTAAGTCCATAGTACTAATGGTGATGTTGTTTTAACAACTGTAGGTGTAGTTAATTTTACGTTTACTGTGTAGTAAATATTGCTACTATTCAGTACAATTCACTCTTGGTGCTCTTGTTACTTGCACAACATTGTTAAGTAATGTTAACGACCTCGAAAGTTAATTCTACTACAAATTTGCTGCTATTTTTACATAATATTGGTGTTGCTAGATTTGGATTATAAATTAATTAGAACTACTACAATTCTGTAGTCGCGGACTTAAAAGATCATAAGTATTGTATACTTATGACCTTTTAAGTGCCGACCACAGAATTATTATGTGGCTTTGACAACAAATGGCAATTGTAATACATTTATTAAATTAAATTGATTTAAACATTTTTATAATTATAATAAGGTAATAAATTACTTCCGTTGAAGCGAAAAACCACTTTGAACTTCAGTTTTTGAGGGCTTCCAATGACATCCAGAGTTTTTAGAATTTACGGCTGCAGATCCAAGAAGAATAGTAACGCCAGTACTTCAATATTACCTACAAAATTTATTATATAATAAAACAAGAGATTATATGATATCTATAAGCAATACTTACCGTTAATAATTTTTGGTTTTCATTAATTGCTAAATAGATTTGTGTCTTGAAACGATTTTGCAAAATGAACTAATTTAGTTTTTATCTCGGACTATTCAGTAAAAAGTGAATTATACTGGTTATTTTTGTATTTGTGTTGCAAATCTGTATCCAGTTGAAAAAAACATGTTTTTATTAATTTGCAGTTGTTAATTAAAATAAAAATGTAGTATAAAACCATTACATTAAAAAAATTATTGAATATTTACCTTTAAAGGAATTTATTAGGTATTAAGTCATGTCCCATTCAGTTAAAATGTCTTGAACGCAGTCACTATAATTTTTTTGCACTTCATTTCAAAATATTTGCTACTTCTCAGTTCACATACTAGTACTGTTGTTCAAACATAAATGAAGGACGAATAAAACATTCTGCATATTCGTCAAAGCGTGATTCAATTATAGAAACTGTAAGATTGCAAAACGTCAGAGCTGCAATATTGTGTTACATATGTACTTATTATACGGGTCAAATTGTACTACAATTGATGTGTACTTTTTACTTATCTTATTGTTACATCAAAATCAACTATTTTGAGCGATAAAACAACAACGCTCTCGAGTTAAAAGTACAACAAAATGGTAAAATTAACTACATGCATCGAACAACAATGCTTAAGTGCATTTTACAGCTGATTTAGTATAAACAGCATGCGGGGTGCGTTTAATTTAACTGCAATTGTTGTTCATATGACCACAATTATTTTACTACATGAAAAATGTTAATATAACAATATCTTTTTTTTGCGTGCAGATAAACATATGGCGCGTAGTCCTAAGAACACTGCTCTTTAAGGCAGGTATACGGCTTTTGGTATCTATAATATAGAAAATCACTGGGTAAAATGGTCTAGGTAAAATGGTCTAGGTAAAATAGTCTGGGTAAAATAGTCTAGGTAAAAAAGTCTATATTTCCATCCAAAGATTTGGAACAAGCATGCGATGAAACAAAATTAAATCAAGATAGGATTGTAATTCAAACAAATTAAAAAAATCTGCTGTATACGCGAACATGCAGAGAAAACTGAAAGCGCTTTGCGAGGAATATCGGAATGGTACTCGTACTAGTACCGAATTTATTCGTACTTTTGGTCATGCTACATATTACGTTTCAAGTAGCGTTCTCAGCCAATTAACGTGACACAACATAGCATAGCATAGCTTAGCACAGAAGTTAAAATACACTGAAAATTATGTGTGTGTTCAAATTGACAAATAACCAATTTGGCATAACATAACATAACAAAGCATTACCGACTTTAGGTATATTATGAATTTACCTATTATACCAACGAATTAATAGGTAGGCGCTGGTAGAAATTGAAAGTAAACGTCAGAAAGTAATAATAATTTGTATTGTACCATAGTTAGTACAATTATCGCGAATTTATTATTATATAATTAGTTAATTTTAGGGCCGATCTTTTCACTTTCAAGTAAACCCCAAGTAAGTTTTAATCGACCAGTAAGCTACTTTTCGGTCTTTTCAACTACTAGTAAAATTTAGTAGCCTAATAAATCAGCTTACTGGCTAGTAAAGTTATTAGCACCTTCAACAGGCCTGTAAATATTTATTAGCATGATAAACTTAGCGGACAAAAAACGAACTTGTGATTATGTTTACTAAAATTTTAAATCATAATGACGGTTTTAATATTTTCATTTTTGAATGAATTTTGAATTTTGAAAATAATATTCAATAGAGTTGTGCTGGTTCCACCAGCTCTGAATAAATACTTTAATGTCGGTTAGTTGAAATTTATCACGGTTAAATAAAATGAAGTGTTCCACCAAATGTTTAATCGTGGTTAAAGCAAGTTAACCAGTCCTCAAACTAATTAACCAATTTTGGCTGGCTAGAAAAGTTTAATCACTGTTAATGCCCAATGCATACGGATTGGGTCTGCGCGAAGAAAAAAAGCGTGTTATGTGTTTGAAAAAGTGGTTTTAAAAGCGATCATTTGTTATTATTTACAATAATCATATTTACAATAATATTCTATCTTCAGCAGATGATGAAGATCTAGATATAAATTATAGTAGACCGCGAGTGTTAAATTCAAGAATTAATTATCATGAAATAGACGACGATTTTGAATATTTTCGACGTTTTTATCTACAAAAATATTTTTATAATTATTTAAACTATAGTAATAAAATTTATTTTAATAATGATTGATTATTTAATAATTCGGTTTGCAATTTTTCATTATTAACCTTTGGGCTAATCTTAGGTGTACGTATTTCTTTAAATCTTTAACTTTCTTTAACTTAGCAGTCCTCTTTTTCTCAGCTGCTTCCATCTTGGCTTCCATGGTATCGAATTGCAGCTTCTAGAAACATTTCTAGAACCATCCCAACCATATAAAATATTTATATTTTAAAAATTATATTTTAGTATTTACTTACTAGTAGGTACTTATAGTAATTACTTATTAGTAAAAAAAATTACTAAATATGAATATTTTATATCATTTGGATAGTTTTCAAGTTACCTTACAACTTGACCAAATTAAAATGACACTTCACCTGTCAGGTTTCATATTTAAGTTTAAGTTAATCTGATCTACTAGTTCAAATCAAATAATTGTTGATCGCGAATTTAAAGAACTGTAATTGATCTTTTAGAAGTGTTTTAAATTATGGACAAGCTACGGTTGGTCGGGAAGCATTTGCCGTGGAAAATTCATTTTGTTTAAAAATTGACTTAAATCGTTCTTCTCCGGACCTCTTCATATGCGATTCTTGTGTAAATTTATTTTTAGATAAATATTTTAATGTTTTAATCAAAGCTGATGTTAACAAAAGGAATGAAGACAATAAATCAAAATTGGTTAATGAAGTGAAAAGTAAAACAAATAATAATTCAAAAGATAAAAATAAATTAAAGGAAATTTCTCACAATTAACATATGGCGTTTTATTTCATGTAACTACTTATATATTAATAATAAAATAATTTCAAATATTAACACATATAGCATTTGATTACACCTAATTTAGTTCCAAGGTTCCAACTCTATCAAACAGGTGGCGCAAATTTTCTTGCTACGAAATTTCTATTGTAATAGGCCTAAGCTGTACGTATTATCATATCTATAGTATTTGCGAATAGTCAGTCTAGGTTGCCCTTTCATACTTGATGGATGCAAACTGGCTCGCTACGCCCATTATGGCGGAAAATAATTGTTGGAAAGTAAACCGGTGGAAATTAAATTTTGATTTCGATAAATTATGGTTCGAAAATTTGACCGATTAGTTACCACCCAACCCCGGTGAAGTTTCAATAGTGATGTTAGTTGTATCAAACCCAATAGCGCTACCGTAGGTTGATGATGAAATTTTGGGAAAATTTGGAAAATTGTTTATTTCACTTCTAACAAAGGATTTATTCTTAAACAACCATTAAAACGGGACGCCAACTCTCAAAGAAGCGGGAATTCATGAAAATGGAATTACAACTTGGACTTTGGTAAAAACCATCACGGAACTTGCAGTACCGGGGCATTGATTGTGACCCCTTCACCGATGTAACATCTATATTAAGGTAACAACTTAACTTTTGTTTTCTGACTTGACAACCTAATAATTGTGCCTCACTCGGAAACAACAATAGTGCCACTTAATAGTTGTTGTATGTTTATAAACTTGTTTTAATTCCAACGAAAATGTTTTCGAATTTAACTACGTCATCTCATTACTCACTCCGGTGAAATTTTTGTGTGCTAACTTACATTTTTAATTGCTAATATTATCTGACAATCCTACCAATTCTATCCAGAGTAGATACAACAAAATTATAGGAAAATCACACAAAAACGGCTACTTAGGTGACATCACGAAGAAACCTCTAAATAAATACAACTCCTTGTTCCCTCGCGCTTATGGTCTAACCAAAGCCTACAAGAATGGAATTCCTTTGAGACCGGCCATTAGCTGTGTGGACTCTCCTTCAATCCCACTGGCTAAAATTATCAATAATATTCTAAAAAATTGAAGCCTAGGCTTCGAGGCTATGTTTTGAGACATTGCCGTTAGGTTTTACGTGAATACGTCGTCCAAGGATACTCGTTTTCGCCCAGGTCTACAGATCGGATAACATATAAGATGATACGTTGATCCGATGATCCGTTGATACAATTGTTCCTTATAGAAGATTATCCAAAAGATTTATTATTGTTTAACCTTTTCGCTCCGGGGATTTTTCCTTTAAAATTGACCTCTCATTTTAGCTGCATTTCATGACTTAAATGAATGAACTTCTTATGACAAGTCGCCACTCGGAATGCTGGTCCATATATGGACCACTCCCGGAGCGAAAAGGTTAATAAGAAATTATAATAAAACAAGGTGGAACTCGGATTACCGTAATTCTTAAGCTTCTATACAGTTACCTCTTCTGGCTGAACTTAAAATATAGCTGGAGTAACTGCGGGTTTAACTTGAGAAAAGTAAAATTCGGAAGACTGCTGTTCTTTGGGCTTTATATAACCTTTAACTTTAAAACTTTAAAAATATGGCGCGTAATATTTTCCGCTATATTGTCTTTAATTAAATATGAATATCAATAGTGAGCTATAGGATACAAATAAATCTTATTATATGGATTTCGCAATCCTATACAGTTAAATGTTGTAAAAAATTATTAATGATTGAATGTGCTTACTGTTCATTAATCCGAAAAATATACAAATTAAGTGAATTAGTTTGCGACACGTATGGCATAGACAATTAATGAACAGTAAGCACTTTCAATCATTAATAATTTTTTACAACAGTTAATTGTATAGGATTGCGAAATCCATATAATAAGATTTATTTGTATCCTTTAGCTCACTATTGATATTCATATTTAATTGTATTTTCAAAAGCTAATAATTTTAATTAATTATATTGTCTTTAGTTCTCCTTACTTTTGTGCAAACACTGTTACCATCAATTTTCAATATAATTATTGTGAACCCTTCCCGAATAATTTTTTTGGCTTTAATTTAAGTTCAGATAATTTGTATTTAATCCGAACTTAATCTCTTAATCAAATAATTTTTTTAAACCGAAAAATTTCAGTATATAAACGAAACTAATAATCAATTCTTCAGGTTTTGAGTTTTCCCTTGGCATCTCAAAATTACTTGATAATTTCTGTTGTTTTTGTGATGTTTGTTAGCAACAAACAGCGTTACACGGTACTTTTCGTTACATATTTTTATAAAATTTCTGAACATGCTACCAATATTATATCACGTTTCCCGACCTTATCCGATGGGCACACACAAACAGCGTTACACCATATTTTCGTTACATGTTTTTATAAAATATCTGAACATGCTACCAATATTATAGACGTATATTCACGTAACCCGACCTTATCCGATGGACACACACAAATAGCGTTACAACGTTACACCAAATTTTCGTTACATATTTTTTTTTAATTTTTAAACATGTTACCGATTTTATAGACGATTCACGTCAAAAACGCTTTACCATCGTTCCCATTTAACATCAAAACACCACAGAAGCAAGAGATAAGAATATTTCCACAATACCACATGACTATGTTTTGATCTTTTTTGATGTCAAATCACTCTTTACCAACATCTCTAAAGAGTCTGTAATTTCATCCCTGTTACAACAATTGGGACCTCATCTCTCCTCACACTTACATTCCACCTGAAGACTTCATGAAACTAGTGGCTACTATTTTCGACAACAGCTATTTTGCAATAATGGACACTTTTACTACCAATTAGTGGGTTCGGCCAAGGGCGATCCATGTACCCCCCATCTTCTCCGCTTTTGTCATAAATGACCTTCTGTGTGATTTCTTTGGAACGGTGAAATTTGAATTACCTTTCTTGATGCTATATGTTGATGGCATATAGCTGTGCCTTTTGGAGAGATTTCCAATAGCCTTACGATACTCAACTCTTATGATACGCGTTTAGAGTTTAGATATGAATTAGAATCCAATTGCACTATCCCGTTTCTGGACCTCTTGTTTACCAGACATACTAATGGCAATCTTAGCACTGACGTTTACCAGAAACCGTCATCTACGGACCGGACCGCCTTCTTAACTTCAACTCTATACTCTCTTTTCAACAAAATATTAACGTCATTAGGGCCTTAAAGAATAGGATCATGGTCTGTGTACCTTAAGACCAGATAGGTAGCAAATTGCTCAAACTAAAAATTAAACTGTTAAAAAATGATTTTCCTAGAAAATTGATAGACAACGCCCTCTTTAGAAAGATTGTACAGAAAATTATCTCGGCGGACTCTCAGTTGAATGTTTCCACCTCAATGAATACTGCAAGATTACGTTCCACCCTTGGTTGGCCAAACGAATAAATACTACAAATTCAAATTATAAACACAGGATGTTCTATTACGGAGCACTTTCCGAAAGAGTCGAAGTGACATGGTCATAAGGACAGTACAGGGGGTGTTGAGGATTGAACCTCACTCATAACCTTAAGGTTATTATGGCTGTAGCTTATTCTAGCTACTGAGAATTGTAATAATTCGAAGTTAAATCAATATAGGGACCGAGCGTATTTGCAACTAGCGCCAGTAGTGGTGATAATTTGCATAATTGGCGTGATCATTTCAAATAGTGATATTGCATATTAGATTCTGTTTATTAGTATCACGTGTTTTTAACAATGAAAATCGGTACTCGTGTGAATTGCTGTGTTGTTGGGTGTACAAATAATCATTTAAACACCGAAGGAGCTGTAAAATTTTATAATTTCCCGCAAAACCACACGAAAAAAAGAGACGTGATCAATGAATAAAAAGTGTTCGCAGGAAAAACTAGCAAGTATATTCTTTATTTTTCTCATTTATTGGTACAATTAAAGACATCCTAATTGTTTATTTTAGTGATGAAAGTTTATGGCAACCCACAAAATGGACTCGAAAGCCTAAGGCGCCAAAAATTTAAAGTATTTTAGGAAGGAAAAACCCTTGAAAAATCCATCGGAAAAAAGGGTGAATAATTGTACTTTTATTTTCTAAGGCGAGCCAATTTATGATTTTTTGACTTTTTTGTTTTTCTATTGGTTCAACTAGAAGATAGATACATGTTTTATGAACACGCTCAAACCAAAATTTTTGATCTCAGATCGCTGTAACAGAAGCTAAAAATCCCGCCAATTGATACCTTTTGCCGCGAGGGTCTAATCAGCCAAGATTAGTTACTCTACTCTCCCCCCCCCCCCGTTCTCTATGTTTGTTAGATTATGTAGGGTCAAATTCATATCATTGGCTAACAATTCGCGCTACCACATCTTCTGACTGGATCACGAAGCGGTTTAAAACATATATTCGGTTTCTCTATACATTTTGACAAAATGTACTCCGAAAAGAGTGAAATAAAATAAAAATCAAAAATTTTAAAAATCCCTGGCTGTAAAAGCACCTTACTTTAAAAACTACTGTTCCCTTTAAAAAGGAAGAAATAATTTTTTCTTCTTCACTCAACAACATAAACTCTCCGACACTTAACTCGAAAAATTAACTTATCATCCTCCGCCCCGCCGCCACTACAAAATTTAAACATTAATTTTGAAGTCAGGGGAAACGGAGATTTGTTCCACTTACGAAACCTGTTTATAAATTCTGTATTAAAAATTCTCCGTTTCCCCTGACTTCAAAATTAATGTTGAAATTTTGTAGGGGAGGGGGGCGAAGGATGATAAGTTAATTTTTAGAGTTAAGTGTCCGAGAGTTTATGTTGTTGAGTGGAGAAGAAATATAACATTAATTTTTGATTCAAGTATAATAAAAGTAACAGTAAAACTTTATATTAGGTACATAAAAAACGCCAAAACACCAATTTCTAGAAAAAGTAGAAATGTGCCAGGTTTGAACGAGCTATCAAGCGAAAAGAAAATAAATTAGAATTAGTAGGACTTTGTGGATCTAAAGAACAAGTGAACATTAATTGTGCAGAAGAAGCTTAAAGAGATTTTTGTAGTCAAGTGAGTTTTCGAATTCATGTCGAAAGAAGTATAATACAGCGAATCAAAGACCATCATATTTTGCACAATATAAGCCACGATTTAATGCCTTACCTTGATGACATAGTCCGTTTGTGTTGTGCATTAGCTAACTTGCAACCACAAATTTATTCGACAACTTCCCTAAAATCTATAAACATTTCCAAGAGAGCTAAATTTGGTTTATATTTTTTAAAATTTTAATTTGTCATGTAATTATGTTGTATTTTTTTACAAATAAAATGTAGCATGTTTTGAAAATAATTGCGTTTTAGTGTTAATACTAGATTCACAGCGAAATCATAATTAAATTGAACATTAACGATCTTTAACAATAATAATATATGTTTTGTGGCTATGACCTTCACGCCAAAAATGTTCAAAGTGTCCGCCTTAGGCGCCACTTTACGGTATTCGCTCGGTCCCTATAATCAAGAAACCAACAATGATAGACATGTTTCGACCTTATTAGGTCTCATCAGTATCACACAGTTGAATTCTTGAAAATATTGATTTGAATTTTGACCTTATATAGCATTTTATTCGCGCAATGCTATATGTTGGTATCGACCCCTGATTTTAAATTCAAATTATAAACACAGGATGTTCTAAAGAGCACTTTCCGAAGGAGTAGTTTAACTTTGAATTATAATAATCACTACTCTAAAAGAAGCACTTACTAATAGTAAAGTAATGTTATCATTTTATAATCGATTCTCTTTTAATAACATACTTTTTTCAAAAACCAAAGATAAAATCCCTACCTTCGAAAGAAATGCAGCTGTAATGCCAAATGCATTGGCCATCAGACTAATGACTAAACAAAGGCTATACTTAACAGGATAAAACTACATCAATACGATGTGAGAGGAGGTTCTAAAAAAACAGGATTGGCCGAACATATCATCAAAGACTCACACAATTTTTCATCCGAGGATGTGAGTATTCTTAATTGCAAGTCTAATTACCAAAAAAGAACCTTCTTGGAGACCGCCTACATCTCTGTGACTATAACAATAACATCAACAAACAACCCGACTATGGCTATCTTAATCATGGTTACAAAAATCTTCTCAAGGGGTACAGGAAAAAATTTGAAGAACGTCCACCTTAAGGTGTTTGGTGCAATAAGGTTTTTCGGCCGAGCTACGATAGCGGACCTATCAACTACCTATTTATATAAGTGTTTACCTTCCATGACTCGTGTGTGTTTAGTGAGTTTTTTGTCTTCTACCATGTGTAGATTTTTATATGGAACTATTATATATGTAGTACTATTTTGTATTGTTACTTATATATTTTTTGAGTTTGGTTGTAAATAAAGGGTTTTTATACTGGATTTAATCTTTCTGATACTTACTTTATTCGAAGAAAAATTCCTTGTTTTACAACTTCATATTCACTGTATATATTGTTAATGTGAAGATTTTTATCTTGTATTTCTAAGTTTATGTCAGGTGCGAATTTTTATATCTTTGACATTTCATTTATTTATTGACTTTATGGTATTCAACGCTTTTATACACGTTTCAAGTTTTAAAACAATTAAAACAATCTCTGAAACAATTAAGGTTACAGCAATGAACAATATATACTTTTATAGAGAATAGAATCTTCTACAAAAAAACTCTTATGATTTTTCGATAAATTCACTCCTCCGAAAGTTATTCAAGAAAACTATAATATCCACCATGAATATTATTAAATTAATGCCCGTATTCACAAACGTTCGTAAAACATTTAACGAGCCATTTAATTTTGCAAATCAAAAAAAATGATCTCGTAGTACAAGCAAATAAATTCCATTGCTTAAACGGTTCATTAAAATTTTTACGAACGTTTGTGAATACGAGCATAAATATTATTAAATTACAACTTTCGGAGAAGTAAATTTATCGATAATTCATAAGAGATTTTTTTGTAGAAGATTCAATTCTCTATAAAAATATATATTGTTCATTGCTGTAACCTTATTTGTTTCAGATAAAAAAAAATTAAATGCAAAAAATACAAAAATCCCATATTATTTATATGGGAATTTAATACCACTTTAATCTTGAATAACTTGCGGAGGAGTGAATTTATCGAAAAATTATAAAAGATCTTTTTTGTAGAGAATTCAATTCTCTATACAAATATATATTGGTTATGGCTGTAACCTTATTACATGGTTATTACATTTGTAACCTTACAAACAGAGATGTTTCAGAGAAAAAAAATTATATACAAAAAGTCCAAAAATCCCATGTTATTTAAATGGGAATTGTAACATGATTTCGGCACGGTTTAACTAAAAAATTTTGAGTTTTTTTGAGTTGGATATTTTTCTTGGGGGCAAAAACTAAAAATTCATGGGACGGCAGCAAAAACAAACCAACTTGGGAAATAACGGACACCCTAATGTATATATTGGAATAAAGATAATCTTCTGATTATAAAAGTAAAAATTTGTAGTCTACATCTAACTTAATTGTTATGTTATAAGTGATTATGGATAATTTTCACTACATCACGGCTAAACAAACAGAATATGATTTTGAGAACACAATTGTGTCTTATAAATCGTTAACTTTTTTAATCAAATCACATTTTGTCAAAATTTTAACTTTTTTAACAGAAAAAGACTGTTACTATAAAAATGTTTACGAATTTATGAAAGTAAAATTTACTAAATGTTTGTATATTTCAGTAAATTTAAATAATTTATTTCAAATTTAATAACTGAAAAAACGATTTTAAAACTTATCTTTGCATGAACTTTTTGAGAGCTCTTCATAATAATTCTATGGTGGGCGGTAGAAGGAGTAAAAGTCATAATCGGGGACTTGACTGAAGATAAAAAAATTGGATGTGGTTTATGCCCATAACTTTATCATACTTTTAAATATAAAAAATATGAAGAAATAGGATATTTACACGATAATTGATTAAAACTTTTTTATTATTACTATGGAGCACAACATAATAAAAAAATAAAATTTAAAAAATAAGAAAAAAATTTTTTTTTTAATTTCAAAAAAGAATATTTACTAAAATAAGATATTTACACGATTATTGATTAAGACTTTTTTAATATCATTATAGAGAAGAATTTAATAACAAATAAAATTTGAAAAAAAAAATTTATTTTTTAGTTTACAAAATATTTTTTGTTTTGCGTTTCCGTGTACCGATTGTAACCAAAATCTACTCAGTTCTAAGTCTCAATATATATGTACTAAATACAAAATTTTGTTAAAAAATTCCTATTAATTTTTGCGGTAGAGCGCACACAAAATTTGACCACATACACACGCACACACACCTACGCACCTTTACACACGCACACACCCTTACAAACATTTTTTGGAAATGATGATTTTCCGCTTCTGGGACCCCAATATGATCAAAATCTCAATTTTTTTCTCTGCACGATAACAATACTTTTTTCTAATTCTGTTACAAAATGACTACTTTTGGAATGTCATTTGAGTTTCCAAATGTCATTCTTTTTATCAATAGTGATAAAATGAGATTACTTTTATTAATATAAAATTTTAAAATTTAATAAAATTTTATTAAAAGTAATGAGATTACTTTTATCACTAGTTATAAAATGAAAATAATATCACAATATAAGTTAACTGAATTTTTAATTATAAATATTTACAACACAATTTACAAATTTCATATTTCCATGATTATTTTCCAGCGCAGATATCGATGGCGAGGGTGATATTCTGGAATTCGCCGGTGGCATCGAAGTGTTAGTAATATTTGTTTCATTATTTTCCATCGCAGATATCAATGGCGAGGGTGATATTTTTCTGGAATTCGCCGGTTGCATCGAAGTGTTATTGTTTGTTTTCACATTTTCGCCTAAAATTTTAGTAGAAATTCGTTTCTTGTTTTCTATGGAATCTTCAATATAACCCTCGGCAACGGTAGAAGATTTCCATCCCCCATGTCGCTTTAATGTTAATAAATCCGCTCCAGAATTAGCCAATAAGGAAGCCGAAGATCGACGAAAACAGTGACCAGTATATTGGTCAGAATTAGGCAAATTTAAAAAAATTGCAATTTTTTTAGGCATAGTACCAATTGTGTTAATCCCAATAGGTTGTCTCGTACATTTTCCGTTTCTATATCCCAAAAAAAAAACGAGAATTTGCTTGGTTCGGTCGAAGAGATACATATTTTCTAACAATTTCAACTAAATTTAACCCGTCAATATTGCCTTCTGTTATTGTGAATGTTCTTGGATGTTTTGTTTTTGTATCAGGAATACAAATTTTGAAAAACGAGCCAAAATCTACATTCTACAACATGATCTGTGAGCATTTTAACAAGTTCGTCCTTACGGCAGCTACCGGTCAATGCAATAATCAAGACTACCTATAAACAAAAAATAAATTATGAAGATAAATTCTTAACACTTGCTACTAACAAACTTACCTTTAAAGCTAAATATATTTGGTTATCGGCATTTAATAAAAAATTATTGAAATCTTCTTTTGTCAGTACTTTTGATTTTTTAGGACGATATCCTTCCGCTTGCCTCTTCAAAAAAGCAATTAGATTTGTAAATTTGCTAATATCAACATTATTTTTCATTGAAATTGTCGTTCTTAACATTGAATACGTACTCCACAAAGTGGAAGGTTTATAAACCTTTGCTTTGTTAGCAAAATAAGCAAGAAGTACCTTTTCCACTACTGTTTTGACGTTTTTTGAATCACACCATGTTTTGAAGCGTTTATATGCAAATTCGTATACTTGCTTAGATTTGTCTGGCAATAAAGTTAAAATTGCGGAATTGGCATCATTTTCAATATCAGAATCTTCAGAACCACTCATTTTATTACCATTACCTCGTGCAAAACTATTTACCCGAAATAAAAAATTGCTTGTTGTTTATACATATTGTTGTAGCAACTGATGTTTTAAAACTTCTAGATTAATATAATTTATTTTGTGCAGGTATTTGAACTGTCAACGTAAACTTGATATTATTAGTAGGGTAAATAATTTCACGCGCGATCGATCTGAATTTTTGCATATGCATTCCTACCGATAATTCACCAGGGGGTGTAATACAAGTCGAGGGGGGGAAAGCTTTTTGCTCAGTTTTTCGATATCTAGCTCCGTTGTCGAGTTATTGCTAATTCAAAAAATTTTGTTTTAAGAAAGCCCATCTTGCACAGAATTAGAAAAAATCTTGTATGCAACACGACGTAAAAGTGTCTTTTTATAACACGGCGCGTTGGCCATCTCGGCTGCGCCTCGATGGACAATTTTCACGCCTAGTTATAAAAAGTATCACTTTTACATCTAGGTTGCATAAATAGCTATTTTATACTTTGTATGATAAAATAAAAACTATATATGGGGCATTCCACGCCAAATCGGACAACGTTTAACTTTTGCATCTCGGATTTTTTTGAAAAATTTTTTCTTTTAGTTCTAGTTGAGACTAGCTTTCATGACCTTTTTCAATTTTTGTTATCAAGCCATTCAAGAGATATAAATTTTTTGAAAATCACTTTACTTTTTTTTTAAATGCTCATAACTTTGCGAATAATTTACCAACTACCAAGTTTTGTTTTTAAAATGTTTCTTTTAAAACGTATTTTCTATAAAAAATATCGAAAAATATTTTAAAACGACATTACTATTAGATTTTTAAGTTTTAAAAATAAATCGCCATTTTTAAGAATGTTTGTACTGATCGATTTTTTAAACAATTTTTTATAAAAAACTGTTATCTATTTAACAAATTTTAAGCCTAGTCTCATCATGGGCAAACGATGGGTTCTATTTTTTTTTTGAATTTTAAATTATCAAGATTGAATGGCTTCATAAAAAAAATTGAAAAAGGTCATGAAGGCTAGTCTCAACTAGAACTAAAAGAAAAAAAAATTTCTAAAAAAGCCGAGATGCAAAAGTAAAACGTTGTCCGATTTGGCGTGGAATGCCCCATATACAAGTCAAAAAAGGCAACTAAATTAATATAGTTGCCTTTTTTTGACTTGTATATACAGTTTTTTTTATCTAAAGTCAAGTTCCCGATTATGACTTGTACTCTTTCTACCGCCCCCCATAGAATTATTGATACCTGTTATGCATGGAAAAATAAAATTAAGAATTTGCAAAAACTCCTAACTTAAAAAATGACATAACCTGATTTTTTTGCATGTTGACATTTGATTTGATTTTTAAACGATTTGGGTGCTTCTCTGTATTAAAACGACTGAAAAATACATAATCACATAATTATAAGGCAATCGATCTTGAAGTCGTGGTGGCTATTGTTAACTTTAATCGTTAAATTACTCGATTATTATAACAACCAATGTTGGAACTTAACTGTTCGATTCGGCAATAACATTGACCCAAACGAATGTTTACCATGGTAGGCAAGTTTTTTGAAGATTGGAAGAATGAGAGAAATCCTCTAATAGAAATAGTTTTAATGTAATGTTTGATATCTCTGGCCCTCGGTGCAAAGGTATGTCTTCGGGTGTGGTGGAGAGTGTCTACAAATGAATATAAACCACAGTAGAGGTAATACTTTTTATAAATTTGACTGTCGATAATGTTGTAAAGATTTCAGACACAAACAAAGGTAGTAAGTAAGGTAAACAATGGTAGGTAGTAGATCAAGTCATTTAACGATTAAATTTGTTCGCCACCACGACTTCAAGAGCGATTGCCTTACATGTGATTATGTATTTTTCAGTTGTTTGAATCCAAATCATTCAAAAATCAAATCAAATATCAACATGCAAAAAAATCAGGTTTGCCATTCGGTTTGTTTGAAACCAGTATACAAATACGTCGTGGGAGTTGCAACTTTATGCCAGAAGGTACTCATAGTCATGTGGGGGGCAACTGTATGCAATTTTTACTAAATTGCTTTCAGAATAAAAATTTTAGTTGATTGTAAAAAAAACAACATTTATTCTAATGTAATAAACCCTTGTCAGCAACAACAAAATATAAAATTTGAATTCTAATAATAATTGTTATTTTTATTGAAACTTTTAATCGGCAAGGGAAATGCGAACACTTACCCGCCTCGGAAAGAAAGTGTCCGCACGCCGTCGGTTACGTGTACGCAACGACGTCAAAGTGTAGGCACGACGAAAACTAAAGGTCGTTACTCATCTATCAACACATCATAGGAACGCCGACTGACCATCACAATTCACAAGCAAATTGTAAGCCCGCCTACCTAACAGCATCAGTACATAACCTACAAGACACGTTGCGTTTCCATTTAAACACATATAAAGAAATGCGATGATGTTGTGATAATCAGTCGCTATGCTGATAGTGAGAATGACCTTAAATCTACTAGTGCACATAGATCACAAGTAAATATGACTCTCTCGTAATTGGTGCGGTAATAGACTGAAAAAGTGTGACGTCAAAAAATGGCCGGCGACCATATGATGGGTGCACACTTTGGTATATTTCCCATAGGATTTACATGGAAGTGTGTTGCTGTCAATTTTTGAGGTTATTGATATGGAATTTTAGCGGTGTTTCTGGGTGAATTTAGTGCAATACAAGTCTTGGCAATTTAACCCAGAAGCACCTCTGAAGCTGTTAATTAATGTACAACTAACAATTTCTATGTAAATCGGGCAATAAACCTAAATAAACTGTTATGTGCACCCATCATATGGTCGCCGGCCATTTTGTGACGTAAGCACTTGGCCAGTCTATACTGTAACGTAATTGTAACATCCTGTATGTATGTATGTAAAGCGCATGACCGCTAACAAACACGCTTGATGGCAAGCAGATCACGGGTGGATCAAGCAGTGGTGAAGACACACTCAGTGCACAACGACGTGTGCAACATATAGGTACCTAATAAAGATTATTACAACAATAAGTCTATTATTGACAAGCCCTATATTACAGTAATATTGCGGACACTTACCCCCGTATACTTGCCCCATCCGACTAGCTATCATCAACCGCGTCATTCGCACAATCTTTACAGCGTACATTTACTCGCTGCGTACCCCACATGACTCTAATTAGTCCAGTCAGTATGTACATTTGAAATTGCATTAATTATAAGAAGCAATTTTTTTTTCTCCAATCGATAGGGGGTTCATTGGTAGTCTAAAACAAAAAACTCGGGAAAATCGCCATGTTGCGATTCCGCCATCTTGATTTTAAGGGTTAATTTTTGTTTATTAAATAACTCGATTATTTTCAACTTTACGGTAAAAATGTTCAATTTACATTGGTAGCATAGGAGTGTCAGAGAACTTAAGCGAGTCACTGTAGTCCATAGTTTTCATAAATTGTATCACTTTAAACTTTAAGTGTGATGCTAGATAATTTCATTCTCTATAATTTTCTTTCCTACCCTTCATACCCTACAGTTGAAAATAAAGGAGATAATGCAATTATATACTTTAATTTCCACTTCGTCGCCTGTAGATGCAAAAATATCAATCGTACGGAAAATGAGGTTATAACAAAAAGTATGGGAAATTAAATTTCCAACAAGTTTGGTTCTTAGCATTTTTACAGTAAAGTTGAAAATAATCGAGTTATTTAATAAACAAAAATCAACCCTTAAAATCAAGATGGCGATTTTCCCGAGTTTTTTGTTTTAGACTACCAATGATCCCCCCTATCGATTGGAGAAAATTGCTTCTTATAATTAATGCAATTTCAGCAATGTATTTTGTATATACTGACTGGACTAAATATACTTACGGCTAGTACCGTACAAAGCTCAGGTAGCAGTTAACCCCAGCAATGTTGATTCAAAGTCAAAGTTTAACTCATAGATAAGAAAGATAGTTTAACTCTGATCTGAAGTTAATATTTTGTTTTATAACTGGTCCTTAGCAGTTGTATTGTATGAAGTAAAACCAGAATTTTAAATAACATTTATTATTATTGTTTATTTTGTCGGGGTTATTTCTAAATTCTTAATTTTATTTTATTAATGTTTAAATGAATATAGCCCGATAAATCTAAGGAATTCTATCAAAGTTAAATGAAGTATGAAATTTTTTGACACAGTTAGGTTCCAATGATGAAGTAGAATATGAAATCACAGTTTTAGACCAAAATTTGATATGGCGTGTGGTTTGAAATGGTTATAACCAAATTTATAGACAATTAAATTTTCTACCTTTTTTATGTAGACAATTTTGTTGTAAAATAATTATTTATTGCTAATAATAAGCAAAAAATGTGGAAAATTAGGAGATTGGCCCAGTTTTTTCAACATTTAGACCATTTTTATTAAAAATAAGTAAAATATTCAAATAGCAAAGTTGTAGAGGACTAAATTCCCTACAGCTTTTGTAGAAATAAATTTTTTGTACGACAAATAGATCACCGCCGGGAACACGTTCAACACAGGGACATGGGGAAACTTGCAAGTAAGGGTACGTGTGCGATGGGAAACACCGAAAGTGACCTAGCGTTTTAATGACGTAGAAACTCTTTTATTGATGTTCTGAAGAAGGAACAAGGTATGAATGAATTCAAAAATATAACAGTGAATTGGCAGTCGACAACCAATTCAAAGGAGGAAAAAGTATCACAACATTGCAACTTGGAGGATTATCTAACTGGCATCGCTTATAACTTCGAACTTCTACACTCAAAAAAATCGTTTGAGATAAATCTACATAGCGCTGTGCATGTCAAATTGTACCAACTGTAAACTCAAATTGTGCAGTTTTTAAATCTACTGTTTGCTAGAAAAAAGTAAACTTTTGTATTGAAATCTTAAGAACTGTTAACACTAATTCTATACCTAATATTGTGCATTTTAAATTTTACGGTTTCAATCCCAATTTGTGCTTATTTGTAACCACGAGTATGTTACAAAAAGAAAAATTTTTGTTCTCGACTAGTTGTGTATTCTTTTTTTGGAATGCATTAAAATTTTTTTATCTTTATTTAAAATTCTACAATAATTTGTAAAAAAAATTCTTTTATCATAAATAAAATGATGCTATACTTTACTTTCGGTCTTTTTTCTAATATTTACTTTTTGTTAGAAATTTGATAGTTTTAAATTTATTTGTAATTGATTAATTAACGGAATTCTAGACCTCTTTAGTAAAACATAACGAAAGAAATTAGTGAAAATTGTTTATTTTCCTTCAACAGGACCGGTTTAAAAATAAATTACTAATACATATAGGGATTTAAATAAATATTAAAAATAGCGATAAAAAGAATATTAGAATTTCAAGAAATTCAAAAATTTTTAAAAGCCTATATTGTATAGTAGACCATTAGAAACTAGAATAAAAATATTATAGTTGAGATATTGGTCATAAAAATCTACAACGTACATGAAAATATTCACAAATAAACAAACGGCAGTCAAGGCCGGCTTTAGCAACAATAATACATTATCGTAGTATAGCTTTGACAAGTTCAGCGCACGTGGACGGTTTCATGATCGTTTGAAATAATGGTAATAATATTACCATTTTACCAAAATAATAATCAATTTGGAGGCGTGAGGTGATTTTGGAGATTTTTAGACTCCCCGCCCCCCTAGGTGAGATGCCGTGAGATTTGGCTGGACCCCCTCCCCCTTTCTAATCACGTGAGATTTTTTTAAATGCGTATTTTTAATGTAAATATCTGTGCTTGATTGCGTTGGATTTATTAAAAAAACATAATTTGCTTAATTATTTTTATTTAAGAATAGCTAACACGAAATAATTACGTGATATTTGCCGAGACCTCCCCTCTCCCCCACGTAAGATTGGGTGAGATTTGGCTCGACCCCCTCCTCCTTTCTAATCTCACGTGAGATTTTTTAAAATGCGTATTTTTAATGTAAATACGTTAATCTGTGCTTGATTGCGTTGGATTTATTAAAAAAGCGTAATTTGCTTAATTATTTTTATTTAAGAATAGTTAACACAAAATAATTACGTGATATTTGCCGAGACCTCCCCTCTCCCCCACGTGAGATTGGGTGAGATTTGGCTCGACCCCCCCCCCCCTAAACGCCTCACGTAATTAATGGACGCCCCCTTTCCAGCACAAATCTGATGAGATCAGTGTCGCGGCTAGCACCGTGAATAAGATCGAAACTTGTAATTCGGTAAGGTCTTTTTTAAATTTAATAAAAATTTTTCATGCTATTATTTCATTCGTTTTTGTTTTGCTTATTTAGAATTTCTTCATCTACTTTGTAGATTTCTATGAGTCCTATGACCAATATCTCACTAATGCCCGTATTCACAAACGTTCCTAAAACATTTAACGAGCCGTTTAATTTTGCACACCAATGAAAATGATCTCGTAGTACAAGAAAATAAATTTCATTGGTTTGCTTAAATAAACGGTTCATCAAAATTTTTAAGAACGTTTGTGAATACGAGGATTAGTATATATTTTTATTTTAAATAAATTAATATGTTCAATTTTTGAAATGGAACATTTTTTCTATAATTCGTTTACAACTTTTAAAACTGAATGAAAAGACTTTCATAAATTGCTTGAAGTAATTATTAATGCTTATTTTTTTGTCCTATCCATTCTATCAGTAAAATTAAGTAAAGACAAATTATAAAAGATGTTATTCTTCACAATAATTTTAGCATTTAAATTTAAATTTAAATCTAGGGTTGCTAAAAACCATGTGCATTTTAAATGAAAGAAATAAATCGGCTTAAATTTACCGTAAGCCCAAAGGACCTACCTAGAAAAAATTAAACAACCTGAATATTCTTTACAAAATCTTACCTAATGGCACTAAAATCCAACAAAAGAAGTGGGAATTTTTACATTTTTAGTTTTCGTTGGACGAAAAAAATTATTCTTTCATATTATAACGTCAAACGTAGACTGAGCACGAGAATATTTCTAAGGTGGGCGATAGAAACAATACAAGTCAAAAACGGCAACTTTACAGAAGAGCGAAAAAACTGCATAACTTTTAACATTAAAATTATAAAATTTTCAAAATATTAATTTTAGATATTATCACGATACACTTACAACGGTATGCCGACTTTGTAACCAAAACTCGTTTGGTTTGCGCACAGTGACGTCATCGGGAAGCAGATTTTAAATTTGACGTATAGAATTGTATTAATTTGTTATGATTGGTGATTTAAATATGCCTTGTATACTTTTTAAATTAAAAAATGTTATATTTGTGGTACTACTATTCATGTGGGTATACCTCAAAATTCCTTCAACTATTTTATTTCCTTGTTTTGGGCTTTATTAGTTACCTATTAAGGTAACTACCCATCTAATGCAAAAACTTATGCAATTACAAATAATTTTGCATTTTACAGTAGCAGTCAATTTTTGCCAAATATAATTAATGAAGTATTTTTAAAAATAATGTGTAAAAAAATAATAATTGAGGGAGCCGATGTAATGGAATTGATTAATATCACCTGTTTTATTTTAGTCAAATTCTATTTATTTATTTATTTCTACTCAACATGTTTCAAGTCTTTTAGACTAGTTTTCAAGTGTTTCAAATAAAGAAATAGAATTTGACTAAAATATAAGGTAGATAATATTATGTAAAAAACCATTATTATTGAAAATTTCTAGTTTAAAATAAGTTCATTCTGTATAGTTTTATGTAAATATACAAGTGCAATATCCCAAATACTTAGCGATAATGACAAAATATTTAAGTAAATTCATTACATTTACATATAAACGTAACGCGGTTGCTTCCCGATGACGTCAGAGATTGTAAGACAGAGATAGGCATCACCTGCGCGTTGGCATACCGTTGTAAGTGTATCGTGGATATTATCTAAAAGCAAAGTTGCAGTTTTTGACTTGTACTGTTTCTATCGCCCACCATAGATTTGTTATTTTATCTACAAAGTTTCAAGATTGATAGTTTTGTAATAGAAAATCGAAGTATTTCAAAAGGTAAGGAGAATTTTTTTTAATATTATGTAGTTTTATTTTTAATTTAATTTAATTTAATTTATTTTTTTATTTTAATTTAATTTTTATCATTTTTATCCGTTGCATTGGTTTATAATTTGGTAAGTACGGAGTGGTGAAAAAGTATAACTTCCAAATTTGTTTTCTTAAGAACAAACTGGTAACGGTCATAAATCATAATATAGATAATATTCTTTAATTTATCAAGTAATTTTACAATAATTTTATCTGGTGTGCAAAATCAAAATCCGTTATAATTTTTAAGAAAACAAACAGGAAAGTTACTTTTCTAATTCTAATTTTTATTTTAAAATATTTATTTTGTAGTAAATTTTAACTTTAAAATCTCTTTATAATATTTTATTTTTAGAAAATTAAATTGAAGAAAATATTTTCCAGAATTTAATGAAGATGTCTGGGCTACTAAGTTTATATCTGGACCATGAGATCGGAGGCAAAACACCGTCAATCGAAAATGACCGTTTCCTTGTTTTAAGCCATACGGAAGATGAACTACTGTTTCCTGAATAAGGAAAAATTTTAACAATAAATTGTTATTCATCATCATTTTTTGTCTATCAATTTTTTTTGAATATGAAATATTTAAAGCAATAAATTGGTTTTGAACCACATTTTCAATCAAATGAAATTCAGCAAACATCCAACATTTTTACAATTAATGCACCTGATTTATTAATATACGTCCCCTATCTTGTAACAACTGTTAATAATGTATTGTATACTTGTTTAAGATATTATTTATGATTGATAATTGTTCAAAAGTGTTTAATGTTTATATTATAATTTGTACTGTATATTGTGAATTTATATAGTTTGTATATGTTTTGTGAATTTTGTATAATTAATTTTATTTAAATTCTTAATAAATAATATGCATTTTAAACATTACTTAATTTTTATTTAAATATAAAATAAGCCTACAAGTCACACAAATTTGTTGTGTAAATCTGCAGAATTACATAATAATTTTTTATATACAATATTCTTGAAACTTGCATTATTTTATTCAGAAATATGCAACATTTTTTTCAAGAAATACTCAAATTTTTGTATTTGAAATATGCAAAATTATTTGATAGAAATACACATATTTTGATGTAGAATTATCTGAATTTTTATTTCAGAATTTTTATTTCAGATAATGTGCATTTTTTTGTGCAGATTTTAAACTTACTAGGTGGGACATTTTTCTTCTCAAATCTGGTACCTGCAAATTACACAATTGGGTTGTTTACCTGCTTAAAATCCTTAACCCAAACGTTGACACTCTTTCAACACAATAATGGGTTTAGCGCAAATCTAGACACAAATTGTGCAGGAATATTATGCAATTGTGTAAGTTATAGACACATTTTTCTTTCAGTGTAGGCAACTAAAAAGAACAGGATTTATTCATAATATTTGACTTATCGTCGGCCGTAGGGGAGAGGCTTGCAATTTGACCACCCCTAGCAGTTTTGCTCATAACTCATCTTGAAATTAATATTTTTGGATATATAATGATACCATTGGAAAGAACACTTCATTAGCTAAAATTTTTCTGAAGACACTTATTAGATTACTCGAAAAACAAAAAAGTTATGACCATTCTCCCGAAGAGCCTAAAATTAGCTCTTTTTATTTTTGGCATGTAAGTTGACCACCCCCTAAAAAGTTGCTGAAAAGTCAAAAAACGTAACTAAAATCGACTGATGTACAAAATTAATAAATTGAAAATTTGAAAACTGAATATTGTGCCGGATTGTGCCCGATGTGTGCTACGTTGTGCCGTATTTTTATTTTTTTTATTTTTTCTTGACTTTATAGAGATTGCTTATTTTGGGGAAGAAGTTAGCCCCGCCATTTTCGATGATTCTAAAAATCAAAATTGTATTGGATTGTACTCAACTTGTGCCGTTTTGTGCCGTTAATCATAAAATTTTATTTTGACAAATAAAATTTTTTTGGGCCGAAAACTTAGTGTCGTCATTTTCGATAATTCTAAAAATTAAAATTTTATTGTATTTTATTCGACGTGTGCTTTTGTGTGCCGTACATTTAAAATTTAATTTTGATAAATAAAATATTTTTAGGCACACACGATTTTTCGCTATAATTAATTGAGATGAAAGACACGGAAATATAATATTATAAACTCCCTCTTATGCAATGGTCATTTTTGTTAACCTCTGTATTTCAGGTAAAAGTTTAAAAAAAGGTTTGTAGTGTATGTTTATTTTTTTATAATAAATAATAATAATATAAAAAATCTAGACTGCAAAAATAATATTTGTTGTTAAAAAAAATATAATTAAAAAAATAAAAATATAAATAAATTGTCAAACATTCCTTAATATCAAAACCCAATACGTTTCTACCAGGTAAATAAAAAGGTACATTTCTTGATTTAAGGTAAATAGAAAGGGTATTATAAAATGGGCGATTGTAAGTTCCACTGATCTTCTTTATGAAAAATATTGCTAATCATTACTGCCACATTAATGATAAATAATCGGCACAGTAGAGGTTTATATTTGATTTTTTTTAATAAATACTTAATTTCATAATTATTGGTTTCATGTAATTATTTTCACAGCCAGGCGAACCAAAACATTCTTTTCAGGAGTTTGGACTGATCTTTTAATTGAACAAACTTTGATGAGATTGATGAAAGTAATGGGTGGACTCATTGGGCGCGGTTTCACCGAAAGTACCACAACGGATTTTACAACCGAAATGATAGCCATGCACAACGTTTGCAACCAAATAGAACAGTTTTGTGGTGTTACTTTTACTAACTCTGATGAGCATGTTGATGCACGAACAAGTCGCATAGTGCGTGATACTTCTGATGTGGAAAAGGTTTATTCTTGGTTCGCACAAAACGATCCTTTTTGCGAGAACGACGAATTAATTTCTTTAAGCTCTAGAATCGTCGGCACCTCAGACATCAATTGCCATGAAGCTTTTCAAGTAGGATTGAAAATGTTGTCTAATGTTATAGGCTTGACATGTGAATCACTTTCTCTCAAACGCAAAGACACAATTTCTTCGCTTTCCGATGTAAATAGCAATTAAATTATCGCCAATAAACGCGTCACGATTGACCCCTTTCTTCTCTTCCACCGAATGTGCATCAGCTCAGTGAACAACGATTGATTAGAACAAAATCTATCACACGAGCTGACACCATTTCCACTCTCATTATTCACCGAAAAAGGAATCCGAAATGGGACAAAGTCATCTTTATACGATTCATTTTCAACAGTGGAACGTCCCCACACTTTGCTTTCTGATCATCTGTACGTCATAGATGGCGGGTTCCTTCTGCATAAAGTCGTTTGGAGAGGATGTGATCTTGTTCATGAAATTTTTCAGAAGATTGAAAAATATATAACCAACCATTTCAAAAGTCGGGTTCATAATATTGTCTTCGACGGTTATCCTGACGTCGATTTCGCCGGAACAAAGTGTGCAGAACGTTTGCGACGATCAACAAAGCATCTTGCACCGACAGTAGAATTTGACGAGAACACTTGTCTGTCACTCACACAGGAAAAGTTTCTCTCAAACGACAAAAACAAAACTCGTTTTATTGAGCTTTTGGTCGATTTCCTCAGGCGAAACAGCATAACAGCAGAACTAGCGTTTGAAGACGCTGATAACATGATTGTTGAAACGGCCATTGAAAATTCACAAAAATATCAAACCATTTTCATTGTTGGAGAGGACATCGATCTTCTGGTTTTATTAACAGAATTGGGAAGAATGCACAAAAACGTTTTTCTGCAAAAACCAGCAAAAGGCAAAAACAAAGAAGAATTCTACTCACCTCAAAGTCTCAAGTCTGGAACACAGGTATCAGATCATATTTTATTCTTACATGCCTTTACTGGTTGCGATACAACCTCCTCCCTTTTCAACATCGGAACGACTTTCCCAGTCTATAACAAAATAGAAACAGATTTATCAATTGATAATTGCTGTCTCAACCAAATTCTACAATTCAGTATTAGGATGCTTTCGTTCTCGAGATCAGTATACTCGTATGACGTTTACGAAGAACGTGGAAAAGAATTGTCGAATATTTACCCAGTGAACACATGACCTACAATTGACGTCACACGTAAATCATATTTATGTAATACAATTTTACATAAATTTTACATAAAACTGACTTTTTTCATGATCTCAATATGATGTCATGTAGTTAGATGTCATTGTGACATCATATGGACATAGCATGTGACTGTCATGTGATGTCATTAAATGACTTACATGTTACGTATATCATATGTAATATTTACATCATATCATGACGTAACATTAAAGTCATTATATTATGTACAGGGTGGCTCAATTTCGATCCTTCTTATGGGGAAATCGGTAACTATAGGAGATATTAAAAAATGGATGGAGTATCCTCGATCTCTTTTTTTGAGAAAATCTGAATGGCCAAAACCGGAATTCGCTATCTTTTTTCGTTTTCGAGTTATGGCCAAAAGTTCGCTTTCTCGGTTTTTGGTTAAATGTCGATATCTCGGTTGTTTGTAACATTATAGAAATAATATTTACACCTTCTTCAGACACTTTTTTAAGGAGAATAAACTGGGCTAAAGAAATTTTAAATATTTTCATTTATTTCCGAGTTATAATATAAAGTTGTGTTTTTTTAAACAAAAACCTTAGATAGCTATGACATATTTAAATAGAGTTTTTTATCCTCTTTTCAATGATATATAACATGTAGGGTCTATTATTTCAGTTTCATCCCGTTATATTAAAAAATGTTAAATAAAAATAAAAGACGATCGAAAAATTAAATTTTGGCTTTGACTAAATAAACTACTATACAAAATCATTATTAAGTAATGATTTATTGACAAACAATTGCCTCTAGTTTATTTTTAATAGGTATTTTTAGTAACTACTTAAAAAATTTCTATTTAGTAGCTATTTACCTATTATTTCACAAGAGTGTCAAATTCCTTTTGAAAACTAATGGTAAATATGATAATGTTATAAGAATAAAAAAAGATTGACAGTTTAGTATAATACTAAATTAAACAAAATTATAAATTCTACCATTATACTAAATAGTCAAACTGATGTCCATTGTTTGCAATGCATAAATTGCATTGCGTATGTGAACATTCGATAGTCATATTTTTATATCATATTATTCGTAGTTTTCATAAGCCATTTGACACTATTGTGAAATAATAGGTAAACAGGTAGTACTCAATAGAAATAGGTATAGGGAATAGGTACTAAAAGACACATATTAAAAACAACTGAAGGCAATTGTTTTGTAATGTCTGCAGTATAGCATTTTGTTTTGACAAAATACGTATAGTATTTTATTTAGTCAAAGCCAAAATTTAATTTTTCGATCGTCTTTTATTTTAATTAACATTTTTTAATATAACGGGGTGAAACTGAAATAATAGACCCTACATGTTATATATCATTGAAAAGAGGATAAAAATCTCTATTTAAATATGTCATAGCTATCTAGGGTTTTTATTTAAAAAAACACAACTTTATATTATAACTCGGAAACAAATGAAAATATTTAAAATTTCTTTAGCTCAGTTTATTCTCCTTAAAAAAGTGTCTGAAGAAGGTGTAAATATTTTTTCTATAACGTTACAAACAACCGAGATATCCACATTTAACGAAAAGCCGAGAAAGCGAACTTTTGGCCATAACTCGAAAACGAAAAAAGATAGTGAATTTCGGTTTTGGCCATTCAGATTTTTTCATAAAAAGAGATCGAGGATGCGCCATCCATTTTTTGATATCTCCTATAGTTACCGATTTCCCCATAAGAAGGATCGAAATTGAGCCACCCTGTACAGTTACATAACAAATCTGTCATACTGTTACATAAGTTATAAGTCTTTTTCTTACGGAAAACTGACATAACAAATCTATCACACTATTACATAAGTTGTAAGTCCTTTTCTTACGGAAAACTGATATAACAAACCTGTCACATTATTACATAAGTTATAAGTCCTTTTCTTACGGAAAACTGACATAACAAATCTGTCACACTATTACATAAGTTATGAGTCCTTTTCTTACGGAAAACTGATATAACACATCTGTGATACTATTACATAAGTTATAAGTCTTTTTTTTACGTAAAACTGACATAACAAATCTATCATATACTATGAGATACATATTATGTTACATAACGTCAGTGAAGTGACAAAACCTCCTATCTAACATTTACCTAATTTTACAGGGCGCAATAAAACTGATTAAATGTGTGAAAGTATAAACAGTAAGTAGGCATTGTTTCTAATAAATATTCAAAGATATAAATTTTTTTGAAAGTTAGGAGTAATTCTATACATGCGCCTGATTCTAAAGAATATTTTGATATAAAAACCCAATTTTTGCATTTTTTGAAGTTAGGAGGTTTTGTCACTTCACTGACGTAAGTTATAAGTCTTTTTCGTACAGAAAACTGACATAATAAATCTGTCATACTGTTACATTACTTATTTATAACATAAAGACTTAAGTCTTTTTCTTACAGAAAACTGACATAACAAATCTGTCACACTATTACATAAGTTATAAGTCCTTTTCTTACGGAAAACTGACATAACAAACCTGTCACTTTATTACATAAGTTATAAGTCCTTTTCTTACGGAAAACTGACATAACAAATCTGTCACACTATTACATAAGTTATGAGTCCTTTTCTTACGGAAAACTGATATAACACATCTGTGATACTATTACATAAGTTATAAGTCTTTTTTTTACGTAAAACTGACATAACAAATCTATCATATACTATGAGATACATATTATGTTCTATTTCTTTTTTAATTTTCTATTTTGTCACACCGTTTCTGAGATACAGATTATCATATTTTTTGTCTTTTACAGAGTCTTATTTAAGTCGGTGTCAGTCAAAAACGGAGCCACAAAATAGAAAAATTTATAGATACAAAATTGAAGTCAATGAAATTCTTAACAAAAAATGTCTACAAAGTTTTGCTGTAAAAGCAATTGTTATTTGTCAAAAAAAGGTTTCAAAAAGTATTATTTACATTGTTAAGATAGAGGTGTACGAATACTTTTTTTGGTCACTGTAGGTAGGTAATAGCTACCAAAAATATTTAGTTTTTTAAAATTATTTTCAGTATAATTTTTAATAACGCGATGTAAGTACATAGTAAAAATAAGAATGTGGGATGCTCTTGCGTTGCAGTTTTTTTATCCGCTACTACAGGTATTATAGCTGACGCCAATGTGAGTCGCGGTTTTTTTCTGCTGGCAATATTTTGTTGTTCAGCTAATAGTAATAGTAATAGCGCTTTTACTCTGGTAGCGTATGTGTGATTCTGTAAATGCAAATAATTTCTTGCAAAAGTTGGTGAAAATTATAGTGGGTGAATTTATTATTCAAAAAAAAAATTTTTTTTTACCTGCTGTACCTACATTGTAAGTAAGTATTTTTATTTTAAAGATATTAATTTATTTAGTTATTAATAATCATTACAACCTAACTCAGCATTTCTCAACCTTGCGACCCAATTCTCATTAAAAATTTTCTTTGCGCCTACCACTCTTACAATATTATGTTTTAGAATTATTCTAATATTTTTGTCTCGATGAAGATAAAATATTGGATAAAATAAAGAAATATTTACTATTAGAAAGTGAAGTAGCAGTTACCGAATTTCAACAATTTCTAACCGAATCAGAAGAGAATCATAAAGGATTTGTATGCTTATCTTAATGATTAAATTATTTCAATTGAATTATAAATTTTAGACCAGTAGTCTAGTAAATTAGAATTTTAATAAATAGTAGTAAATAATAATTGATAAACATTTTTTTAACATTTATTAAATAAAAATGAAACAAGCAAATGTTTTTTTATATTTGCAGTTTCTCAATTTTGATTAACACTACAAATAAAAATTAATGATTTATGTAATTTTTTAATTAGATGAAAATTATTCACCAAGTTGTTGGAAAGAATGGTGAAGATTATACAAAGATTATACTAAGAGAGTATTAGAGTTGCTTTTCTCACCCTCATTCGCTTGAACCAACACCTGGGAAGGAAAAAAAAACCAAATACTCTGCATTAAATCACTTACCGTAATAGCAATTGTTGAAGGTATGCAATATTTGTCTTTTATACAATTTATTTATTATTATTCATTTATTTTATTTTTTTCATTATTATTTCAGAGATGATGTTGAAAAAATTTCCCAATTGCAATAGCGCCGAATTTGGAAAAACCGGAATAATTGGTTTAGTCTGGCAACCAACCGGCCAGTTGCAAAAACAAAATAACTCACAAAATAATGTTTGAAGCCGCAACTAATAGAAATAAGTTATTTTCTTAGATCATATATATTACATAGGTACCAAGTACTCCTAAATGTTGAGACGCAAAACGGCAACGACGTATTATTTTAACTGCGTCTCTGTCATACAATACACAACTGGTTTTTGCATCTCTTTTTGAATTCAATACGTCCTAATTTCAGTTTTCTGAATTCTATTTTGGCGGTAATTTCAAATTTAAATATTTTTGAATGTTTATGAAATGAAACAAAGCAATTTATTTCAGGTTTTTTCTTTATTATTAAATTTGTATCTATTACTAAAATAAAATGTTACTACTAATTTTACAAGCGTCAACCCATTGTGTTCGTTTATATTTTCTTATTGGAAAATTAAATTTACATAATTATTACTTATAATTAAGGATGTATAGGAGATACAATCGGACACAAAAGTAGGATTAATTTGAATATCACGAATATTGGTCTTATGTGTGTAGTAAAATACTTTTTAAATATCATAAACGTTAAACAAAGTTATAAAAATGCATGAAGAAAGGTTTTTTTCGTTTAAATCGGTTCATTTTCTGAAATTACAAATATTAAATTTGACATAACAAAATTTTTATTAGTGACTATCCCTGCAATCCAACCTACTATCTAAACAAAAAATGTAATAATTTTTATGAGTAAAAATTGATATTTGTTGTTAAAACTAATAAAAACCGAGATATACATAATATTTTTTATACCAACAAGTTTTAAATATGTTTAGGGTTCTTTTAACGTCGAAATCTATTTTATTTTAGCGAATTGAACGTGACAACTCTATATCGGTTGTTCAATTACTAATTAATTTCTCGAGAACGAGGTAGTAAACCGTGATGAAATTTTGCTAAAACCTTCTTCTATTTATAAGCTATAACTACAGAAAATTTGAAAAAATTCTTATATTTTGATCATATATTTTAAGCTAATATATTATTCAATAAAATATTTTTCATAAAATGATTTTTACATTATATAATTTTTTTAGGATTTCTTAAGATTTAGCTTTAGATTTTTATTTATGCAAGTATTTTACTGTTTAACACCTTGTGATTTTCCCTAAAAGCAGACTCTTAAGCAAAACCATAGATGTGATTTTCTTGAATTTTAACAAAAAGTCAACATCAAATTAAAACTGCAAGAACTATTGAACGGTTTAGTGAATCTATTTGAAATTTTTGTTATTGCATCGCAAAATCAATGATGACATGTGTACCAATTTTCATCGATATCTTATATTTTTGAGTTTTATTTTTTGTCTCCTATACATCCTTAATTGCAAAATTATGAAAGAATATATTTTCTTACTTGTGAAACGATTATTATACATAGTAAAAACGCTTTCTTTGGATCAAAAATAACTATTTTGTTTGAATAACTTTTTGAAGAAAATAAAATTTGTTTAATTTAAGTTAACTTTTTAAATTAAAGGGTATAGCCGGGTTTATATGGGAAATCTGCCCTTGCGGCTTCTTCGAATCGTACTTGGGGGATCGTTTTGGTATCAAATAAAAATAATTCAGCCAAATTTTCAGCTCTTTATCTTAAACGGTTCTCGAGTTTTTCAAGAAAACCTCTTGTTTTGATTTTATTTTTTTTTAAATAGTAAAATTCAAAATTAATGGATGGTGATTTTTTTGCTAATTCTTAGGAGTAAAAGACATGAAAAAATACTTTGGTCATGATTATTAAACAAAAAGCCGAGTTTTGACGAAAGAAATAAAATTTAAATCTTATTTTTTAACGCCTTTCTGAAAAGGTTCACTCACCAAATTTTGTCAGAAAATGTCTTTTATACTCCCTTATACTCATGAATTTTTTTGATTTTTTTGAAGTGGTGCAACAATATGGCAAAAATTAAAAAGTAATTATTTTCTGTAATTTTGCATTTGAATAAACTTATATATTTTTCACATTTCCGGGAGTAAAATGGTCACTTTACTTCCACTTTTGCGGAAGTAAAGTACAATTTTTTTTTAATCTGAAATTTTGCATATATAGATAGATTCCTACAACTAATTACTAGACGTTTAAAGTTAACGAGGTGGGGCACGAGGGGAAATTTTATTTCTCGGTTTTTTTATAACTATGTAGTGCCGTTTTCAAATTATTGTAAATTGAAAATTTCTAATGTAGTAGCTATTAACCAATATGTAATTTATCATTTGCAGCGAAATTGTGAAAAATAGTATATAGGGTGCCGAATGAGTTAGCCGAATATAAGAAATTTATTTATACAAATATCTGCTTTACTAATTATTTTAGAGAAAATATTTAAAACACAAAAATAATGAAGAAATACAAACTGTTAATGAGATTTAATGCTCCATACGAATGAGCATTAGATTTCATCTAACTTTTACTTAAAAAGTCAAAAAATGGTTTTGAAATTGTTAAAAGTTTCATTTATCAGACTGGCCATGTAAGTTTCCAATATTTTTGAAAATAGAAATTAAATTGAATTTTTATTACATGGCTAGTACAATAAATGAAAATTTTAACAATTTCAAAACCATTTTTTGACTTTTTAAGTAAAATCTAGATAGAACCCAATGCTCTTATCATTCGTAGCTTTCACATGTTAATTTCCTATGTTCGGCTAACTCATTCAGCACCCGGTATACACCTCGGGACTAAGGTACTTTTCATCCCATTTGTGATTTTTGTACTCGGCTAACATCTCGTGTAAAAACCTTTGCACGCGGGATGAAAAGTAGTACTTTAGTCCTATGATGTATAATATACTATTCTATGGTTAAAAAAATTTATAAAAATTTTTTTTACCGAAAATTAATAATTACATTACTTAGAAAACATTTTTAATCGTTTTACAGCAAACTGATTGCATAAAGACCATTAGAAATTATATAATTTTAAAATAGTTTGAAAAAATTTCTAAGTATCGAAAAGACCAACCTTACTCAGAGCAGGATTTATGATCTATTTTGTATGGAATTATTACTTTTAATGTCAACAATTTATGACAATTTTGTTAAACAGTATCGATAATATACTTAATATAATAACTTTTCTGATTGAAATTTTTGTTTCTATTGTTTTAAAACGAAAAATTATTCCCAATAATACGAAAAAATTATATATCAGTAGTTATCTTTAAGAGTAAAGCATGGAAACAATATTTTTTTAACGTCTCTATAATCATTTTTCACATACTATATTATTTTAAGCAGGATATGTCTTAATTTTCTATGGTTTTCTCTGTTTTTTCTCTGGTGAAGATATATTTTCAGTAAAAACAAATTTTATACTCTTTTTAACCATAAGAAAACATAAAAGTTTGTTTAAATGCAAGATTACAAAAAAAATTACATTTTAATTTTTGTCATATTGTTGCACCACTTCAAAAAAATCGAAAAAATTCACGAGTATAAGGGAGTACAAAAGACATTTTCTGGCAAAATTTGGTGAGTGACACTTTTCAGAAAGGCGTTAAAAAATAAGATTTAAATTTTATTTCTTTCGCCAAAAATCGGCTTTTTGTTTAATAATCATGACCAAAGTATTTTTTCATGTCTTTTACTCCTAAGAATTAGCAAAAAAATCACCATCCATTAATTTTGAATTTTACTATTTAAAAAAAAATAAAATCAAAACAAGAGGTTTTCTTGAAAAACTCGAGAACCGTTTAAGATAAAGAGCTGAAAATTTGGCTGAATTATTTTTATTTGATACCAAAACGATCCCCCAAGTACGATTCGAAGAAGCCGCAAGGGCAGATTTCCCATATAAACCCGGCTATACCCTTTAACTAAAGAAACTAAAAATTAATTAACCACAATAGAATAAATAAAATTCTACTTTGATTTAAACAAATTCTTGTTTGACCAATATTTTATTTAAATTAAATAAAATTTATCCGCTTAAAAAAATTATTCAAACAAATCACTCTACTATTTTCACGTTGTAAAGATCGACAACAAAATATTAAATTAATTCATATTTCTTTTATATTCGATATTCCTACTGCAATCACTGAATAACACCAACTGTCGAATTTAAAAATTGTACATGCGCCATTCGGTTTCTGAATTCTGAAAGAGATACAAGATAGCCAATTGTAGTGTTTAACAAAGACAGCTACAAATTAATATGTCGTAACTACTTTGCTTCACTAGCTTCAATGCATTGGAATACGGCACTTGGTATCTAGTATTATATGATCTAAGGTTATTTTATTCTAATTTTTCAATTTTATTCTAATTATAATTAAACATTTTTCAAGACGTTGCACAGTGGGCCAAAGTACTAATTTAGGAGCTCATAAATATAATTTCGGTTTAGCGCCAAATATAAAAATATTATCGTAATCATACTAAATGGTAACTAGACCAAAATAGTGCATACAAATTTTGTAAACAAAAGCTGTCTATTTGTCGTTAATCCTCTCTTTTTCTCATTACTCCAGCAGCTCGCGTGACTTTAATTAGATTCAATTGCAACGTCTTGTTCGCTATTGTTAGTTTTTTGCAAAATTTGAGTAATATTTCAAAGTGTCATCATGGATTCCATCGCTCAAGGTATGTAACTAAATTATGTGTAATTTTATATGGCCATCTGAAAGCCCATTTTCCTTTTTTTCAGGTTTTGTTTTATTAGTATTTTATTTAAGAAAATGAAATATTCGCGAAGTACACATAGACTTATACTAAAATAGTACAGTTAGGTACAGTAACCACTTATTGCATCAGTCAGCTTGTTAAGTGTACTATATGAAAATGTAAAATCCAGGTGGTAGGGGGTGGTAAAACACTTATTTATTTAGTTTTCAGTGAGCCATGTCTCTGTTAGAATTATTTGAGTTTCTCAAGACTAAAGGACCTATTCGACCCAGGAGCGCCAGAAGTATATCGCCGCTGATCGAATACGTACTGAGAGCCGGATTTGCTGAGAATGAGTGCCCGGTTGATTTAAAAAATGAAATTTCCACCAAGATTAAGGCATTTACAAATAAGTTTCATCATGAACTTCAATTGTTTTTTTCTTCTAGTTTTTTCGGAATCGAGTATTTTTTAAATAATTTCAAAATGTAATGGTCTACCTGCTGGCTTTTATAATAGTAATACAGTTTATCAAAATGAATTGGTACTTTCATTACTTACTCTTTAAGGATCTGTGGAACCTTGGCAAATGTCTCTTTTTTACATAACAGCTTTTTTATTCAATTTCTCATTTTCCCCACAATTTTGACAAATTTCAAGGTACAAATGCAAATTTTAGGATCTTCATATTATAATGTGCCTACATCAGGTACTACATGTACAAAAATATCGTTATAATGAGAAATTGAATAAATTATCGTTTTGTAAGAGAGAGAGAGAATTTCAAAGCTTTCATTGAGCTTCTAAGTTAATCATAATTGTGTATTTAAAAAAAAACGTAAAAAAACAACCATGATAAACAATCCCTTATTTTCGCGCCGCTAATATAGAAACCTGGCCCACTGTGCGTTGCAGGCAATGTTTTAATTATTTTGTTCATTTTATTTATAATTATTTTTAATAATTTATATGTTAAATTATTTAATAAAGTTCAATTTTTTAAACCATTTATTAAGTGGCTATTATTTATTTAAGTATTTTCCGTAACTTTTCAGCACTTGAAAAATGACTAGAAATAAGTATAAGTAAATATACTAATAAGTTCTCATACTTTTGACGTAAATTTTAAATTAACTGAGAATAGATAGTTTAGACTCGAATAATAGTTTGATATAATATTTATTAGGTGTAGTTATTAACATGTGAAATTATTTTAATACTTGAAATTATTTTTTACATGCTAGAAAAACTGAAAACTTACTGTCTTAAAAATTGGATGAAATCATTGCAAATCAATTGAATTGGTCGGCTACATTTGAATTCATAAGAATTTTCAGAATCTCATCAGGCAAACCTAGAAAAATTTTATAATAAAAACTAAGACAAACAGATAAAATTCAATTACTATGAATTCAAATGTACCAGACTAATTCAATTGATTTGCATTAGATTTTATCGAATCTTTAAAACTGAGTTTTCAATTTTTCTAGAATGTAAAAAACAATTTAAGCTATTGATATAATATTTACATCACAAGAATTACAATTCCATGATATCAATCTATGATATTCATTTGATGTAAAAATTATATAACTACTTGGTCATATTCACGTAACATTGATGTAAATAAGTTTACCTCATTATTACACCATTATTATGTCACATTGATATCAAGAAGCAAGGTCCAGATGATGTCAAATAGACGTCATATTATTGTCATGTTTATTACATCAGATCTGACACAAGGAAGTGTGAAATAATGATTCTCGTATGACTTACATTTTACGTAAATATGATCTAGCATGACGTTATTCTGATGTAAATTGTACGTAAAAGTGTTCAGTGATACATATCAATCTATGATATTCATTTGATGTAAAAATTATATAACTACTCGGTCATATTCACGTAACATTGACAAAAACAACTTGACGTCATTATTACACCATTATTATGTCACATTGACATCAGTAAGCAAGGTCCATATGATGTCAAATAGACGTCATATTATTGTCATGTTTATTACATCAGATCTGACGCAAGAAAGTGTGAAATAATGATTCTCCTATGACTTACATTTTACGTAAATGTGATCTTACATTCTGATGTAAGTTGTATGTAAAAGTGTTCACTGAATATGAATATAAAAACGAAGACAGTTTGGCAAAAGTATGCATGATGAAGTCGGGTTTGGTGGGAAAACTGAAATGAGAATTAACACTTATTTGCAATTATATAGACAGATATTTGAACCGTTTTTGAACGTAAATCTTGAAAAACATACAGTTTGGAAAACCTCGAGTGAAATCGTATGTTTTCACTTATGAGAAGTCTTGTGTGAAAACAAGGTGAAAACATTTAGATGTAAAGTGTTTTATACCCCTACCATATATTTTGACCAACCATGTATATATTAACTTACTCTTATTATAGATCAACTCTCATGCTTATCTTCATCATTATCTCTTATCAATACTTTCACTATTATCAAACCCCGGTCAATGTTTTCCATGATATGCTAATTACGTTCTAATCACTTTCTACTTTGGTCATAGAAGTGATTAGAATACATTATAAAAGATAGATACGATAAACATACCAGTTAGTTCTTCTTTGGTCATACTCGCATAAGCAAGAGAGTTGTGGTGTATTACATGAAACATAAATAAACGGTGTTGTAACTTCATTAGTTTTTGTTTAACTGACAAGTCCCAAGGAAAGTGCTTCAACAAAAGGTAACTCAGGTAGAAGCGTTCAGATAAACTTAATCTCTTGCACATTGTAAGAACTGGTGCAACAGGCTGTGGAAAAGTTTACAAACTTTTAACTTTAACAATGCACCATGCAAGAATTCTTGCAAGCGCCAATCAGCGGCGTCGAAAGGCGGTGCTCGTGACTGTCAGCTTATATTAGATTAGTAACAACTTATTTCTGTTTTATTTTCGTAATAATAAATCTTGAAATACTTTCTACGATGTTTTAAAAACGATAGTTTATAGTGTTTGTACCATGGACCTATTTGAAAATGATTAAAATAGATGAAAAATACCGCCTTGTAAGTTTATGTGAATGGTGTAATAACCTGTGTAAGAATCTGTTGCAAGAATTCTACCATCCAAATCCGATACCCTATGTGAATGCAGCTTAAAACCGAACGTTCGGTCACAAAAATTCAATGCGACGTCATCTTAAGGAGGTGTACACCACCTTCCTCGTGTGTTAAAAATTGCAGAGATTTTTAACAAAAATTAAAGTGTCGGGAGGTGGAACGTTTCCGCCCGATACTAAATGTATAAGTAATGTCAGGACGCGACAACAGGTCGGGCCGAAAAAGTAACGGGTCAAGTATAAGGATTGACTGGACCGACTGAACTGTTCTTTCTCATCTTTACGATCACACTACTCTGCACTGGAAGGTTTCGAGCTTCTTTCTAAAATAAATCCTAGTAATTTTACAAAAATTGTAACGCCTTGCGATGTCTCTTGATAAAAAATTGAGACAAAATTTTAGTAATAAGAGTAAGAATGTTATTAATACTATCTTAGTAAAAATATTTCTTGGATCAATGCTATTTTATTACCGGCAAAAATTTGAATTTGCTTTGAAATATTTTATTAGTAGATATATTAACAAAATAATATTGAGTCAAACTTGAAACTGTGTTATAATCAAATCATAATGAAAACGCCTAATGATCGTCTCAAATTTAAATTACCCGTTATAACCGGGTTATCACGAAAATCTATAGATTTTATGTTATGACGTATTGCAAATTTGGCAAAATTTTTAAATTGGTTTGCTATAAAAGAAAGTACATTATAATTGGATCCGTGGATCCAGACACCACTGTAGTTCGTAAATTGAAAACTGGTTTAAAACTTTAGTTTAATCAGTTATGGACTCAAAATCTATTGACTTTTGTATACAAGTAGAGTTTTGTAAAAAATATTATAAAATATTAAAAAAATGAATTTCATTCAATAGAAAACTTTATTACTTATATAATAATATAAATATAAAAAACATTATTTATTATTTAATAAAAATTATTGTTTATTTCATAAAATTAAATTTTGTCCCATCTCCAAATGGTTCCATCGTCACATACACACAATAATACTGATCCGTCTCTGCTGAGACTAGTTTGACGTACTGCTGCAATACATCTTGGATGTTGTAAAGTATGACACTGAGCTAAATTTGGATCAGGTACATCCAAATCCCATACATATACCTTTCCTACTTGATTTCCTAATGCTAAAATCTAAAAAATTTACAAAATTAGTAGTATTACTTAATACAGTAGAACTCCTCTATAACGAGTAAACGTTTGGTCCCTTACGTTTTGTATACTACTGTGGATGATTGTTTATAGCAAAAATCTGTAATAATGAGTATTCGTATTAGCTGCACGGGTAGTGGTTCAATGCCCACTTTGTACTGAAGCTCTTGGCTTATTGTACCCCGTTTTCCATTAAGATGTTAAGGAAAGTTATTAGTATTTCGATCCACAGTTTGATGTTCACCAGAGGGCTGAGCTAAGAAATTCTGCCGAGTCCGGGATTTGAACCCAGAATTTCCGCTCATAACTCAACTAGTGATCACATCAAGCCACCACTGTGGTCTATAACGAGTAAGTAAGCTGGTCTCTTGAATTCTCGTTATAGAGAGGTTCTACTGTATAGTAAAATTTTGATAAATAATGTTTTACGCAATCAAGCTTATTACACCAACAATATTATTATAAATTTCTTGCAGGATGAAAGTTTATGAATTAATTCATGGTAAAATTGTTGGTGTAGTGTACTGCAAAGTCAAAATAATTACAAAATTCGTTCAATAAGTAATAGGATTGCTTCCCTCGATCAACTGATTCAAATTATGCATATCAATCTACAAATGAAATATATTATGTTTGGTGCAATTAAGAAATTTTCATAGAAAATTGCAGTGAATATATAAAACTGTTTGTTTGATAGTAATATCGTATAAAGAAATTCTCTAAAGCAAAATTATAAATCTGACCACTCCCTACAAAAAATGCTATCATGAACAAACGATACTATACGTAGCATTACAGAAAAAATATGGAATATACAAGCTAAACTGTGAGAACTGCAAGATGGTTTATATAGGGCAGTCGGGTCGTTCTTTTTAGAAGAGACTTAAAGAACATAAATTCTGTTGGTCTAATTCTTCAGACCACTCCAAAGTAACTATTTTTACACCATGGTACTTAAAACACCAAGAAAACACCAGTTTAACACCAAGCTTGGTGTTAAACTTTAAACCAGTTCAATTCTTTAGCAATATTTTCTAACTTATGCAATTTTTGTTACTTTTACCTATGGGGTTGTCCTTTAATCACGTGAGGTTCTAACAGGGGGAGAGGGAGTTAGAATAACATCACGATTAATCACGGTGGGGGGATATTGTGGCAATCACGTGTATATTTTCTTACGACCACGTGAAATCCCAAGCGAGCAAATTTATGCCTAATAAAAAGCAGCATAACAATATTTAGCTCTCAGCTAGCTTCCGACACTGGACCTTGTGAGGCCACTCGTCGCCCCGCTGCCCGCGGCCTTCTGTCTCGCCGTCTGTACTTGAAATAATTTTCAAAAAATATACACGTGATGTTGGGTAGGGGGGCTAGGGGTAGCCTAAAACCTCGCGTCGTATCACCAAAGGGAAGGGGGAGTAAAAAAATGGCATAGAAAACCTCACGTGATTAAAAGACGCCCCTATGTAATGAAGTATTTTTTTTATTGTGATTGAATGGTTTGACTGTGACATTAGTTGCGTTTTAGAGTAATTGCCTTGGGCGCATTTCTTGACATAGAAGGGGTGCTTGATCATAGGCGGATTTAGGGGGTAGGCACGGGGGCACGCCCCCCCCCCAGACGCTTAAAATTAACAAAGAAACAAGGAGACAAACCCACTTTGCCCGTCTCGACCCTTTGTGGCCTCACCCCAGAAAAAAATTCTGAATCCGCCCCTGTGCTTGATAACACACAGCAGGGTGTTGAAACTTAGATGGAGAAAGTGAAATAGTATAATTTATTAGACGACCACACGGATAGATGGCGTTATTCTGAAATCTATTTTAAAACACGCCTACTGGAAATCAAAATAACCTATAAATTTATAAGTTGTTTTTTTCTGTCCATCATGGGTGATTGTGTTTAAGGGTGCGATTTTTAGAACTGTTTCAAAACTTCAGTTACAGCTCAAAATTGGTTATAGATACAACTATGATTTTTTTTTTAACGGAAAGAGGAGAATTTTCCGAACACTATGATATATTTTTTAATCTGTTTTGATAACGGATTAAAATTTTGATTAATTTAATTTGCGATTTTATATTTAAAAAAATACATTAATTACAATTTAAAATATATCATAGTGTAGTTAACATAGTAACTTTTAATATTCTGCATTGAAATCTTTTAAATATCAAGTATTACAAGTGCTGTAACTGAAGTTTTGTTTAGACTATAATTTGAATCATTTAAAACAAACCGCCTTTTAAAACCAATCAAATTTTTATTTCATTTTTTCCAACTAATGAAAGGCATCCAATTTTAAATCTAGATAATCGCGCCACCTGTTGAAACTTTTTTCGTCCAAATGAAAAATCGCAGCCTTAAAGTGTTTAACTAAATAATTATAATTAATGGACATAAGAAAATCATGAAAAATTTGATCGTCGTTTCTTTAACAAAAATGTTATTATTTTTCAACATTTCATTCTTCAAATAATTTTGTCTTAGGGAAAAACAATACAATGTAGAAGTTAAATTAATGTAAACAATAAAATTATATTAAATTTATATATTTTTTAAAGATTATTAAATATTGTTAGTTTATAAACATTAATGTTTTGTGGATTCATTATTGTATGAATTCATAATACATTAATAGGTTTGTTCCAACAAGCTATTCGATTATCGACGGCAACCAGTAATTTGACCACTTATTGCGCCTGCGTTAGGAACACTAGTAAATTCACAAATAGTAACTTAAAGCTGTATTGGAACGTTTTCCGAATTGTTTTCGAACCGAGATTAACCTTAAATAATTGACAAGTGTGATCATAGAGAGCGATGCTTATCGTCAATATTTAAGGCAGCAATAAATTGTTTTAAAATGTATACGATTTACGTCATGAAGTTTTTCTATGCTTCTTTTTTGCCTTTTTGAGTATTTTGTGCAAATTTTCAATTTTTGTGCTTATTTGAAGCCTGTTTTCAGGAATATTTTTTTGTTTTTAAAGTTAATTTATAATTTTTATTTTAAGAACAAGTCCGATGGTGAATTTTACTAAAATGGAAAATATGAATAAATTAACAGTTTTACAATTCCTCATGCTTCTTCCTCCATATATGCTAGAACGATTCGGCACATATCATTTATTTAAACTTTTACATATTGAAGTAGTAATATACTTAATACGCACCAAAAATTAACTTTTACAACTTTAATTGGATACCTAAGTAAAACGTTTTCTCATTTCTTAGAATGGCCAGGTAACAGCCGGAATTTAAATCCGATTGAAAATCTTTGGGCATTATGAAACGAAAAATTACCGATAAGAATACAAAATCACAATTGCAAAACGTATTAAGGGTGCGATTTTTAGAACTGTTTCAAAACTTCAGTTACAGCTCAAAATTGGTTATAGATACAACTATGATTTTTTTTTTTAACGGAAAGAGGAGAATTTTCCGAACACTATGATGTATTTTTTAATCTGTTTTGATAACGGATTAAAATTTTGATTAATTTAATTTGCGATTTTATATAAAAAAAGCACATTAATTACAATTCAAAATATATCATAGTGTAGTTAACATAGTAACCTTTAATATTCTGCATTGAAATCGTTTCAATATCAAGTATTATAAGTGCTGTAACTGAAGTTTTGTTTAGACTGTATTTTGAATGATTTAAAAAAAACCGCCTTTTAAAACCAATCAAATTTTCTTTTCATTTTTTCCAACCAATGAAAGACATCCAATTTTAAGTCTAGATAATCGCGCCACCTGTTGAAAATTTTTTCGTCCAAATGAAAAATCGCAGCCTTAAAAGTTGTATGGCAGATGGCAGAAAGTCATTACAGATGAAATTTTACAACATTTCGTTAAATCTATGTCTGCCCGGTTAAAAAACGGTTTTAAAAATTAATGCGGGTTCTAAAGGATGCTAATAAAATACCTGTAATGTAAAGACATTAAATAAATTTTTGATTTCATATTTCTATGGTTTGATACACTTTTTAATAAATATTTTTTAATCCTCGTTTCCTGTCACCATCCATTTATTAATGTTTTTCTTTTTTGTAATGTGTACTTAAATATGTATGTACTTTATCATTTCCTACTAAAAATTTCTCGATTTTATTACGAAAATTACAAAATAATTAATGATAGAGGAAGTATTTGGGCTGTACTACTCTCAACTAACATTTGCGCATGGCTATTCAGGTTTCGAACTACTTGGTACTTGCTCCTTAGCAAGTATCGTTTGAACCGCAAATGAACCAATTCGATCCCTTCCACCAAAGAGTATGTATATATAGAGGGACAGCTCTTATGGGAATACTTGTCACAAGTATTTCTTGATGGCTCTGCTACGCCATCTAGTGGAGGGGGTTATCTCTACGTCTTTATTATTGGTCCTCTATATACATACTCTTTGCTTCCACATAGTTGTTGGAACAGCGGTTTGTTAGTAATCTAGGATTGCGAACTGGTAACTTGTGTCTGTTGGAACGACATTTCATTAATGCGCTTGCGTTGTAGTAATATTACTAAAGATACTCGTTGTTGGAACAAACCTAATAGTTATAAAATAGTAACTTGAAATTAAATTAATATTTTAAGCGATTTTAGTATTCTGATTCTATAGAACGCCATCTATTATTGGTTTCGGAACTATTTTACTTGGCGACCAGGAGGTGTGGCGGCGCTGAAAGCTGATTTTCAATTTTAACATGCGAGTTTCCCTTCTATTGTAAATAATATGTTCTGTGACTTCAAGTGATCCAGAGAGGGCTATAGTACCATGATCTTCAATTCCATCAAGATTAACAACATGCTATGCATGTAATCGGACAGAATCAGCACTGTAAGGAACTTCCAAAAACTTTTCAAGCTTCTCATACCTGATAGGCGAATGGATGGCACCAAGCAGCAGCTGGGGGCTCGATATGATAGCATCTAATACCCAGATGGATCCACAATGGTAATCAGTACTGAAGCAGGAATCAGTGGACGTAGAACGGGAAATGCATTCAACATAAACCTGGGATGCCACGCTACTGTGTTCCAGCAATTCTATGCAAATAAGCGGATTTATATCATGATCGACAGCCAGGCAGTTCTAAAAACTCTGAAGAGAGTGGCAACACAAACCAGGGTTGTAAGTCACTTCTTCCATGTGCTAGTAGCACTTGCACAACAAAACAGCTTAACGCTGAGGTGGGTGCCGGAACACGCAGGAATAAAAGACAACGAAAAAGCAGATGCCCTTGCTAAGGCTGCAGCAAAACGATATCTAGTAGGACCAGAATCAACTTGCGGGATAGGATATCGAACCGCAAAAGGGGTTATAAAGGAACTACTAAGTAAACAACATTTTGCGTACTGGAGAGACTTTTCGGGACTGAGGCAATCGCGGATGTTTATTGGTGGGCCCTCCATTAACAAAAGAAAACTAGAAATCCTCAAGGCGAGTAGACCACAGCTGAGAAAGACATTGCTGTCTGAATAGAAAGTGCTTAGTGAATAGTAAGTGCCACTTACTATGTGTGTGTCCAACCCTAGCACTGTTGAGGCTACGACACCTCGGCTGGCCATATCCGACAACCAAAAAAATAAGTCACTTACCCATCAGCTGTGTACCTACTTAATTTTATTGAGGAAACAAAGCTGATGGAGTAAATCTTGGAACGCGGGATATAATAAGCTTCGAGTTTCAGTGCAAGGAACCACAACCTTTTTAGCAATAATAATAATAATAATAGTTAAGAAATCTAAGATAATTAAAGCTAAGTTGAAGGGCAATTTGGTAAAACTGCGTTCTATTTACAATTTAGCATCTAAAGGTAAGTTTTGCTAGAAACTGTAGCAGCAGAGCAGTTACGGCCGCGTCAACTGCGATTGCAATACCTAATAGGAAGTACTGCGCTGCAATTGTACCTCGGTCTTGCTATAAACCGTAGCAGCAGAGCAGTTACAGCCGGCGTCAACTGCAAGTGCAATACCTATTGGGAGGTGCAGCGCTTCAATTGTATCATATAGCAACACACGTAACAGATATTGCATAAGAGCAGTTAGTCAAGGTTAGGCGGTGTTGCTTGTGCAGTTGTTAGCAAACCGTACCTTAAGGGAAAATTTGAATCTTATGCTTATTGCGTGCGTTATCTAAGGTAATTTGATTTCAACCTTAGTTCCTAACTTTCATTTCTAAATTTACATGTCATATTTCTGTCTAATTTTATAAAATTAGAGTTATATTTCAAATCTGTCAAACTGAAGTTAGATTTTATGGCGATGTTGTCTAGACTAAATACTGCGTAAATCAAACGAGGCATTGTATTTTTTTGACTCTCGCAGTACCGACAGTACTACCTTAAGAGCAGATATAATTTAATTTCCTTGTAGTACCTGTCATTTGCAAAAAGCCAATTTTGCAATAACCAATAACAAGTTCTTGATCCACAATTTTACTACTACAGTCAATAAATTATCCCTTACCTTTTGGCAATAATCCATAGCAAATCTTATGAACCAGATTTCACATTCCTTGTAGTCAAAACGGTGCACAACGGTAGCATTGGTTTCAATTTCTCTTAACTTAGAATCTTGCAGGCGACCAGGTTTCCAACAGACAATGCAATTTTCGCAAGATTTGCTTAACACAAAATCACCAAACCATTTGACACAATCAACATAATTTCTATAAAATAAATAATTAAACCTATCAAAAATAGTACATCAATTAAGACCAATCTACCTATGAATATCTCTCGTTGAAAAATCAGGAAAATGTTCTTCCAAAGAAGGAAACGGCTTTAAAGTTCTGCTTGCTTGCCAAATATAAGATTGTTTAATGGCATCATGCATACTTTCTTTATTAAGTTTCCATAATTTTAGAGAATGATCCATACCACAAGACATAATACGATTTCCGACTAAATCAAAATCCTAAACAAATTTAATACAATTACCTACACTATTATTTATCCAATTTTTGTAATTTATTATGAATTTCAATTTAAGTTAAAAATTAAAGCTACACAAAAGAAACTTACGGCACTTAATACTTCATCACGATGTCCTTCAACTCCCCCAAATATGGCAATACAAATATCAGTTTTAATATTCCACAGTCTAAGAGCATGATCTTTAGAAACTGACAGCAATAAATTGGGATCTTTTGGGTGAAATTTGAGTTCATTTATAGCATGCCCATGTCCAATATAGTGACGAATAGATGTCATAGTGGTAGGACTTAAAATACGAATTATACCACGTGAACCTGCAACTGCTAATAGTGGTTTTCCACTCTCATCATCATAAGACCAAGCACAGGTATAATAATTTTCGTCAAGCTGTGGAACAATTAGGAAAATCATATTTTGTGACATATGTTGCATTCTACTTAGATCTTAAATAGTTCTATTTTAAGTTATAAAACAACCATAAAATTAATCTAACTTCTGTCAAGTTACTAAGTTATAAATAGAACACGTTTTTATATAAAGCCTAACTCATACAACGCTTGTTTTGCTGATGACAGCCGTAACGGAAAATAGCGTAACTGCTGGCTGCCTTACTTGTTCCCTTGCTCGATTGATTTAGTAGGTCGTGTGCTATTTTCCGCGATAGTTTCTGATAAATACAAATTCAAATTTTTAAAATTATTACTACCTGTGTTGCATTGAAACCACAATGCAAGTGTGATACCAACAAGCTAGAGAAACCATCACAACTCCCAGTCACTTTGTACCCAGCAGTGAAACAATCAAGCAATCGATTAGCAAAACAAACTTCATGTGAGGTGGGCTTAACTTCCTCTCAACTTTAGTTTTTAGTTAATATAAAGCGCCAATTTAATGTATATTATATACAGTGGTGGCAATCTAAAATGATTATCAGTGATTATCGGTTTAATTCAAAGGGTGGTAATTTTTTGTAAAAATTACTTTATAAGGTAACCCTTCTTGACCATTTAGTATGCAAAAATCATTCAATATAGTTTAATAAATCTTAGAAATGCATAAAAAATGGTAGGTAGAAATAATTTAAGAGAAATTGATAAACAGAAAATTTTTGTTTTGCGTGGTGAAAATAGGAGTTATACTGATATTAGAGAGCAAGTTGGGTATGACAGACGTATTATAAATAGATTTTTGAAAAAATATGTCATTAGTGGCAATACAAAGCCACTTCACAGAGGGAATTTAGAAAGAAAACCAACCAAATCGCAAGATCAAATGCTTCGCAAATGGGCGTTAAAAGATCGCTTCAAATCTCGAAGACAATTAAGAAAACTTAAAATTATTCAACCGGGCATTTTAGATTGCCGCCACTGTATAATATAGGAGATAGTACAGCAGTAGTCTAGTATATAGTATAGTATTTATAGCAAAAGACGGTTACGGCCAGGCGCCTGTGTGCGTTGACTACTAAGCCGAAATCACAGGTTTGATCCCAAGCGGAGTAAAAACTTTATTCTCACCGTCTTTTTCTTCAACAGAATAAGTGTTTGCGTTCATTGTTAACCAAATTTATTGTAATCTGTCGAAGTAACTTGTTGGAAATTATTGGTTTTCAAACAAAAACAATTGCAATAAAATTGAATCAATGGAACTAAAATTATTTTTAAAATCTCTTTTGTGCATTTTATTAGTAAGTTTTTACCAGTAATTAAAAAACAAAATATCAAGTGTTAGATATCTTTAGAAGTGAAATTAAAATCTCTTTAAATTGATACCATTTTCATTCTTATTCGTTGTGATGGGAAGCAGCAATTAAAGAAAATTCAATTTCCTATGTTAATTTCCTATGTTCAGATGGTCGACTGGCTACCCTGCATACTTTGGAAACATGTGGTTTTTAATTTGAAACAATGGAAATCATGGAAAGCAGATAAATGCATAATAATATAGCATTTATCTGAATTGAATAAAGTGTTAAATAAAGTGCAGAAACCTATTCGAATTTCTATGCAACTAATTAAAGAACATTTAATGCTCTTGGCCTGTAACTTCTTCGTTATCATAATGATTCGTTAAAACCCGTCAAGTTAGTGTACCTACACTCAAAATTGTGCATTCGCTACGTGTTTATAATTCATTACACCTAAAAATTAGTTAATTTGTTGGATTGGTATTCATTACACCTCGAATTTGCAATTTTCGTTACAACCGAATTATTGTAGGAATGGTCTGAGGATTGTCATTAAGCATTACGAATTCATTGAAAATATTTTGTATAAATAAATAATAATTATTTTAATTTTCATTATTATAAAAAAATAATTGGTGATGGTACTGTAGTAAGAAGAAAAATGAAGCTTTTCCTTATAATCTAAGTAGTAGTACTGCTACAACTATTAGAAAAACAAAAGGATACATCAGGATCAGCATAACACTGTAATAATTTAATTCCATGCGTATTTGGACACTCATAGATGCTAACACGATTACTGCCAACTGCTGCAAATATTTGTGGTTGACCAATTTTTAAGTGATGATTAAATTGAGTGCCAAATAAAGGCTGACCATGATCTTCCTTAATACTGCAACTGTTCATAACAAAACAATAATATCAATTTTTAATATCAAATTTAATGTAGATCACGGTACAGTGTGGTGGTATGTTCACTTTTTCTTTAAACTCGCCTAAGGCTACATTATAATATTTATTCCGGGTGCTGAATGAATTAGCAAAACAGGAATAATTAACATATAAAAACTTATTTATGTAAATTCCTGCTTCCCTAATTATCTTAGAGAAAAAATGAAACATACAAAAATAATGCAGAAATATAAACTACAAATGATAAGAGCATTTTTAGATTTCATTTAGCATTTTTTTAGCCACATTGCAAAAATTTGAGAAAACACAGTGTTTAAGGGGGTCACTATACTATAATTAAAACTATACTATAATTTATTTATTGACATTTCAACAGTAAGTCAGAATATTTTCAGACCAAAATTTTCATCACAGCGTGTGTTGCACCACTCCAAAGCCACCCATCTCAAAAAAACTGGCCTCCATGATTCCGGCTGATTGGCTTATCTGAAATCAAAAATCCAAACGGCATTTTAATCTGTGAAACTGTGGCCATCAAGTGAACTAGAATCATTCCAAAATACTGAAAATTGAAGAATTGACGAATAATTAATTTTCAAAATACTGAAAATTGAAGAATTGACGAATAATTAATTTTCAAAAGCATCTCAATTCTTCACTTTTCAATATTTTGGAATGATTCTAGTTCACTCAATGGCCACAGCTTCACAGATTAAAATACCATTTGGATTTTTGATTTCAGATAAGCTGATCAGCCGGAATCGTAGAGGCCAGTTTTTTTGACATGGGTGCCTTTAGAGTGGCGCAACACACGCTGTGATGAAAATTTTGGTCTGAAAATTTTCTGACTTACTGTTAAAATGTCAATAAATATATAGTAAAAAAATAAAATTTCTATATTTTTATCCAATACCTGCAAGTAAAATAACTTTTACATTGACATTTTCAAACGTCAAAGTGGATGTAGCGAAAAATCACTTTCGCTCACTAGTGGATAAAAGTCCACTTTGACGTTTGAAAATGTCAATGTAAAATTATAAAATGTAATTTCAAATTTTATTTGATTTTGAAATTTTAATTTTACTTGCAGGTTTTGGATAAAATGTTATATGCGACTCTTGAGTAAAGATATTTGTATCCACTTACGAAAGATAGCACACTCGGAGTTGCCTCGTGTGCTAAACTTTCCGTTCGTGGATAAAATGTATCTTTACTCACTAGTCCCATAAATTACTATTAATGATCGTCAAAATAAAATTACAAAAAATAGCTAAAACAACCGACAATCACACGGGGTGACTGCCTTAAGTGTATTTTTTAGATTTTTATTTACGAACTCCTATGCTAACAAAATGTAAAGTTAACATAGGCAATTTACACAAAATAATTTCAAAAAAACATCTGAACCTGCCGTTTTCTAAAATGTTTGCAATGTGAGTTAGATCCCTGATATGTAATACCATTCAATTATGTGTGTAACAGCTTTTTATTGCCATAATATGTAAAATTAACAAAGTACAAATTTAAATATTTGTGCATATTCAAAGAAAAAGTGCACAATCTCGGACAGCATTATCCTACTTGTATATTTGCATTAAAAAATAGGACCCAAAAAAACCCACTACATTCCAACATCCAGTTTAATCTGCATTAAAAGTAATTTTCAAATATTATTAGAACATCTTACCTAAATTTATACAAAGGTTTCAGAACTTTGGGTTGATTTACTTTCTTCCTTCCCCGTTTCCCTTTCCTGATTCTATTTGTAGGTGTAGCACTTCTGGAAGTATTATCTGTGGTCGAAGTACTCCCAATGCTGGAAGTTTCATCCTGTAATTAAAAGAAAAACATTTGTAACTTCTTATATATAAATAATTTAAAACTTAATTAAAAATATTTTAAATTGCTTACTAATTCATCACCGGATTCTTCTGTTAAATTTGAATCATTATTTACAGTCAATTTAATTGATTTTTCCTTCATTTTTGCAACTTGTAGTGTATCAAGTTTACGAGTTTGTTAACCTTATTTAAGTCTGTTTATTTGTGGCAAAAGGGAGAATCTACAGTTAAACAAACATAAAACATAACCTCTTTTTTTAAACCAGAGTTACTAAAACTTTGAAGTAAGTACAGCATTTTTTTAAATATTTCAAGCATAGAAAAGTATATTATTAAAATTTGTGTATTCTTTAGTAAATACTAATTTAATATTAAAATTGTTTAACAAGCAAACTAATGTATAGGGGATAAAAAATAAAACTAAAAAATATATATTATCGATGAAAATTGGTACACATGTAATCGTTGACTTTGCGATGTAATAAAAAAAATTTCAAAGCGATTCACTACTGTTCAATTTACTTGAAATTTAACCATAAAAGGGTAGGTTTTTCTATGTACATCTCAGGTTGTTGCAATATTTCGTATTATAAGAAACAATTAGTGAATTTTCATTAAATTATTATTCTAATCTGCCCCTAGGCTGTAGCCACTGGCGTACCTAGAGCTTTTGCCGCCCGGGGCGGTTTTTAAATTAGCCCCCCCCCCACCACCCTAATATTTTTTAAAATATTTGTTTATAAAAAAATTTTTTTTTATTTTATAAAAATACTAGCAGGACCTCCTATTATTTGAATGACCTGGAAACTCCTTTTTGCACAGGATCATTTATTATAATTAATTTCTTATGTTATTAAATTATAAAATCACAAAATTTTGAGTTTTACATATTAAAATTGACGTAGAGAGCTGGGAATAGTGGCGTTAACCTTAGAACTCTTAGCTGAATAACCAGTTAAAATTTCAATTCAATCGTGCTTTCCGTTGGGGAGATTTTAATGGGACGGACATACATACATACAAACTTTGAGTTTTATATATTAAGATTTTTGTACAAAAAGAAGCAAAATGCCGCCCCTAAAATTGTGCCGCCCGGGGCGGTCCACCCCTACCGCCCCCCCACCCTAGGTACGCTAGTAGCTGTAGCCTAGGTAGCCTGCGCTTAAATACGGCACTGGACATTCTGTTTAATTGGGTAAGATTGTTTTTAATTTTACATGTCTACCATTAATTGGCATATTTTTAGCCCTGAAGAGGCCCACAATATAAAGTTGGGCGAAACGTCAACCTTTTGAACAAATTATTTTATTGATAACCCCTGTCCAATATTCCCGAAAATATATTTATTTATTCTAAATTAATATATAGTAGTATTTAGTAATCTGTTGGTCGATTTTTTCTCCACCATGGTCGATATTATCCAACCGGTCGAAATTACCCGACTTCTTTTCAATTTCTAAAAATATACCGTATAAATAAAGTCATTTGTTTTTTTGAAAAATCAATATAAGAATCTCGTAGTAGATAAAGTAACCAAGCAATTTTATCATTTTGAGCATCTAATTCCAAAGATTACTACTTGAAATCTTTAATAGCGTTTAAGTAGTCGATATTCCCCCACTCCCCCTATATGCTACGGTCAATGACGTGAATTGGGTATTGACGTCAATGGCCGGACAATGACGTCAATGCCCATTTACGCTGGCCATTAACGTCATTGACCAGTCATTGACGTCAACGCCCGTTAACAGTGGGCAATGATGTAAATATTTTCATCTGATTGTAACATTTACGTCTTTGGCCGGTCAATAACGTTATTGGCCAAAATGGATGAATAATGATCCTAATACATAAAATCCCAGCATGCTGCTGCTCCTGCCCCAGCGTGTCATTTTTTGGTGAAAAAAGAAACACTCTGATTGGTCGATTTTTTTTATCAACCGAAAAATATATTAAACTAAGATTACAAGTAAATATATTTGAAAAATAAAATAATGAATAATTCCTCTATAAGGAAAAACAATTAAAATTTAGTAATCATGTAATAACTCTCTTTCGGCAATCGGGTAAAAAACCAGAACGCTGCTACTACAGCGTGTCATATTTTTGGTTGGAAAAACCCGAAAAGGCAAACATGATTAATGAGAAGAAAATCAAAGAGGAGAAATGGAAAAACAAAGAGAAAGAGAAAGTAACAGCAATTAGTGAAGATACATCGCCAGTCAAAGATATAAGATGAAGATGAAGATAATTGATGAGAAACGACAATAAGAAATATAAAAAGAGAAAGAGGAAGTAACTGCAATTAGTGAAGAGGCACCGCCAGTCAAAGATATAAGATGAAAACATGATTAATGAGAAGAAAAACGAGGAGAACAATTGAAGGGCTCGGTGCAATAACCGGCTAAACGCCAATTTTTCCGAAAATGAGTTATATTATTTTTCTCGCCCAAAAAAATATTCTGCATCGTTTGGTGCAAGACCCGTTCATGTATCTTAAAAAATAGTGCACACAACCGAGTTTTTCTACCAATAATCCGCAAATTTAATAGAATGCTGTAATAAGCTGAGTTGCAATAAGTGACTATGTCTGTATCACAGACGCTCATTTTTTTTTTTTTTTCAATAATTTTAAGTGATTTTTTTCATCTTTTTCAAATTATTAAGCAATAAAAAACTATTTTTTAAACTTGTTGGGAACAAAAACCGGCCATGTGAAATGTTGTTACCAACCTTCATAAAACTCTTCTCTTTGCATACCTTTTAAAAAATGTGAAAATACCCAATGGACAATTTGCATGATTTTTAATTTTAGTATATTAATAATCTACATAACAACATATGCAATGTGTCTTAATTTTTTAAAATTTGGTTTACAAATAAAGCCAGAAAAAAATATTTAAATTTAAATGTATATTTGTCGCGCGAAATCGTATTAATAAATATGGCTGACTTAATTTGAAATTTGAGGATTTTGACGTCATCAAAATGGCGATTAGTAACTAAAATTTGGTTACTTCATAACTTCATTACCGGTTGGTACTTACTTGGTAGATACTTTAGTGGAAATTATACTGGTGTATTGGCACTAATTGTTGAGGCTCATGTCGTCACATCCTGATTTCAATCACGTGATTTTTTCAAATAAATTATAACATTTCATTACTTTTTTGCGGACTGACAATACAGAATTTTGATAAAACACTCAAATATTCTGATTATAGGTATATTGAACTATCAATAAATGCCATTTTGAGGTGAATTTGAATTTTATGCAAATTGTCCATTGTCCTGAAAGCGCATTTTTTGGTATGAGCGTGGAAAATTATAGATTGAGATGAACAACTTTACCTTTGGTTCAAATAAATGGTTTTTATTAAAATTGAATAAATTTGAATTTCAGTTTGACAAAGCATGTTTGTTTGCTTCAAAGAATAAAACCGTTGTTGCTTTTGCTTTTAAATAATAATTTTAATTGCATGAAATATTTATTATTTTAACGAAACAAATTTATTTCTTTGTTGCAAATCATAAAAATTCAGCTCTCAAAATAAAATAAAGTAATTTTATCTAACTTTTTTGTAATATCTATAATATCTATAAAGAATATTTGACGTAAATTTGTAAATACGCCTAACCGTTCTCGAGATATGAAGCTGAATATGTGTAAAAATGCAAAAATAGTTAAATTCAGCTATGCAACGTGTATCGCCGCATTTTCTCTCTTCCTACCGCTCAAACGACAATGACACCTATATAATTAAGTTTTTATAAATAAATGCCCTTTCTAAAAAGCCCAGTTTGGTTTTCATACACATACCTGTCCTCGAGATATGAGACACAAAAAATAAGTTTTGGTCAAAAAATACTACATCTATTTGAACGCCATTATCTCGCTCTCTATGGCTCACACAAAAATGAAACAAGTTATTTCTGTTAGATCATGAAATTACCTAACTAAAAGGCCTCATACACTTTTTACATATACTACCTTACCATTTTCGAAATATGATGCTGCGAAGTTTGCGGAAGCATTCATTTCTACACCACCTTTGAGGAAGAATGCGCGGTGCGTTTTTTTTTTTTAATTAAAGAATTATATTTAGAACTAAACCATATTATGCAGGTGGTTCAAGAAAGTATGGCATAAGCATAAGGAAAACACATTGAAAATTAAACAATAAAGTACAACCCAAATAAAATTTCGTCGACCCGCAATTATACTGTCGTACATCACAAAATCAAAAAAAATTAGTTAAGATAGCCATTTTGTATAATTGTTTTTTCTCTACCGATCTGTGTTATCAGAATATTTCAATTTTGTACAGTTTGTGAGATATTGGGTGTGAATTTTGCCTTATACGCCACAAAATACCGTAACTTTAGTATTATATTGCCTCAAACGCCAAATTTTTGGATATACGACAAAAATCACTGTAAAATTGTATAAGAAAATTATCCTCAATTATTTTGACGTATGTGTTCATATTTAGTGTTATATACGGCACTATAACAGAAATACAGGTGAAGTATTAAGCTCGTACACTGAGAAAACAGGGTACAATTGTTAATATGAAACTGTAGTATTTATTTGTTTTCATTATGTAATAAAATAACTCGTGATAGTCAAAACCACGCATGATCGTAATACAAAACACTAGCATTATTATAAATAACTACAATGAAATGTTAAATAAAATTGATATTAAATACCACTACAGTGTTATATACTAGTACTTCAAGTTTGTAGTGCTTATAACTTACAGTTGTATGAACATCTTGCTTCTTAAAAATTAACTGATAACAACGATGTTATTAGTATATAATACTACACTACTTTTATTATAAATACTAAAATATTATTAATTTGAATAAACATTTAATCGAAATCAAACACCTGTATTAGGATTGTGCAATTACCAAATTTCATAATCGATTTCGAAAAATAATGAATTATGATCGATTTTAAACCAATAATCGATTATAAGGTTTTAAATTATAATGGCGATTCCCTTACAAATTATGTATACATAGTAACGTTTTTTGGAATAACAAAATAAGTATTTATGAAAATCCTCAAAATGATCAAGTTTATTGTCCTGTTATGAAAGTTGATTAATTTTATAAAAGCCTTTATAGTTTATACTATTTTTGTCGGTTTCTTTTTTGAAAGCAAAATTTTGATTTCCGTGCGAGAAGTAGTGCTCGGCAAAAATAGTAAAGTAAAGTAAAAATGACACTTAAAAAACACGAACTTTTTAATTAGGTAGATCCCAGTAAATATTTTTTTAAATAAGTTATCGGATTATTTAATATGTTTTTTGCAAGAATTACAAGTTTTATACGACGTCGATGATCTAGAAATAGATACACCTATTTATTTAAACAAGATATAATGTTACAAACGGTCGGTCGTCTTGGGGACAAATGAGTGTATAAAAATTCTGCTATTCATCAATTTTATAATAAAAAGCATCAAGAGCGCACATAATTTTATAAATGTAGCATTTGTTATTTTCACTTGTACAGTGTAAGTCGCCACGCCTGTTAGAAAAGTAAAAAAGTGCAAATATTTTTTTGTTTTCGTCATTGATGGAGAAAATAACTCACGGATTGCGGGGATTACCTCAACTAATTCCTATAAAGGTTAGTACAATTTTCTTTAAAAACATTAATTTTAAGTATGTAACGCTCACATTAATAATAATCACAGGGCAACAAAATTGAACTTTTGTTCAGCTTTAAGAATGGGCGAGGGTGATTCTATTAGATTTTTTTGTGTTGAAAACGAATCAGACTTTGAAATTGAGGACCGTTTTTTCAAAACTTCTGTATAATTTTTAAAAAGACTATCGAATATTAAAGTCAAAACTAACCTAAGTTGAATGATAACCATGCAATTATAAAATTTAAATTTGTTTTCTCATAAGATACAAGCATAGAGTTACACCGTTTAAACGCTCTCTTGAAAAATTGATATTTTTTAATTGTTGAGTTTTGAAGAACCGGTCCTCAATTGTTCCAGAACCTCAGGCTTTTTGAAATGCTAGCTTAAATGGTCAAAAAATGGCTATTTTTATCATTTTTATAATTTTTTTAGGGAACCTCATTTTTTTGTTTCAATTTTCCACAATTGCATCGCATAGTACTACTACTTAGCTTTAAAATCCATTTTTCTAAATCATTCTACGATTTTGTGAAGTGAAGATATACAATTTGTAATTCAAGAGGTTTAATCGCGTGCAAAGTCATCCGTTTTACCGCGCGGAATTTACTTTTTGACAAGTATTTTAGTATTTTGCCTACACAGGGGTTCTTGAGCTCGCTAATAAATTAATACTAAAGAACTTGTTAAAAAGTAAGATCGCCGCTGTAGAACGGGTGACTTTGAATGACTGAACCTCTCGACTTCAAAATTGAATCGAAGAATGATTTAGAAAAATGGATTTTAAAGCTAAGTAGTGCTACTTTGCGATGTAATTGTGGAAAATTGAAACAAAAAAATGAGGTTCCCTAAAAAAATTATAAAAGTTTTTTATTGTTGGCCTGTGAATTAATAATAATTTTATTAAATTTAGTACATAGTAATTTTGCGACTATACGTTAAGTAAGCATCTAAATTACTACTGAATTCAATCAAATTATAAATTGTATATATAGTTAAATATAAAATAATATGATTAAATAAAAATAAAAGGTATAGGAGTAGTATGTACATCAGTGGCTCACAATATTATACGTTTTGAAAGCGTTTTTTGTCATGTAGAAATTATTTTTACAGCAATACTTTTTAGAAATATTTTGTTCCAAATTTAAGTTTCTTCATTTTTGTTTATATAAATTTTTCTATTTTGTCGCACCATTTCAGAGTTAGAGTGACTTAAAAAAACTTTGTAAGATAGAAAAATAAATTTTGTCTGTATCTTACAAACGGTGCAACGAAATGGAAAAATGTATAGGTAAGTACAAAATTGAATACAATGATATTTTAAACAAAAAATGTCTAAAAAGTTTTGCTATAAAAGCGATTTTTATATGTCAAAAAACGGTTTCAAAATGTGCAATTTGAGCACTTTGTAGTAGAGTGCTTTTTTGAATTTATTTTGACTTGTGTGGGCACGTCAGGGTTAAAGGCTGAAACTTTCAAAAATGAAGGGTTAGATGGCATATATTCATAATCCGGAGGTTGTCAAAATTTAGAACGCACAAAAGGGCGCTATTTAAAAATAAAGATATAACAGCATTAACAGAAAGCTAATAAGATGTGAATTATTTTGATATATAATTTGAAATAAGTTTTGTACGAAATGCATGTTATTTTTATGTTTGAAAACTGTAAATTGTTAAGTCGCTTATGGAAAATCAAATCTTGAACTGCAATTATCTCGGTTCGAACTTCGCAAAAATTTAATTACATTTTACAATTTTTATTTATATACTCTTCTATTTGCCAAACGAAAGCGTTAATCAAAATTTTTTATTTTTGAGAAAAGTTGCACATATGTATGTAGATTTGATAAGTTTAAAAATCATAATTTTTTGTTTAATATTAAACACGATATTAAATTATTAGTAACACCTTAAAAATTCCAATTTTAAGTCGCTCGCAGGTTAGCGTCGACCGACCGGGTAACCCCTACCACAAAATCGAATGTATCCGTCTCTTTCAAACCTAGTGTGTAACGTTTCTAGCTAGTACTAACGAAGAATTTAAATTTCAATAATTATTAATTTAAAAAAATAAACACTTTTTTCTCTTTTATACATTCACATTTTTATTTCAAATTTTTTTTAAGACAGTCAAATTTATGCGCACTTTACTTGAAATTAAATTAGATATGCGCAACTTTTCTCAAAAATAAAAAATTTTGATTAAGGCTTTCGTTTGGCAAATAGAAGAGTATATAAATAAAAATTGTAAAATATAATTAAATTTTTGCGAAGTTCGAACCGAGATAATTGCAGTTCAAGATTTGATTTTCCATAAGCGACTTAACAACTTAGCTTTCTGTTAATGCTGTTATCTCTTTTTTTTTAAATAGCGCCCTTTTGCGCGTTCTAAATATTGACTACCTCCGGATTATGAGTATGTGCCATCTAACCCTTCATTTTTGAAAGTTTCAGCCTTTAACCCTGACGTGCTCACAGAAATCGTTTTTAAGCATTTTATTGATGCGCTTCGAGCACTCGACTAGTATAAGATCTTGAAAAGGAATTTTAATTTCTAATTTTAATGTATTTTATTCACATGAGATTTATTGTAACTTGCATTTTGTTGTATTTTAGTTGTCCTGGAGATGGTTGAAACATCAAGTTAAACCGGCAAAGAGATACTTCAGTTTCCAGTAATTTTAAATTAGTACTTAAGTAATTTTTTTGTTTTTGAAAAGACAAACATTGTTTTAAACATAACAAGCCTGCTTTGTAGTTATTTCTTATTTTGACTTGTAACTTTTTTTATAATTTATTGTGATTGTGTATCTTATATTAAACAATATTACGAAACCTGGAGTTTTTTATTATCACCACTACTATTGCCTACTATAATATCTAATTTATTTCTTAAATTATATAATTTCTAATAGTTAGAAAATATCACTACGATTTAAGTTATGACTGCACTGTTTTTGACAAAATCGATATTAAGTATTATGTATTGGATTTGCAATAGCTACCGAAATTCAGTATTGGTACTACTAAACGCCATAGTCCGCGAATACTGCTGTTATAATTTGTTTTTGTTTGCAGGGAGTGTTTTGCCGAAAAAACCATTCATTTTTCGGAAAAACACTCTGCAATCAATAACAATAAATTAATACAGCAGTATTCACGCGGACTGTGGCGCTTAATTGCACCAATACTGAATTTCGGTATTGCAAATCCAATACATAATATTTAATACTGATTTTGTCAAAAAGTGCAGTTATAACTTATAATATATTGTAGTGTTATTTGCTAAGTATTAGAAATAATATAACTAACAATAGCATACTATTATACATAAGCACATAGGATTACTGAACATAGAACTATTTAATGGTTATTTATATAACAGTGTAGTGTTATTTCCGAATATTACTAGTATTTTAACATACAACAACGTAGTGTTATCATACAGACATTTGTTACTGTGTTTAGAACTACGTAGTGTTATTTATATAACATTGTAGTGTTATTTCCTAGTATTACTGATATTATAACTTATAACAACAGAGTGTTATACATAACCAGGCATGTGTTACTCCGCATAGAACTACGTAGTGGTTATTTATATAACATCACAGTCATATTACTTGTAATTGGAATACTTATATTAAATATTACTACAACATGATTTTGCATATAATTCTGAACATATAAGTTTGTAGTTGTATTTAATATAATTTGTATTGTTTGGCGCCTATTCAAATACTACAACTGTTATAATATAACATTTTTGTTTTATTACTTATAATTGTTTTTTCTCAGTGTATTATCTTACGTGTATGAAATTTGTGGTTTTTGGTGCATTTTTCATGTAACTTATGATTTAATTTGTGATCCAGATTTTGAATTTGACAAAGAAGTAAATCCTATATTTTTATACCTAAAATTGATGTTGAATATTACAACAGTTTATTGAAATAATTTATTAATATGAAACAAATAAGTGCAAACACATAGGTACACATCGGAATTAATATTAATTATGTTCTTCTTATTTTATTTTATTATAATTTTTTTTTTAAATTTCAATCTATTGTTTTATTATCAGAATGCAAATTTGGTAACTTTTCTAAATGCAGAATATATTTTATTTATGTTAAAATATAATGGAACTTTAATTTAACTAATAAGATTTGAAGTATTATTTATTATATGGAGACTGAATTTTTAAAGACTGAATTTAGTAAAATGATATTTTTTAAATATATTTCATATTTTCATTATTTTTTGGTTTCTCGTACTAATTAAGCATATTATTAACCATTATTTTGACATATATAATCACATTACTTTGGCGTATGTGGCATGCACGCAAAAAATTTCGTCAAAAGTGGCGTATACGGTAAGATACTTTTGAACAAAAGTGCCTTAAAATCCGAAATTTATTTATAAAAAGCTTCATATCTTAGTACCAAAAGAAGCGCAATGAAATGAACTACAAGTGACCAGAAAATAGAACCAAGTTTTTCGTGCCAATTTTTTTTTATTTCGTTTCAATCTTTAACATCGATTTCCCAAAACTCGATTTTTCGGATATACGACAAAATAATTGCGGGTCGACGATTTGTTTAATTGTTTAAACATTGTTTAACATGTCATTGTTTAAAATGATATGAATCAAGCTGGAAATCACTTAGACCGGGAGATACTAACACAAAATTCCAAGTCATTTGTTACAAGTATGGCAACCGTTCGGCGGTTAAATTAGGTAAGTAATGAAAGAAAAGTTTTAGTCATAGCACTGGTCGTCGGGGCGTAATCGCAGGGTAATTAATGAAACTTGTCGGAAATATTACGGGTTTCAAACGATTTGTTACACAACGAATTTTGTATTTTCCAATTGTCGATAAATAATAAACTCTCCGTTAGCGAATGCCATACTTTTATGGTGGGGCTTAGGGCCCGCCATACCAATTAGAACACGTGAATTTTTTAATTTCTTTTAAACATTTATTACAAGGAAATTTGTTTTTTAACTATAATTATTTTTGAGTAAACATTCATAAAAATTGCTATACCATACCGTTTCGACGGTTCCAAATAACCGCCATACCGCCTCAAAGATGTAGATTTATTTAATAATGTAAAACGATTTGTTACAACCTAAAACTTCGAATAGTAGTTATTTATTACTAGATTTTAAATTGTGAAATTCATAGCCCCACGCTTTTTATATTGATGTTTTCAGGGAGCTTTGTTAGTTCTTATTTGAAAAGATTAGAGATATTTTCAATGAGCTTTGTTTGTTTTATTTGAAAAATTAAAGAGGTGTTTTCCAAGAGCTTTATTTTGTTCTTAGTTGAAACATTATTTTTTACCTTTTTGTGCATTTTTTGCACTTTTTATTATTTACTTTCTAGAAAAAGGTTATATTAGTTTTAAAAATTTTTTTTTAATTTATATTTTTTAATTTTTATTTTTGGTCTTATATACATCCTTATATGGTTCTTTGTGTTAAAAGTTATAAATTTCGTATTTATTGTAAAAGGAATTCGTTTCATGTTTAAAATATTTATCCTCTGATACGCCACTGTTGAAAACCAAACACCAATCGAAATTTCTAAATGTCACATTGACGTTTATAGAAGGGTTATTACATCAACGTGACATCGACTTATACTTGACATAACCTTAACCTTTTATTTAATTTTTGTTAAAATTTTTAAAAGTCAAATTTGTGAACGAAATAGTCTACATATATTTTAGAATAATATGTCCAACATGGCTAAAAATTTTGTTAATCAGTTGAAAAGCAAAGAGTTTCGTAATTATTTAATGAGGTATGTACTTTCTTACCTAATACTTAATAATACATTTCAATAATTTTCAGCACCCATTTTTGGGGACCAGTAGCTAATTGGGGTATACCGATTGCTGCTTTAGCGGATATTAATAAAGATCCAAAATATATTAGTGGGAAAATGACTGTCGCATTGTGTTTATACTCGGCAATATTTATGAGATTTGCATGGAAAGTACAACCACAAAATTTACTTTTATTTGCATGTCACTTTACGAACGAGTCTGTACAATTAGTACAACTTGGTAGGTTTGTTAATCATAATTATATAAAAGCTCAAGAGAAATTAGAAAATTAATACAAATTTAAAAAAAATGAATTAACTTCAGTGCCTTATCTATTGTAATTGTAAAAAAACCTTGATGCATATAGTTATTTTTGTTTTTGAAATTTTTTATATTATTATTTAATTAATGGTATTGGTATTTTACTTGTTTAATGTGATTCTTATGCTAAAACTGCCCTTTTTAAAAAGACAACTTGCACAATTTGTAATTATGTAAGTATTTTATGCACACAAAAATTTTAAATGTAAAGAATCAAATAATAGGTCATAAATTCTAAACGAATAGTATAGAACTTCTGTAAAAAATTAGAATTAAATTAGAGGTGTTGATGCTTTTATTTATACAGATATATTTAATTATTATTTAATAATAATTTTCTTAAATATACTTTAAAAATGTTTTCTTTTTAAATATTGTTTGCTTGTTATCTTCAATGATTATACTCATTTTTCATTTGAAAACTTGCAGCAAGAAATATCTCGAAAACTAAATGCTAGATTGAAAAGTGTTTTAGACAAAAGTTTTATAATGGTGAAGGGGAAATTCATTCATTTTTAACTAGAGAATTTAAGTCCAAATTAAAAAATTCTAGGTTGTGAAAATTTAATTCTTCTATGTGCTACAATTAAAAATCATCTTTTTCTGATCATTTAAAAGAAATTATTTCTCTGTGATGGCCTTATTTGTTTTAAAGCATTCTGGCTTTATTTCTTACATTACTTACAAATCGGATATGGAAATTTTCAGGTTTAAAGTCTTCAATTGACCTTTCAATGAAATTACCTATGTGGTTTGGTGGTTTGGGCTAGAGAAACGGCAGATATAGGCTTTTACAGGTTTTATTTCTTCTGTATAACGGTACTAGATTTTCTATCTGAAGCAGGTTTTGAGGCAAAATGAGATCTACCTATCTCGAAGCAAGCATACTAATCTTAGTTTAATTAAAATATTACAGATGTTAATCGTACACATATTCTAACTGTTTTTAAAAAAGAATCCGGGGCTTGACTCAAGGCATATCTTTCTTCTCACCTGGGCTCGTTATTAAGCAAAGACTCACTACGAATTTATGTAAGTCTTAGAATTGGATCCAGTTTGTGTCATGTACATACTTCTATTTGCAACGTGCTAGTTGATCGGTTCCGTCACTATGAGTTTTGGTGCTTGCGTAGTGCAGGCAGGTTATCCAGACATATGCAACGCTTAACGAAATTATTAGACGCTCTCTTGCAACTGAAAACATTTTAGAACTTGTGATGTTTTACGAAATGGTGTAAAGAGACCAGATAGGGCGACCTTGGTTTCTTGGCGCTTATTAAGTATTCAATCAAACACAATATTTATTCCTATTAACATATATTTACACGATTCCAATAATTACACAATTATACACTAGACCTCACTGTCCTACTGACTGCCTTTTACTTGCACCGTCCTTTTGGCATATGCCCATTTCTATTAGGTGGGACCGTACAAACTTTTCTTTAATTTTTCCTTTTTATTTATTTTCTTTCACTTAGATTTAGTTTTCAATTTTTGAATTTATTGTTGTCCAAATTATCATTTCGACGGTATAGAGCACAAAAGTGGTAAGTACATTTTTATTCAAAAATGAGTTAAGTACACAGAGTTTACCATTTTAACATAAACTTTGATGTGCACAAATGTGGTAAGTATACCACCTACCGTTTAAAGGTTATTAATATAACCCCTATGTTACCAATGTACATTGGACATTTTGAAGCCGCCTTTTCTCGTATAAAAATGGATTTTACAGCAAAACTTTTTAGACATTTATTCATGGGGATTATTTGGACATAATGACTGTAGTAATTTATTAAGGTAAAAGTAGACAAAGAAATATAATATTTTCTTAACTTTTACGAGAAGGAAAGCACAGATCCAATATGCACCAGATTTCTTTTTATGACAATTTCTGTAGATTTCCCCGGATTTTCTAAAATTTCTCCAGATTTCCTAAATTTTTCTTGAATTTTCTTTTGCATTGTTTCATGATTTACTTTCAAAAAAGTTAAAAAATAAGATTATCTGTAATTTTTAAGATTTCCTTAAATTTCCTTAGATTCTCAGATTTATTTTCTCAGGTTTATCACGACTAGTGTCGGCAGCTATTGATCGACTAAAAATTGCTTCGGAATCGACCTGTGGCCACCCCTGTGTCTAATCAATTTTAATAGTCGTACGTATTTTCTTCTTGTTTAATTCTGAAGATTATTGATATGTGGCGCTAGAAGCTCTCGGCGAATCGTGCGCGGCGAGTTATACCCAACCCAAGATTAATTGCACACCGGATGTCGTTATCTCGAGACTATTGACTTACAAAATAGAACCTGATGGCATATAGCAGGGGTCTCCAAACTACGGCCCGCGAGCACCACCAATCCGGCCCGCAAGAGCGGGCCTGATGTGTCTGCTATCCGGCCCACCCTTTAATTTATTTTGATAAATCAAATCAAACAAAGTAATCATACAAAATAATCTCGAAAATAATAGTTGGATATTTTATTTACAGACTAAAGGGCCAATTCCACCAGACAAAATAAATCGAGTTTTAGACAAAACTTGTTATAGTATTACCTTGGTAACACATGCTAAATTTGTTATTTTAATCTAAGTTTTGTCAAAAACTCGATATTTTTTGTCTGGTGGGATTGGCCCTAAAAAAATAGTTGTCAAAACACAACAAAAAGTAAAAGCGATTTTTATATGTCAAAAGACTGTTTCAAAAATGTGCAATTTACATTGTTAACATAAGAGGATTCGAATATTTTCCTTCAGGGCCGTATTTGGAGGGGTGGTTTGGGGGTTCCACCCCACCCCCCCTCCCCCCCAAATAAAGCGCGAGATAAATTGCAGTTTTACAAAGAAAAACGTCATATCTGAGGTGGCGCTGAATAGGGGAAAATATCTTTGTATCGCAATTTTCTAACTTTGTATTAGAGCGTTTGACCTCGAAAATTTCAAAAAAAAATTGCCTGCGGCGCTTAATCCTCGAGGTAAACACATTAGTTATTTATCGTTCACCCTCCCTCCAAACAAAAATCCGAGATACGGCCCTGTTTTCATTAGCCACTGTAGCTAGGCCTTGGCCCTCGAAGCTTTGGGGAGCAATCAGTCTGGCTCTTAGGCTAAAAAGTTTGGATACCCCTGGCATACAGCATCATTTAAAACAAGTATATGTCAAGGCAGAAGTGCTTAGAAAAGAGCATGTCTGCCTTAATCTCCTACAACTGATGATGGCGAAATGGCATGGGTAATTTATTTGATGGGAAATTCCTGAAAACCTTGGAAGTGGCATTAGAGCCTGGCTGATGAAAAAAGAGTATTTTGAGTTAAAAACAAAATACCGAGATGAAAATATATTTAATATATATGATGAAGTCTGAAAGTTGATTGTATCTCTAATGCCCGTATTAATAGTCACGGATTAATCCGAGATTCAAGATAATCCTAGATTTTACCAATGAGATTGCTTGAATTTAAAAATTCCAATGATCTCAGTGGTAAATCTTGAATCTCGGATTAATCCGTGACTATTAATACGGGCAATGAGACTTACCCTGAATGCAGTACTAACCAACTTCACGACTCGGCAATTGTCTTTCCTTCGGCAGGACCTTTCGAATTCAATAACATTACTTCATCATTCTATTGGTCTACTATCCGGAATGAAATTCTACAAAATAGAGAACACAAAATACTCATTAAAAAATCAACAGCCTGCCAGTTCCAAACTCGTCAACCGAGTAAGTGTGACTGCAAACTCAATTAATCTCTACTGAAACATCTTCATAAAAATCAAATCATCCGCTTGAAATCAAGGTGTACCATCCCAAATATAAAAAACTTAAATCCACGTCCGGGATTGAATAGTGGTGAAACATAAAGGCAAAAATGTACGAAGTTTGGTTCTCCAATTGGAAATCAACCTCGATCCATCTGGTACTACACATTCACAGTGATACATCCTCTTGTGAAAAAAAAACAACTATCGGGCATCGAAATCCATAATAAAAAAAAAATAAATTAAAAAAAACCTTTTTTAACTAAGCTTTTTCTAGAAAGTAAATAATAAAAAAATGCGCTAAAAAGTAAAAAATAATTTTTCAATTAAGAACAAAATAAAGCTTCTCGAAAACAGCTCTTTAATTTTTCAAATTAGAACAAACAAAGCTCCCTGAAAACATCAATATAAAAAGCGTGGGGCTCTTACAGATATTAAATTGTGAAATTCATAGACAATTTTCCTTATAGTAATTTTCGTAGTTTCAAGAAGATGTCAAGTTGACTAAAATAAAAATTACAAACATAGTTTGTATTTCGAAATCAAAAATTGGTACTTACAAAATAAATCTGAATACTGAATCCTCCACAGGAGATAAGATTAATTATCTTCGAACGGAATCGATAACGAAATCTTCAACGCTAAGTGCAGCGAATAAATCACAAAGAAATCGTAAGGGCTAATAAAAAATAACCACATTCGTAACACTTCGCCAATCCAAAAATCTCTTACAAGAAAAACCAAAATTACGATTTTGTCAAAACTTGAAAATTTTACCAACGAAAATATGTTTGATAATGATATCCGAAACAGGACCTCCATCATAATTTCTCTATTTTTTTAAGTATGTATAGTCGCACAAAAATTCAGAGGGTGGGATAGGAAGAAAGTTTCGAAAGATTGGTAAGAAAAAGTTCAAGCTTTACTCAGCGACGGCGCCAGCATTTTAGAAATAGGTGGGCATAAATTGGGCCAAATATATTTGGGGTGGGCAGGAGCACACATAATTTATAAATAAACTCATAAAAATACATTATTGAAATAAGCACCTAAATAAATTGGGTGGGTACTGCAATCAACAGAGTAGGCAAATGCCTACCATGGCCCACCCCTGGCGCCGTCACTGGTTTTACTAGAGAAAGTGTCAAAATTAGACTAATTTTTAAGCAAAAAATCAAATTGACGTCCCCGACTATGGAAAACAGGAATTCGAGCAACCATCGACAAGCGCAAAAGGAATATTTGATATAGATAACACAAGTAGATATAGTGTAGAGTTGTAAAATTTCTATATTTCCACAATGAAAATTGAAATATCGCTTTTTATACTCTTTTTTCGTATATTTTAGGAAGTCAAGTGAAAACTAACTAACCCGAAAATTAATTTTGAACTTGATACTTCTGCTGTCGATGAAAGAAATGCAGCAGCTGAAAAATTTTCAGGCGCCGCTACTGAAAGCTTTGTATCTTTATAACTTTGTTTTGTCTTGGTTTTTAATAAAAAAAAACTTGTACACTCTGAAAAAAGATTTGTCGTCATAACAAAAGCATTAGTAGCTATAGCATCAACAGAATTTTTTGCTGCTACAACAAACTTTTTTGTGTTTAGAACAAACTTTTTTTCCAAGCAGCATAAAATTTGTTGTAACAGCAACAAATTCTGTTGAGGCTATTGCTACTAATGATTTTGTTACGACGACAAATATTTTTTCAGAGTGTAAGCACGTTTTATGCTCTAAATTATTAACAGGTAAATTAAATAGGCGCCAAAGTTAAATTAGCCTAGGGCGCCAAATAGACGTAATCCGGCCCTGGTTGAGGGACTGATAAGACTAGCAGACGATAGAGAAGAGTTTTCCATAATTATCGCAAGCCTCCTTTGATGAGAAGGCACCGAAAGAAAAAGAAGAGAAACGACGAAAAGAAATATAAAAAGTATAACGAGAAGAATAATTGGAAAAAGAAAAAGTAAGAAGTAACGGCAATTATATAGTGAAGATACCACCCGTCAAAGATACGAGTATACAGTATAATCCGCTTAATGTGATCACGGATAATGTTATCAATCGGTTATTGTGATCATTTTGACTGGGAACCGGCCGCTTTTATTAGGTTACATACAAAAACCACCGGATAATGTGATCAAAAATCCGCTTATTATTATCACTTTCAAGGAATTTCCTACACAATAATCTCTTTTTCTAAGTATCTTTTTCTGATTTGTCATTGAAATTTTATAAATCTTTACAAAACACGTCACTCGTTTTAATTTCTATACAAAAACTAATGAAGTTTCCCGTTTCATGGCGTGTTTCTATTTTTATTTTGCTAAAGGTGCACTTTGTTTTGCATTTTAATTTGAATTTTGTTTATTCTTGCTAAATTTACCTAATTCTTTTAAAATTCGTTTTTTTCTAAAGTTTGCATATTGTTATCAGTCGGTTAATGTTATCAAAATGTTCACATTAAGCGGATTCTACTGTATAAGAAGATAACAAAACAAAGAAATGAAATAAGATAAAATTGGCAATATTAAGATACAATGTTGTTTTTATTTAGATCGTTAAAATAGAGATTCATCGGTCGATGTTAGGTTAGAGTTATGAATTTTTTAATTAATGCCGCTAAAAAAAGAGATTCACCGTCTAGCTGCCCGTCCGTGGACGGGCTTTCTAGCAAGTAATTAGTAATATAAGTCTGATATTAACCATTAAAATGTTATCATTATCCAAAATTATATTACTTACTTATTATTTATTAAGAATCCAACGAATCGACATCGATAGGGAATATTAACAGGAACTATGTAGTTTGACATCAAATTGTCACTTTTACAATAATTTGTATTATATGGGATTTGTAAGTTGGGCATTAAAAATATACATTACAGTTTTTTTAATATGTTATATAGCTTTACTAATTATAATTTATCATCTGCAAACATTATTACAAGAAGAAAGATGATCAAATAATATACATGTATAGTAGAAAGGTAAGCGTTTATTTACTTTGATTAATTTTTAAAGAAATATTTGTAGATATAATTAGAAATTAGTTAGCGTTGGGCAGGTATATGATTCTTAATAGATAAGAGATAACTTGCTTGTACGTTAAGAAATTATTTATAATATGCAATAAATTATATTGAATAAGTAAATTACATATTAATATTATTATTAGATAGATGAATTGAATAGTCCGATAAGTTGGTATAATATAATATTGATATAATATCTTTCTGGATACTCGTAAGTAGACCAATTTCATAATAACTCAGGAGATGGACTGTTTTTTAGGGTATTTTGGGTCCCCTTCACCAGAATCTAAAAATTGATAATCATAAGAAAAAATACATCAAGACATTAACAACGACTCACCTACCAACAAGCTACTATTATTGTAACATCTAAACATATTATAATGAAACACATTGGCGAAAGTAAAACAATATATAAGAACAATAAAAAACTTCCGCAAACTGCAGTCAAAATGTCATAATAAAATCCGACAATATGAATTAATATTGTCTTAAAAATCATATACAGCATACACAATATAATTTAGCTATAATCTCTTTCAACAATTCTAATCTGTAAATAAATAAGTACAACATCACACATTCACTCAAGCACAGATCTGTCTTAAAAATAATAAAATATATAAGGTTGAAAGACCAATTTCACTTTTAAATTGAAATTAAAATAAATTAAAAACTAACCTAATATTAATTAAGTAATTTTTTTTAATAAAATAATAAATAGTTTTTTTTTGCTTTTAAAATTATAAATAATTAATTTTGTGGCCAACAGACCTGCGGCTAATTGATTTTGCGGCCAACCGTCCTGCGGCGAATTAATTTTGTGGCCAACAGTCCTGCGGCAAATTGTCCATGCGACCAATAAATTTTGCGTCAAAATGGTTATGCGACGAACCAGCTGCGGCGAAACGGCCGCGACGAACTATCCCATTCCCTTTATAATGTTACCTGGAGTCAGTAAATAGATATCTGGTGAATGATATTCACGATAAGAGACGAACCCGTGAATCTTGGCACGAAATGCCTGTACTAATCTTCAAAGTTTGATAACTGCGATCTATAATTATTGATTCTTTTGGATTGTTGACTTTTGAATATACCTAAAATTAGTAATAAATTATTGAATTTAAATGTAAACAAACTTATCTGTCCGTATTCCAAAAATATCATTCAAAATGCATTTTTCAACAATTCTGAGAACTATTAGCTCTGATTAGGTATTATACATACATACATATTTATAAGTAGTCAAATCTGATTTTATTACGTATTTGAATCACAAATCAATCAATTATTTTAAAAGCTATTCAATATTTTTTTATTCTAAGTTACATCTACTATAAAATTAACTTTAAGGCTGCTTTTCGTGTTGCTTTAGCAACTAAAACAAGTTACTATCAGTTTGTTTAATAGTTTTGCAGATTTGGTCAGTGATAAAATTTTGGAAATCTGGAAAATTGGTAATAATTTAGAAATAAATTTCGAGACGTGGTGATATTTCGTAAGTACTTTTTAACAAATATTTTGATTGTTTAAATGTTTAAAATTTTTATCCCGTTTTAAAATAATTCGGTTTGTTTATTATGTCAACATACTTTAATATTAATGACAACTGCAATAAGTAATAAAAAAAGTAGGTGTTGAAACAACATCAAAAATTATACTCAAATTAACGAAAACGGCAAAAATATGAGGTTTCGCTTTTAAGATACGCGATTATTTTTTTTAAAGTTTGAAACGTCAGATAACTCAATATATCAAATAATAATGTAGGTACTATGTATTTGAAATAGGTAAAAGCCAATATTGAATATTTTCACTTTCAAGTTTGAATTTTAAATTTAATTGAATTTTCACAATTTCAATAAGTTGTTGAAGATTGTTGAATAAATATAATATAATACCTCAACTTTCTACTTGACAACAAACTGTCAAAATAGTACACCATTATTTTTGACAGTTCCAAATACGACAAAATTTAAAATGACGATGACGCCTCAATATGGAAAAGCCTTTCATATATCCGTAGAAATTTGAATTTCTCTTTCAATATTTAACAGATATTCTCTTCTTGATTGTTATCTTTTACTAGTCCAATATTGCACCTAAGATCTACTCTCAAAAACCCTAATTTCCTCTTTGTTTTTAGATTAATTTTTTGTTATAATATAATAAGCATAATAATATATTGCTATTGTAAAAGGATCATATTTTAAATTTAAAAAAAAATTTTTGTGATTGCTAATTTTGCAATATAATATTTTATCTGAAATATGCAAATCATGAAAAACCATTTAATAGGCAACTAAATATTTGGTCAGTATTAGTTGTTATTTTTGTCAGTATAAATAATAAAGTTGCGTTGACATTTTGTTTGGTTATAGTATATTTTATTGCTTAGTTAATTTTAGTTGCCAGTAACCATTTTTATTATAAAAAAAAAGAAATCCAAGTAATTATTATATAAATTTTATTTAATTAATTTATAAAATTCTGTATAAATTTTATAATTATAATATACAAATAAAGTATAATTAATCCGCTAGAAGAGCTCGAGTAGTTAATTTTGGCTTTCCCCTTAAACGCTTTTCACTTATAGGTATTTGTTTAAGCCTTAAGGCTTGATCACAGTGGACCCCCCTAACTAATATCTTCAAAAATACAGTAGAATCCGCTTAATATAATCACTTTGGGCCAAGGTCATTTTAATAATATTAGCTGATAAATGATAACTGATAACAATTAGCGAAATTTGGAAAAAGGCGAATTTTAGAAGACATGGATTAGTACAAAATAGAAGAAAAAAAAGAAAGAAAAAGTGGCCGGTTTCCAAAAAAATGATCGGTGATCTCATTAAGCGGATTCTACTGTATTACTATCTTTAAAAAACAAATCTGTTTCACACATTCGTGCTTTTACCATACATATTTTATAACTTTTTGTAAAAGTCGTTTTTGCAAAATTCTAAACAAAATTAAAAATTAGCTCTGAAATAAAAAAGTTATCAAGTATTCAAACCATAATATAAATTACATTGTTCTTTTATGGGAGTTTTATTTAAACTTTTACAGAGTGTTTTTAAAGTCGCTGTTACTCAGAAACGCCGCGACAAAATAGAAAAATGTATAGAAACAAAAATAAAGGGAATGTAATTTGCAACAAAATATGTTTGAAACATTTTGCTATAAAATCGATTTTTATATGAGAAAAAGGATCGTGGAAATGACCGTTTAAGGCTAGGATATTGCGATGCGCTCTTGTATAACCAGCTTGCATTCAAAAACGGCTGAATAGATTTTCTTCAAATTTTGAAATTATATTAACGATAAATTAACGACTGTTGTAAAATAATTTTTTTTTGCAATTTGTCTAATTTAGAATTAATTGTGTTTAAATACCCCATTTGCAATTTTTTTAACAAAAATTAAAATAGATTAAATAATTACTAACAAAGAATTAACAATTAAAAAAAAAAAAAAATTGGCCAGGTGCAAAAAAAAATAGTAAAGCACCTTGCATTAAAAAACGGCTGAATGGATTTTCTTCAAATTTTGAAATTATATTAACGATAAATTAAGGACTGTCGTAAAATATTTTTTTTTGCAATCTGTGTAATTTAGAATTCATTGTGTTTAAATACCATATTTGTAATTATCAATTAATAACATTTTACTTATATAAATAATGTACACGTCTAAAAGAATTCATAAAGACATTTTTTGAAAATTTATTTCATCTATAACACATTATAAATGAAATTGCATATAATTGTTCAATTAAAATCAGGCGGGAATAATTTGAGATGAAATGAATCATTATAGTTCAGTCATTATCACAAAGATGGGTACGTGTTGTGTTCAATTTAAAGCAAATTTACAGTTGCCTGTTTTATACAGTCGCCCAAATAAATCGAAATGATAATTTGTAACTCATATATATTTTGAGTGACAATGCTAGAAATATTTTAAATGTTCTCCCGTCTTATCTTATCTTATCAACACAAAAATATTTTTTGGTGGGGATTTGCGTTTCGTTTCAAATCTACCACCAATGTTTTAATACCTATGTTTACTTTTTAGATGAATACAAAAATATTTTATTAAATAATATAAATTCGCATAATTTTAATTCGATTAAAATAGCATACAATATAAGTGTAGGTAATAAATGAATGTAATTTTCTATAATCAAAATAAATAATATAATATTATTATAAAAATATTCAAATTTTTATTTTCTTCAGTATTGAATTATTGTACTAACAAAAGAGTAAAACCCTTCAATACACTTCTGAACAATCAGCTTCTTTCTCTTTCGAAAATGGTTAAACATGGTTACACGTACAGCATTAGACATGATTAGACCCAGTGCCGGATTACACTATTACAGATATTAAGGCAGAAAAGGCGGCTGCCTAGGGGCCTCGTTAATTTTAGGAGCCTCGTGAAAACGGAAAAATATATTTATTTTAATTATAAATTTTCATTTTAAAGTTTATCAAGAATCTGTGTTTTAAAGTACATAGTAGTAAATATAAAAATATTAGGGGGGGGGGGGTCAAGCCGAATCTCACCCACTCTCACATGGGGGTGAAATGGGTCTCGGCAAATATCATGTAATTTTTTTTATCTTACTAGTCCTAAATAAAAATAATTAAGGGGTAATGTCAACCAAATTTTTATTTTTTTTTTCCAATTTTTTTGTATTGGCTTAAATCATGCTAAAACTATCATAGAATCAAAATCTACAACGCCCAAGTACTGATCTAAACTCAAAATTCGTTTAAATCAATTTTAACCGAACAACTTTTATGCTGCAAAATCACTATCAAAATCAATCGGTGAGCAGTAGAACTGAAAAAGTTTACATCCGATTGACTTGAAATTTTAACTGTAGCTTTTTCATTAGATTATCTAGTGAAGTACATACGATTTTAGCGATTGATTAACAACAAAAAAGTTATAAACAATTAAAGTTGATTTTTTTTGTCGAAAAAAAAATTTTTTTTTCAAATATTTTATTGAGACTGTTTATTTTAATTATTGAGTAGTAAAATTAAAAACTAATTACGCAAGTAATAATTTTCTAGAGGACCCCGAAAATTTAACTACCTAGGGGGCCACAAATGTTTAATCCGACAGATTAGACCCCACGGCTGCTTAAAGGGGTATTCTATTCCGTATTCTAGTTTAGAGGCATGAATTTCGGGCGGTTTTTGAAGCTTTGTACAAACGAAACAAAAAATATTTTTACTATCAATTTTTTTATCATTTATTTATGGATATTTTAAGATTGCATAAAAATTAACCGAGAAAACCCTCAAAATTCACAAAGTTATGAGCTGGCAAAGTGGGAGGTCCAAAAAAAAGGATGTTCTAATGTTCGAATGTACCGATTTATTTGAAATTTGGTGTGAATGTTCTTTATCGATGCCGTTATAGCATGAACCGTGGAAAAGTAAAACAATTTTTTTTTCACGAAATGGCGGCCGTTAAAAATTTTTTTTTTACTTTATCATACAAAATATGAAAAAGTATTGTTATCGTGCAGAAAAAGAAATTTGAGATTGATTTTGATGAATTTAGGCATATTGGGGTTCCAGAAGCGGAAAATCATCATTTCCAAAAAATGTCTGTAATCTGTATGTGTGTGTGTATGTGATCAAATTTTCCTCAACCTCTACTTCAAAACGTAATAGGAATTTTTTAACAAAATTTCGTATTTAGTATTACTGATATATTGGGACTTAGAACTGAATAGATTTTGGTTAAAATCGGTACACGGAAACGCAAAAAAAATATTTGGCAAATTAAAAAAATTATATTTTTCTTTTTCTCAAATTTTAGATTTTTATTAAATTCTTCTCTATAATAATAATATTAAAAAAGTATTAATCAATAACCGTGTAAATATCCAATTTTTGTAATTATTCTTTTTTCAAATGTAAAAAAAACTTTTTTCTTAATTTTCAAATTTTATTTTTTTATTATACAGTAAAACTTCTCTATAACAAGATTTTTGCTATAAACAGTCAGTTTAACATGTAAACAAAAGTCAAAGGACTAAATTTTTACTCGTTATAGCCGATTCTTCGTTATAACCGGACTCGTTATAGAGGGGTTCTACTGTATTTTGCACCATAATAATAAGTATGATAAAGTTATGGGCATGGCCACATCCGATTTTTTTACATGTTTTAATTAACAATTCCGAATTTTTTAAAAATAGTAAAATTAAAATATTTGATCTGAGCGTGGTTGAGGCGAAAATATAAAACGTATAGGTATTCTAAAAAATTTGGGTGGGCACTTGGTTGGGCACTCCAGTCAATAGGGATTGGGCATGTGTCCACCCTGTTCCCCCCTCTGGCGCCGTCACTGTGTAATGTATACTTATTTTAATTACTATTATGGTATGGTCGTACGGTCTTCCTAAACCAAAAACAATACACGTCAACACTGTATATCTTGATTATGTATACATTGTACAGTGTTGCGTATTGCTTAATCCTAATCGCATTTTTTACAACGCTGGTCTAATGTGACCTCGTCAATGCTATCGTATTGTTTTTGGCTTTAAACAGACCATAGCTTAAAATTTAAATTTTTACTTTTTCAAATACTATATGTATTATAAGATTATTATAACATAAATTATAATAATAGTGTTGTAAATCAAATACAGTGGCCGTAAAAAGTATTCGTACACCCCTATCTTAACCATGTAAATTGTACATTTTGAAGCCATTCTTTCACACATAAAAGTCGCTTTTACAACAAAACTTTTTAGACATTTTTTGTTAAGAATTTTATTGTCTTCAATTTTGTATCTATACATTTTTCTATTTTGTCGCCCCGTTTCCGACTGACAACAGCTTAAACAAGACTCCGTAAAATACAAAAAATATTATCATCTGTATCTCGGAAACGGTGTGACAAAATAGAAAAATGTATATAAACAAAAATGTAGGGAATAAAATTTGCAACAAAAATTACTTATACATTTTTCTATTTCATTGCACCGTTTTTGAGATACAGGTGACAATATTTTTTGTATTTTACAGAGTCTTGTTTAAGCTGTTGTCAGTCGGAAACGGGGCGACAAAATAGAAAAATGTATAGATACAAAATTGAAGACAATGAAATTCTTAACAAAAAATGTCTAAAAAGTTTTATTGTAAAAGCGACTTTTATGTGTGAAAGAATGGCTTCAAAATGTACTATTTACATGGTTAAGATAGGGGTGTACGAATACTTTTTACGGCCACTGTATATGTGTATTCATCATTTTGAACATAATAATATAGTAATCTTCAATACAACATAATATTATAATAAATTATCGTTGGATAACTGCAAAAGCAAATTGGAATACTTCAGTTTTCTGCATTCGTTATCTTGCAAGGTTAAATCGCAGATAAGCACTGTGCATGGTTTTATACGATTGCAAATTTTTTTACAACAGATGCGAAATTATAATATTATACCGAATTTATATTATGCATTTATACATATTTTAAATTAAAAATAATCAGTACGTAAATCCAATTCCTAATTATTATAACTCGTAAACTAATCTTTGAAGTTTATTAGAATTTCCTATGCTTATAGATATAGTTTATAGTTCGAATAAGGTTTCTTCCATTTTATTATAAAACAATTTAAACGATCTTATAATATATTTAATGGAAACAATAAGAATTAGATATTAAAGTAAAGTGCAAAATTCCCACCCTTACGATTGATATAATTTTTAAAAGGCGGAGCTTATATTTCAGCTTAAACGTAGGTTTTAAAAGTAGATTCCTGTAAGTTTGCTATTGAATTACCCATTAATGCAACCAGACTATTTGTGAAGCTTGTTGCCTACCAACGAATTAATTAATTAATTTATTCACCATAGCTTGTAAGCCCCCTCGCGTTCGTGAATTAAAGCTAGATCGACATAACCACTCCTTAACATGGTTAACATAGGAGTGTATTAATAATTTCTGGAGCCACTGTATATCTCAAAGAATTAGTAAAAATGTTGTAACGAATAGGCGTATCTCGAGATATTCATTTTAATAACAGGTTTTTAAACGGCTCTTCGGAACAATTTAAATAAGTACAATATTGACAATATCCTATAATATATGCTTATCTTAGATTTTGCTTGTTTGTTTCTTGATTTTTTGATCCGTTAATGTGGAAACTATAAATTTTCTAAAAACAAGTTTTGAAAAACATTGTTTTCAGAAATGGATCATCTTTTTTTAATCCATTCCGATTTATTAAGACAAGATTATTAACCCCTAACCGGTATAGGGTACCTAAGTGTACAGTCATAGTTTTGGTTCATAACCGGTTGTCTGTGAGACAACTAGTCCTTAAAATTAGCCTGTGTTACTATATTTGCTATCTGAAGGTTGGAGGACATTAGTATGTGTTATTGAAGTTAGCATACGCGAAAAATCAAATAAAATTTAATTTAAGGAATAATTAGAATTTCTTTCAAGTATCGGCGAAATAATAGGCTTTTTTATTTTGCAAATAAATTTATAAAAATATTGAAATTATTTAAACAAAATGATTTAATATTAAATGTTTATATAGGGTGACCGGTCGACCATCTGAACATAGGAAATTGATTTTTCTTTAATTGCTGCTTGCCATCACAACGGATAAGAATGAAAATGGCATCAATTTAAAGAGATTTTTATTCCCCTTCTAAAGACAGTGCCGTAACTAGGGTATGGCCAATATGCCCCCGGCCATAGGCGCCTTTTGAATGAAGGCGCCGAAAGGTGCGAAAATTAAAAAATTCAAATTAAAAATATTGTATTTATTAAGGGAGACTTTGTCCTTGGAGTGCCATATTTCAGGTGTTTACGTTTTATTTTTTTTTAAAGGAAACGAGTAAAGCTTTTTGAGTGCAGTTTTTTCTAGCTTTTATTCATGATATACAGAACCTTAAAAAAAAATTTTTTCGAAAAAAAGCCAAAATGGCGGCTGTTGCAGCTACGCGAAAACAAGTCCTCAAATCGCGGGAGGTAAACGGCTGACATCACTGCCCCCTCTTTGTTGATCTGAAACACAAATTCAAAGCATATTATCAATGTGTGACCCTTTGGCCATGGAATGACGGATGGGTTTTTCGTTTAGTACAAATTTCGAAAAATGGCGGCAATTTAAAAAAAATCGAATTTTGGCGTTTTTTTCGCATAAAAAGATAAATAATAAATGCAAAAATGTATCTATCGAAAAAACGATCCGTCATTCCGTGAAGACATATTTTCTGAGTATGCTCTCCAAATTTCAGGTCGATATGTTAATTACAGCGGTCAAGAGAATGTCAGCCATTATTAAAAACGTGTTTTCGAGAAAAACGCGTTTAAAGTTTTGTTATTTGTTATTGCCAAAGGCGGCAATCTCCTCTTCGGACAAACGCGTTTAAAATATCGTAAACGTTCGAAATCCGGGAAACGCTTCGACAGATTTATTTCTACTTACATGTAGATTAAAAATCCGTAATAAAAAAAAAATTGATTTTTTGAAAATTTCAAGGACAAAGTCTCCCTTAAGTGCAGTTTACGTTATGCGATTTTGCTTACGATTTTCCATACGATTTCTCTTGTATGACTGGTTTTGGTGGTTTTCTATTCACGATTTCGTTTGCAAGTTCATCTTCAGGTCGAACTGTATAACGTGAACTTCGAAAAATTTGCTTACGGCAACTTGGAAGCAAAATCGTAAACAAATCGCATAACGTAAACTGCATTTTATAGTCGCCATTTGAATAAAGGCGCCGTTTAAATAAAAGCGCCGAAATTCAAAAATTTTAATTATAAATATTGTAAGTATTTAATTTTAATAAAAGCGCCAGAGGTGCCATTTTAATAAAAGTGCTGTTTAAATAAAGGCGCCAAAATTTAGAAGTTCAAATTATAAACAGTGTTGCCAATTGTTGGGTAATTCCCCAAAATGTGGGTATTTTGTTGGGTAAAGCAAATATTTCCATATTTTAACAAATAGCTGTCAAAATTTAAAATATTGCCACCTAATATGGCCGTCTGGTATTGGTGGAGGTTCGTAGAGAGAGACAACTAAAAATATTGCCACCTAATATGGCTGTCTGGTATTGGTGGGGCTCGTAGAAAGAAACAACTGGAAATGTTAAAAATCTAAACAGAGTAGAAAGAGATGTCCGAAAATAATTTGTCGTTGATATGTAAAGAACACAATTGACTTAGGTCTTGGTATCTATACTATAGAAAATCACTGATTACTTTAGTCCCGCAAAGGCGGGAGTAAAGTGAGCACTTTACTCCCGGAATTGTGAAAAAATAGTAACGCCAGCCTACTAAGCCCGAACTTTTTTTATTGGCAATCCATTCAACTTTTTTCCCAATTTTTTTTACCGATTTCTTCTTATAATATTTATAAAAACGCACCAAAACTTTTTCATTATTATTTATTTTTAATAATAAAAAATATAAAAGTAAACAAATAATGTTTTGTATAAAATACATATTATAATATACATATTATGTACTAGTATATAAAATCTTATATTTGTAATTATAAAATGGACGGAAGAATAGAAAAAAACTAATAATTATTATCTACTATATTATAGATCTTAAAACTACAATATTTTGGTGCTAAATAAAATTGCATCACGGCCTAGTTTGTGTTCATAATTACAATACAATTTTAGTAAAATCTATTTCAATTTCTTATTACCTACTAAATAAACAAGCTTTCTTTGTTTAACAAATAATACATTGTACAATATTAAACATAAAATAAAATACTGATTTATATAAGTAATGAAAGTAAAAAATTAAGAAAGTTTTGATTTAAAAGATACATGGTTTTGTTTTATTTTTTAATTACTGCTGGAAAGTGTTTGCCAACCACTAATTTTTCAATACTCTTTAAGGATGTATAGGAGACAAAGAAATAAAACTAAAAAACAGTCTGAGATTCATGAACATTGGTACATTCACTTTGCGATGTAGTAAAAAAATTCAAATCAATTCACTGCACAGTTCAAAGTTATTATGGTTTTGATTTGTCACGTTCGTTTTGTTAAAATTCATGAAAATTACATCTATGGTTTTGCTTATGAGTCTGCTTTTAAGGTAAATGACAAGGTCTAAATCTAAAGCAAAATCTTAAAGAAATCCTTAAATGTAAAAGCCATTTTATGAAAACCAACATATTATATCGAATATATTTGCTTGAAAATCCGAATTTCTTCAAAGTTTTTGTAGTTACAGTTTGTAAAAAGAAGGTTTCAACAAAATTTCATCACTGTTTACTACACCTTTATTGAGAAATTATTAGCGACAACCACCGATACACCGTTGTTAAGTTCAAATCTCCAAGTGATCTCGATATCGACGTTACAAAAATCTTAAGAATATTTCAAACTTGCTGGTACAGTAGAACCCCTCTATAACGAGAGCTCAAGGGGCCAGCCTACTTACTCGTTATAAGCAGATTTTCGCTATAAACAGTCAGTTTAGCATGTAAACAAAAGTCAAGGGACCAAACTTTTACTCATTATAGCCGAATTTTCCTTATAACCAGGACTCGTTATAGAGGGGTTCTACTGTATTATAAATATCATGTATATCTTGGATTTTACTAATGTTTCAATAACAAACATCAATTTTTACTAATAAATTATATTGCTGTTCTTTTCTTTTTCTTTTATTTTGTTGTTGGATTGAAGGGATAGCCACTCAAAATATTTTTGTTGAAATAAATTGAATATCCATAATTTCAGTAAAATAAACTGATTTAAAAGAAAAACCTTCTTTTATCGTTTATGACATTTAAAAAGTATCTTACTACACACAGAAAGCCAATATTCATGAAATGCAAATTACACTTGCTTTTGTCTCTGATTGTACCTCCTATACATCCTTAATAATTTTATATCATAGTCGTAATCACGAAAAATGAAGCTTGAACAATTTTCAATTTGTCAAAACTGAAACAATTACGACACATTCATATAAGTGTATCTTTGTTGCACCTGTGTTGTTGATTAAAAATTTGGGACGACAGTTGTCAATGCTTGATTCAGATGGTTGTGACGTAAACTTCATTATTCGTGATGACGACTGTACACTGAATCATTATTTGTTTTTTGTACCTTGACAACCAAATATATTAAGTAGACTATAATGTCTGCTTTTTATGTCCTCTCATTCGCAATTATATACAGGGTGCTGAATGACTTAGCCGAACATAGGAAATTAACATGTAAATTCCTGCTTCCTTAACCCATTCAGGACGAGCACTGGAAGGAGCCGCACGCTCTTATCTTGTGAAAGATAACTATAAAACGTAATAGTACGGCGCCAGGCCTGCAAAATGGGGAATGCAAAGTCGTACATGTACGGCAGCCCTGAATGGGTTAATTATTTTAGAGAAAAAATGAAAGACACAAAAATAATGCAGAAATATAAATTCCGAATGAAAAAATCATTAGATTTCATCTAGCTTTTACTTAATAGTATTTTATACATCATGGGACTAAGGTGCTGCTTTTCATCCCGCGTGCAAAGGTTTTTGCTCGAGGTGTTAGCCGAGTGCAAAAATCGCACACGGGATGAAAAGAACCTTAGTCCCAAGGTGTATATACTACTTTTCACAATTTTGCTGAAAATGCTGAATTACATTGGTTAATAACTAAATTTGAGATTTTGAAATTGCTCGAAAACGGCGCTAAATATCGAAAAACCGAGCAAAAAATTTACCCCCGTTACAGTAGCCCCCCAGCGATTTGTCGTAAGAAGCCATATGCAAAATTTCAGATCAATAGCGCGCAATAATGGCACGGGAAAAAAGTATTATTTTAGTCCAGCAAAGGCGGTAGTAAAGTGAGCACTTTATTGTGAAAAAGATCAAAAAAAGCTTTCAAAATTGTTAAAATTTTCAATTATATTATAAATTATTATGTTATAAATTCAATTTATAACACGGCCAGTGCGACAAATGACAAATTTTAACAATTTCGGAAGCATTTTTTGATTTTTTAAGTAAAAGCTAGGTGAAATCTAATCATCTTATGATTCGTAATTTATATTTCTGCATTATTTTTGTGTCTTTCAGTTTTTCTCTAAAATAATTAGGAAAGCAGGAATTTGCATAAATAAGTTTTTACATGTTAATTTCCTATGTTCGGCTAACTCATTCACCCGGTATACAATTCAAATAATGTCTAGGAAATTTAGCAAAATCAAATTCAAATTTTTTTAAATGTTCACAAATTTAAATGCAGTGAAATATAAAACGTTGAATGCATCACGAGCATTACTTGATATTTATGCTCTCGAGCAACTTAAAAACTCTCAGGCTTAACGACCTTTTAATCTGGTTGCCGTCGACATAAACATCTTCATAATGCCCTTGATACATAAATAACTATTATAAATTCACAATTAAAACCTGTTGTATTACGTACGCTACTATAATAACAGTTGAATTAAAATTTAAAATGGACTAATTTCAGACTCAATCAATCCCAAATCTTTTAATATAAAATCAAATATTATTTATTATTTGGCTTCTGTAATTCTATAGTTAGAGATATACTTCTTCGCAAATTAAAAAAATCATTTAAGATCTACAATCTTGATATGCCACGCATTTTCGAATTAACAAAAACGTTGCCTTACAAAAAAAAATAAATCTTCTAGTATTATTATTGTTAAACCACGTCCACTATGCTCTCCTTGTCCGTCAATCCAAAAACGACAAAATTGACTACCAATTTAAACATACTATTGAATCGGTCATTTCAAAAACAGCATAAGTCAGTATTTTTTCAAAATTGCTTTTTTTGTCATAAAATAATCATTGAGGTTAGTCAAACATTATGTTAGTAACATTACGCTAACTATCAGAAATGATGATGTTTACGACCGTTCATTGTAAAAACAATAGTATAAGCCACTGATTTATGCGGTTTTTGCAATGAATCTTTGATGGCGAGATGCATTTCACTTACTTAGTTTATTGTTAATCTTGGGCATGTTTGTGTATTTGTTTGCAAAATATGAATTCGAATCATTATTTTTCATTTTAATAAAATATTATTGTAAAATAACCGAGCTTTTAATCAACTTTTGAGCAATGAATCCCATTCCCTGCAAAAACAGCATAAGTCACAAAATGTAATTTGTCAAGTTTTATATTAAGCAGCATTCACATAGGGGATTGTATTTGGATGGTAGAATCGGTAAGAGCTAAAAAGCACTAACTCAAGTAGAAGCGTTCAGATAGACTTAATCTCTTAATCTCTAGCACGGTGTAGGAACTTGGGGAACGAGTTGTGGAAGTTAAAAGTTTATTAACTTTTCCACAGCTCGTTCCCCGAGTTCTTACACCGTAAGTCTACCATCCAAATACAATCCCCTATGTGAATGCTGCTTTATGTTAAATTAATTTTAAGGTAGTAATTTTTAAGTAACTAACAAATTAAAGGTATAAAAAGACAAATTGACAAAAAAAACCTTTTAAAAATGTTGATGCTTTTGTGTAAAACGGTTTTATTTGATTCCTGTAAAATTTTAATTCTATGACTTGTACTGTTTTTGAAATCACCGATTCATTAAGTATACAATTTTTTTTATTTTTTACTATTATCACAATGAATTGAGTAACTTTTGTTTATTTCCTTGAAATATATTATTTTCTATTGAATGAGTCAGGTGTGAGTAAGTCTAACATTAATTCCACTTCAGTGCTAAAATCAGTCTCATTTGACCGGTCTATTTGATCATTTTAAACTAATAAATAAAATTATTTTAAAAATTTGGGTTCCTTTTAGAACTTCCTTGTCAAAATAGTGTTAATGTTAACGAAACCTCGCCTTTGATTGGTAGATTGACAAAAAGATGGCTGCAATTATCAAATGAAGCATTTGATAATCTTATGTTAATATTAACACTATTCTGATTGGAGTGTAAAGTATTAAACTTGATCAATAATTTTTTTACATTTCTAATATTAATCAAAACCTTTCATTGTGGTTGAACAAGCACTTAAAAAAAATAAATGACATTATTTTACAAATATGAATTTTTAAATTAACTAATGTAAATATCGTAATGTAAGAGTTTTAAAACATAATTAATATATAAAGTACTAGAATCATTTCAGTTCAACAGCTACTGATTATACCAAAACTGTAGTCGAGTAATTTAAAATTTCAATTTTAGGAAAAACATTTGCATACATTATTTTGAATCGTGCATTCCGTTATTTTGTCAACATGCTTTCGAGTTAAATATCATTATTTAAACGTTAAAACAGAAAGATATTTTTTAACAGAGTGCATGTTAATCCCTCTATTATGAAATACAGTTTCTCGATATAGCCAGGTAAGATTACGACTATGATTGTAAAAAAAGATAACTTGAGATATATATTATCGTGACTTAAATATTTTTGTAAAACTTCGAGGTCACATTGACAGATGTGTGTACGTCAATTAGATGTCAATTTTCTCACGTTAAAAATATGTCAACAATATAAGACTGGTTTCAAAAATATTTTGGGGTCTTAGGGTTACAACTACTTATTATTCCATAGCGTAGGTCAGGTTTCAATAATAAAAAAATATAAATAACTTATTACAACAAAAATAGAAAGCAATTGAGATAAGGTAAAAATTCAAAATATGTTATTATAAAACTTAGTTTTGTTGTAAACTTTATATAAAAAATAAAATAGTAAAATTTAAAATAATTAAACTAAAAGCAATCACATCGATAAAAATAAAAAATATACAATAATAAGGACGGAATTATTATCTTTCTAATAATAATTAAAAAAGTTGATGCAGAAAAGTTGTACTTTTAAGTTTCAAATTCAATTATTTTTTGTGCAATAATTAACAGTTAAAATAAAAACTGTTTGTAAGGTTAATCTATTTATCACTACTTATACTTTGTAATTAAAAATTTACTAAGGCACAAAACGGTCATGGTCAACAGTAAAACTAAATTACTTGTTACATTGTTACCTGCCGCTATACGACATTGATAAGTGTGAAAACGTGTTATATTGTTGTCTACTAAATTTGTAAATTCAGCTTCTACCAGCTGACCATCAAAATAGGTAATCAAGTCTTCAAGAGGATACTCATAACCTTGCAAGCATTCGCATTTGTAACCGCCAGTTTCAAATCCTCGACCAAGTATTGGAACGCACTAATAAAAAGTAATTTTACCGTAATTATATGTTTTCTATCTCAATAGTTATGTATATTTTTGATCATAGTTACTTACATATGAACTCTTTTTATCGCATTTATTAGTTCCTTTGAATGCGTTTGGAACATGTACTTCATCTGGGCATTGATTAATGTCCAGTTTCAATAAATCCATTGTAACGGCTACCACACCTCTAAAATAGTTATATCAAGTTTATAAAACAGTGCCTATATAATATGCATCATCTATTGAATTTAGATACAGTATAACCTCGACCTCGATTATCCGGGCCAACTGGGACTGTACTCGACACGGGTAATTGAAAAACATGGGTAATAATAATTGACAGTTTTTGTTAAATATTACAAAATATAATTACTCTATAGTAGACTACAAACAAGGAACATATTAATTGGACGTAGTTATGCAGACACCTACCAACCCAATAAAACACTTATTGAGAAAATAAATAAATAAGATTTAATTTTAAAAGTTGTATTGGATAGAACACTTCGAAAGACAGTTGTGAAAGTGCTTTTATATCCTTAAGTCAATTATTTCTAAGTTATCTTTCAGCCAAAAATACAATTTCCTGATTTTGTACAAAAATACTCAAATTATGTGGGTTGTGTAGTTTTATGCATAATAATAATAAATAGCTACAAAAAATCCATTTTAGCTTGTTGAATTTTTTCTAGATTTTTTCCAGTCAAAGAATAATACCTAGAAAATAGTAATTTTCGAAAATTGTGGATTGGTAGGTTTCTGCATAACTACGTCCAATTAAGAGGTTGTATTTCAAAAAATTAGATAATTTTGTTTGTTTTTGACTTTTACTTAAGAGCCGTTTTACATTATTATAAATTTGCAATTAAATCTTGTCACAAATTTGGTAGCAATTATTGTATAAAATTTCAAGTGGCATATTTGACACAAATATGACACTAATATTGTTCTATATTTGTTACAAGAATAGAACAGGTCCTAAATATTTGGTATCAAATTTAGGATGCAAAGGACCCCGCACAAAAGTATATGGAAATTGGGTTTCGGTTAAATTGACTGCTTTTTTATACTTTGTAGTTCAGATCATTCTGAACAAAAGTTGTCATGGGCACAAACATTTTCTATGCACAGTTTTCATTTGGCAGCTTGATTAGTGTGCGATACACCCTACATGTAGGGTAAATATATAATTTAACAATAAACTATTTATTATTTATTTATAGTTATTTAATTAAATAATTAAATAAACAAATAAATAAAGCAGCACCTTAGTCCCATGATGTATAATATACTATTTTTGTTTCATTTAGATGTCAATAATAACATACTAAAAAACCAAAACCATTGAATTTTATTTTCCCATAGAAAAAAAATTGCTAATATAGATGTAGAAAAACGTGCAAGTCACCAGGCTAAACCTTAATACTTCCAAAACTATACAAGATATCGAAAAACTTAACTGAATGAAACTTTTCAAATTTTAATTTTATCAGCTTTCATTTTCTATAGAATGGTTAATGGCATATTTTCCGAGATATAAGCAAGAAACCGAAAAATGGGACCTTCAAACCCCCGCTCCAAACAGTCCAAACAAAGTAAGGAAGTCAAAAATTGTGTTCCCAACATTTCCCTCTATACTTTTTCGTTGACTGGACTATAGACAATTACAAATATTTAACATTTTCCAAATCTACAAAACTTTCATGTAAAATTATCATCACTTCTTCCTACAACATCTTCAGCATCTCAACAGCATTTGTGTCGAGTGTATTATCAAGTTAACATGGTTGGGAAAAGACATTGATCCTGAGCAGTAGGGCTGGACTAGGAAGAATGATAGTGTGCATACCAATTTGCCGAAACCTTTATTTTATTTCATAACTGTCACCTTTATAATAACTAGAGACCGGATTATATGCATTTGCATATTTGCATATTTTGGCTATTTCTTTTTAATATTGCATATTTTGACTGCAGTTTACTGATCGTGCATATTTGGGCAAATTTTATAAAATTTCTAAGAAAAAAGAAAAAGTTTCTTTATTAGAAGACGGTCTGCTTTGATAATTTAGAAATTAAATTTGGCAATGCCAACAAATTAAATTTTGGGTTGGCAATGCCTACCCTAAAATTACTTTATAAGTAGATCTATATCAAAATAATAAAAAATATCAGTAGAAAATAGTAAAATCAAAGAAATAACGTTATTTTGTAGTATTTATTAAAATTTGATGTTGCATATTATGGCACTCATTGGCAATTTTGTTGCATATTTCGATCATTTATGATGCATATTTCGACCATTTTAAGTTGCATATAATCCGGTCTCTAATAATAACGTTTGTGATACATAATAGACCTGATTAATTGCTAGCAAATTTGTGACAAGATTTAATTGCAAATTTATTATAATGTAAAACGGCTCTAATAGAAAAAAAATGCGTTAAATCACCGCACGGATAATCCGCACACGGTAATCGGGTTTCTACTGTATTGGAAAAATTTATATCTTACTTAAACTCTAGTCTGGCTTTTAAACTGTCCCAGCCAAAGAAAGGTGCACCATATTGAATTTTCCACATGGGTACTTTTCCATGGCAATCAAAAAATGGTTCACTCCAAGAACCATGATCAATAGCGGCAGCCCTATAAAAATTTGGATAATGTTCAAATTTTTTCATTGTTTCTCCAGTTTCGTTATATCTAATTTTCATTTTCATGTAGTACTTTTGTAAGCTATCAAAATTAGTCGACCAACGTTGTTTTAAAAATTGATACCATTCCTTATTCAAATAAAGTTCCTCTATAAAAGTTATAATTATTACAATAATAAAAAATATTACTGTTATTATAAAATTATACCGCTTTTATTAAGTCTGGCTAGATCTTCGACAAAAAATTTTCTGGTGTTCAACTCTGTTTTATAAGCGTAAGGTGCAAAAAATGTACGATTTGTAAATTTATTTCTTTCCCAATACGTTCCAGCTGACCAAACACGGCTGTTTCCCATTACTAACGATAATGTTTCTGCAATCATCTGATCTTCAGTTAAAGGTTTGTCTGCTACTCTTTTACCAGAAAACACTTCTTTTGGGTCGGATATCTAAAATAATACTCTGGTTTCAATTTAGGATAACTACTTATAATAAGACATATTATTCTTCGATGAGTGTAGGTAGTAGTATTTAAAACATTTATATTAGTAGTTATTTCACACTTGCCTGTAAAAATGCGCTTATAAAATTGGCCAAACGAAGCGCCATTTTCGCTTCATTTTCAAAAAATTCTTCAGCTCCAAATTTATAACCCCCATTTAAAATTAATTGTTCTGGTGTAAATTTATGACAATTTTCTTGTTTCACACTCAATATAAAATCTAAAACTTTGTGTATATTCATTTTACGTGTTCTTAATGAATCTGGTCCAGATGTGGCATTTTTATATTGTGGATATGTTTCCATTGCCATGTCACGCATCAAGGATGGAGCTTTATCCAATTGAACTAGTTGCTTTTGAATCCCTGCATAATTAACACAATTATTAGTGATGTAAAATTATAATTGCTCTAATCTTACATCCAATTTTTTGACAATCAAACTGATTATAGTACTGTTCGGCAGTAGCTCGTTCGACAATTTCTCCAAGATACGGAGTTCTAACAAAAAATGGTAAGCGATAACCAGGTTTGCAACGACACTGATAACCACCTCTACGAAAACCCCATCCGTGTATAGGTTCACACTGCATTAATATTATTTAATACGTAGGTAATATTAAGATAAATTCATAAGTATTACCTCTGTGGTTTCTATTTTGCACCGAGAAGTGCCCGCAAAGGCATTTGGACCATCATTACCTAAACTTTTCGGACACTGATTTATATCGATCCTATCAAATTCCATTTCGACAACCGAAGCTGCAGTATACCTATGTATTCATAAAAGAATTATTTTGTAAATTATAATGTAGAAGTAAATTATTTAATTAATTAACTTACGTAGGATATTCAATATGCCTAAAGCCAGTATGTCTAGGATATATATCTGCAATTGGAGACACTGCCGCCACAAGCCATCTATTTGAACGACCACAATCAAAATAAGGTCTTGTCCATTTAATAGGTCCATGTTTTTCGTCAGCATCTTGAGGTCCGTGAAATGTAAACGTTTCGTTGGTATTATTTGCATAACGAATTTCAACCTGATAGGTAGTTTTTGTGTCGTGTCTTTCTTTGACATTATCAGGCAACCACAATTTATACCATTTATTTATCCTATAATAGTCTGTTGTGTAATCGTAACTAGTATCAACAGGAACCGCTCCTAAATCTTGCACAGTAAAAGTGTTTAGCGTTGATATTCTTTCTAAATGTATGGGATCATTGAAATCGTCGGCCCTGTAGGTTCTGGGAGCAAATCTGGGAAATGTTTTATTAAAGAAGCCCAAATAAGAGGGAGAATAAGACGTGTTTGGTGAAAAGTAAATAGCACTAGCATTGATGTGCCGATTGGAAGACACGTCTGCAACGGTAGATAGAAAATAATACATCATTCCTGGATCGTAGGTGTCATTGATTGCAGGACGAATAAATCTGCTTTGTAAAATATAACTCCAAAAGAATGCTCGACTACGAGCGATATTGTGAAGGTGCAACAATAACGTTCTGTTTGGAAACAAGGGATTTATATTAATTTCTTTCACGTCCGGTAAATGTGAAATAGAATCTTCTGGAAGGTATAAATCGCCAACATGTTGCACATGACAATTATCTTTGTTTACCTTATCCATTTGTAAACGTACCTCATCGAATGCATCCCTATTTTGCCATTCGAATTGCGCTATCACCACCCCAATGCACAATAAACAAAAAGAAGCACTTGCCACGGAATATTGCCACATTTTAAATTTATAAATAAACTTTTAATAAAATTAAAGTAAAATAATCATAATTTGTTCGTAATACAATATTACGTACTGTTCAATTTGGACGGATAAAGTTACTTTTAAAAAAATAATAAAAATTAGTTTGTGCCCAACCCACTATCAGTCATCACAACATAATATCGTCACTCCACTTCCATCAAAACACCTTTATGCGTGCGTGTAGGTGGAACGGAATCCAACCGAAATCAACAAGTTGTAACGACTCGATTTATCTAGTATAGGCAGCCAGACTTACAAAGCGCAATTTAATTGCATAACTTTGGCATGCCAATCCAGAAAAGACCCTTCATGGCAGAAAAATATAATCTGTGAGCCCAAGCAATGGAGGATTTTTTCATGACAAAAATATTAAGGGTATCACGTTCATAGGTATTGGGATTCGGTCGCATATTTTAAACGCTATGGTATTACCGCAATCACTATTTTTTGAAATAAAAGTTAAGACGCTACTATTCCGATTCTGTAAATATTGTTGGTGAAAGCGGTAAAGTTCAAGAAAAGATGGACGTATATTATAAAGGTAATTTTGTTGACGTGTTGTACAATTTATTATAGGTACTGACGTGTACTAGCAGAACTTTCTTGTGGATAGAGATTTGTTTCTATGTTTCTGAGTTTCTATGATTAGATATTTTTTTGTATAAACTCGACTCATTATCTACTTATAAGCGCCCTTCACACTATGTGATTTATCCTATGATTTCTCGTACGAGTTGTCGTAAGAAGATATTTTTCAGTTCACAGTGTACAATTTGTCGTACGGAAAGACTTGAATCTGAACTCGTAAGCAACTCATAACAAAATCTTAACACCACGACCGAATCCTACGATTAGGACGGTGTCTATTTTCATACGAGTTAGCATAGGATTGCCGTTAACGTCTAAAACCTTCTTTATCGATATTGTTAAAATTGACATTTTAAATTTAAGGTTACATGTGGTTATTGCAGTTGATAAATAAAAAAGTGTGGCGAACCCTGTATTTACATTTTTTTAAATTTTAAATATTAAAATTTTAATATTAAAAAATATTAATCACCCATGCAATAACATAAAGTCACCCAATTTAGTGACTTACGATTTGTGCTAAAAACTGGTCGCAAAATTTCGGCAAAAGTAACCCAAATTACAATAAATTCGCCAATCTGGCCACACTGAACCTAAACTCAAAATTTTGAAATATTTGATCGTGCTCACCCGTACTCGTTCGTGTTCATCCGTAATCGTGTGAACTGAAAACCAGCATAACCCCTAAGGCTAAAACTCATGAGAGAAATCCTAAGAAAAATCGTACGAGAAATCCTAGGATAAATCGCATAGTGTCATAGTAATCAAAACCGAATGAGTGAGCTGAACATCCTAATACATAAAATTCCAACACGCTGCTCCAGCTTCAGCTCAAGCGTGTCATTTTTGGTGAAAAAAGAAACACTCTGATTGGTCGACTTTTTTAACCAACCGAAAAGTATCCTAAAGTTGGGATTAAAAATATTTCAGAAAGAAAATAATGAATAATTACGTTATAAAAAAAACAATTAAAATTTAATAATCATAGTAATCAAAACTAAATGAGTTTAACAGGAAGCCGTAGTAAATATGTATACCAAAATTCAGATCTTTACCGATTAATGTTTTTATTTGCCGAAAATTAATTTAAATTGACTGGACTATATCTCCCGAACGGTTACAGGTAGCGACGTAAATTTTTGACAGCATGTTTGTAAAGATCAGGAGAGTGTTCCTGGCTAGTCAAATGCAATTTTCACCCACGAGAAGAGATTTTATCGCAGAAAACCATCTCTACCCCCCCCCCTTCTCGATATTTGTAAGATTATATAGGGCCAAATTCATATCATTGGCTAACAATTCGCGCTACCACATCGTCTGACTGGATCACGAAGCGGTTTAAAACATATATTCGGTTTCTTTATTCATCTTGACAAAATGCACTCCAAAAAGAGTGAAATAAAATAAAAATTAAAAATTTAAAAAACCCCTGACTGTAAAAGGACTCTACTTTGAAAACTACTGTTCCCTTTAAAAAGGAAGAAATAATTTTTTGTTCTTCACTCAACAACATAAACTCTCGGACACTTAACTCGAAAAATTAACTTATCATCCCCCCCCCCCACTACAACATTCAAACATTAATTTTGAACTCAGGGAAACGGAGATTTGTTCCACTTACACCACCTGTTTATAAATTCCGTATTAAAAATTCTCCAGTTCCCGTGACTTCAAAAATAATGTTTGAATGTTGTAGTGGGGGGGGGGGGATGATAAGTTAATTTTTCGAGTTAAGTGTTCGAGAGTTTATGTTGTTGAGTGAAGAAGAAAAAATTATTTCTTCCTTTTTAAAGGGAACAGTAGTTTTTAAAGTAGAGTCCTTTTACAGTCAGGGGTTTTTAAAATTTTTAATTTTTATTTTGTTTTGTTGATTTGACAGTAGTTGTCAACAAATTTATTTTTCGAAAGTCGTTCATTAAGTTTTTATGTTTTAAATAATGGATAGAAATCACCAAAGTTATTCAAAAGCATTGTTTAGCATTTCTTTGACTTAAAATATTGAAATCATTAAATAAACTTGTGATTTTTCTAGTTTAAGATTGTTAAGAAGGAAAATGAAATTAATGAGAAGTTCTTGAATTTTTTACAGTATATTATTTGCCTAATAAAAAAAATTCTGGCAAAGTTTGAACTTAATCTTGTTCTTAGTTATCGAGATAAAAAATGTTAAAGTTCACATTGATTTAAAGGTCATTAAGGTTCGCTTTTACAATAGTCGGTTAAGTTTTATTTATCCGGGTTGTAACGTTATACGGATGTTGATTGGCTTATTGGTTAGTGTGCTTATCGTTGATTGGTTCGTTATACTCATACTTAACCGACTATTGTAAAAGCGGACCTAAATCGACAATCAGAAATGTCAGCTTTTCCAAAAATTGCCAATATATTGATGAAACTAAATTTCAAAAAAGATTTGTTTTTAGTTTCTGAGAAAATTAAATTATTATTCTAAAAAGAGAAAAAAAAGGTGACTTTGTCTTTTATCTCATAATCTCAATTATGCTAAATCCGGATACTCGAAAACACAAAAATATAGTAGACTATATGGACTACTTTTTAAGACTTAATTATGTTCAATTAACACTTTTTTTTAAACAGTGTAGTATATAAAGAAATAATTATTTACCACTTGTCTAAAATGCGTCACTTCATGCACGTGCGACTTGGCTAAGTTATAAAGATAGCCTATTTGACTAGTAGTAGAAAAAATAAATAACAAACCCTGTATACTTATGAGGTCCTGAAAAGGGTCAAGTTGCTGTCTTTACACCGGGAAACGCGTGCACGACAAATAATTGTCCCGGGTTCAAGTACAGTTGTACAAATCAAACTGCATTTGTTTTGATTTTAACTGCCGTTTTCTCGAAAACTAATGGATAATCCACCAAAATCTTTTTTTAATTCTTAAAAAAGTGTCCTCATTCTGGGACCAAGTATATACCGGGTGCTGAATGAGTTAGCCCAGCGGTTCTTACTTTTTAGGCGCCGGAGCCCTTGCGAAATTAAAGCTAATTTGACTGAGCACCACTATATTTTTTCAACAAATTGTTGAAAAGTAGAGAAGCAGATGTCGGTTATCTGTTAGATAAAGAGATAAAATTCAATAATAACAATTATAATTTTTTGTTTATTTGAAGAATAAACCGGCTCACGCTTCACCCATGATGCGCTTCACCGGCCTACCGAGCATTTGCCCGGTGTCCCGATTGTCCCATGTGCCCCTGCCGGTATACTTTAAATTTTCTTAATTATTTAGTTATTCAATGCTATATTGTGTAGCGTTAACTGAATGAAAACTACGCTTAAGGATTCAATTTAAAAATTAACGTAACTTTAGTTTCGCTAAAGTGTATTGGAGGCATGGCCGGTGCTAGGCACTAGGCAAACTAGGCAACTGCTTAGGGCGCAAACAATAAAGAGGCGCAAACAAAAATTAAAAAGAACTTATAACAACTTTTGCTGCAAAAAAGGACAGAAAAGTTAAAATTTGTTTTTTTTTTTAGTTTAACTTTTGTTCGAAAGGTATTTGTTTAAGGACGTTCATGCGTGAAACTTGATAGCAGATAAAAAATTTTATTTTTGAAAATTGGAACCTTCAATTACCTATATAGTCATCGTCACTCAAAAATTCAAAACCCTTTATCGATCATTTCGGAACGTAATTAATGATTGAAAATCAAATTGCTAACATATAGAGCTTTATGAGAAAGCAGCATTTTTTGTGTTTAAAATTATAACAATACTATATTATTAAAGTAGATACCATAATAAATAAATTTTTTTAATATTTTTTAAACTATGCAGTTTATGTAATTGCATTAAAAAAATGGTGTTGACGAACGTTAAAATTAATTATTAATTATTTTAATCAGTAAAATTAAAACTATCGTAGTCGATTTCTCACCATATTGAAATCTTGCAACAGCGCGCAACAGCTACACATACAAAAACGTCAAACAGTGCCGTAACTAAAGGCGCCGAAATTGAAAAATTTAAATTTTTAATATAGGCGCCAGAGGCGCCATTTGAATAAAGGTGCCGTTTAAATAAAGGCGCCATAATTCAAACTTTCAAATTATAAATATTTCACTGTATCATATAAAAATTTGAAATTTACAACAGGTTTACAAACCCATTTTGAGGAATATGTCAAACACCAATCACAAACGTTCATTAACCTTACGTGTAAGGTTTTCATTGGTTGTTTAACTTTAATGAGCGTTTTAACTAAAATAGGTTTCAACCATGGACTTAGAAGTCCATGGTTTCAACACTCTCTTAAATATTTTTATGAATTCAGCGGTTGTATTTAATATTAGCGCCCGAAGTGCCATTTGAAAGGTGCCGATTAAATAAAGGCGCCGAAATTCAAAAGTTCAAATTAAAAATAGGCGATAATTAAATGACGGTTCCTAATTTATATTTTTTTGTTGGTAAAACTGTTGTATCAAAAAATGTTTACTGAAATCGATTTTGATGATGTAATTGATGATTTTGCGCAACAAAAAGCAAGAAAAGTTATTCTGTAATACTATTTTTATATGTACTTTTATATTTCTTTGTATTAAAAATAAATTCTTTTTTTAAGTTCTAAAATTTTTAATCAGTTTTCTTAAATTTAATAAATTTTAACTGAGAGTAGTATGTCTTAAAATTCGCCATTTAAGCCTGTATGACACGACGTTAAATTTGACGTTAAATTTGACGTCAAATTTACATGTAAATTTTTAAGAAAGTATTTAACACCGTTGCATACAGAAAATTTATCGTCAAATTTTATGTTAAATTTTCATCTAAAAAATTTAGAACATGTTCTAAATTTGTCGGTAAAAGTGCGTGTAAATGTGCGTAGTAGACATTTTCCCCGTCTAGAGTCCGCCCAGTTTTTAAAATTAACATTGTTGCAAACAGAAAATTATTTTTACCTGCATAAAATTAAAATTTTACCTGGCAAAAATATGAGAAAATTTACATAAAAATTTTCATGTTAATTTGACGTCAAATTTAACGTCGTGTCATACAGGCTTTAGCACCAAATTCCAAAAAAAATTTCCGGGGAAACCCCGGATCCCTCTTGGGGGAGGGGGGGTGTTAATCCCCCCACCTTTTCCGTTTAGGCGCATATTTTGTAGTTGGCCATAGGCGCCAAAAGTTCTAGTTACGGCACTGACGTCAAATAAAACCATGGACTGGTTTTATTGTATTTATTGTATTTATCAGTATTGTATACTGATTTTATTTTATTATAAACCATGGACTCCATGAATAAAACATATTAATAAAGGTTTATATTTGCATAGATTTGAATAGGCGGAGTTGTCAAGCTTAAAATAGAGTCAAATTAAATACTTATTTATATTAACAGACTACTAAAAAATATTCGGGACGAATAATAAAACATTATAAATCATTGTATGATTATTGATATCTTTTAAAATTTCGTTTTCTAAACGGATTGCGTGCGATAAAAATGTGTCTTATGAAACTAGTTTCTTAATATACTATTATATCCATAAGTCAACTAGTTCCACGGTACATAATATAGTAGGTAATCCTAGGTGCATTATATAGGTGCATTAGAAATGAAACCATAATGTACAACGAGAGAGATGCAAAAGAAGGTATCTAAATGTAATAATTAATAATACGTGCACATTTTAGATCATCTTACTACGACAAGCATCGCTCTCTGTCTATACAACGCTTGCTTATACTGCCCTGCTTAGCGAAAGTGCCGTATGTACAAAAATTTCCAAAATGAGTTATTGGTGTATTAAAAAAATCAAAAAAATTTTATGTAAATTTACATAGAAAATCATTGGCAACTTTGTGACCTATGATAATCTGTGTAAATATACATAAGTATGTAATTTTACATACCCAAGTAATAGAGTACATTAGGAATTGTAAAATACTAGTAGGATGTAAATTTACATATCCTCATGGTAAAATGTTTTTATGTAAAATTACATAGAAAATCATTGGAAACTTTGTGACCTATGATAAGGGTGTAATTTTACATAATGCTTGATGTAATCTTAAAACTCTTTATTAAAAATTTATTGTACAAATTTATATTCGAAAATAAATAATAGTATATACTATTATAATATTCAATATTATAATATTATTATTATTATATAAAGTATGTAACACCTTAGGGGTTGTCCTTTAATCACGTGAGGTGCTAACAGGGGGGAGGGGGTTAGAATAACATCACGATTGATCACGATGGGGGGGGGGGGGGAGGGGATGCTGTGACAATCACGTGTATATTTTCTTGCTACCACGTGAAATCCCGAGAGAGCAAATTTATGCCTAAAAAGCAACATAACAACAATATTTAGCTCTCAGCTGGCTTCCGGCACTGGACCTTGTGACGCCAATCGTCGTTCCGGTGCCCGCGGCCTTCTGTTTCGCTGTCACTACTTATAGAAATTTTTCAAAAAAAAATACACGTGATGTTGGGAAGGGGGGGGGTAGGGGTAGCCTAAAACCTCACGACGTATCACCAAGGGGGAGGGAGGGTAAAAAAATGGCATAAAAAACCTCACGTGATTAAAGGACGGCCCCTTAAAGAAGTGGTAAGGTCACTGCTGCAATTTTTTCTCTATCTGTGTTAGGTTCGTTTTTACAATAACAATAGTCGGTTAAGTTTTATTTATCCGGGTTGTAACGTTACACGGATGTTTATTGGTTTATTGTTTAGTATGTTTATCGTTGATTGGTTTATAGCCATATGTTAGTTATACTTACGGTTGCCAACTTTTCTTGATAAGAAATAAAGTATCAAATCTTTTAAAAGAGAAATAAAGAGTATTTGTAAGAAAACAATAGCTATTTACGTACGAGCTAGCGAAAGTGATCCATTCCGGAAGAGTAAGCAAAATATCAGAACTCGTTGACGCTCGTTCTGATAGATTACGAATCCAGAATGGATCACTTTTGCAGCGAGTCACGTATGCGGTTTTTCATCCAAGACAAGTCCTTTCCAAAATAAAAATATAAGAAGTGTACGTCACTAGTCATAACAACTGTAATGAAATAAAGGACGTAAGTAATATTTTCATTACGGTTGTTATGACTGGGGAGTGGGGATATCATGTAATATAACACAAAACTGTCTCGACCGCAAAGTCATCCAAGACCATGGAAAGTATACCATTCTATGCAGTTTAAACTTATGGAAAATGATACTTTGCAGTCAAGACAGTTTTGTGTTATATTACATGATATCCCCAGTCATAACAACCGTAATGAAAATATTACTTACGTCCTTTATTTCATTACAGTTGTTATGACTAGTGACGTACATTTATTATATTTTGATTTTGGAAAAGACTTGTGTTGGATGAAAATCCGCATACGTGACTCGCTGCAAAAGTGATCTATTCCACTTTCGCTAGCTCGTACGTAAATAGCTGTAACTTGTTCTATTGAAGTTTTATATTTTATATTACTTATTTTATTAGTTATAACGTTACCTATTAGTCCAGTCATTTAAGCACAAAAAAGGGGTCAACCTCGGAATGAGAGATAATAAGCTGGAAACTCGTATACACTTTCATTTTGGCGTTCTAAAAGTCGTCTCAAAAGTCTCATAAAATCTCGTGTCTGCGTCGTAAGTTATTAATACCTAATATATGTTATTAATTAATATGTTAATACTTATCAAAACACATAATAAACATGTAATTATACAGAAATCATTGTTCTTTCACTAAATTTTTTGTAAATTTACCGAACAGAAATTAATTTTACATTTCCTAAACCAGTAAATTTACATTGTGCTATTATTTTTACACAAATTTTTTAATTTTACACGAACGTTACTGTAATAATTTATTTACATAGTTTTTCAACGTAAATTTTACAATGATAATCATTGTAATTTTCCATAAATTTTTAACAGTGTATGTATACTATGGGCATTCTGCTACCTTTTTATCAAATAAAAATGCTCTTCTTGCTCTATCTCGAAATCGGAATCGATCTCCATCTCCGATAGCTCCATTTCTCTACTGGTATCTTCGCATAATTTGTTTAATGAACTGTAAATGATTTTTACTTAAGTAATTATTAATAATATAATATTCAATTTTACTTACGCTCTTTGTATAATTTGGTCGGTTAAATTAGTAAGTCCCATTTCTTTGCTGACGATGTTAGAAGAAATTTTTTTTATGTTGCTGGTGGTACTGCAAAAATTATTTTAATTATACCACAATATACTACTATCGACTTTTTTCACTTACACCCTTTGACTTATATGATCATTTAAAAATTTTAAATTTTCATAATGTGGCCAAATATAATTTTCCGCTCCCGAACCACTAGGAAGTGTGTCTGCCTTTTTCCGCATTTGAGAATATTTTTTCCTCAAATTAAGCCAACGTTTTTGTAAATCATCCACTACAAAAAAATACCTTATACATTATAAGAATGATTTATATTTAAATAAAACTTTACCGTCTTTTTCAAGTATAAATGCAATGTTCCTCCAAGCATTTAATTTTGAAATGTTGTCCTTGTATTGAGGATGTTTCTTGTCATACAAAAATTCGTATTCACGAACGCACTCAATTAATTGTGCATCATTTTCCATTTTTATTGGTTTTTTGAAATATTCACTTTACGTATAAAAAATAATAAAAAGACGCAAAACACAACTTAACAGTTTGGTGGTTTATTTAAAACTGAAGTCGATAATATTATCGTTCTGTCTTTGAAAAAATGTTTTTTCAACAATTTTTGAACTAGGAAGCATTTCCAAGTAAAAAGGAAACATAATTTTGCATTATACAATATGTGGGTGGGTAACGGCGTCTTTTAGAAATTGGATCCTTTAGGTGTAGGTACTAGGTACCGATATATTTTGTAAGGGCTTCTCTAATTTATTACTTACACATTGATATGTGCAAACTAACTTTTGGAAGTATTTTAAAAACAATATTTAAGAATTTCATAAAATTAAAATTTATAATTAAAGAAATGGGCGGGTTAAATTAGTTCTATTATACAAAAATTCAATTTTGCGTTAATGCGCGTGTGCAGTATGGATAACAGAATAAGGCGACAAGAAAAGTTGAAATTTGGTCAACTTCTTATCGCTTGTCGCTTGGTCCTTATTCCGTGACTAAACGCTACTACAGTATTCGCATGGTTCAACTTTTTTATTCCTTAGCGCTTATCCCTTATCTCGTTGTATAAACCCACCATATACTTTTCGGTTGGTTAAAAAAGTCGACCAATCAGAGTGTTTCTTTTTTCACCAAAAATGACACGCTTGAGCTGAAGCTGGAGCAGCGTGTTGGAATTTTATGTATTAGGATGTTCAGCTCACTCATTCGGTTTTGATTACTATGACACTATGCGATTTATCCTAGGATTTCTCGTACGATTTTTCTTAGGATTTCTCTCATGAGTTTTAGCCTTAGGGGTTATGCTGGTTTTCAGTTCACACGATTACGGATGAACACGAACGAGTACGGGTGAGCACGATCAAATATTTCAAAATTTTGAGTTTAGGTTCAGTGTGGCCAGATTGGCGAATTTATTGTAATTTGGGTTACTTTTGCCCAAATTTTGCGACCAGTTTTTAGCACAAATCGTAAGTCACTAAATTGGGTGACTTTATGTTATTGCATGGGTGATTAATATTTTTTAATATTAAAATTTTAATATTTAAAATTTAAAAAAATGTAAATACAGGGTTCGCCACACTTTTTTATTTATCAACTGCAATAACCACATGTAACCTTAAATTTAAAATGTCAATTTTAACAATATCGATAAAGAAGGTTTTAGACGTTAACGGCAATCCTATGCAAACTCGTATGAAAATAGACACCGCCCTAATCGTAGGATTCGGTTAAGATTTTGTTATGAGTTGCTTACGAGTTCAGATTCGAGTCTTTCCGTACGACAAATCGTACAATGTAAACTGAAAAAAAAATATCTGCTTACGACAACTCGTACGAGAAATCCTATGATAAATCGCATAGTGTGAAGGGGATTCTTGGGGACGAAAACGTTTCACGTAAACATTGCTCGTCGGATTACCTTAGAGGACGTCCATAAATTACGTGAGGCGTTTTTCTTAAAATTTAGACCCCCCTCCCCCTTGGTGAGATTTGGTGAGATGTGACGGAACCCCTTCCCCCCTCTCTATCTTCTCACGTGAGATTTACTCTATAATTTTTTAATAATTAAATTTGTTTGGATATGTTCATGTATTTTGCTTCAAACCACTAAATACCTAAGCGTTGATATATTTCTATATACTTACTACAATTTTTTCTGTGAAATACGAGGAGAAAAATAATACTAATGTCCATATTCACAAACATTCGTAAAATATTTAACGAGCCGTTTAATTTTGTCAACCAATGAAAATGATTTCGTAGAACAAGCAAATAAATTCCATTGGTTTGTTTAAATAGACGGTTCGTTAAAATTTTTACGAACGTTTGTGAATATGGACATAAGTAAGTTGTATGTAAATAATTTAAATTTTTACACTATATAAAATACAAAATGTTGTCTATTATAATAATGTATATTCTCTAAATTAAAAGGTTGACTTGAGATTTTCATTGATCCCCCTCTCCCTTAAATGAGATTTGGTGAGATTTTTCCGGACCCCTTCCCCCTCATTTTTGCCTCACGTAATAAATGGACGTCCCCTTACTGTATTATGTACCGTGATTAGTTCTAAGTTACCTTTTAGCCAAAAATACTATTAATAGAATATTTTTTACGTCAAGCGAAGTATGTAGTTAATATATTATATAAAATAGTAAGACTTCGCAAAAATAATATTTTTTAACTATCACAACATGTTTCGTATGAAGAATCATACATCTTCAGGTGTCTACAGAAGAAAATTAAAGTAAAATACAATTATTTAAAATAATACAATTACGTACCTAATTAAATTTAAAATGAAATTATGAAAAAATTATTTTTTGTTTTTAAAGTTGAAGTATTTAAAAATAGGAGTCAAAATATAGGTGTAATGAATTTTTGAAAAATAAGATGAAGGGGTGTAAAGATTTTTTTTTAAATTTTTTAGAAATAGGATGGTTAGAGAAAGATGTTGTAAAGAGGAAGAAAGTTTAATAGTTCGTGTTTATTAAGTAAGGGTTGGTTCATTTTAGTAGCTTTTTGAATTTTGAAGACAAATACTTGAAAAGAATAATATGGGAATCATACGAAATTCAAAATGCTACTAAAATGAACCAACCCTTACTTAATAAACACGAACTATTAAACTTTCTTCCTCTTTACAACATCTGTCTCTAACCATCCTATTTCTAAAAAATTTAAAAAAAAATCTTTACACCCCTTCATCTTATTTTTCAAAAAATCATTACACCTATATTTTGACTCCTATTTTTAAATACTTCAACTTTAAAAACAAAAAATAATTTTTTCATAATTTCATTTTAAATTTAATTAGGTACGTAATTGTATTATTTTAAATAATTGTATTTTACTTTAATTTTCTTCTGTAGACACCTGAAGATGTATGATTCTTCATACGAAACGTGTTGTGATAATCAAAAAATATTATTTTTGCGAAGTCGTACTATTTTATATAATATATTAAAAATACTATTTCCTGATTTTGTACAAAAATATTGAAATTATGTGGGTTGATAGTTTTATGCATAATAATGAATTTCTATAATTTGCATAAAATCCATATTAGCTTGTTAAATTTTTTTAGCAAGTGAAAGAATAATAATAAGTCGATTTTGTAATTATTAACTCATTTTTCGAAAATTATGGGTTGGTAGGTTTCTATATTTTACTACATAACTACATCCGAATTAGAGTTGTAAAAACTTGGCGGTTTTTTTAATATTATTTAAGAATTAATAAAACTGAATAATTATTATTTATTCATGTCCGATACGATAAAAAATGTATGAGTTGTGAAAAATTAAAAAAATTTTTGCGTAAATCCGTCAATGTTTACCCTAATAATTAAATTCAAAAGTTTTAATTAAACATAATATCTTGAAATTACGCAATATAATTTATATTTTAAATTCACCTTTTACCGACACTAAGTTTTCAGCAACCTTTTCGGTCGGTTTCATATACGTCTAGTTGTCATGGAAATGAAATTCCGTAACATCGTCTGGCGTAAGTCTACGCTGTTTCAATTTCCCCCCGCCCATGCCATGGTAGGTTGTTTGTGCCTCGAGTTGTACAATAAATGCTTATACCTTTGATAAAATTCTTTAAAACTATGCAACTAGGTAATATTTAACTTCCATTCTATTAATAGCAATATGGGAAAATAAAAATTCAAACACATTTTGCTGTTTTAAAAATGCATATTATGTTGATTCCATTATTTGGATAATCAATTTTTGTCAATATTTTCTTTAAAGGTATTAAAAAATTTGGTACAATAAAAACGTGAAATGATGTTTTAGATAAAACGTTAAATTTATTGATAAGACGACCGGATACCGATAGACTGGTTTGCAATTTGAGCGCGAAAAGCGCATGTCCGTTGTCTGCGAGCAACCTGAATGCAAGTGCCTCGCCGCGCCGTTTTGACTGGTGCAAATCCAACGTACGTATTTTGTCGGTTGCACATTGCATTTGGCATAAAGCCGCGGGAGTCGGCACTACACCAAAATTTTACGTCAAAAACAATTGTTTTTATTAAGTTTAAAATTTTAACCAAACATTATTTTTTTTATTAATTCCTTTGTTAAAAATTTTGTGTGTTGTCATAAGTTTTATTAAATATGTTTGTTGTGTTTGTTAAACATTAAGGTTGATATAAAGGATTACAAAAACGAGTGGTATGTATCTATTAATACATTTTCTTTGTTAACAATATTATTAACGGCTGCTAATTTCGCGATTTCGTCCGCCTTACGTCGTGTGTACTAAATCAATTTGTTTGATATTCATTTCGATCACCTATTATTTCGAACGGAGGCATTTAGTTTTGGTTATCATATGAAATACGGTTAATGAATGAATCGATTTTTGGTAATTGCATACCGGTCTAATGTCTTGGGTGTAAGGTTATTTTTGAATTTATAATGATTGCGTGTGCGCAAGTTATTAAAACGAAAGGGTTCGAGACTAAGTCCTTGCGCGTTGATTTGTGAACCCCGACAACCGGCAACTAACACGTTGACGTGGTCAGCCATTAGCTATTTATGCTACGCCATTTAATATCTGATTAATAATAAATAATACTTAGCATTTTTAAACCCAGGTACTGTATGCAAATTTTATATTTTATTATAAACCGTAGAATAATAGCGACAGACCAAAAGAAGTTATCGAATGCCGGTTAGCAAATCTTCATTTCTAAAACCAAAATGGTAGTTTCTGCCGCATATCTTATTTTAGTATTTATAACCTTTACTCGATATTAATTGCAATATGCAAGTATATTATGTAAATACGCACAACTAGTATTACCTTATAGCTTATACCGTCTATAATCACTTATTAATTTCGATCTTCGTATTGCTTTTCATTGATTATTTTATAAATATCTGCATGCCTCATTCATTATTTCGTTTTCTACTTGGGGTAAAATTTGAACATTGTTGCTATTATTTAATAGCAGTTTTTAAATAAATATTTTTGTCGTCCACTTTGTGACAAGTTTCTCCTCTTTATTTTTTGCAGGTTGTCTCATAACTTTACAGACCTCTCTGTATAGGCCCTATCAATTATTATTATAATTTCGGTATGTACAGTTGGGATTGTAAAATTTGGACTAAATTCGACATATTTTACTGCTCTTTCAAGAAAGCATGGCCTGCGACCTTGAGGTGCGCAATAATCTTCGTATAAATCTCACTAACTTTCTCGATTATACCACAGGTCCGTCTCATCATTATTTGCGCCAATTTGCAAAGTCCAAAAATCCACGGATAGTTAACCTTACTTTCTTAAATTTCACATTAATTTGTTCATCGTTTACATTTTTTTCTTCTGTAGCGTTTCTTGCATCTTGAATTTTTTTTAAATTGCTTTATGTTTTTCACAAATGTCACAAAGTACTCAGAAAAATATACATAATCCAAATCAGCAAGGAAAAATAAGCATCGCAATAAAATAAAATACCGATGAATTCGCAGTTCAAAATTTATCTGGCAGAAAATGTGACATATTTTCAAGGGAAAGTGTTCGAAGATTTTTCGTAAATTTTTTTGTAGAATGCATTTTATGCAGTGCACCCGGTTATAATGAACTTTCTTTTATAGCGTCTAATATAAAACGTACGCCGAGAAAGGCCATAAATATGACAAAGATTATATAGGATATCTAAATTTCTTAGTTTAACCTTCAACCGGGCGCGTGGGCGGTAGTTTAACATGTCATTCATAATAACGTGCGTAACTTGTGGTTAGTATTCTTAATTGAATTAATATGACACTAGATAACAGTGTCATGATTTTCAAAATTTTTGATGAATCAGGAAAAACACAAGAAGACAGTAAATTACTGTTGCGCGCCCGCTGGTGTTACGGAAAGTGGCACGCCCGGATGAAGGTTACTTGTCAAGTATTTGCTTGCCAGGGAAATCGGCCACTGGTCGATTTTCACTGCCTAGTTAAATATGCACTTCAATTATTACCACACAGGCACAGTAACAAAGCCGGCGCGGGGTCAACAATAGCTTCTATTACAATAGTCTTGTAGGCAAGGTGGAATACTTGTTTTTTTAAATACTCTATTATCCTAGTTTTTTTGGTGTTATTTTCACAAGTTATGTGGGTCGGTCGGCTAATCATTTAGATATTGTACATGTGATTCCCCTCACAATATGGGTTACTAATTCCGAAGCATGAAAATGGAAATTATTTAGAAAACCAGTTTTGGGAACATCTCACTATGGTTTCGTATGAGGTTTTGACTGGAAAACGTAATTGAAATCCGGTTTTGTTACTCACGTACCCTTACTAAACTTATTGGTAGCACTTTGCGCATTAGAATAATTACACATAGTTATCATTTAAAAACAAGGTGGAATTCGCTTTTTTGATAGATTAAATTATTTGGACTTTATTTTATTAGAATTTTTAATGCGTTAATCTTCTAAATAGGTAGATACCAACGGCAAATTTTTTTATACCGGGTGCTGAATGAGTTAGCCGAACATAGGAAATTAACATGTAAAAACTTATTTATGCAAATTCCTGCTTCCCTAATTATTTTAGAGAAAAAATGAATGACACAAAATAAATGCAGAAATAAAAGCTACGAATGATAATAGCATTACATTTCATCTAACTTTTACTTATAAGGTCAAAAAATGCTTTCGAAATTGTTAAAATTTTCGTTTATCGCACTGGCCATGCAATAAATTCAATTTAATTTCTATTTTCAAATATCATTACCATGGAAACTTACCATGGCCAGTGCAATAAATGAAAATTTTAACAATTTTGAAAGCATGTTTTGACTTTGTAAGTAAAAGTTAAAAGAAATGTAATGTTATTATCATTCGTAGTTTTTATTACTGCATTATTTTTGCGTCTTTCATTTTTTCTCTAAAATAATTAGGGAAGCAGGAATTTGGATAAATAAGTTTTTACATGTTAATTTCCTATGTTCGGCTAACTCATTCAGCACCCGGTATAAGGAAAACGTTAACGAGTTTTGTTTTGAATCATGCGGACAGACAGACACGGAGCTAGATAATAAGCATTCTTCCTATACGTTGTATAGAAGCCTAACTAGCTAGTCTCAATTACATATTATATTTTGAAGTGAATTAATGTGAATTAGTGAATTAAAATTGTTTGAAATTATTTGAACAGCGAGTGCGTTGCGCAACTCATTGCATGGTGTATGGGCGTTGTGCGACACGTTGTGCAATAATTGCAGTTTATTTTCACACGTGTAAGTAGGACCTATAGTGTTTTTAAATGGCTAATTATGCAAGTAACAGAGAATTTTTTAGTGAATTTATAGCTTTATACAGTCAATTGCCGGCAGTGTTGAATGCAAGCGAGCCCGGGGAGCTATTCCCTCCCGGAGACTACAAAATGCTTTCCCCCCCCCCCCTCTTGGGGAATTTATAGAAGCATATAAAAATTTAAAATAATAATTTCTTTAATAGTTTCTGCAGTGATGTAGTGGTATTTCATTATTAATTAATTATTAACAATAAAAATAATTAAAATAATAATTTTAAATATAAAACGCAACACTTTTGCCCAGTGCCTATCGGAAAGGAACTAAATTTTGCAAGGGAACTGAAAGTGTTTACGAACCAAGCTTATGGTACTTCCAGGAACTAGACTTCCTGAACGATCAATAAAGTCAAGTACCAGGAACCAAAAAATTCCCAAAAATAAAAAAAAAACAAAAAGAGATCTTTTCTTTAAACACTCTTTCATCCAGACTTTTTCTGCGTCATTTTCCTTTTTTTTAACACCAACATCCGACGCAACAGTAATATTATCTTAGCTAAACAGGCTGCGTCGCGTCGTCAGACGCCATATTTCCTAGTATAAGTACACAAAAACAACTGGAGTTTGCACAAAATTAGATATACTATACACGATGCACGTGTGATATATATAAGTGGCGTTGCGCAACTCGTTGTGCAAACAATTTTGAATTTATACAACTAGTTGCACAGCACGTCCAACAACACTATACAACTGTTTGCACAACGCCTCTGCTGCGCAATTTGTTGGCAGGTCTATGGGGCCTATAAGGATGTATAGGAGACAAAAAATAAAACTCAAAAATATAAGATCGATGAAAATTGGTATACATGTCATCATTGACTTTGCGATGTAATAAAAAAAATTTCAAATCGATTCACTACACCGTTCAATAGTTCTTGCAGTTTTAATTTGATGTTGACTTTTTGTTAAAATTCAAGAAAATCACATCTATGGTTTTGCTTAAGTCTAATTTTAGGGAAAATCACAAGGTGTTAAACAGTAAAATACTTGTCTAAATAAAAATCTAAAGGTAAATCTTAAGAAATCCTAAAAAAATTATATACAGTAGAACCCCCATTATTCGACACCCCCTTATTCGACAATTCCGAGAATTTCTCATTCTAATGGACAAATAATTATGAGGTGATGACGCACAAGTTGTGAGCTTATCTCGACACGACTGGAGTTCAGGACGTAGGCAGACAGTTTGATTACCTACGTTATAATGATTGAAACATGATAATAGCAAAATAACAGCATTTTCAATGCTAAAATAAAGAGTATTTAAATTTGAAAGAGGTTATTAGAAATTGATAATAATAAAATATTTACATTCTAATAGTATAATAGTTTTGTTATTTTGTAACGCGTATCGTCGCAATTTTTTCATTTAATTTATAAAATTTATTCGTAAAATATAGAGTTATTTTAAAGTTTATATTATGTATCTAATAACATATTAGCAAAATAATTCTTTTTACAAAATTTGTATATTTAAATTAAATCATAAAGTTGGCTGGGTAATGCATAGTGTAAATAAATTCTTATCGTAATCAAGAATAACATGATATGTTTATATCATATAAAGATATTTATTTCATTTCCTTTTTCGCCACATTCTATGTTTGGACCGGAAATGGGTCCCGTTTATGTCGAATGATGGGGGTTCTACTGTAATGTAAAAATCATTTTATGAAAAACATTTTATTGAATATATTATTAGCTTAAAATATATGATCAAAATATAAAATTTTTTTCAAATTTTCTGTATTTATAGCTTGTAAATAGAAGAAGGTTTTAGCAAAATTTCATCACGGTTTACTACCCCGTTCTCGAGAAATTAATTAGTAATTGAACAACCGATATAGAGTTGTCACGTTCAATTCTCTAAAAATAAAATAGATTTGACGTTAAAAGAACCCTAAACATATTTAAAACTTGTTGGTATTAAAAATATTATGTATATCTCGGTTTTTATTAGTTTTAACAAGAAATATCAATTTTTACTAATAAAAATTATTACATTTTTTATTTATATAGTAGGTTGGATTGCAGGGATAGTCACTAATAAAAATGTTGTTATGTCAAATTTAATATTTGTAAATTCAGAAAATGAACCGATTTAAACGAAAAAAACCTTTCTTCATGCATTTTTATAACTTTGTTTATCGTTTATGATATTTAAAACGTATTTTACTACACACATAAGACCAATATTCGTGATATTCAAATTAATCCAACTTTTGTCTCCGATTGTATCTCCTATACATCCTTAAAAGGTCAAAAAATGCTTTTGAAATTGTTAAAATTTTCATTTATCGCACTGGCCATGTAATAAATTCAATTTAATTTATATTTTTAAAAATAATTACCATGGAAACTTTCAAGGCCAGTCTGATAATTGAAACTTCACAATTTCAAAAGCATTTTTTTGGCTATTTAACTAAAAACTAAATAAAATCTGATGCTCTTATCATTTGTAGTTTATATTTCTGAATTATTTTTGTGTCTTGCATTTTTTCTCTAAAATAATTATGGAAGCAGGAATTTACATAAGTAAGTTTTTACATGTTAATTTACTATGTTCGGCTATATCATTCAGTACCCTGTAAAGATCATAAAATTTTATATGATTTATCTGAACCAGAATACAAAGACATACAGTGACTCGAATAATAACTCGGACAAGCAAACACATTGCATTAATTTCGTTGTAATTCGATTATTTAAACTGAAAACAGCGGTGTCAAATTACCATTTTATAAAGTCATCCTTCAGGTCATCAAAAACACAAAAAAGTTTTTAAAAAATTAACAACAAAAAATTTTAGCGTTTAACAATTTAATATTAGAAATTATGCCGAAAAAGAACTCGGACAAGATACACTCATAACTTAAGTTTCGTCAATTTCGCGAAAAGTTATGATTTTTAAATATTTTTTAAGGTACTCTTTACGTCTGAGAACCCTACCCAAACGTTTGGACATGTTAGTAATAAAATTTTTCAAAAAGGCTATCAATAAGGGCTCATTCTTCTTGCAAGCAAAAAATTAATTCTTTCTTACTGATTAGGGCTTGTTTTATTATTGTGCAGTACAATTTATCCCATAGATTTTTTTTTGTATTCAAGATACAAGGACTAAAGAGGCGGAGATAGTACTTTAGGTTTAAGGCATTTATATAACAAAAACTTCTGAATTAAACGCGATTTATGTTCAAGATCGTTGGTTTATATATTTTGAAAGTCTTTTCAAGGCCCATTTTTGTTACACTAAATTGTAGTGTAACAGTAAATTGCCCCGCAAAAGCTAAAAATACTTAAACTTGTTTATAATACCGTCTATTACGATCAAATTACCGAATCCCTTGGCGAAAATAGGGCCCCTAAACAATCACATTCCTACCTCCGTGATGTTTAATAGTTCCACGCAACTTCTGAAAATCGAGATTTGTATTAGATGTATGTATGTAATTGCTGTATTTGCTTTCAACAGCAAATATAACAATTTTAAGTATGATCGTTGACTGACAGAGTTATCAAGACACGCAGCCATATGGAAGAATTGTAAATTCTATGTCCCTCTCACTCAAACGCACTCCACGCACTATACTGTCCACACGTTCTAACGGAATGGATCGCGAGATTAATAATTGTTAATGAGGATTTACATTGAAAAATAGCGCCATCTAGTTGTCGCGACAATTTAGTATTGCATTAAAACATATATGGCTGCGTGTCTTGATAACTCTGTCAGTCAACGGTATGATGGTGAATGATACACAATTATGAAGCTCGATTTTCAGTAGGTACGTGGAACTGTAAAACACGGAAGTAGGAATGTGATTGTTTCAAGGGCCTTGTTTCGCCGACAGAGTCGGTAATTTGATCGTAATAGACGGTATTATAAACAAGTTTAAGTATTTGTAGCTTTTGCGCTGAAATTTACTATTACACTACAATTTAGTGTTACAAAAATGGGCCTTGAAGAAATTTTCAAAAAATATAAACAAACAATCTTGAACATAAATCGCGTTTAATTCAGAAGTTTTTGTTACATAAATGCCCTAAAGTACCATCTCCGCCTCTGCAGTCCTCGTATCTTGAACACATAAAAAAATCTATGGGATAAATTCTACAGCACAATAATAAAACAACCCCTAAATAGTAAGAAAGAATTAAGTTTTTGCTTGCAAGAAGAATGAGCCCTTATTGATAAAGCCTTTTTGAAAAATTTTATTAATAACATGTCCAAACGTTTGGGTGGGGTTCTCAGACGTAAAGGGTACCTTAAAAAATATTTAAAAAACATAATTTTTCGCGAAATTGACAAAACTTAAGTTACGAGTGTATCTTGTCAGAGTTCTTTTTCGGCATAATTTCTAGTATTAAATTGTTAAACGCTAAAATTTTTTGTTTTTCACATAACACATGTGTTATTCACATATCCCGAATACAGTTTTTTACTCTTCGGTTGTTTAAAACTGTTAACATCAAAATTATAGAGTGGCTACTTTAACTCTTTAATATTTTGTAATCTAAACCTTTCCTTGGCGATGCGCAATGACGGACCGTCACCAACTTGACATTTTTAAATAAAGCTGTGCGTCAACATATTACGGCATCACAAATACGTGCTAATTTACAGTTATCGGTGATCATCCGAAGTGTTGGTCAAATTTTGCATCGCCAACCTTCATCCTTATATTACCAAAGGAAGGTCGGTAAGTTTGAGCTTACTGATGATGTACATAAAGGAACGAGCACGGAATAATCTAGAAATGCACATGCATTTCTCAACCTACCACTGGAAGAATATACGTTTCAATAATAAAACAAAGTTTAACTTAGAGCAGTGGTTTTCAAAGTGGGGGGCGCGCCCCCTATAAGGGGCGCAGAGACCTGCATAGAGAAGGAGCCACTCGACAGGTTTGATGTAATCCTTATAGAAAACATGTGGGATATTATTTCACGGCAGGTTTATCAAAATATTAACTGTTTTAATCAACCGAAGAATTGGAAAACCGTATTCGGGATAATATATTTGAAGAAAATTATCTCCGGAGATATTGCAAAATTTAGATTTTGCAAATAAGACCGCTTATTTGTTGTTATTCTTAAGAATCTCAATCATTATTAATCATTAAAATTGTTTAAAATTATTATATTTTCAAAAATTTTTGTATATAATATACCAAGAGCTGGGCATATTTCCGATAATTTGTTCAAGCCGTCAAACAAGTGTTTGTTGCACGAAAACTTTCCAAGCGCTTGCGCGCGGGCAGTTTTCTAAGGGCAACAAACACGCGTGTAGACAGCGCGAACAAATTGTCTCAGAAATATGCTCTGCTCGAGGTATATTAGGATAGGATAGACTATCGCTAGAACGAGTATTTAAAAATTTATTTTATAAAAATGTTAGGTTGCAATGATAAAACAAATGCATTAATACAAATGTCGTTCATTAATTTATTTTTCGTAGCTATATTTTACACATCGTGCGTTTTAAAATGAATTCACGTTTTGGTAAGGAATCGCTAAAAAATATAAGTGAGGAAATTAGTAATAGCATTCCGATTAATACTGTGCGATCGCAAAACTCGGTTTGGACATAATTTCAAAAATTTTGTTGCGAAAGAAGTTCACCTGCATTTGTTTCACGGGAGACTTCGCGATAGTCTCCCTAAGGCGATTTCCGTTTTTCAAATTTTCGCTAAATTAGCTGCTGATTGGTCGACATTGTGTCAATCCAATTTGTCAATTGGTTGATGTTCGTCACATGATAAGTGAGTGCGATAGTCGAGTGAGACTATTCCAATTTCCATATTATGATAATCGAGTTAAAAAAAATAGTGTATGGTTTTATATTACTATGTATTAGTAAAATATAATATTATATAATTCATTTAAAATAATCAAATCAAAAAAAATCAATCAATCAAATCAAAAATAATCATCAAATTTATCCTCGTCATCAGCAAACATTTTTTACTTTCTTTTTTAGATCGCAATTGTGATAGAAATCGCGGTGTGTGCAGCCACTTAATCGCCACGGATTAATTAATATAACCTATGTAAACTTTGCACACCAACGACGATCAGCTGAATTTTTGCTTGCGTTTGCCCGTGCGATATCGTAGCGATCGCGCTGGTTATTACAATGCAAATATAAAATCGCAAGCACCTTTTGCATATTGACTATAAACATCAAAATTTTTGCTCACGTTTGTTTTTCTGTTGTGTTGCGATCGCGGTAGAACGCTGCGTGTTGCGTTTGGCCGTGCGATATTGAAAAAAGAATGGAAAGCAACGATAGTTTAGTCGAAATTTTAATTGCGAATATTAAAAATCATAGAATTTTATACGATTTATCTCAACCAGAATACAAAGACATAGGTACGTAAAAAAATAAAGTATGGGATTTTCTTGCAGAATTTTTATGATTAGTTAACAATTTTAATAATTTGCTGCTGGGGGTGAAAAAGGGCCTAAGTCATTTTTTTCGAAAATCGGATGTCATTTTGGGAACCTATAATTATTATAGGTTACTAATAATTATTGGTAAAATAATTTAAGTCCTATCAATAATTGATATGAATTCTTATCAATAATTGAAGGGCTCGGGGCAACAAGGATACATGCCACATTATGTAAATTAAGAGAAATGTACGTTTTAATATTTCATTCAAATCCTGAAATCAAATTAAAATATATTTTTTAAGTTCAACTCATTAAAAACATCTGTATTAGTTGTATCTGTACAGTGCTTCATTATAAATTCAAAAAATACAGAAAATAAGTCAGTAAAAAAATTTTTATTATAAAAAATAGTGGCTTGCACCGTTATTGTTACTAAAATAAAATCTGAAAAAATTAGTGTATGGTATTTTTCACACGGAAAAAATCCGATCTGAAATTTTTTATAGTTTCTATCTTTAACACTGCCGTCTGAATCAAAATCCTGTTCATTTTCATCACTTGAATCTTGATTAAAATACAAAATTCGTTTAGGAACACCTTTACTATACTGTATTCATTTAGCACATGCAGCTGATGTAAACAATGATCGCTGCGTGATATCCACATGCTTGCTTTATATTCAATTGCGATTGAATGCTCATAAGGTCAAGACAACCCTATATACCGTCCGTACTTACAGTGTTTCATTGTAAGTAGATGCATATAATTTTCACACGGCGTTTGAATTTCTAAAAATACAAGGCAACCTAGATTAGTCCCTCTCTGTCAAGCTCCTCCCCATAAATCACGTGCAAACTGCATGTATTTGTTATTGTCCACTGCATGTGCTAAATGAATAGAGTATAGTAGATGCCATACTGTGGCATGAATACTGTGGCTAGTACCGTTATTACAAAAATATGACAACTTTATCTTTGAAGCAATAAGAATACTGTGGTATAGTTCTGCCACCTAACAATTTAAACCGGAAAATTTTATTTTTAAGGGTAGGTAACGACTTTATGATTCCGATTCTAAAATATCTCTGTTTTTTAAAATTTGTGGCATGTATCCTTTTTGCCCCAAGCCCTTCAATTGATAGGACTTAAATTATTTTACCAATAATTATAGGTTACTTATAGGTTCCCAAAATGACATATTCCCATTTTCGAAAAAAATGACTTAACCCCTTTTTTACCCCCAGCAGCGAATTAGTAATGGTCAAGATTCTTAAGATTAACAACAAATAAGCGGTCACATCTTGAAAAATCTGAATGTTGTAATATCTCCAGGGAAAATATTTTTTCTATAGGGAGGGTTTCCATCAAACCTGTAGAGTGACTACTTTAACACTTTAATATTTTGCGATATTTTGTAATCTAAACCCCTCTAAACCTTTCCTTGGGGATGATGGACCGTCACCAGCTTAACGTTTTTAAATAAAGCTGTGCGCCAACATATTACGGCACATAAATACGGGTTAATTTACAGTTACCAGTGATCATCCGAAGTGTTGGTCAAATTTTGCATCGCCAACCTCGGGTCCCTTACCAAAGAAGGTCGGTAAACTTGCACTGATGTAAATAAAGGAACGAACCACTACCACTGGAAGAATATACGTTTCAGTGATGAAAAAAAGTTTTACTTAGAGGGTCCTGATGGATGGCAATATTAATGATACGATTTGAGTAATCAAACAGAGATACGTTTTACAAGGAAGGGACTCATCCTGCGGGTCAAGGATTTTAAAGCGCTTTTGGGGGAGAAAAGCACTTCATAATAACAAACTCTAGGCTAAGCGGCAGTGCCCACCTCTCGAAAAAAACAAAGATTTTGAAAAAATTTATTACGTTTATTCATATAGCATATAGATAAACTATACGACTATCACCCGGTCGGTTAATTTCAAAACGGAAAAAATTTACTTTTTGATAGTGATAGTCGTACAGTTTACCTCGCGACCATCGCGGTTATCTGTTAATTAATGCAACCAAGCAGCTACATACGTATATTTTTTTTAAAAGCTTTGTTTTTTTCGAGAGTTGGGCGCTGCCGCTTGGCCTAAAGTTTGTTATTATGGGTTGGGTACAACTCACCGCGCACGATTCGCCGCGCACGATTCGCCACCAAGCACGATTCGCCGAGAGCTTACAGCGCCACATGAATAATCTTCGGAATTAAACAAGAAGAAAATTATTTGATGTGTTGACCTTTTGTATTTACATGAATACACAGGTCAATTAATATGGTTCAAATTCTATCTTTCATATCTCTTTACCTTCCATGGATTTGTAAGTTAGGATTAAAATGTATCGTTATAAATTTCCAATTTCTAATTGGTAACGGTATATTGACCAATCGCATTATACCATTTTGAAGAAGAAAAATCCAAACAATTTTAAATGTCCAATCGTCACTTCCTAATTTATTCATCCTTAAGTACTTCAATAGGTAATAAGATGGTGTATTTTTATCGTTGTTTTCTGTATTTTATTCCTTAGCCAATTGGTTCGAAAGGTACTACATGGGCGAAAGAAATCGTAAAGGCAATGGTAGGCAATCTTGACATTAGTCAATGATTTTGAGAATCGGGATATATTAGAATTCCTTCGTGGTTTGGCCCACAATTTCGAAATGTTGGAGGCTTAATCTAAATAAAATTGAAAATAAACGAAAACAAAAAGAACTACTATTGTTTTTTCTAACTTTTGAGAAATTTATCTATTTAATCTATTTAATTTGTTTAATATATTTAATGCATTTTTATGTGTTAAAAATCTATCAAAGAATATCAATAGATGGGGTTACTGAACGGATAAAAATCAAAAACTCACGGCGAATCGTGTCGCGGCGAATCGTGCCGCGGCGAATTGTATTACTTACACTCGAATATAAAGGGCCCAAAAATTTACTAGAGCCTAGAGCCCAACTCAGTTAAAAATTGGCTCTGGTTAAAAGTAACATTTTTGGAAAATGCACTACCTTTTCTTGAAGGATATTTTATTTATCAACAATATTATGCTGCTTGTCGTGATTTCAGGACCACCAAGGCATGGTGTAAATAAAAAATATTGCAGTTTTGAAATAGCTACTCTACAGGTTTGATGTAAACCTCATAGAAAACATGTGGGATATGATTTCACGACAGATTTATTAAAATATTAACAGCTTTAATGAACCGAAGAGTTGAAAAACCCTATTCGGGATATGTGAAGAGAATTATCCTCGGAGATAATGCAAAATTTGGATTTCTCAATGTCCGACCGCTTATTTGTTGTTATTCTTAAGAATCTTGATCATTACTAATCATTAAAATTGTTTATCACTATTAAATTTCCAAAAATTATCGAGTGAGGGTATTCCAATTTTCACATGATAATCGAATTTTTAAATAAAATAATGTATTATTTTGTAAAAATACAGTAAATAATAAAGGACCCCGCCCATTCCTTATGGAAATTCGGCCTCGGTCAAATTGGCTAAAGATTGAGAATGATGTTGTTCTTACCATTCTGAACAAAAATTTTCAATGGGCACAACGCTCAAAAATCAAAAGTTTCCAAGTTACATAAGGTCAAAGGTAAGAAGGTGACAAAGTGATTTAGAAAATCTGACACTCCAAAATCAAGTTTTGGTATTTTAACAATAGTGTATTAATATAGCAACTCAAAAAAAAATAATTTGATCTTATTTTTGCAAGACACTTTGTTGGGCCAGCCAATCAAGACAAAGCCAGAGATCAGTCCAATCAATAAAGGCAATATATAAAGTGCCTCCGAGCTTCTTTGGTTTCCGAAACACTTCCGTCAATTTTGTCGGCTTATGCGCCGCTCGTTCATTTTTTGTGCGTAACTTCAGCTGATGTTGCCAACTATAATATAGCAAATACTTTACAATTAACAACACAGGAAACTTATAATACCTTGCATAGTAAAAACACGAGCGTCTCGCGGCAGATCTGATCTTGGTTGCTGGCATACAAAATATACTATTTTCTCCAACCATATTAAAAGCAGTACATTTTTAATAGCATTACCTCAAATGAAAGTTGACGTTTTTGTTACTAATATAAAGATGCGTACATTGCTAAGCAACACTTTTTTTTACGTGCATTAATAGTAGATTACTGGCCGAGCCTCGAAAATTATCCGTTACTGGGCGCGCAGCTATATTGAAAAGCGAGCGACAGCGAACTTTTTAAAGCTGCAAGTGCATTGGGCATTACAGTAAGTTTACGAAAATAATAGAAAATTGTATTATGTGTAAATATTTAACTTTCAACGATGTTATACGTCGCAGTGAGAGTTGGCCACGCATTTGGTTGGCCTCGCATTCAGTTGGCCACGCATTCGGTCGGCCATGCATTCGGTAAAAAATTAAGTAGGTAACAAATAAGACGAATTAAAACAATGTAATTAGGTCAACTCAGTATGGCGTAATGTATTGAGGGCTGGATCATAATTATATCGCTTGGAAATTGTAAGTTCGATCCTCACGTCGGTCAAATTTTTTTAATAGCATTTTATAATAAAAATGATTCGACATGTTCAAGTGACATAAGCGACCAGTAATGTAAACCATTACCAGTCGATTGTCATTACTGGTCGATTTGTTAAGTGACTAGAGAATGCTTCGCTTTCTCATCCGAGAGGAGGTTCGGAAAGTATCGCTTTGACTATGTTTTCCGATAAAAGAACTTTTTTGTGCTAGACCTAAAAGTAAATTAAATATCCTTTTTAATGTCAATAATTTATTGGCTATAAGCACAAATACTAGTATAAGCACAAGTATTTACACAAATACCTTAATACTTAATCCTTATTCAAGTTAATATTAAAAGTACAATTTACGCAATATTTATAAAAAGTAATCAAACTCGTTTTGTTACCAGTATTGGAATTATTAACTATATCGGTGAATGTTGCGCTACTGGTACTCGGATTTTCAGAGTGTTCCTGATGAGCAATAGGTTCATCAATAGGTTTATCAATAGGTTCAACTTGAAATAGTTTTTTGGCTATGTCTTTCTTATTTTCTAACGAATCTTCTATATAGCCTTCGGCTACAGTATTGGATTTCCAACCTCCATGGCGTTTAAGACAGGTAATGTCACCACCAGAATCGACAAGTAGTGTAGCCGAAGTTCGGCGTAAACTGTGCCCAGTATATTCACTTATATTACGTAAATGTAAATATTTTGCCACTTCTTGTGGAACACTACTAATTTTATGTATCCCTACTACTGCACGAAAACAATTTCCACCTTGGTATGTTATAAAAAATCGTCTTGCTTCATAATTTTTAGGACGAAGAGCAATATATCTTCTATAAAAATTTATATAATTTTCACCCATTACCGTGAAAGACCGAAATTTGTTGGTTTTACTTTTTAAAACTTTGACGATGAGAGCAGATTTAACATCTTCGACGTCATTAGTAGTTAAGTGAACTAATTCGTCGCAACGACATGCGCCGGCAATTCCAAATATTAAAACGACCTAAACAAATATATAAAATTTAGATACTAATTCAGTTTTAAATATTTTAAGTTTACCCTAATCATTAAATATTGTTCATCATTTGCCTTGATTAGAAATTCGTCCACTTGTTCTTTTGTTAGAACTCGAGATTTTTTAGGTGTGTAACTGTTATTTTGCTTTTTTAAAAATGCACGTAATTTTGAAAATTTTCCAATATCCACGTTATTTTTTAGGTTTAATGTTGCTTTAACCATGGAATATTGTGACCAAAGTGTTGAACATTTCATTGTACTAGATAAATTCGAAAAATATACCAATACGTTCTCCGAATAGGATTCTATATTTTTTTCGTTACACCATCGCCAAAAACGGTTGTATGCAAATTCATAAACCTCTCGTGACTTGGATGGCAATAAATCTGAAATCACTTCTTTTGCAGTTTCAATCACATCTGGAGGTGTATTACATGAATCGTCTTCAAACATTATTAGAAATTAATTAAATTTTACTTTCTTGATAATAAATTATGTTATTTTGTAAACAAAACTATGGCAACTTAATATAAAAAAACAAAAATTCAACTTACTGGATTTTCACTACACGAATATTCAAACAAAATGTTTGAAGTACTTTAAATTTCGCATTATTAATGATGTACGTAGTTTTTAATTTTTGGTTGGAGAAAAAATAGTATGTCTCATTTGGATTAAAAGTGTCTTTGTTTGACGTGCAATTATTGCATTCGCTCGGCTTCGCTAGCGCTCTGCCTCGCAAATACAAAAATTGCTTGTCAAACAAAGTTTCACTTTTAATCCGAATAAGACAATCTACTATTATTCAACAGTGCCGTAAAATTAAAAAAATTCAAATTAAAAATATTGTATTTAATACTTATAGGCGCCATTTGAATAAAGGCGCCGTTTAAATAAAGGCGCCGAAATTCAAAAATTTAAATTATAAATATTGTATATTTAATATAAGCGCCAGAGGTGCCATTTGAATAAAGGTGCTATTTGAATAAAGGTGCTATTTGAATAAAAGTGTCGTTTAAATAAAGGCGCCGAAATTCAAAAGTTCAAATTAAAAATAGGCGATGATTAAATAAAGGCGCCTAATTTATATTTTCTTGTTGGTAAAACTACATATAATCAGTTTTTTTTAAATTTAATAAATTTTAACTGAGAGTATGTCTCAAAATTCGCCATTTTGCACCAAATTCAAAAAAAAATTTCGGGGAAACCCCGGACCCCTCTCTGGGGTGAGAGAATAAATTCCGTCCCCACCCTTTCCGTTAAGGCGCATTTTTCGTAGTTGGCCATAGGCGCCAAAAGTTCTATTTACGGCACTGTTATTCAAATATAAAACAAATTACAAATTATCACAAATTTAAATAAAAACGAATTACCAAGTGTATGTGTGGTCATACATAGTGTTAATGTTTTCAGTAACATCGGTTTTGTACAAAAGGCCATCCATTATATTTTTTCTTCAACAATAATATTATTATTGTTGGTTTATTAAATTTTGTTACTTCTTTAATTTTCTTCTTTTTAGTAGAAAACAGACGCACCTGTTTTTCTATATTTTCATTTGCGTTAATTTTTTCTTCACTTTTCAATTAAATGATATTTGATTTATTCATTTTTATCAAAATTATTATTAAAATTATTATATCAAAAGTGATTAGAAAATCACTATACCGGGTGCTGAATGAGTTAGCCGAACATAGGAAATTAACATGTAATAACTTATTTATGCAAATTCCTGCTTCCCTAATTATTTTGGAGAAAAAATGAAAGATACAAAAATAATGCAGAAATATTAGGTCTGTTCCAACAAGCAGTTATCTCCAGTTCTAAGGACTATACACACTACCGAATAATAGCTCTGTTTGTTATCAAAATCCAGTGCATCGAGTACGGAGTAACTAGTGTAACGAGTGCAACTCAGAATTCGCTAATGCGCCGGTGCAGCCAACAATCTGTAAAGCCTAGTTCACATCCAAGTAACGTACGTAGCGGACATACAAGACATAGCGTAGAAAACATAGCAAAATCATTTACTATTCACATTAACGTAGAAAACATAGAAACGTGAATCGCGCGCAAACGTATTTGCAGTCGACCAAATCTTCTCATAAAACCAACAATACAGAGGAATGCGGCAAGTGCCCAATTGGTATTTATGACCAGGATCGCGTTTTATAATAGTAGGTACCTATACTAATACTTCGGATAGTACAAGTTGAATATTATTTACTATTGAAAAATAATGAAGAATGATTTTTGGTTATACTTGTAGAATAGGTTATTTCATGAATATAAGTATACCAAAAACCACCCAATAATTTAAAAATTATTTTCGTGTTTAGCAGATCAAAATTAATATGTATTACTTGATTTTTATTTAGGATATTTTTTTTGCTGTTGACCAGTATTATTTAACCAAATGTTTAATTTAATTTAATTTAAATTATTTATATGTCCGAAGTGTAACCTTAAAATTGAAAATTTGTTAAAGAAACAACGGGGGTGTTACCTAGTAAAATGAACACATCTCATTGGTCAAACATAGAAAACATAACGTAGAAGTTGAAGTTGACCCAACTTTTTGTTATGTCTTCCATGTCTTGTACGAATTCGTACGAATGTAACTGATGACGTTTGAAACCATGCATTTCAACTTTGCTCACGTTATGTCTTGTATGTCCGCTACGTACGTTACTTGGATGTGAACTAGGCTTAACTGTTAACAAACGCCTTTAGTCTTTAGTACGCTTAGTTCAGGATTGATAATTATGATTAATCGATAAAAAGTAGAAAAAACAGTTGATTTTCAATAAGATTAAAATTTAAAGAATTGTAAATATGGGAGTAGCCAACATATAAATAGTAGGATATTGCTAATTTCAAGTTTTTCCATCTATAAGTTGTTTCTGCACTCGCTACACTACATATTTTGTTGGAGTAAAAAGTGTAGTCCAGAGTACTCCGGGACTACGCGGATTTTCATAAAAAAACGGGTTGTACTAACTGCACTTTTTGCACTGATGCATACCAAACGCTTTTAGAGTACTAAGTGTAGTTCGGGTTGCACTAGGACTGTGATAACAAACAGAGCTAATAATGTGGTTTAAACGTAATTATAACCAGTTTTAAATGCCTAGAAAATAATTATAATATACTGTAGTGCTCTTTCTCTGCTCTCAAACTAAAAATAGGTCGTTGGTTCTCGAAAGTAAAATGGTTACATGGAAGACAATAAAAAAACTGACAATCTAAAGAACGTATTTATTTGCAACCTGAACAAAACAAGAAACAAAATTATAAAGGCAAGACTCACGAAATTCGCTGAGCAGCACGTGTAATTCGGGGTACTTTCTTCGAATATCTTTACACCGGAACTTGTCTTCGCTATTCGCGTTGCCAAACTTCGTGACCAATAAACTTTCCAAAAAAACTCCTTGGCTAAAACACACCTCCACTCCAACTTATTCGGTTTGTAACCACACGAATTGCTTCTATAGTTCTCAAATTTCAACTCTATAACACCACTTGCCTCTCGGATTCTCCATTTACGACTCATTGTTCTTTCTCTTATTTATATATTACTTTCCCATTTACGTAGTAAAGGAAAATATTGTAATCGAGTAAAAAAAATGTTTTCAACTAGCATTTTTTCCATAGTCTATGAGTCCGTACAAATCGTTGAGACAATTTTTGCAATGATGTCCGGATATGTGTGTGTGTGTGTGTGCGATTTTTTGGTCCACGATTTTTTCAAAACGCGTGAACCGATTTTATTCAAATTTCATATACTGGTTTGTAACAGCAATCTAGAGAGCTGATTAGATTTTGGTTGAAATCCATACGTTATTTTTTTATTTATTAAATTTTAATTATTTTTTTTTTTTTAATTTTAATTATTATTATTAATATTTTAGTAATAAATGGGAAAGTTATGTGTTGTCACATCAGATTTTTTTAAAGTATATTTAAAAGCATTACTTTACTCCTGGAATTGTGAACAGTCCCGGACTGTAGTCGGGAAAATACCCGGGCAAGCTCGGATATTTTCCCTCCTGCCCGGGACTGTTACCTACGAAAATTTATTTTCAAGTTAAGTTTAATTGAAATTTGAATAATTTTTATGGATGATTATTTTTTACTTTATTTTGGTTATATTTGGAAAATTTAAAATTGTATAAAGTACACATCATCTTTTTTTGCGCATGCAACGCTCGAAATTTTTTATAGGCAATAAATCGCACGACAACTTAAATTGGCGGCAGAACGTGGGGCGAAATAAATCGCACCACAACTTAAATTGGCATCCCAATCAGTGGGCCACATTTTTAGAAACTCGCCTTTAACCCTGAGACTGTCTCACATGTTGTGCTTTGTTGAATATAAAAAAAAATTATAAAATGGCAAAGAATTCTGGCTATATTCACTTGGGGAAAATGATAATAAGATCAGACAAATAACAGAAGACTTTTAAAAAAGAATCTAGTTTTGGAAAATGAAAAATTAATCATTTTAGAAAATGAAGATTTAATTCAAATTAATAAAATTTTGGATTCTGAAGATAAAAATGGAAGTCTGGAAATCGAAAAAACTTTGGAATTGGATGATAAAGAAATGTGGAGAAAATTGCACGAAACAGACAACAAAAATAATATTATCAAAAATGTAAAAGAGGGATTAAAAATTCTGGAAAAAAAGAAACAAGTAATGAACAGAACAGCTTAAAAAGAGACATGAGATATTGGAAATCTCACAAGACATTTTGGACGATATTGTCGATAATTTAAATTTAGAAAATATAATGGATAATAAAAATTTGGAATTCCAGGAAGTAATGGAAGATTTGGATAATTCTGGTATTATGGAAAATAAGAATTTGGATTCGGAAGATGGACATTTGGATTAATCGACATTTTTGAAAAAACTTAACCACTAAGGATTAGGGTGGTCCTTATTTTCAAAAGTTGTAAAATATTTGCTCTTATCCTTTCAAAATGTTCCTTTATAGGATATTATCCTAAAATTTGAACAATTAAATAATCAGGTCTATTATGTATCACAAACGTTATTATAAAGGTGACAGTTATGACATTAAAGGTTTTCGGCAAATTGGTATTACCTATATCGTTTTCACAAACCGTTATTTTAACATCATCTTGATAATAAAAGTTTTCTTAACATTTAGCCTAAGCGTATACGGAGACACAGATGAAACTATCTGACACAGCAAATGTTAGAACTGCGTATACGAATCTGGTATAACCAGCACGCGTGTTTCATATTCATCCATAGCAGATCACAAAAAAGCAACATGAGTTGCCCGGGTGGCTTGTATTATACAATATTGGCTGTTTCCGTACTTTTTCGACGAGTTCTTCCATTTAAAGTCAATTTATCAACACAAACACAAATACTCGTGTTGGCTGCGCGCAGAAAACTGTGCGTCGATTACAACGCGACGCAGGTCTGCGCAGGTACGTGCCTGTGCCGCACGCACTGTGTTGCCGTATACGCTCTTATACGATAATGCATTATTTACAAAAAACTGCGCTGTGCCGAACTGTGTTGCCTGCGCGGCTTGCGTCTCCGTATACGCTGAGGCTTATAGTGCAGGGCCTATTTTACCATTAGGCGCATTAGGCTCGTGCCTAGGGCCCAATGGCCAGAGGGGCCCGAAAAGAGAGAACATAAAATCATAAAATAAAAATTAAATACTGATAAAATAACCCAAGAATTGGGCTTTCAATGATATTTGTTACATTCGAATATAAGGGGCCCGAAAATTTGATAGAGCCTAGGGCCCAACTCAGTTAAAAATAGGTCCTGTATAGTGCATACCAGTTTGCCGAAAACCTTATTGAATGTCATAACTGTCACCTTTATAATAATGTTTGTGATACATAATAGACCTGATTATTTGGGGTTGCCCAAGCATTTTTGCCCATACACAGTTTAAAAAAAGTGTTAATTTAACATAATTATGTCTTAAAAAGTAGTCCATATAGTCGACTATATTTTTATGTTATTTTGTCCATATTTTATAATGTAATTTATATATCTAAATGTTATGTTAAAATTTTTACTATTTGGAGTAGAGATTTTATCACAATTAATACGAAATACTACTATAATTAATAAAGCATTTTATCTAAATGTTAAGTTGTTGTTGACTAAATATTAAGTAAATTTGAAACGGTTAAGGATGTATAGGAGATACAATCGGAGACAAAAGTAGGATTAATTTGAATATCACGAATATTGGTCTTATGTGTGTAGTAAAATACTTTTTAAATATCATAAACGATAAACAAAGTTATAAAAATGCACGAAGAAAGGTTTTTTTTTGTTTAAATCGGTTCATTTTCTGAAATTGCAAATATTAAATTTGACATAACAAAATTTTTATTAGTGACTATCCCTGCAATCCAACCTACTATCTAAACAAAAAATGTAATAATTTTTATGAGTAAAAATTGATATTTGTTGTTAAAACTAATAAAAACCGATATATACATAATCAGGTCTATTATGTATCCCTAAAGTTATTATAAAGGTGACAGTTATGAAATAAAATAAAGGTTTTGACAAATTGGTATGCACTATAAATGGTAAGAAAATCTTTATTATCTAGATCTTGTTAAAATAACGCTTTGTGAAAACGATAGGTAATACCAATTTGCCGAAATCCTTCAATATTATGTCATAACTGTCACCTTTATAATAACGTTTGGGATATATAATAGACCTGAATATTTTAATACCAACAAGTTTTAAATATGTTTAGGGTTCTTTTAACGTCGAAATCTATTTTATTTTTAGCGAATTGAACGTGACAACTCTATATCGGTTGTTCAGTTACTAATTAATTTCTCGAGAACGGGGTAGTAAACCTTGATGAAATTTTGCTAAAACCTTCTTCTATTTACAAGCTATAACTACAGAAAATTTGAAAAAATTCTTATATTTTGATCATATATTTTAAGCTAATATATTATTCTATAAAATGTTTTTCATAAAATGATTTTTACATAATATAATTTTTTTAGGATTTCTTAAGATTTAGCTTTAGATTTTTATTTAGACAAGTATTTTACTGTTTAACACCTTATGATTTTCCCTAAAAGCAGACTCTTAAGCAAAGCCATAGATGAGTTTTCTTGAATTTTAACAAAAAGTCAACATCAAATTAAAACTGCAAAACTTTTGAACGGTGTAGTGAATCGATTTGAATTTTTTTTTATTACATCGCAAAGTCAATGATGACATGTTTGCCAATTTTTATCGATATCTTATATTTTTGAGTTTTATTTTCTGTCTCCTATACATCCTTAAGCAGTGCCGATTTTATAAACATAACTGATCGAATAAATTCCTGAAAGCTTACGTATTACATAATAGAAAGTCATCTTAACTTTTCAAAATGTTAATGCTTCTATTTTTGTGGACAAGCTTTTGCTTTGTTTAATAATTTAGACAAAAAAAAAGAAAATTGTCTACTTTTTCATTTAGCATAATTGAGATTATGAGATAAAAGACAAGTCACCTTTTTTTTCTCTGTTAAATTAACACTTTTTCGTTTGTCTATTCGCACTTTCACATTTTAACATAATTATTTTACAGTGTACATCATAAATATGTGCGCACTTGTTATTAAAACTGAAGTAAACCCAGACTAGAAGGTATAAAATCACTGTAAATTTTCACATTTGCTGTAGTCCATTTTCATCTGAGGAATTGCTGAATTGCTATGTAGGACTACTCTGAATAAAATCAGTATAAAAACCTTTATTTTCAACCCGATTGGTGCATGTGAAACTGAAATATTTTTCATCGTCCATAACCAGCACCATGTTCGGTTTTAAATGATTTCGTCGAATCAAACGACACTTTTTTTGGAATTTCCGCCAATTGGTTTTCACTCATAAACTACGTTCAAGGATTAACTTACGTTTATGGCTACCTAGTTGGTCAGATATCAATATAAACGGAGTTTAAACTCGAATCGTAGTTTAAACCACAACTGAAATACCGGCCCTAACAGTTTCTTTTGAATTTTTAGATTTACATTAGTCCAGTCAATGGAGACTTTGAATATATGACAACCCAAAAGTTGCGTTTCAGGGGATGAAAGTTACACCAATCGATAGCTATAGGTTCCCTTATGAACATATTAAAATGTATCTGCTCAATTTTTAGGGCGCGATTCATAATTAATAAAAAACAATCCAAGATTTACGACTAATAGACTTTCACCCTTCATTTCTTCAAAGTTACTCACTCAATCCAAAAAATAAAATTACCAATTTATGAACGGAAAATTTACTATCAAATTCAATCAAAAAACTTTGTGAGAAATACACCATTAATTTATTATAATGATTTAAAGTGGTTTATAAACATTTGTTGATAAAACGTCAGATGATCGAATCGTGGCGCCGAACACAGCAATCGGGGCCACGAACCGCCACGATTCGATCTTTTGACGTTTTAGCAACAAATGTTTATAAATTACTTTAAATCATTATAATAAATTAATGCTGCATTTCTTACAAAGCTTTCCGATTGAATTTGATAGTAAATTTTCCGTTCTATAAATTGGTGATTTTATATTTTGGATTGAGTGAGTAACTTTGAAGAAATGAACGGTGAAAGTCCATTAGTCGTAAATCTTGAATTGTTTTTTATTAATTATGAATCGCGCCCTAAAAATTGAGCTGATACATTTTAATATGTTCATAAGGGAACCTTTAGCTATCGATTGGTGTAACTTTCATCCCCTGAAACGCAACTTTTGGATTGAAGTCTAAATCTATTGGACTACATGCCAATTTGCGATTTGAACTTAAATTTTTTTTTACAGCGACGTGTTTCAGTTGTCGTCGTTTTCTATTTGTCAATGATGGTTTGCGGCCTGAATTTTTTTAATTCTCGGTAGATAAACCATCATTCTATCGTTATATTCTATTCATTATTTTTATTCATTCTATATGTTGTAGATGGTTTTACGACTAACTTTGCCACTTAGAATAGAAAATGGTTTAAAACAAATTTTCCTTAATGATGTCCAAGCATTGCATAGATGCGTTCACGTAAATATTTCTGTTCAGTAACCTTTAATATTTTAATATTTTAAAATAATTTAAACTAAATGTAATCAAAGTGCATTATAGTAAAGATAATGAAAAAAATTGCTAAAGAAATCGAAACATTTAAAGCTGAATTTTTAATCTTGAAATGTGTACTTGTTTGGCATGGCTGTCATTCTATTTGCACCTTTCAAACCAACTGTCAATAGTATTTTATTGATGTTAAGAAAGAAAATAATAAGTAACGAAAAAATTAGCCTGGTGACTATAACCTAATCTTATCATTAACACCTACATATTTCACGCAACTGCCTAACTCTACGGCCTTTTCCAATCGACTGCCACTAGAATTTTATTGTTTTTAGTAATGAATACAATCAGTAATAAAAATATTAACCTGTTGACTTACACCTTTTTTTGAATTTTTTTTTTTGCAATTTTAATCGATTACTGTCTATAAAGTTCTCCGCTCCGGGCCGGCAGTCGTGCATTATTGTAATCTCTACTTTCAAATTAACAAAATAAAATATAATTCAAATTGGTAAAAATCGTACAGGTATTTTGTCACGGGCTCCCGGACTATAGTGTATTAAAACCGGGGCAAGTATCCAACTGAGGCAACTATCCGGCTTTTACCCTAATATTAAATTAGAGTTAATTAGAACTTAATTAATACATATTTTTATACAGGGTGCTGAATGAGTTAGCCGAGCATAGGAAATTAACATGTAAAAACTTATTTATGCAAATTCCTGCTTCCCTAATTATTTTAGAGAAAAAATGAATGACACAAAAATATTGCAGAAATATAAACTACGAATGTTAAGGGCATTAGATTTTTCATCTAGCTTTTACTTAAAAAGTCCAAAAATGCTTTTGAAATTGTTAAAAGTTTCATTTATCAGACTGGCCATGAAAGTTGCCAAGGTAATTATTTTTGAAAATTGAAATTAAATTGAATTTATTCCATGGCCAGTCCGATAAATCAAAATTTTTACAATTTCAAAAGCATTTTTGGACCTTTTAAGTAAAAGCTAGATGAAATCTAATGCTTTTATCATTTGAAGTTTGCATTTCTACATTATTTTTGTGTTTTTCATTTTTTCTATAAAATTATTAGGGAAACAGGAATTTGCTTAAATAAGTTTCTACATGTTGTTTTCCTATGTTCGGCTAACTTATTCAGCACCCGGTATATCGTTGAAAAGTAGACATTTTGAGCTAAATAATAGTGTTAAAATCAATTTGGTATACCTACAGTAATTTTCAAGTACGAACGATTTCAAAAGTTCTTAAAATTGAACCCAAAATAAAAATTTTAAGTAAAAATTTATGGTATGAAGTATGTATAGGGGACAGTGCCTTCAAATTTCAAGCTAGCAGTGCTAGTTCAGAATTTCTTAGTTCAAATTATTTTAAATTGTTCATTTCTACACGTGACAACGGTCAGATTTAACAATTTTGTGAGGTTATGGTAAGTTAATTTTGTGCATTTTACCATGCATTTTAGTAAATATTTTTGAATTCTTTGTTTAGTTCGAATATTTTTCAATTTTTTTCAATTTTATTCATTAAGTGTGACTGATGATTGGTAACAACCATGAAATAACGTTTATTATCACATTATGAATATTTCATAATTTCAAATATTTTTAATCCAGACCTGTTTTGTGATAATGTTGCTTTTTTAAATTTTTGAATTTTGATTTTCTACGTATGTATTATTCTTATATTTTTTAAATCAAAAAGTTCTTTCAATTGGTTAAATAAAATTATTTTTTTTTTGTTTTTGGCTTATAACTTTGGTCTCTCACAATTGCCGATGTCCTAAACTTCGTATTTTGGTCCATTAGGTCAATACGAACATTTTGATATATAATTCGTCTAGTTCTACGTCGTAATTGCGTTATTGAACGCCAGTGCCGTAACTAGAACTTTTGGCGCCTATGGCCAACTACGAAATATGCGCCTGAACGGAAAGAGTGGGGCGGGGTTTATTCACTCCCTAAAGAGGGGTCCGGGGTTTCCCCAGAAATTTTTTTGAATTAGGTGCAAAATGGCGAATTTTGAGACATACTTTCAGTTAAAATTTATTAAATTTAAAAAACTGATTATATAGTTTTACCAACAAGAAAATATAAATTTGACGCCTTTATTTAATCATCGCCTATTTTTAATTTGAACTTTTGAATTTCGGCGCCTTTATTTAAACGACACCTTTATTAAAATGACGCCTAATATTAAATACAGTATTTATAATTTGAGCTTGTAAATTTTGGCGCCTTTATTTAAACGATTCCATGTCAATACGTCGAAAACAAAAATGTCGAAGTCAAAACGTCGAAAACAATAACGTCGAAAACAATAACGTCGAAAAGCAATAACGTCGAAAAACAAAAACGTCGAAATCAAAAAGGTCGAAAACAAAAACGTCGAAAATGAAAACTTCTGAAGTACAATTAAACATATCTAGATAAAAAGTTTTATTACAATTTTTAAAATTAAATGGCAAAAAAAAGTACATTTTTGAGCCGAATTTTTAAAATACAACATGTATTTTAATAAGCCGTCCCAAAAATGTATTTTATATTTTTTATCCCACCAATTATTAATAATTATTAATTATAATTATTAGCTCTTGAAAATACAATAAATATGAATATCAATATGGAAGAAAAATAATTTATAAGAAATGTAATAAAATTAAAAGTAAAAGTAAAAAAAAACGTTATTATTTTCAACGCTTTTACTTCGACCTTTTTGTTTTCGACGTATTAACTTCGACGTTTTTGTCTTCGTCGTTTTTGTTTTTCGACGTTATTGCTTTTCGACGTTATTGTTCTCGTCGTTTTTGACTTTCGACGTTTTTGTTTTCGACGTTTTGACTTCGACGTTTTTGTTTTCGATGTTTTTGTTTTCGACGTGCTACCATTTAAACGACACTTTTATTCAAATGGCACCTCTGGCGCTTATATTAAATATACAATATTTATAATTTAAATTTTTGAATTTCGGCGCCTTTATTTAAATGGAGCCTATAATAAACACAGTCTTTTTAATTTGAATGTTTTAATTTTGGCGCCTTTCGGGGCCTTCATTCAAAAGGCGCCTATGGCCGGAGCGATATTTGACGATAATCCGCTACACTGTAGTCATAATCAGACGCAGTACAACATTTCACGACAGGCAGATGGATGTTGTCGGTTAAATATTACATTGGGGCTAATATTGAATATAAACTTTCTTATGGAGAATTTAACGAGCTTCAATTTTTGTACGAACAATTTTTTTGTAAAGTTAATATTTTTGAAGATATTATTGAAAAACCATAAATTGTCACTTAAAATCCAAGATTCCGGACACTTCCGGACCTCGGAGGAATGGTGACTTTTTTTTGGTTAAACAGTGACCTACGACGAAACTTTTTGCCAACTTTCAAAACTTTATGATTTATTGCAAGCAAACATCATTTTTGGATCCGTATTGACTGCACTAGTATACCAAAATTCAGATCTTTACCGATTAATGTATTTATTTGCCGAAAATTGATCTAAATTGACTGGACTATAAAGAATTTATAATTTTATAAATTTCGCTAGGAAAAACCGGAGAATTTGAATTTTTAAGCAAAAGTGAGAGAAATTTAAACCTTTGGGTAGAGAATATTAAAGCTTGGAAAACCATTTATTTAGGAGTTTGACTGCTCAGAGTTTAGCAGCAACTTTTGCGTTACTTTGAAAGTTAACTGTCAAAAGTGTAAACAGTACATATAATAAAATTTCCACTCTTCTAGAATACCAACAGCAGACTGAATAATTATATCAATTTCGTCAGAAAATGCTGGAAAATTTTTTATTTTTGATAAAAAGTGAGGGAAATTAAAACATTCGGCTAAAGAAAATTAGAATTTCAGAAACTTATTTATTTTTAAATTATTAAAACAAAATTTTAATTGCCCGTTGGCACATCAAGTTTATCAGCAACTTTTTGCGTTACTTTAAAAATATAGAAAAGCGGGGAATCACTCAGTAGCGGGAAACGAAATTTAATGTTTATTATTATACCACTAAAAAAGAGAACCACCGTCTAGCTGCCCATCCGCGGACGTGCTTTCCAGCTAGTTAGTTAAATAATTTACCTCAAAACATCAAAATAATCTACAAATAGGAGTACGAAAAAAATTTACGAAACATTGAATGATGAGTGTGTTCATGCCACTCAAGTCTACAAAAATTAAAAGTACGACAACTATAAAATTACGAAGTGAAATGAATCCCCTTATTTTAAAAACTATTTTTGCATTTATTTCATTGTAGACTAATCACTCTTTAATCAATTAATAATTGGGGTTTAAGTAGTGTTACTGGATATTATGGCTCGTACACACATAGTGGATTTTGGCCAGTAATTTGTAGTAGGTAGTTAGTGACCTACTACAATGATATTGTAGTTTAGTATTTAGTACAGTTTGAGATGGATAAGTATAGACGTCAGATGTCAATTAATGGTGCTTTAGTAAATATTTTAAAACTATTGGCAGAAGAAATTTCTGAAACAAAGAGGCTATGGGTTAAGAAATGGATTGGTAGGAGAGTTTCGCTGGGAGCTTCAAATCTTTTATTCAAAGAGCTGGAATTAGAAGATTCTGCCGAATATTTCAATGCATTCAAAATGTCGGTAAATTCTTTTAAGTAATTTGCTGCTAAATAAAATTCGAGATCAAGTACAGCAAAGAGATACACATATTATGCAATGTGTCATGTTTAATTTAAAAACTGAGCTCTTTATTATAATATAAGCTAACAATTATATTATTCTACGAGGTGGTCCATTATAAAGTACAGATTTGAAACTTGAATAAAACAATTAATTATTCAAATAAAAATTTTTTTTATTATGCAACGTTGTACAGTTTGAAACAAATCCTTGATTTTAAGTACATATTATATTATATATAAAAATTATTATAAGTTTAATAATATAATAATTATATAGTATATTATTATATTATGATATATATTGCTATGACCCCAATGGTTCAATTTCGAAAATTCATCTACCACGGAAAACACTTCGCTGGAGTATTCGCCTTATAAGCTTGAAATTCTACGTAAACTTGAACTTCCAAATCAATAAATTAAAATATCAAAATATTTAATAGTATATTACATGACTAGTGGAGAAACCGAAAGATTGCCAGTTTTGCACGCGAGCCGACAGGCGAGTGTGCAGAGGCAAATAAGTGAGCGAAAGGGTTTCTCCACGAGTTATGTATAGCGTTTTGTTCAATCCTGCACTTATAAATCTAAAAAATTTATGAAAGTACAATTTATTATAATTCGTGTCATCAATAATTAAATTTGAGATTTTGAATTTGCAATAACTCGAAAACGGCGCTAGATATCAAAAAACTGAGCTAAAAATTTACCCCCCTTTGCTCGTACTCAATCCCCCGTAGCAATTTGTCGTAGGAAGCTTTATGCAAAATTTTAGATCGATAGCGCGCATTTTGAGCGGAAAATAATTTTAAAAAAAGTTAGCTTTGGTTTTAAAACATTTCAATATTATTATAAAGAACGTAGGCAGGTTAATCAATGACTGCATTTTTCACTCACTAGTGGGTGAAAAGTCTTTCGACCACTCGTTACCATAGATATAATTTGAGTGAGTAAAACAAACGGTTTCTAGTTGCGTATCCAAGTAAGAAACGACATGTTTCAATAGCAGGATTGAACAAAATTAATTTAAGAGTCGCGAATGTGAACGGCAAAATGTGTGCGTCCGCACCCACCTGGCCACACGTTGCACTATTAACCCGAAATGTGTCGTTGCTTTTAAAGGTTTATGTTTTTAAATGTTCTTCTTAATAATTCAATCAATTAATTTTCACTTGTCCAAGTTTCCAATTTATAACCACCAAAAATCCAATCCAATTTAATTTTTTTTAAATATTAAAATCTCGTCCAAACCACGAGACGACTTTCAATCAAATCAAAGTTCAATAGTAATAATTAAAATAACCCAAAAATTATTGCTATTAGTTACATTCGAGTATAAGGACCCGAATATTTGATAGAACCTAGGGCCCAACTCAGTTAAAAATAGGCCCTGTTCCCTATCATTCACGGGTCAGGGCGGCTGATAAGCCGCTTGACCTGCTAGTATTTTAATATTAGAATAATATAATTAGAATTTCAAGAATTAATTATTTGTTAAAAGTAGTTGGGTAATAATAATTAAAAAAAATTTTAATATCAGAATAATATTAATTAAAAATTATTAGCTCTTGAAAATAATATAAATTATAATTATCAAATTGAGCTACAGGACAAAATAAAACCATATTTAGAACGAGCTTTCGGAAAAAGACATTTCCTTTTTCAAATTTAATATGAATTCATATTAAATATGAATATGAATTTAATATGAATTCATATTAAACCATATTTAGAACGAGCTTTCGGAATTCATATTAAATATTAAATATGAATTCATATTAAACTTGAAAAAGGAAATGTCATTTTCCTCGTTCTAAATATGGTTTTATTTTGTCCTGTAGCTCAATTTGATAATTATAATTTATATCAGAATACTATAATTAGACATTCAATAATTAATTATTGGATAAGTATAGTTTAGTAAAAATTAAGACAAAAAAATTAGATGGTTGATGAGTTCTCAGGGATCGTATTTTTACAAATTTTGCACATATTTTTTTGTACAAGTACCCCATTTTATTCAAGTACCCCTAAATTGCTTCCAAGTGTGAAATGTTTTGTAGGTAGAAGAATATTCAGTACCATAATAATAAAATTACATCAATATTTTGTTTTTTAATGGAAACTATATGTTTATGATATACAAGAAAATTTAATTTTGATAAACAAACGCTACCCGCTAAAAAAAATAGAACATTTTCTATTCCCTCGGCTAAATGGTTTTACTAATGTATTTTAGTAATTACTAAACTACTCGCCTAAATTTTATTGTTCACACAACGGGTAAGTTTACGATCACTCGTCGTGTCTACTACGTACTAATTCATTTTACTAAACTACTATACTTAACTACTCACCTACTCGACTAATTATGTACTGTTCACACATGGGTAAGTATGTCAATCAACTAAACTACTTACTACTAATTACTGGCCAAAATCCACTGTGTGTGTACGAGCCATTAGTCATATCAATATTTTACAAAAAAAAAAACTAAAAAATGTTTAATGGTTAAGAGAGTGAACAAGGAGAGTGAACTCGCTTTTGCGACAGTTCTTAGGCTTCTGTACATCTACTTTTTTGATCGATTAAATTATTTGGGCTTTATTTTATTAGAATTTTTAATGCTTTAATCTTTTAAATAGGTAGATACCAACAGCAAATTTTTTTTTATATAAGGAAAACGCTAATGAGTTCTGATTTTTTTTGTCATGCGGACAGACAGACAGACACGGAGCCAGATCATAAGGCTTCTTCCTATACGTTGTATAGAAGCCTAAAAGGAAGTCTACCATTGCATAAATGCAAAAATACCTTCAATAAAAGAATTGAGGCTAGAAGGAAGGACAGATATGAAAAATAAAGTAAATCATGTTTACTACAAAAATATTATTATTTTTTGGTTTTTTAAACACCCTTAACACCCCGTTGTTACGCCGCCGCTGATTTTTCATATTAATATACAAGGTCAACTATATTAGTTACTTAAAATATGTATTATTTTCCCTTAATGCAATATTTAAAGCCTCTTAGATCGAAAAACAAAAAATTTCAAACTGTAACTTTTACTTACACGGCTGTCGTCGCACTGGGACGATTTTGTCCACTCGAAAAATGTATACCCTTGTAGCTTATTAAAGCCTAACCGGCGCTGCGCAGGGCGGGGATCATATCTACCCTAGATTTTTTAGGGAGGGGAGTCGCGTCCTACCCCCTTCTAATTTACTAGGAATTCGCAATTGAAATTGTTTTTCAAAACAAAAGAAAAAATCATGCATCAAGGGGTTAACGTATGTTTGCCCATTCACCTGTTTTTTTTCTTTTTAGTTTGTGGGTTCGCAGATCATCAAAAAACATGCCCCGGACCGCCAGGGGCTCCGCGGACCTCTATTTGGGAAACACTGCTCTAGACAAACAAATTTCTCACATTCGCGTTTTTCTGTTCTTGTGAGAACCATACTTCTGGCAGAAAAGCATACTTACGCACCTCATTCGATTTAATAATGAATTAGATCCAGTATTTCAGTTGCTAATTAAACAATGTTCAAAGATTAACCTACGTTTATGGCTACCTGATTGGTCAGATATCAATATGAAAAGATTTGATTTGTCAGCTATTTTTCTAATTGTGTACATCTCCAAGGTTTTAGAATAATCGTTTAGGTACTTAAATTGAATACATTTCCAAAGTTCTGAATGTTTAGAGCAGTTTATTTTTATTTCACTCCCTTCAACTCGTTCCTCTCAAATTCATTTTTAAAATTAGTTTTTTTTAAAGGAAGTTGCCTCAAAATGAACACATTTCAAGAGTTCTAGATTTTTAATTAATCTATTTGTTTTATTCTTATTACTCACTCCATTCAAAGATTTGATTAAAAAATTTTTTTTTCTATTTGTCTAAATCGTGCAATTACATTTACAAAGTTTCAGATCTTTGTCCATTTTTACGGATTCTGGCCCACTGCATTGGTAGGACTGGCGGGACGAAATTTCTCAGAAAAATCATTGACTGGACGGGATCGAAAAACGTATTCCCATTTTCAAATATTTGAAAAGATAGTAATTCAGACATTCAATAGTTAAAAGTGTGGGTCAAAATTCGTAAGCCCACTTAATCCGGTTCGGCAGAGCTAATGGGAGTGCTATTTTGTTCAAGTGGTTTTTTAAAGACCTATATAACTTCGAAGGAATGCATTTTGTATACATAGGAATATAGGTAAGTTGGGTTAAATCCAAATATTTTAGCCTCGAGAATTCTTGGTAGTTTATATCTGACATTTTGGACACAATTTTTAGTTAGAAATAAATGTAATATATTCAAAAGTAAAAGAGTAGTATTAAGTAAAAAAGTTAAAATAATAACAAAATATCTATTGCAATGCAAAATTATTTCAAACACAAAATATCTGGTAAAAATATAGACAGAGTAGTGGACACATATTGAGACCTTTTTTTTGAGTTGTTTTTTAGTGGGTCAGAAAATAGCTTGAAGTGATTGTGGATGCTAAGTTTTATGCCCGCTGTACACTCGCCGAGACAGGGCGAGAGCGGGCGAGAACGAGAGTGTAGATGGAAGCTCTCACCTCGCCTCGCTGGTCTCGGTGTTCCTCGCTAGCTCTCCATCCGAAGCCGGTTTTTTTTTGTCCGAGTCAAAGGGTCTCGTTTAACCTGCGAATGTGTTGCTGTACACTCGCATCCCCTAGACGAGATTTTAGTAGCTGAAAATATGGTATGTTGAAATCGATGCTATTATTAAACCAAATACTTATTAAAAGTATTGCTAAAAATATCAGTTTTATTTTTTTACTAGACATCGAAAAGATGTTATTGTAAACCACTACGAAGAAATATTTGTATTTTTTTTAGAAAACAGTTAAAAAAATTTACAAAGTTCATGAAAGTAAGCAATGTTTAGCGCCAGCAAAAGTAAAAAATTGAAAAATTTGACTTCGTAACAATTTTCTTTGTTATTCATGAATCATGACTTCATAATTGCGTATTTTATGTTAGAAAATGTCTTGTTTTAAAAATTACTTTCATTATTCTTAATATTTTCATCGTTCATCAACATCGTTTCGATGTCTAATATACAAATAAAAATGATAATTTCAGAAATAACTTAAAAATTTTGTAATCCCTTCAGCTCTTATTGGGCGAGAATGTACATGGTCGTACTCGGCACAGACCTCTCGCCGAGACATTCGGGCGACAGCATTCGGCGAGAGTGTACAGCCGGCATTACTGTTTTTGCGACTAAACAATTGTATGCGCCATAGAAAACCGCAAGTGCGTTCCAATTCTTAGGTCCAGTATTTCAGTTGCTAGTTAAACTACATTCAAGGATTAACTTACGTTTAAGACCACAATGGTGGTTTGATGTGATCGCTAGTTCAGTTATGAGCGAAAATTCTGGGTTCAAATTCCAGAATTTCTTAGCTCAGCCCACTGGTGAACATCAAACTGTGGATCGAAATACTAATAACATTCCTTAACATCTTTATGGAAAACGGGGTACAATAAGCCTATAGAGCTTCAGTACAAAGTGGGCATTGAACCACTACTCGTGCAGCTAATTTGGAAATATTTAACTTACGTTTATGGCTACCTGATTGGTCAGATACAGTGCCGTAACTAGAACTTTTGGCGCCTATGGCCAACTACAAAAAATGCGCCTAAACGGAAAGGGTGGGGGGTAAACCCCCCCCCCCCCCAAAGAGGGGTCCGGGGTTTCCGCGGAAATTTTTTTTTGAATTTGGTGCTAAATGGCGAATTTTGAGACATACTACTCTCAGTTAAAATTTATTAAATTTAAGAAAACTGATTAAAAATTTTAGAACTTTAAAAAAAGAATTTATTTTTAATACAAAGAAATATAAAAGTAGTATTACAGAATAACTTTTCTTGCTTTTTGTTGCGCAAAATCATCAATTACATCATCAAAATCGATTTCAGCAAAGAGTATGTATATATAGAGGGACAGCCATTAACAAATATTTGTCACAAGTTTTTGTTAATGGCTCTGCTACGCCATCTAGTAGACGGTATGATCTCTACGTTTTAATTTTTAATTTATGGCTGATCCTTTGTATACAGGGGGGTATTTTTACAAAAATAAGTTTTTACATGTTAATTTCCTATGTTCAGCTAACTCATTCAGCACCCTGTATATAGAGGACCAAAAATAAAGACGTAGAGATAACCCCCTCCACTAGATGGCGTAGCAGAGCCATCAAGAAATACTTGTGACAAGTATTCCCATAAGAGCTGTCCCTCTATATATACATACTCTTTGATTTCAGTAAACATTTTTTGATACAACAGTTTTACCAACAAAAAAATATAAATTAGGAACCGTCATTTAATTATCGCCTATTTTTAATTTGAACTTTTGAATTTCGGCGCTTTTATTTAATCGGTACCTTTCAAACGGCACTTCGGGCGCTAATAAATATTAAATACAACCGCTGTATTCATAAAAATATTTAAGAGAGTGTTGAAACCTATTTTAGTTAAAACGCTCATTAAAGTTAAACAACCAATAAAAACCTTACACGTAAGGTTAATGAACGTTTGTGATTGGTGTTTGACATATTCCTCAAAATGGGTAAACCTGTTGTAAATTTCAAATTTTTATATGATACAGTGAAATATTTATAATTTGAACTTTTGAATTATGGCGTCTTTATTTAAACGGCACCTTTATTCAAATGGCGTCTCTGGCGCCTATATTTTAAATTTAAATTTTTCAATTTCGGCGCCTTCATTCAAACGGCGCCTATGGCCGGGGCCATATTGGCCATACCCTAGTTACGGCACTGGTCAGATATGGTCGTAGTTTAAACCACAACTGAAATACCGGTCCTTACTATTTATATTGAATTGAATATTAATGAAATAACCCAATTTTTCACGAGTGGAGTATAACGTTTAATCTACTTTTGCGTGGGGGGAGTCGTCATTGGGGCAATTAAAAAAACATGCAAAAATAGTTGGCTTATATCTAATAAACAACTTTGTTCTAAAACTGGTTTCACAATGGATTACTTTGAGCACGATATTGATGCGGGTCATTCCATATGAAATCAACCAAAAATATATAGTTTTCAAATTGACCATCACAGATTTTTTTGAAATTTTGGTTAATTATACTCTTTAACATCCTGAATTCAAATATAATTTTTTTTTAATTTTAACTCTTATAGTTTTTGAGCTATTTAATTATAAAAATCGCAAAAACAACACTTTTTTGGTTCACGCTCAATCATACAAAGTGTTATAACTTCAGTTCCATAAGTCCTACAGAGTTGTGTGATACCTCATTTTAAAGAGGATTTAAAGGGCTTTAATTTGATACTAATCTTGACCACTGTCTAATAAAAATGAATTTTTATGAAAAGCTCAAAATGTTTTCGAAAAAATTTTTGAGTTAGTTTTTTTTGAAAATTATAAAAATAATATATATTTATAATAGTGACTTGGTGAATACTTTATAAGAATTTCAGAGTGCGACTATGATGGGATCAGTAGTTATGATAAAAAATTCAACTCAATGTTTTAGCTCAAGTAGCGTAGACTGGGTACGGTTGTAACAATTTTCCTTTAAATGCTCACAGTTATTACAGCTATAAGCAGCGATTAAAGCCTTTGCAATGAAAGAATAGTCATTTGTCTTGAAAATAATAGCAAAACCAGTAGTTCAGGTATAACAGTTTGGCAGGAATATGAGTTATTTATGAGATATTTAATGAGCGTGTGCGATTGTTACAACCGACCCATACCAGGGGCGGTTGTAACACCAATAGTAGACAATAGGACGAAACGAAAATATTTTGAAACTTTGAAATACAATAATTATATTAATATTTAAGCTATATCATACATAATTCGCCAAAAATTCTTATTTTTGTTTGACCAATCACAATAGGCCTCTTAGTAAACACATTTACCGCGCGAAAGACGACGTAACGCCGGAGTCATATCGGGAATTGTTGCCCGCGCGCCTCCTCTTTGTACCTCACACCTACAATGTTCAACCATGTTACAACCGTACCCAGTCTCCTCTACTTTTATTACAGTACTATGTAGCGTAACTTGCTCAAAATTAAACGACCCCTGCCACTTGCCTAACCGTAGATGGACTGTACGTGTTAGCTAGTTGTGTTATTTAAAACGCAGTTCTCGAGAGCGTGGCTGTTTCGAAAAACATCGTGGGTTCGTAACAAAACGTTCTTCAGTACTCAGATCTAAATTCAGCTAAATGAAAAGTACGATGGAAAAGTGAACGCCAGCTAATACAAATAAAACTAAAAAGAAATCAAGAGTCGATTTATTGTATTAACACAGATAGAAAATAAAGATGTCGACAAGTTTAATTAATTCACTAATCAAAACAAAACATAAAACATACACATAAGGATCAAGTAAAGCTAGTAGGTAATTGAAGATTACGAACTCGAAAAATAAAATAAAAATACAAAAGTGAAGAACTGACATTCACCTGAGGGGTAGATTCAGTCAAGTAAAAAAATACAGTTGAGTATCCCTGAAGAGGATAACCCAACAAAAGAAGTTATGCTCAGCAAAGATTAATTGCACACCGGATGTCATTATCTCGGGATTATTGATTTAAAAAATAGAACCTGGCATACAGCATCATTTAAAACAAGTATATGCATCTCTATGAGACTTACCCTGAATACAGTACCACCAACTTCACGACTCGGCAATTGTTTTTCCTTCGTCAGGACCTTTCGAATTCAATAACATTACTTCATCATTCTATTGGTCTACCATCCAGGAATGAAAGTCTACAAAATAGAGAACACAAAATACTTATTAAAAAAATCAACAACCTGCCAGTTCCAACGCTCATCAACCGAGTAAGTGTGACTGCAAACCCAATTAATCTCTACTGAAACATCTTCATAAAATCAAATCATCTGCTTGAAGTCGAGGTGTACCATCCCAAATATAAAAAAACGTAAATCCACGTCCGGGATTGAAAAGTGGTGAAATATAAAAAAGAAGCCTCGAAGTCTGGCTTTCCAACAGAAGATAAATTTCGATCCATTAGGTATAACAACTTCACAAGGAAACATCCTCTTGTGAATAAAAAAACAACCATCGGCATCGAAATTCACAAGCAACAAAAATAACCATTCTTCGGAAATAATACTGTTTCAAACCCCAATCTTCAAAACAGATGACAGATAAAAAACAGCGTCATCGCAAAACCATCAACCAATACTGGAACCATATGTGGACAAGAAAAGATTTCCAACATTGATATCCATATTCATTTTACGACTTCAAATTAAAAGATGATAAGAACCAAAACGAATAATTATAAAAAGTACATTTAACCAGTAACCTGGGTTGCCGTCATACGGCAAAATTAAATCAAATTAAAACATTAATAACTAAAAATGGACGAACAGCGATTAAACGTCAACCTCATTCGAAATTTAACGAGTAATGCCGCTTATGAAAATTGAACGAAAAATTATCGCCACCGATAGCGATCCAGTGGCGTCGCATGAAAGTAATTGCAACGGACAAAACGTCTTTTGGCACATTACAACTATTAAGAATATAATTAATTAAAATTATTATTCACTCTTCCCATAATTTCTTGATTTCTTCAACATTTCATTATCTTATGGGGCGTTATCTTTTCTTTCTTTCTATGTAAAAATATTTTCATTTGGGCGTCGCATTCTCCGCCCAAATGAAATATTGTCCAAATCTTCGACGCAAACCACACGGTTTTACAAACCTTGCACATTGAATTCGATGTTTTACTATTATCACCTTCAACGTAAAGTTATATTTGTGTGCCCGTTTTACCATTGAAAATTTAAATTATTTCTCTATATTCTTAAATTAACAAATTGCTACAAAAATTTGAAAACCCCATCGAAATGCCAACATAAAACTACATGATATTTTTCATTAATTGATAAAAACCTAACTGCGCATGCGCTTCATCTAACATTCACATCTAACGCAATGCTAATGTCATTATTACAGTTTTCGTAACAGTGGACTTGACAGAATTGAAATTGTCGCAACATTATAACAGAATGTTATGAAGGCTTTTACAGAGCTATCTTATTAACATAATGTTATCGTAACATTCTATGATATAATTTTTAGAAAATCGCACCATAAATTTGTATGTATCGAAATTCTTTATTTAAACCAAATAATATGCTTCATTTTGTTCACAAATCTTTGGCCACTTTTCGAGCAAAACCATTATTCCATCATTGTAAAACTTTTTTGGTTTATCGGTAAAAAACTGAACCAAGTAATCTTCTTCGCAGGCTTCTTTTGAAGCCAACTTTACACCATTAAGGGAATTCTGAAGAGACCAAAACAAATGATAAATTAATAGAATATTTTTTACGTCAAGCGAAGTATGTAGTTAATATATTAGTATATAAAATAGTACGACTTCGCAAAAATAATATTTTTTAATTATCACAACAAACATGAAGAATCATACATATGGGAATCATACGAAATTCAAAAAGCTACTAAAATGAAACAACCCTTACTTAATAAACACGAACTATTAAACTTTCTTCCTCTTTACAACGTCTTTCTCTAACCATCCTATTTCTAAAAAATTTTGACAAAAATCTTCACACCCCTTTATCTTATTTTTCAAAAAATTATTACACCTATATTTTGACTCCTATTTTTAAATACTTCAACTTTAAAAACAAAAAATAATTTTTCATAATTTCATTTTAAATTTAATTAGGTAGTACGTAATTGTATTATTTTAAAAAATTGTATTTTACTTTAATTTTCTTCTTTAGACACCTGAAGATGTATGATTTTTCATATGAAACATGTTGTGATAATTAAAAAATATTATTTTTGCGAAGTCATACTATTTTATATAATATATTAAATGATAAATTGATGGTGCGGGCTATACGGTGAATGCATCAGAACTTCCCAGCCAAGTTTTTTCAGTTTTTACGGATACGGTCGAACAAATTCTTAATTAAAATCGATAATAAATATCGAAAATAAATCAAATATAGAGTTTTTTTTTTGAATTTAGGTATTTCCAAATGGTTTGCAACTGTTTGGCGATTGATGTTTAGACTCTTGGCGATCTCCTATAGTGCTTATATGACAGTTTTCTTTCATAATTTCTAGAATTTCTTCAACTTTTTCAATAACTGGCCGGCCAGAGCGTTGTGCATCTTTGACATCGAAATTTCCAGAACGAAAACGCGCGAACCATTGTTTTGCTCCTGTTTTCGATAGAGCATCTGGACTCCTTGATTGAAGAAAAATTGTATAAAATATAGCGATTTTTTTCTTTATTTACTTCTATCTTTAAACAGTAATTTTTCTCACATGAGCCGAATCGAATGATTTTACATTTGTTTTTTTAGCTAAAAGTGTCCCTTTTCCAATTACATATTATAGTATGATTATTCGATCAGATAAGTAGTGTCAGAGATAATCAACTTTGACGTCATTTATTGTCTAATTGGGCCGGGAACTTTTTAGCACACCTATAGTATGTAGAATAGTAGAAACAAGTTTTATACAGAAATTAATAGGGTTGGGACATGATGTGGAAAATCAGTGTAAAACCCAGTGATTTTCTATAGTATAGATACCAAGACATACGTCAATTGTGTTCTTTACATATCAACGACAAATTATTTTCGGACATCTCTTTCTACTCTGTCTAGATTTTTAATATTTTCTTCAGTTGTCTCTCTCTACGAACCTCCACCAATACCAGACGGCCATATTAGGTGGCAATATTTTAAATTTTGACAACTATTTCTTAAAAATTGTTAAAATATGGAAATAATTTTATTGTATTATTAAAATAAATTTTTTACAATTATTCATATTGCTTTTATACAGTTTTTAGAAAAAATATAAAATGGTAAATAAATCAACGCATTTTTTAACCTCGAAATTTTTTAAATTTCAAATTCTAATGAAACGAATTTTAAATTTCTAATATAAATTTAGTACATAGTAAACATAAAAAATAGATATCAAGATTTATATTTGTACAAAAATGCTTTTATTTCTGTGCAATTAGTGGATTTTTGATGAGTGGACCTTGCCGACTCCGTTGATTAATAATGTGAAATGAAACTTATTATTATTTTTATAACAAATTATGTTAATAAATAAATTTATTTTAACTACATCAGATATTATAAATATAAATAAATTACTATTATATTATATAGATATCGGTGCAGGTTTTTGATACACTAACAAAATTTTAAATTGGTACTTCTTTACGATTGTTGGTATTTTACACGATTTGTTGAAAGAAAGAAATTGGTATTTCTTTGCGATTTTAAATTCAAAAATGTATAAAATATGTACATAACCTTCAAAAACTTATAATGACAGCTAACAAAAACGTAATTCCACAGTTGTTCCATACTAATACGAGCAAATCGAGGCTGCAAAAGAGATAACTGCTATCTAACTAAAGTAGTAGAAAGAGATGGGCAGATAAACATATGGCGCGTAGTCCTAAGAACACTGCTCTTTAAGGCAGGTATACGGCTTTTGGTATCTATAATATAGAAAATCACTGGTAAAACCACTTTAATTACAGAGATTATTCACTAAAAACAATACTTCCGTTTAAAATAACGATTTTTGCCATCAATTTTTCCTTAAAAATGAATTTGAAAATCGATAAATTCTCGGGCCGCTCGAAATGGCTATAGCATCCTGACGTCACGATAATAGTTGGACCACGTTTATTGTAGTGCAGCGGATCATCTTTAAAATCGTTTACTAACCCAATCATGACATAGAACTAAGTGAATTATATATCAAAATTTTCGTATTGACCTATTGTACCTAAATTCAATGTTTAGGACACTTGCCATTGTGAGGGGCAAAAGTTATAAGCCAAAAACGAAAAATAAAATTAGTTTTATTTAACCAATTGGAGGAACTTTTGAAATCGTTCCGTACTTGAAAATTGCAGTAGGTACCAAGATGATTTTAGCACTATTATTTTTATAATAGCATTCTTGTAACACTAAAATTTGAAAATTCGTGCACGTGACAAGAGGAATTTTATGGAGAATATTTCATACGCTTACACTATACACTTATTTTTATAAATAAATACAGGAGAACAATAAAACAATAAAATTTTGCAACAACGGCGGCGACAACGCGTGCTCGCTCCTATTGTAGCTGTTGGAACTAGTATCCTGACGTCCAAGGTCACGGAACCGTTTTAAAACTCGGCGTTGTCAAAACGCCGTAGCGTTCTCAAAAATGGTTTTAGAAACGTCAGAAAAAAAATTTAATAACTAAGGTCCGCTTTTACAATAGTCGGTTAAATATGAGTATAACTAACCTACAGCTATGAACCAATCAACGATAAACACACTAAACAATAAACCAATAAACATCCGTGTAACGTTACAACCCGGATAAATAAAACTTAACCGACTATTGTAAAAGCGAACCTATGTCGTATACGTAGATTCCAAATATGCAACAAAAAAATTTCATATCCCAACCCTATTAGGAAATAATAATATGTTGTAACAATTCAATTGGCAGACCTTTTAATAACTAACATTTTTATTTTATTTCTTTATGTATAAAATTCTTTTTTTTTTCTCTTTTAAGCTATGGCTGAAGGGAACGGTGAATTGACTTTAGATGAATCAATGAAAGTAGAAGAGTCGACAGAAAAAACTGAAGATTATCAAAAATTACTAGAATATGGTTTAGATGAAAAGGTAGCTGCTAAATTAGATGAAATTTATAAGACTGGCAAATTAGCACATGTAGATCTTGACGAGAGAGCTCTCGATGCCTTAAAAGAATTTCCAGTTGATGGAGCTTTAAATGTTCTTGGTCAATTTTTGGACTCAAACTTGGAACATGTATCCAACAAATCGGCTTTTCTGTGTGGTGTAATGAAGACTTACAGGCAGAAAAGTAGGGCTGGATCTACGCAAGGGCCTGCTGCGCCAGCCGTAACACCTGCAAAAGGCCCGGATGAAGAAAAAATTAAAGCAATACTAGAACGTACTGGATACACCTTGGATGTTACAACAGGTAAATAATTGGTATCTTATTAGGTATAGTCCATACTTGCTTTATAAGTTGTAATAAAGAGATATTCAGGGCTATTATGTATCACAAACGTTATTATAAATGTGACAGTTATGACATAACATTAAAGATTTTCGGCAAATTGGTATTACCTATCGTTTTCACAAACCGTTATTTTAACATGATCTTGATAATAAAGGTTTTCTTAACATTTATAGTGCATACCAATTTGCCGTAACCTTTATTTTATTTCATAACTGTCACCTTTATAATAACGTTTGTGATACATAATAATAGACCTGAATATCGACACAACCGAATTGTTTAGTTTATACGGAATCATGTAGATAATGTTTAATTACATAATACTATTAACATTGTTTTCATTCAAAGGTTTTTTTTTCAAGTTTATACTGGAGCAAAGACATACTCTTTGACTGGAGCAAAGAGTGGAGTTTATTGACTGGAGTTTATTTTCTTTTGTAATCAAGATCTTTATGTGAAAATTAAAAAATTTAATATTAATCTTCTCAATCTTCATTTACTTATAAATGCAAAATTTAAATTTAATATCATATTAAAAACAACCCAAAGCAACAATCACTCAATTATTTTTAAAAACGATAATTTTAAAGAAATACTAACAGTTGAAATAAATTTAGAAGAATAGAAAAACTGAATATCTTGGTACATGACCGAATAAATTTAGTAAGAAATTATGAGTGGTAGCGAAATATTGTATAACTGTATTTCACAAAGATATTTTAAAATTTAAGCTACGATTAAAATTATAATCATAGTTACAATAATTAAAACGCATTGTTGTTGTATTTTATGAAAATTTATTAATATCGTGGATTGAATTTTAAATGTTTTGTGAACCTTAAAGGTTATTTATTAATCAACAATTAAAAAAGGCTGCACTTTTCTCGCATATTCTTTATTGTTAATTAATATGACGCAGTTTGATCACAATCGATCATCATCAGATCCAGTGTCTAAATATATAAAATTAAAATCAACTACATGTGATAATACTTCCATCTAAAGCGCGGGTCACACTAGGCTGCTTACCAGCCGCGAGTGACCAGCGGTTGGTAAGTAGTAGCACCAGCAACCAGCGGGGAAGCCAACAACAATCAGACCAAATGTTATAAATTAAGTCATATTCTCACTTGATTCAGAATATGAATTGAATTTATGTTAGTAATTTGTTAGGTTTGTATGATTATTGTTGGTTAAAGTAAATGTAAACGATCCTACAAAATGACAAAGATAAATGTGAGATATTTCTTTTTTAAAATTCTTCAAAATTTGTATACATGGGACTCGGAATACGAAAGAATGTTTGAGGAATTTCAAAATATTTTTGAAGGAATTGCAATATCCTAGAGACAGCAAAATTTGATTTTCCCATCAGAAAATTTTATCCTATTTTGATCCATATTCACCAAGTCCAGTTTTTTCGAACGTTTCACAGTCCTGTAATCGAAAAGCTTTTTTTGCTTGCCCAACTTTTTTTTCAAAGATAAATATAATTTGAACCACGACAGAAAAGCTCCATTCAATACCTAAAAATCTATCCTAACGCTATAAAATATTTCTATTTAGTAAGTTATTTTCAATAGGAAATAATTACTAAATGTACCATACATGACCATACTCTATTCATTTAGCACATGCAGCGGACAATAACAAATACGTGCAGTTTGCACCAGCGACGGTGCCAGCATTTTTGAAATGGGTGGGCACAAATTGGGTCTAATATATTTGGGTGGGCAGAAGCACACAATATTATTTATAAATGAACTCAAAAATAGTATATTATACATCATGGGACTAAGGTGCTGCTTTTCATCCCGCGTGCAAAGGTTTTTGCACGAGGTGTTAGCCGAGTGCAAAAATAATTTAACTAGCCGTGTGAGCTCAATTCAGCAAGTAAAGGTTTGTAGCCTAGTTCTGTAAAAGCTGGACTAGCAATCAACCATACAAACCAGTATGGGTTCGAATCTGAACCCAACTACATTTTTTTTTATTATTTAGGAGGTTTCTTTTATTCATTTGTATTATTTACGTGTAAAAGCAGTTAAAAATGTATGCCAATTATCAGTAATTTAATATTCTAATAAATTAAATAAATAATATAATATATTATATCTATTTTATTTTATTTTAAAATTACTATTTTCAATAGAGACCATAAATTTTTAATCGTTACAATAATTATTATATTACTGATACTTGACATAGATTTGATTGATTTTACTCGTAAATAATAAAAAAAAATTAGTTGGGTTCTGATTCGAACCCATACTTACTTGTATGGTTTATTGCTAGTGCAGCTTCTTACAGAACTAGGCTATGAAACTGTCCTTGCTTAAGTGATCTCACACGGTTACTTAAACGTAATATCAAAAATTTTCAAAATCGATTTTTTTAAAATTGGCTGAATATGGCGCGCTACTATTTCATTCACGTAAATGTCGGAGGTGTAATCTTTATGTAGTATAAGTATAAAGCAAAACAAAATTTCACACGTCTGAAGTAGCCCTTGTCAGTTCTTCGGAATTCAACGAATTAAACACTTCTTCTAAGGATTGAAATAATCTGGCAAGTTTGTGATTCAGTAAACTTTAGAGAGGTACCTCAGCTATACCTTCAGTAATGACCAAATCCAGGGGATAGCATCGTTTTTTTTCCAGAGGTAATTGATTCATAATTTGGATAAAGATTTGAATTATACTGCTTGGCTGCATCTCTGATGACATTGTATTGGAATTTTGTTAGTTTAGCTTCAACAAATATTGACAAGGCTTCATCAGACCAAAATGGAATAACATCAACTTTGGTATAAGCTTTTCTATATTTGGATGCTCTCGTTGGTGTAGTAAGAGCTATATCCTTCATAACAACTGCTGTGTTCAAATTGCTTGATGCTCACAACTACATTTGAGCAGCATAGCTAAGTTCCTCCGGGCTAGAAGTTGAACGAATCTTCAATTCAGTTTTTCTTCGTTTTGATCGTTTACTGGAGAACTCCATTGGTGGTCTACCATGGGTGTCAACTTTGTGTTCATACAAACTATTAGTATTAGTATTATTACTATTAGTAGAGAAGTATCCATATGTATAACACTAGTTTTTCTACATCTCCGTTAGTGTGAACACTTCCGTTAATTTGAACATACCTTTGGATTTTTGTGTTCACAGAATCGAGCTTCTACTGTAGTATAAAAACAATCTTGTTTATGAAAAAATTGTTATAAAATAAATTGAAATTATTGTATTGTGTAGGACAAAGGAAGTATGGAGGTCCACCTCCTGGCTGGGATGGATCTACACCAGGTTCAGGCTGTGAAGTGTTTTGTGGCAAAATTCCTAAAGATATGTATGAAGATGAATTAATACCTTTATTCGAACAATGCGGCGCTATATGGGATTTACGTTTGATGATGGATCCTATGACTGGTACTAATCGAGGGTATGCATTTGTGACATTTACTGCACGCGATGCTGCACATTCTGCCGTCCAGAAGGTAAGTGGAAATTTTAGGTATCCGATTATTAGATGGTAATTGGTAATGGTGATGAAGGTTTCAGCAGTTTTGTAATTTATAAATGTATATATTGTTGCTATAATGGAATGAAAGATGGGTATAATGATTATTTATATGCTGAAAGGGGCCTTCAAGTGAATTTAATCGCTTCTCAATCTGGAACTCAATCCAGGCAGAAATTGCAAAAGCACTTGAAAGTTTTTTTTTTAACGATTAAGTTTTGTATAGTTTTTTATGTGTGCAAGTTCAAACTTTGTGTGGACCTTGAGTATAAATCTTCCTAGCAAAATTTGTACTTTTCCACTTGAGCGGTTTAATATGCATTAATAATAATTATTGATGATTTGATTTTATACATAATAAACTGCTTTATTTTTGTGGTTGGAAAAATTTTGAGATGTTATGATTAGCATCTTAAACATGTTTCCTTACACAACCCACGCATCATAATTGGCAATTCTGTTATAGTGATGTGTGCCAACTGTTGTCACAGCCGTCAATTATTGAGAGCTGACTTTTGTTGCAGCGGCTCTGACTACGGAGCATACATACGTTCTCTTTCCTTGTAGCTTTCACCTCCATTCAGAGCCCTTGAGTGACAAAATTGAGACAAATTATTAATTGATTTTAATAATTTGCCTATCCAAAGACACTTAATTGTGTCACAATTGGCTCTAGTGAAGTACTGGTGTGTTTGGCTGGATAAATTTTTTTCAGGTCTCCTCTTTGCACAAGGGGCAAAATTGAGACCGAAAAATGGTATAAACAAAATGCCAATTTACATAATACATTATAATTATACAGTATGTCACAGAATGACATGGATATTTGACTTAAATTTTTTTGATTCTTTAAATTACACATTTTTGAATAGTATAATATGATGGTGTAGTTGAACATATCTGTGGATATGCCTTTGTGGAATTGTAAACTATATTGACGGAAGCGAATACTATATTACAGAGTGCAACTAACCTAACTCACATTTACATAATGACGCACCGGTAAATTTATTTGAAAAATGAACCTAAAATAAAAATTTTAAGTAAATTTGTGGTATATAGTATGTACAGTACAGTAGCGCTACAACCCAGACTGGGTTTTGGCTGACCACTTCATTTTATGTAGGGTTTTCAAGGCAGATTACCTCGGTGGTTTGCCATTGCCCGCCGAGGGAGGACGGTTAGAATAAAGTTCTTGCTCTACTCGGGCTCGAACCAGGATTCTCTGCTTAGTAGCCGACGAACTTAAGCATCAGACTGTAGCCGTCCTCGTACATATTATAATACAGCGGAGTCCGCTTATTGGAATCACGGTTAATGTTATCATTCGGGTATTATTATCATCACTTTTGCGAGGAACGGGCCGAACGTATTATGATTACACATAAAATATATCGCTTATAGTAATCAATGAATGAATGACTTATAAAAAGCTTTGTGATTTGAGCGCCGCGCCGGTTAATAATCTGAATATTGGTAAAAAAATTATCATTGTGACTTCAAAATGAAAGACAATACAAGAGAAACAAAATATTCTGGAAGAATCTTTCATACTTTTCCTCATAACAGTTTTGTGTAAATATCTCAAAACAACTTGAATGTCATATACACACTTTTGCATCTAGTGGACTTAAATAATATCCAACAAACTTTTTTGTTGTGATCAATCGGTTATCGTTATCAAACATTCTAAGTCCCCATGTGATCACATTAAACGGATTCCACTGTACATAATAACCGTATATGTAGTTATAGTTAAATTTAAAAAAAGTAAGAATAATACTATTGTATTATAAATCAATAAATCAAAAAAGACATAATTATGACATAACAGGTCTGGATTAATAATTAAAAAAAGGGAATCATATGGGAATCTTTTAAATTGGTTTTGTAGCTTTCTTTATTTAATATTCTTTCTATTTTAATTAAATCTTCAACCCCGGTCATAGAGAAGCATCCCCACACAATAACGGGACTACCTCCATGCTAAACTATAGGCACAATACAGTCTGGCAACATTTGTTCCGATGCAGAGCGACGAACATAAATTCTTTGTTTTTAACTAAAGATTTCAAACTAGGATTCGTCACTCCACAACACAGAATTTTATTTTTCCTCTGTCCAATTTTATGAGTTAGTGCCTATTAGCCCCCAAGAGTCACATCTTCTTGTTTTTTACTTCCTTGTAAAAGAAGGAAGTATCGTAATCCCGATTTTTTTCAGTTTCCAGATTGTAAATGTAAATTCTCAGCTTGGGTTGTACTTCTTGGCCTGCCATATCGATGTCGGTCCTTATGAGTGCCGGTAGCCTTAAATTTAATTACAGCAATATGCACCGCAGTCTTCGAAATGCTTAAATTTTTTGAAATTTCTCTTTCCATTTTTCCGTAACTGTAAAAATAGTGTTTCAGTCGTTCACAATCTATTGTTAATATTTGTATAAAATTTTAATTAAAAACATGTATTGATAGGAGTAATATCTAGTTTTAATTGCTTTTACAAGTGGTCTTTAACTTTCTGATGGTCTGAGAATTGGGTTGTTCCAAGTCCATTATAAAAAAATTATAATGTAGTTCTTATCCTACAAAGGCTCCTGAGTAACCATTTGTGCCATATCCGTTTATATAAAAATATAAAATTCAACTATGATGTTCATATTTTCATTTTATATTTTTATATAAATGGATATGGCACAATTAAGTTACTGAGGAGTCTTTGTAGTAAGAACTTTATATTTTTACAAAATCGACATGGAACAACCCAATACTCCAGCCGACGATTTAGTTATGCTTTGCGGTTCTACTATTATGAATTTTTTATTTTCGTATTTTCTTGTTTTCTATTGATCGAAATCAAGATTTCTGCTTTATTCCATTATATAGATAAAGGAAAAATAACATCAATTGAAAGATTTTGTTTCTGCATATGGACATTCGTGGGGTTACTGCCAAAGGTTGGTAACTCACACAACTACATTATGTAGTTATCGCAATTATAAAGTTTGATATCAGTATCAAATATCAATAATAACAACAATTTGATAATTCAATATATTATATAGATAATATATCTAATACATAAAATTATCAAATTGTTCTTAATACTGATATTTGATACTGATATCAAACTTTATAATTGCGATAACTCCATAAAGTTGTTATGTGAGTTACCAACCTTTGGCAGTAACCCCACGATATAATACTTTATAATAATTATATTTTTTATTTTTTTCTTAATTATTGTTTATTAATATTTTCTTTTTAATTGTTAAAAATGCAAGACTAAAAATAATAAGTGTCTTGTAAAAAATATTATTTATCTTGAGAAAATAATAGCGTAAGAAGAAGAGGGAACGTGAAGCTTATTTCTTAAAAAACGCTCATTTTATTGTCATTTTTAAGAATAATTAAAGACCAGTGGCTACGAGGGGTAGCCATTTTCGGAAGGGGAAATAAAATCTCTTTTGATTGATACTATTTTTATTGTTGATGTTTCAATGGGAAGCAGGAAGTTTTAAAACACTGATTCATTTATCGTGTTATTTACCTAAGTTAAACTATAAAGCTGCTTGTTCATGACAAGAATTTCTGCCATTTGCCAAATAACATAATAACAAAGTAATATTGTATTACCAGCTAAATCTGCTGGAAGAAGAGGGTTAAGGCTTGCCGCTCAATATGTTACTTAGACTTTTTATTTAAATATATAAATTTTAACTTTTGAGAATAAATAAACATTAAATACAACAAGTTAAATTAAATAATATAATAGAAATTTATATTATACTAGGGGGGCTCTGCTGGAAGAAGAGGGCTAAGGCTTGTCGCTCAATATGTTACTTATGCTCGTATTCACAAACGTCCGTAAAATATTTAATGTCAACATCTCATCGGATCAACGGATTATATTATATTCTCCATTAAGTTAACAACATACCAAGTAACAACAAAGTTTGACTTCTTGTTTTTATAGGATTTTTAATGTTGGTTGTCAGATTACACTGGACAACAAATTTGAACTTTTTGTCGACTTCTTTGATGAAAATTCGTTTTTATAATATAGATATTATGGTGCTAAATATGAAAACAACAAAGAAATTTAAAAATTAGTTACGATTGTTTACTTATTGACAATTTTTTAAATACATTTTTAGCACAGATTTTTATTTTAATTTAGTTTGAAAATACTTTTCTAAAATTATGTATGTACGTCTTCGTTTATATCTGGTATAAAATATCCGGTCATAAAATTTAAAAGTTTATTATTTTATATATACTTATTTATTTAAATAAATAACTTAAGGATCGGGAGACGCTTTCATATATCGGGGATATTCCATTACGATTATATTTGTGTGCGGATGACTTCTAGTCCGTATATGTTCGAAATGTTAACTAATAAAAATTTTAAAAATTATTTTCGTGTTCAGCACATCAAAATTTATAAGTTTTACTTGTTTTCATTTCTGATATTTTTTTGCTGTTGACCAGTGTTTATCTTACTATTATGAAATAGCGTTGCATTAAAACGTTACATTTTAGCGTTGTGTCGGGATTACTTGTTAGATATCATATTTTGATTGAGTCATGAAAAGGTTAATTTTTTTTAAATAATATTTCTTAAAAGTAGTAAAATTTCTTAGTTGGTAATTAACCAATTAAATAGATATTTTCGATACAAGGTAGGAAAACTAACATTTTTTTATTCAAGGCGAAGTTTTACGATCGAGGCCTTCGGCGGAGATCGTAAACCGAAGCCGAGAATGGAAAAAGATAGTTTTCCACGAGTATCGAACAATATTTTTTCTAATCATGTTTTAAAAAGTCTTCCTTTGTGAAAAGTACTACTTTTCCGCACACTTTTGAATATAACAAAGTAAAAATAACCAACCATTCAACAAGGTGGAACTCGGATGACCGTAGTTCTTAGGCTTCTATACTTCTATCTTCCTGGTTAAACTTGAAAAATATAGATTAGAATATAAGGTAGATACAGAAATATTCTAAATAAAGCCTGCATTAAAATAGCGAATTCGAAAATCCGATAAAGTACCAACTTAAAAATTTAAGTATATAAGAACATTAAAAGATGAGAAAAGAAAATAACAGTTATCTATGGTAATTATAACGTACCTATGTTTTTCATACTATAACAATAAACACAATACACCAATAGTATAAAAAACAGAAGTACGTGTCCGCCCGTCCGTCCGCATGTTTGAAATTTAAATAAGGCCTCTTGCTATACTTTTTATGGAAGCCTAAAACTATACTGGAATAGTTCTTAAAGTTGAAACATGCGGACAGACAGACACGGGGCCAGATCATAAGGCTTCTTCCTATACGTTGTATAGAAGCTTAAAAGTGTGTGGAAAAGTACTACTTTTCGAGACTTTGAAACATAATTAGAAAAAATTAATTAAAGGATTAATAATCTTAATCTGGATAAAAAGCCTTATCTTTATATATTACAGTTTTTTTTCAAACTTTTAATCCTTTAAACTTTTATTTTAAGTTGGCAAATAAGCAGAATAAAAGCTTTGAATAAAGAGCTTCATCATTTTTCATTATAGGGTAGATTAATATTAGTAATTCAATTATTACGAATTAGCGTTGCCAATGGCGTATTTAGAAAATGCTTTGGGGGGGGGGGGGGACAGACCCAGTGGCGTATTTAGCAATTACGTGTAGGGGGGGGGGCTCAGATCGAAAAGTCAAATAGCAACATTTAACAAGGTGGAACTCGCTTTTGCGACAGTTCTTAGGCTTTTATACATCTTCTTTTTTCATAGATTAAATTATTTGGACTTTATTTTATTAGAATTTTTAATGCGTTAATCTTTTAAATAGGTAGATACCAACGGCAATTTTTTTTTTTTTAATTATGCGGACAGACACGGATCCAGATCATAAGGCTTCTTTCTATACGTTGTATAGAAGCCTAAAACTCATGCGAAGCTAATCATTTGGCATACAGCTCCGCAGGCTATTTTTCAAAGTCATGCACTCAAATAGAAATTAAAGGATTTAAGAATCGCTCAAAACTTTTAAATATTCAATTAATTGTATATTATTTAATATATATTGATTAGTTACAATGGGGTATTATGAGTCTCCCCTGTAAATACGCCACTGGACAGACCAAAAATAATTTTTTTAAATATTCAATTAATTGTATATTATTTAATATATATTGATTAGTTACAATGGGGTTTATAAGTCTCCCCTGTAAATACGCCACTGGACAGACCAAAAATAATTTTCAGGAGAATCTCGTTAATCCATTATTTAAAACATTACTTTTATCAGAGAGGGCTTCAGGGATACAATGCGAGTCATCTTTGGGGGCCAATTGCTTTTTTACCCCACGCCACTGAGCGTTGCATTTTAGCGTTGTATAAAAAGCCTTATCTTTTTATATTATAGAGTAGATTATTTAATTTAACTTGTTGTATTGAAGTTTTAATGTTAATTTATATTTTTATCCAACACCTCTGTCTTATGAAGGCATAATAATGCCGATTTTACATATCTTATGGGGTCTATAAAACACTAGTGGACTTATGAATTCATAATTAAACTGTTTTTATAATTAAACAATTTAGAGTGAATTGAACAGTTTATTGAACATGGGCGTCCATAGGATCTTTTTCAGGGAGGGGAAAAAGCAAAAAAAAAGGAAAATTGCTATTTAGGTAGGTGTACTTTGTAATTATTTAGAAAATTTTGAAAACTTATGTCGCGTCGGCAAAATATTTAATGTTTAAAAAAAATTGAGGAAAACGCCGGGGGGGGGGGGCCTCCCCCCCCCCCCCCCCTAATGGACGCTCATGTTATTGAACAAGTAAAACAAAAATTAAAACAAGTAAACATGAATTACTTGTTGAGGTTTAGGTTAACAGTTATAGCAAACGTTATAATTTTATTTGTTTCGTTATTTGTCACTTCAATGTTGTTTCCACATTCAATCAACTTTTTATTCTCGGTAACCACATTAACATTGCCGTCTGTTCCCGAATTTTCATCCAAGATTTTCTTAGCAATGTCCATTTTGCTCGAAATTGACTCTTCAACATAGCCTTGTGCCACGGTAGTCGATTTCCATCGCTTCCAACATTAGACAATAAAGATGCTGATGTACGTCTCAAACTCTCATACTCCGGTTCCGGTAATTTCAAAAATTCAGCTACTACTGATGGTATTTTTGACATTTATTCCCACCGGCTGTACTGTGCATTTCTCATTTCTGTAGCACAAAAACAGCCTATTGTGAGAAATATTCTTAGGTCGTAGAGACATATATTTTCTACATATATCCAGCACTTTAATTGAAAATCCTTCTTCCATAATCGTAAAGCTGCGTGAAACATATGTTTTTGTATCTGGTACAGATACCAACATATAGGATCCTTTATTTTTTAAGTTATCGATTGACATGCTCACTAATTCATTATATCGGCAGCCACCAGATACACCCAAAATTAGTGCAACCTGTAATGTAAAAATTGTAATTTCATTCTCAAATAACAAAAGTTTTTTAATAAAAAAGAAAACTGACTTCAAAAAAAAGTTTACTAAAAAGCAAAAAATAAATATTTTTTTTTTATTCACAATAATTTAATACTTACTATTTGTTGTTCCGTTTAATGTAATTAAGAAATTATTGTTATTATATAATTATTAATTGCTTTATAATTATGAAGTCGGTGCCAAGTAAAAGCAGTAGCAAGTACATATGCCCATACCTATAGTCGATACTTCGCCCGATCTCGGACTTGAATCAGACTTAAGTACGAAATCGTCCAATCAGAAACTTAAGCACGACTTTAAGTACGAAACTTAAAGTCGTGCTTAAGTTTTGCTCTAATCAAGCATTGACTATCGGTATGGGCATTAGTTACTTTTACCTCTAATCCGACGATTTGTCTTATAGTTACTGGCGAATTATGTTTTACTTGGCACCGACTTCATAATTATAAAGCAATTAATAATTATATAATAACAATAATTTCTTAATTACATTAAACGGAACAACAAATAGTAAGTATTAAAATATTGTGAATAAAAATATTTAGTTTTTGCTTTTTAGTTAACTTTTTTTTGAAGTTGGTTTTCTTTTTTAATAAAAAATTTTTTATTTCACACTTTTAAGTCATGGGTAGATCTAATAAGGATGCTTCTCTAATAAGGGAACAATGGCTAGTTGAAACGAAAGATAAAGACAGAAGCACTAGGTACCCATGTACCATATTCTGGGATTGTCATAAGCCTAAAGTAGTCTCCCCATTCACAGCCAATACGCACCGAATTACAAAAAAATTTTTTTGTTTGTTTTAAAGTGTTACTTTTAAAATTACAACTCTAGCAAATATTGCTTTTAGGAGTTCCGTTGTGTGCCTTTGCAACTGGTCCGGTCTAGTCCAGCTTGTCATTTACCATAGTTGGGTATTTCTCTTGCTATTCCGGGATTGTTATAAACTTAGCAATACCTCAATCACTATACATTCTTTATTAACCCTTCATTTCATGATTTTTTTTTTTTTGAAAAAAAATATCATTTCGATGTCATTTTGTATTGTAGATTATGGGAAAAATAATGAAAAAAATCCAAGCTCAATAGTTTTCAATTAAACAAGCAAAATAAATCTATTTTTAATATGCAACACCATGAGAATCACTAATTGTAATTAATTATAATTTAATTTTGTAATTGAAATCCAATTAAAAATTGAATGAATAAAATCTAGAACATCAAAAATTAATAATTAAATTGAATAAACCCAGTAAAAAATAATATTTCTATAAACCACGTTTTGAACGATTATTCACTGGTCACAACTAAACTCAAACTATTTTAATTATCTGCAATTTTCTGCTTAGCATTGCTGTTTAACAATAAAATATAGCATTCAATATGTTATCTAGTGTGCTCCAAATTAGTTATACCATGAAAAACTGCTTTATAATATCAATTTTTGGAATTTAAATGTCTGTTGCAAATTTGCTACAATATGAAACGAAGGGTTAATTGCTGCTGTACTGTAATGATACTCCTTCAGCTGTATCTTCGAAATTCAAGATCGCATACCAACGAAATTGGAACGGGACCATCTTGGAACTAATCTGAATCCAACGCAATCAGAATCATTAAAATCGGTTCATAATCAAAAAAATTATGCGTGAACATTCAAAAAATTAAAGAGTTCCCTGCTGTATCTTTGATGTTCAAGGTCAAATACTTCAGAAATTTAAATGGGACCACCCTGGAACTACGCTGAATCCATCGCAACAAGAATCATTACAATCGGTTCATAAACAAAAAAGTTATGCGTGAACATACATAAATAAAAAAAAATACATGCAGACGAACACAGAACCTCCTCCTTTTCTAAAGTCGGTTAAAAATCAACATACCTTCATCATCAAATATTTTTTATTGGGTGCTTCTGCTAAAAACTGTTGAATATGCTTTTTCTCAAGAACTTCTGCTTTTTTAGGCTTGTAATTTTTTGATTCGTCCTTCAAAAAAGCGATTAACCTGCCATATTTTGAAATATCTGTATTTTCTTGAAGCTTTAATGTCGATCTTAACATGCTATATGTAGTCCACATTGAAGAGGCTGCAACTCTTTTATTGTGGTTAAAGAAGTAACCCAACAGCACTTACCCCAAAAACATCATTTTCCAGTTTCCAGTAGTTATTGAAACCATTTAATTCCTTGTAATAAGCATCTCTGGATTTCTTTGTTAGCAAATTCAATACGGCTTCTTCAACATCTTTAGAAATTTTTTAATATAATATAAACTGCAAATGATAAGACCATTAGATTTCATTTAATTTTTACTTAAAAGGTCAAAAAATGCTTTCGAAATTGTTAAAATTTGCATGTAATAAATTCAATTTAATTTATATTTTCCAAAATAATTACCACGGAAACCTTCATGGCCAGTCTGATAAACTAAACTTTTAACAATTTCAAAAGCATTTTTTGGCTTTTTAAGTAAAAGTTAGAAGAACTCTAATACTCTTATTATTCGTAGTTTATATTTCTGCATTATATTTGTGTCTTTCATTTTTGCTCTAAAATAATTAGGGAAGCAGGAATTTGCATAAATAAGTTTTTACATGTTAATTTCTTATGTTCGGCTAAGTCATTCAGCACCCTGTATAAACAAAATTGAAGGCAATTCAATTTGCAATTAAAAATGTAAAATTGATTGTTATGTGTCAAAATTAGTCTTGAAAAGGCACCAATTAGGTACATTGCTAACATAGGGCGGTGCCAATAATGCTGTGAGCCAGTGTATATAATACAGTATTTACACAAAACAACAAGATCAACTTAAGCAATCAGTATTTCTTATTTCATAATCCCAACAATATTACTAAAAAATTTTTATTTCAAAAAATATATAAGAATCTTAAAAATAAAGGTAATTCCGTCATTCTGGAACATACAGTATAAATTAATGTAGCAGGTTTGTTGCAAATGTATGCATAAAACATTATGCAAGCAAACATTTCATTTGTAGTAACGGTTAAACTGCAAATTTCGGTTACATAAAAATCAAAGCAAGCATGCCCGTTCAGTAGTTATGGTGGTGCAAAATTATATTTTTGATTCTTACTAAATTTAAAATATTTATTATCGTAAGATTTTATTATAAATTTATTTGATGTGGCTACCAAATTCTGGCATGTTTTTGTTCTTCACCCACAGCTCGATAATTATGAAATCAAACCTGGCAAGACGTTGAAAATTAACATTAGTGTTCCAAATCTTCGGCTTTTCGTGGGCAACATACCCAAGTCTAAAGGCAAAGAGGAGATACTGGACGAGTTCGGTAAATTAACAGGTAAAGTGCATCAGTAGCTAGTGGCGGCTGGCTGCCGGGCTCAGTCCTATCCTTGGTCCGCCCGTCTGTCTGACCGTCCTTTGTCAACAAGTCCTGTCCTACACCCTTGCCCGAGGCATAATTGGCTACCCTTCCACTGTTCTTGCAGCTAAATGAGTACGAAATACGAAAAGGCAAAAAGATTGGTGTAATGATATCTTATAACAATCACCGATTATTTGTCGGCTATATTCCAAAGAACCGGGATCGAGACGATCTCTTCGAAGAGTTTTCCAAGCATGCACGTAAGTTGAGCACCTTTAATCCCGGAATGCGTTAGTCTGCGCCTGAGCAATGGGTAGGGCAGGGCCGCTACGAGCATGGGAAGGGTAGCAAGGTCCAGTGCAAATAAGCGTTGTGTGATGGCTTTTTAGAGATTAGCAGTGGCAGTGGACTTTGGTGCTCGTCCATAAATTAGATCAAATTTTTGTATTCTATTGCTAAATTTTTATTTTTCTTTTTATTTATATTTTGGAATAACAGCCGGTCTCATGGAAGTGATAATCTACAGTTCTCCAGATGATAAAAAGAAAAATCGTGGATTTTGTTTTCTTGAGTATGAATCACATAAAGCAGCTTCGTTAGCCAAAAGACGACTCGGAACTGGTCGTATTAAAGTTTGGGGTTGTGATATCATTGTTGATTGGGCTGACCCCCAAGAGGAGCCCGACGAACAAACCATGTCTAAAGTGAAAGTGTTGTATGTTCGCAATTTAACACAGGATATTTCTGAAGAAAAATTGAAAGAAACATTTGAAGGTTACGGAAAAGTAGAACGTGTAAAAAAAATTAAAGATTACGCTTTTATTCATTTTGAAGATCGTGATAACGCAATTAAGGTACTACTACTTATTATATATTTTTCAATTTTTATTTACAAAACATTTAATAATAAATATTATGTTGGTACTGTCAACGGGAGTGAGATTGGTTTTACAGGTTGACATTGTTCCATTCTGGATAATAATAAATACAATTTATTTCCTACATTCTTAGTGGTGACATTTGGAATCTGTATGTTTTCATGTGATCTGTGATATAAAACAGTGTGTTCACGATAAGAGGTAACAGTGAATAATTCTTATATCTTACTAGATACAAAAAAAGTTTAAGTAGTTTTTTATTCAAATCGAAATTTGCCATCGGAAACTGGGGAAGTAAAATTTTTTTTACTTCAAACTCAACCGGAAGTAAACTTGAATTTTTTTCAAATGGCAAATGTCTTTTTTTTAGCATTTTTGTAATCTGCAGTTTTTTCTCTATACAAACATAAAAAGAAAATTGCTATGAAGAACAAATTAGATTAGTATCATGTCTTGAACAAAATTGTGACAATTTTGAACAATTTATCAGATAGGTTGTGTTTTCTGTATCGCGATGTTGTTTTGTTTTTCATAGCACACTAAATAAACCAAATAATTAATAAATTTATCTTGCATTTTTCTCGAAAATTTTCTTATGTGACCCTATAATAATTTTATATGTATGTATAGAGATAAAACTGCAGATTACGAAAATGTTAAAAAAAATATATGTTGCCATTTGAAAAAAAATAATTTATGTTTATTTCCGGTTGAGTTTCAAGTACAAAACAATTTACCTCCGCAGTTTCTGATGCTAAATTTCGAGTTAAATGAAAAACTATTTGAACTTATTTTTGTATCTAGTAAGATATAAGAATTATTCACTGTTACCTTTTATCTTGAACACACTGTATATCAAAGATCACATGTTATATGATAACATAATATTATGTTGACCACAACTGTATAGCTTTTCGAGTTTGAGAGAAGTTTTATTAGGTGACTGGCACTAGTTTAAATATTGGTAACTATTTAGACATACAAATTGTGTCCCATAAATTTAAAATAAAGACAGACATGAACGATCTCAAATAATCTGGAGAGTACATAATTTGAGTCACTTAGGTAGCTTTAAATTTTCAATACTAAAGTTCTATACCTATAAAATTGGGAAAATGTGACATTGGTCCAGAGCAAGTGAGCTGCCTAGAAAAACACAGTCTTACTAATAAAAATTCGTTATACACGCGTTGAAGAAGTGTTTAGTCATGGTGTGTTTAGTTATACACTGTATAAGGGGTGTATACATTTTCTACTAATAAACGTTGTATACGCACTGCATAAGCTATAACTGTGTTATACAATGGTTATACACTCGAAATGTATGTAAGTGTGACTTTTTCTGTTACTGTCATTTGAATTTATGCTATTAAAATCGTTTAAGTAAATATATTTAACCTAAAAAATGGAGAAAATGGAAAGGAATCATTAAACTAGAGTTCTAGTTGTATAAGATTTGTATAAAATGTGTTTTGACACTCATGAAAACCTTGACTACCTCATCACTATACACGGTTTATTAGTAACGTTTACTTATATACGATGTATACAAGCTTTATTAGTACATCTATGAATAGTTATGACAAGCTTATACAGAGTAGAGCTTATACACGGTTTATTAGTAACGTTTTCTTATAACGTATAAGCCCTGTATAAAATTTATAAAACGTTTATTAGTAAGGCTGACAGTTTTTAATATATGGAACAATGTCACCCCAAGCCCGGATGAGATTGTTCCGAAATTTATTATTTTTATTGCGACAAACTGGAAAACAAGAAAAATAAAAAAACCTATTAGGTCATCTTTAAACTTTTACTTAAACTGGAATTATTTTTTGTTCAACATTTGCTCTATTTTACCTGGCATTTTAACCATTGAAAACTCAAATAACAATAAAACTGGACCAATAATCTCTCTCCTCAGTTGACGGTAAATAATTGAATCGGTGAGATTAAGAACAGTATGTACAAGGTGGTTCATTGGGTGGAATTCGCTATCTTTTTTCGTTTTCGAGTTATGGCCAAAAGTTCCGCTTTTTCGACTTTTCGTTAAATGTCGATATCTCGGTTGTTTGTAACGTTATAGAAAAATATTGACACCTTCTTCAGACACTTTTTTAAGGAAAATAAACTGAGCTAAAGAAATTTTAAATATTTTCATTTGTTTCCGAGTTCTAGAGTTTCTGAATATCTAGCTTTGTTTTTTTAAATGGAACCCATAGATGGCTATTGATATATTTAAATCCAGTTTTTTTTATCTTCTTTTCAATTGAAGGGATGAGAGCAAGAAGTCCCTAAGTGACATTTCAATTTATTGTTTAAAGATAATTCAATTTGACCTCCCCTACTAGTAGTAGTTTCTTCCCCCATAAGCTGGGCATTCTCACATCACGCAGGTTTCTACGCTTTGTGAAAGCTACCACAGCAGTCTTATCCGGGTTTACCGACAATCCTTTTATGTACCATTTCTCGACGGTATTTAGGGCTTTTTGCATTAATGAAGATACAACTCCTCCAAACTTCCCGCCGATAAGGATTGTGATATCGTCCGCAAATCCTTGTGCATGTAGGCCCATCTGTTCCAGCTCCCACAGAAGGCCGTCAACGACCAGAAACCACAAGAGGGAAGAGAGAACTCCCCCCTGCGTGCACCCTCGCGCAGCCGAAACCTCCGCGGTCGATGCGCCCAGAGAGGCATTGATTTTCCTACTTCTCAGAGTAGAGGCAATCCATGCAACAATGAATGGATTTACCCCACGTCTTCGAAGTGCGTTCTCAATAGAGAATAGTGCAGCTCAATAGAGCTGAAGGACGTGTTATCAAAGGCGCCTCTATATCAAGGAATGCGCCCAGGGCAATTTCTTGTCCCCCGAGTGCCCTCTCTATCCTTAAGCGTCGTTCTCAGCCAATTAACCACAACATAGCATAGTATAACTTAACATAGCACTACAAAACAAAATGGTATCGATTTATTTGACATAATAATTAAATTAACTAATTATATAATAATAGATTCGCGTACAATACAAATAATTATTACTTTCTGACATTTACTTTTAATTTCAGCGCTTCTTATTAATTCGTTGGTATAATAGATAAATTCATATTAGACCTAAAATCGTTAAGCTATGTTATGTTGTGCCAAATTGGTCATTTGTCAATTTGATTACACACATAAGTTCAATGTATTTTAACTTCTGTGCTAAGCTTATGCTATGTTGTGTCACGTTAATTGGCCGAGAACGCTACTTTAGAGTCAATTCGTGAATACTTAATTCACAGGATTTTCCTAACTGATATGCATACTGGTGTCCATGCAGTGGCGATCTTACCAAGACATCGTCCATGATGTGCCTATCAATCAACTTCTCAAGGGTTTTGAGAAGAAAAGATGTTAAACTGATTGGGCGGAAGGATTTTGCCTGGGCATATTATGTAACACATCCTGGCTTGGGTATGAATACCACTTTAACCCTACGCCACCCATACGGCACATATTTTAGGCCAATACTTGCCCTAAAAATATTGCACAAGGGAGTGGATAACTCCGCTATCCCTTGTTGAAGAAGAGCGGGAAAGATCCCGTCAGGACCCGAAGACTTGTATAGTTTGAAGAATTTCAACGCCCATCCAAGCCTTGTCCTGTTTACGAGTTTCTTTGCAGCCTTCCATCCCCTCCTTCCGCCCAACCGAGGTTGGGTATCCGGGTTCGTCTGGACGGCTTCAGAGTTTTGCGTTGGTTTACATCCTGGGAAGTGTGTATGGAGTAAGAGCTCCAGAGTTTCCTTCTCGTTGGATGTGAACCCTCCTTGTTGTTTTTGTAGGGAACCAACCTTACCATGGTTGTCCCTCATCAGCGCTCTTGGAGTCTTGCACTTTCTGGAATTCTTTCGACCTCTTCACAGTACTTCCTCAACGAGTTTTCTTTTGCTTTTCTAATGGCATACATGTATTTCTGACGGGATTCTTTGTATGATTCTCAGTCGCCAGTCTTTTTGGATTGGTTAAAGAGTCAACGAGTTTCTGTCCTGGGGGAGGTGAGCTCGCGATTTCACCAAGTGGTTTCGCTCTTTGCTATCCTCGTTTTTCGTTCCTCGGACAGTTTGCCTCGTAGGCTTTTAATATAGCTGATGTGACTATGTCATTCATCAGTTCTAATTCTGCTGGAGTTTTCGGCCTCCGTGGACAGTTTTCCAGTTCCTGCTTTAGGTGCTCTCTGAAGAGCCCCCAGTTGCAGTTCCTTTGGATTCCTGTATCCCTTTGCCTCTTCCTTCAGCAGTGTATCTATATCAAATCTTATGTATTTGTGGTCCGAGAGTGACTCCTCACTGGACACGTGCCACCCGCTCGCCACACTACACACAAACGGTGTTCCGATTGTTATATCGATAACTTCCTCCCTTGTCTTTATGACGAAGGTAGGATTTTCCCTGGAAATGTATTCTAATAAGAAATCTTCTCTGCTGTTGGTGTCCGAGCTCCCCCAAACAATGTGTTGCGAGTTAATTTACTGCTTTCGCAGTATCTTACTAGGTCTTTAACTTCCTTGGTAGGTGGAGGTCCAAGTTGGTCGTATGGATGGTATGCTGATGAAACCACCAGGTTCATCGCACCCCTTTCCATCATTATATTTGTACTTACCGCTATTAGGTCTCTACTACTAAGTCCCCAAAGCCCAGGTTTACCGGGATTATTACGTCCCAGTCCCCTGCAATGTTTAATTCTCTGATATGTCCTCTGTTTAACCAGGGTTCTGACTTATATTATTGTTTATTATGTACCCTTGCAGGGCAGCCGAAGCTTCCCTACAATGGTGCACGTTTATTTGTACAAACCTGAAGGCGATTGTGAAATTACTCCTTTTATTTTGCCTTCTCTGTGCTGCTGGGAACAGCCGGAGATTCTGTTACGATGGGTTGAGCAGTCTCAGGGTGCGTCAGCTCCCCCTTCTCTGTCTCCACTTCCATCGCCTCATCTTCTCCTTCTTTCTTCTTTCCCAGGGCTTTGAAATTTACTCTGGAAAATAGCCATAGCCATCTATGGTTTGCATTTAAAAAACACAACTTTATATTATTACTCGGAAACAAATGAAAATATTTATAATTTCTTTTCCTAGTTTATTCTCCTTAATAAAATGTCTGAAGAAAGTGTAAATATTTTTTCTACAACGTTACAAACAACCGAGATATCGATATTTAGTAAAAAGTCGAAAAATCGAACTTTTGGCCATAATTCGAAAACGAAAAAAGATAGCGAATTCCGGTTTTGACATTCAGCTTTTCTTAAAAAAATAGATCGAGGATGCTCTATCCATTTTTTGATATCTCCTATAGTTACTGATTTCCCCATAAGAGGCATCGAAATTGAGCTACCCTGTGTAAGTCCAAAATATGAAATTTTCATCTGTCTTAACAGTTTTGTTTTAAATTCGAAGCTACATCAAATTATTAAAAAAACAATATTAAAATCATCGTCTTAATGCACTTGCCAGCGTGTATAGTATATTATCGCAAGAGTAAAAACAGTACAAGTCCAAGATTTGTACTGTTCTTATTATTGGAACAATCCAGTGACTTTTGGACTTGTACTGTTCTTAATTTCACCGATTCAATTAGAATTCAAGCTTCTTCTACTACCAATTCAATTAATGACTAACGAAAACAATTTGGTCACTTGTAAAAACAAATATATTATGTTTCATTTTACTCATTCTGGGGATTTAACAATAGATTTTTTAAATTTTTTTTTAATAAAATAGAAAACCGACTTCAAAAAAAGTTAACTGAAAAGCAAAATATAAATATTTTTTATTCACAATAATTTAATACTTACTACCATATTTGTTGTTCCGTTTAATGTAATTAAGAAATTATTGTTTATTATATTATAATTATTAATTGCTTTATAATAATTATGAAGTCGGTGCCAAGTAAAAGCAGTAGTAAGTACAGGGTTATCCATTTCGTGGTTTCAAAACCGCCGGTCTGGCAACGCTGTCAGTTGTTAAATATCTGTCCCCTGAAGTGTCATTTATTTAGTGGAAGGCACAGTTCCTGCCAATTCCTTGCACAGTAGGTCGATTATGACGACTATAATCAGCCCGTAATGTTCGAAAAGTGGCCACGTTTGAACGACCAACTTTGTAGTAAGTTTTAACTATTTTGACGCGTTTTTCGGTAACAACCAAAGTTGTTCTGTTTAAATAGATCTTTCACAAACTAAAGAACGCAGCAACTTGACCTTTGGACAGTATTGCTGAAAAAGATTATATTTACGAAAAATATTAATTTTAAAATTATTATAATAGCGTTATTTCTTGCCTAGGCCAGGTACTTATCATACAACCTTCGTACATAAAAAAAATATATACAGACTAACACAGAACTTCCTCATTTTTTGAAGTCGGTTAAAAATTGACATTTCTGCTCAAAAAATAATTTCGTACCTATATTCGATATTTGGTTCCATCTTTTGTTAGATGCAAGTATGGAATTTGATCAATCGAAGTAGTCAATTTCAAACTCTGATTCTCTAAATTAAATTTTATATTTATATTATATTCTGTTTATTTTAAATATACTAGTTGACAAGCCTTACATCCAAAGATAGGAAAATAGTATGGCCAATTATTATGGATAACATTGAAAATGGTATCGATTGAAAGAGATGTTGTTTCTGTGTCTGTATATGTGTACTTATTTAATTACAGTCTTACATGGTACAGTTTCAAGAATGGGCGGGGGTGATTTTAGTAGATTTTTTTGCGCTGAAAACGAATCTGACTTTGAAATTGCTCCAGCACGTCAGCTTTTTTTTTAATTTTAGCTTAAATGGTCTAAAATATTAAAAGCTAAAATATTAACCATTTTTATGATTTTTTTAAAGGAATCTCATTTTTTCGTTTCAATTTTTCACAATTTCATCGCATAGTACTACTACTACTTAGCTTTAAAATACATTTTTCCAAATCACACTACGATTTTTTAAAGTCAAGATATATAATTTTTAAGTCAAGAGATTTAGTCATGCAAAGTCACCCATTTTACCGCATCGAGTACTTAGGTACCTACTTGACCATGTGACCACACAATTATTATACGAGGGTTGCCTTTTAAGTGTTGGGATTGAGCAACTCTAGTGTTGCCATCTGGCAACTGACGTCTCTATCGTAAAGTTTGACATTTTTAACGGTATACTTATTCAGAACGTTTTGACGTACCAGCACTGTTTGTGCTGTTTATAGCAACTGGAAGATATCATCTCGACCAAAAAATTGAATTAATTCGTGAACATTTTCGTGCTATTATTTTTTACAACTTTTGAGATGGATTAACTCAATAGCAGTGCATCGATGATCTTAATTTGGCTTTTGGCGATGAAGCACTATCAAGGATGAGTATTTATCGATGATTACCGAATTCAATCGTGACATCCAGTTCGTTCAACAACGAATTTCGTGAAGGTCGTCCAAAATTGGTAGTTGTTCTGTAAGACATTGATGCTGTACATGAATTGATACTGTAAAGGGTGACCGTCAACTGGGCCAATGGTAAACTGGGTCAAATTTAGAAAATGGTAAACTGGGCCAAAGCCACTTTTAACTAAAATTATGAAAGTGATAAACTGGACCAAAGGAAAATTTAAGATAAAAGAAGGGATGCAGGTAGGGTATGCCGGTCTGAATTCTTTTTTGATATTACAGTAGAAGCTCGATAATGTGAACTTTCGAATTTATAAACATCGCGGTCCTGTGAACACCAAATTTTTTTATAGCTACTCGGTAACGTGAACATTATTGGTTATTACACTCGGTAACATGAACATTATTGGTTATTACACTCAGTAACATGAACAGTAAAAGTTAAAAAACAAAATAAGATAACTTCGTTTTTACGTGAACTTGAATATTCTTAATTACCAACATTATGCATTATACGTTTTATAAGGAAAATGTATGATAACACTAGATTTTCTACACCCCGTTAGTGTGAACACTTGCGTTAGTTTGAACTACCTTTAGATATTTGTGTTCACAGAATCGAGCTTCTTCTACTGTATTTCAAAAAAAGTATCAGAAACTAACTGTAACCTACCGACCGATCTACATCCTCACGCCCGATCTACATTTTCGCGCAGATTTATTTGTTTTTAGCTTAATTAGTTTAATTTCCTATATAAGTAGTGGAAGATTTATGTTTATAGGGTTCTAGGACATTTTGCTACCACTTCTATTTTTTTACTAAACTTACATAATTCATTCATGTTACGGCGCTCCGGGCCGTTTTGGCTGGCGCTTAACTCACTAAAAACATGCCTGAAGTCAATCCACCTCGACTTATAGGGCCCACCGTATTCCATAAAATAAAATTGATTTTTTAAAAATCCACTTACCTAAAATATTCTGTCTTTGGCCCAGTTTACCATTTTCAAAATTTTAGTGAAATTTGGTTTTGGCCAAGTTTACCACTTTCAGGTAGTTTTTTGGCCCAGTTTACATTACCCCACTGCAAAATCGTCATGTGACATCATGAGATTGAGGCATCCTTGGGCATTCCAGGAACCAACAGATATTCAATATTGTATGAATATTTGGTCGTCAAAAAGATTTGTTTGCGTTTGAACCCACATAATTTGACAATTGCTGGTGCTTCAAATTGGGATAGATTGTGGCAAAATATTTTATTTTTAGTGATACTCCGTGCGAAGCCGGGTATCCAGCTAGTTAGTAATCATAATCAACTTGTACTTTCCAACTAATAGTATTAGTACTACAGTACAGTCTTGGTAGTCAAAACTAATAGAAACCTGGCCTCATTTGGATTACAAAGAAGTTTGGATTACTGGATAAAGTTAAAAATCGCAACCACTTCCTTTTTAATTACCTCTTTTTTAAATTAATCATACAAAAAATTTTTATGAGATGGGACATCATTTTCACATGGCAATCTTAACCCAGATAGTTTTAAGATTAAAAAAAACTTAGTGGACACAGAAAAAAACGTTAAAAGTAAAAAAAATATTTATTTACTACGCAATACAAGCCAACCTAAATATAGGACATTATGCACAATTACTACTACCTTGTATGATATTGTACGGAATATTTAAAATTTTTATATTGATGATTTTTGCTTTAAATGTTTACAAAATAATTGGAAAGTCAGTAACCAAAAATTAAAATTTTATACGAGAAAACAAAAAACATAAATTATTATTAGTAAAATGTATATCATTTTCTTCCATTTTCACAAATAGTCAATTTCAAACCCACACAAAATTACGATTTAAAAAAATAAACTTAGCACAAATTTACCAAACTAATGGCACACTACAATGATCCAGTTCAATACATTTTTACTAATATTAGGGTGGGGGAGGAGCCGTATTTGTAGTTACTATAGCCGTCCTATATATAGGACATTAGGCATATCTGGGTTAAGCACGAAATTACCGTTCAACTTGGTTTGACAACCAAGTGGACCGTGTGTAGCTTTGATTTTCTTAAACCTGGGCATCAATTTGTCCTTTCAACCTTCAACTGGACGTAGTTATGCAAAAAGGAACCATGCGACAAAGACATAAAATTTAGTTTATTTGCTGTAAGTGACCGAAATAATGTGAAAACTAATTTTCACAAAATTTTTCAGGTAATACAAATTACATATCATTATGTGTTATTTTAACAAAATTTAAAAATGCATAATTATCAACTGATTTAATTATATTATTTTAACTTTAAGCTTCAATATCTCAAAACTAACTATTGGTGGATGGTTTCTTTTTGCATAACTACGTCCAACTAGTCTACACACGGTCAACTTGCTTGTCAACATGGCAAATTGACAACTTAGGTTGTCAACCAAGTTGAACGTTTATTTCGTGCTCTAAACAAACGTTAAAACTATCGACAGTTTGTTATTATTAGTTAGTAGTGTCAGCAGTTTGTAGTGCTTATGTATTGCATTATATACATATCTTTCACCTTATTCTTTTTTCTGTAATCCGAACATTTTTCTATAATCCGAAAATTTTATTAGTTGTGTTCGGATTATGACTATTTGTGCGGACTACTGAATTTTTCTTCTTTTGTTCGGATTACTGGATGGTCGGATTAGCGTGTGTTCGGATTACCGAGACTGTAGTGTATTATGAAACTCGGGTCGCGTTAACATCCGCAACTCTTTCTGATATAATATGCTTACTCAATATGTAAAGAATATGTCGACGGCATAGAGCACAATTGTGGTATGTGCAATAAAACTAATTTTACAGTAGAGAGATTTTAAAGTTTAGATGTCTATGCCATTTAAGCTTACATACTTATAACTTTTATATTGTTATAAACTTGTATACTATTTCATTACCTAACGCAATAATTATAGTTAGAACAATAAAGTAAATGTTAATTACTAAATTTTGAATTAATTACAGTGACTCACAGAAGTTTTCGGACGCTCCTATGATACTAATGTAAATCGAACATTTTGAAACCTCTTTTTTTTTCATATAAAAATCAATTTTACAGCAAAACTTTTTAGACATTTTTTGTTACAAATTTCATTGCCTTCAATTTTGTTTATCTTAATTTTTTTATTTTGTCGCGCCGTTTTTGATTAACAGTAACTTAAACAACTCTGTAAAACACAAAAAATATTGTCATCTATATCTCGGAAACGGTGCGATAAAATAGAAAAATGTATAGGTACTAAAATATAGAGAATAAAATTTACAAGAAAAGATGCTTATTAATATTTTAATTTTTTTGCACCGTTTTCGAGATATTGATGACAATATTTTTTTGCATTTTACATACTTGTTTAAGTCGCTGTCAGTCAAAAACGGCTCGACCAAATAAAAAATTCATATAAACAAAATTGAAGATGATGAAATTTGCAACAATAAATGTCTAAAAAGTTTTGCTGTTAAATCTATTTTTATACGAGAAAAAGCGGCTTCAAAATGTCCAATGTACATTGGTAACATAGGGGTTCTATTAATAACCCTTAAACGGTAGGTGGTATACTTACCACATTTGTGCACATCAAAGTTTAATTTAAAACGGTAAACTCTGTGTACTTAACTCATTTTTGAAAATAAATGTACTTACCACTTTTGTGCTCTATACCGTTGATGTTTCGGTTGCTCTATCATAAATAGCTATTGGTTTGTTTTTCTTTTTATGTGCTGTTAGACAGCAGTAAAGAAAAATAAGTTTTTCACAATTTCGGGAGTAAGCAGGAGTAAAAAACTATTTTTTTTACGCACAATATTGCGCGCATCTGAAATTTTGCATAAGGCTTCCTTCAAAATCTCAAATTTAATTATTAACCAATGTAATTTATCATTTACAGCAAAATTGTGAAAAATAGTACAGTAAATGCCCTCTTATCCGAAATGAACGGGACCAATTTCTATTCGGATAGCGAATGTTTTGGATAAACGGTTGGTTGAAATAAATACCACAACATATGAAACAGAAGTCTGCCTACGCGTTGACCTCCGAGTCACGGCAAGATAATCTTTTGGTTGAATTTTCGGATACGAGGGATTCGGATTCGAGGGCTTTTACTGTATATACTTACCTTTGCACGTGGGATGAAAAGTAGCACCTTGGTTCCATGATGTATAATACTATATTTTAAAGGGTATCCATGGATAAGATAGTCAAAATGCCCATATCTTTAAATATTTTAATTTACTTGATAAAAGGGTGCCTTGGGGTGTAAAAATAAGGTTTTCATAATAATTTGCTCCAGATGCTTGGTCCACCCCTTCTGAGGGTCAAAAAATAGGATTCTTCAGTCATTATATTTTTTCAAACGAACTAGCAAATAAAAAATTTTGAAAATATTTATAGATGTAGTAATTAGAGTCATCTTTCAACACAATTTTTTTGATCCCCTGAACACTATATGCCTCCTAAAAATATTCCGAAAAGTTAAAAATCAATCTTTTTCTTATTTTTTGAAGACCGACAAAAAAAATTTTTTCGCCATTTTTTAGGTTGTACTTAAATCGAACTTCCTGAATTTTTTCAGATTTTTTGCTAAGGTGCGCCAACCCTAAAAATCATATTTTCTGCATTTTTTAACATTCTTGGCTATTTTGGACTTCTTAACGCAACTAAAACTTTTTGTAAAATGTGTATCATGGGTATTTTTTACAGAAAATTAATCTTACTGACATATTATTCAATATTTTTCAACCAAAGACTCGAAATAAAATCGAAAAACTCATTATAGAAGTTAAACAATTAAAAATGTATCACTTTTTTGTTATTTTTGTCTCTTTTTGTTCCTTTATAGAGGTTAGATAATACTCTTGACGGAAATCAAGATCTTTCTTGAACTGGTCAAGTGGTCATTACCTTTTTTGCCTCTTTCTCTTACTCTACCTAATTGAAATATAGTTGTTCTTACATACGAAACTTTGCAAGTCATGAAAACGAACAAGAACTACATTTTTGGGAATTTTTTATGAGATTATTAATAAAGATATTGATATAAGGTTTGAAAGGCTTAATGAATATACTCTTGAAATACTCAAAAAAAAATTTTTAATATGTTTTATGCATTCTTTATATACAGAAACATTATTTGAATGAAAAGTAGCGCTGGTGTTAAAATCTTGAAAATGGGCCATCTAAAACAAAACAAATCAGAAGTTTTAGGTTCCATATAACACTAGCAACCGCCTGAACTAAAATTATCTTAAAATTTTAATTTTAACTACATTTTTTTATCGCCATTTTATTATTTTTGCATGTATATTAAAAATGTTAGTTCAGTCGGTTGCTAGTGATATATTGAACCTAACGCTTTTGATTTTTTTGTTTTAGATTACCCAATTTCAAGATTTTAACACCAGCGCAGCCCCACCTACTAATCGAGGCATGACATTTAAATAATGTTTCTGTAAATAAAAAATGCATAAAATATTTCAAAAATTTTTTTTTAAGTATTTCAGGAGTGTATTTTTAAAGCCTGACAAACCTCATATCAATATCTTTATTAATAATCTCAATCAAAATTCACAAAGATTGCTTTTTTTTAAGCTTCCAAAGTAGAATACTGCTTTGGGGTTGTCCTTTAATCACGTGAGGTTCTAACAGGGGGGGAGGGGTTTAGAATAACATCACGATTGATCACGATGGGGGGGAGGGGATATTGTGACATTCACGTGTATATTTTCTTACGACCACGTGAAATCCCGAGCGAGCAAATTTATGCCTAAAAGCAACATAACAACAATATTTAGCTCTCAGCAGGCTTCTGCCACTGGACTTTGTGACACCACTTGTCGCCCCGCTGCCCGCGCCATTCTGTCTTGCCGTCTGTACTTGAAAAAAAATTTCAAAAAAAAATACACGTGATGTTGGGTAGGGGGGGTAGGGGTAGCCGAAAACCTCACGACGTATCACCAAAGGGGAGGGAGGGTAAAAAAATTGCATAAAAAACCTCACGTGATTAAAGGACGACCCCTTTAATACAATTCATGCTTCTTAAGAGCTTATAATAATAATAATAATAAGCTTTATTTACGGAGAAATAACTCTGTTAGTTAATAAATAACTAAAAAATGATAAAGGAACAAAAAGGGGGAAAAATAACAAAAAAGTGATACAATTTTAATTGTTTAACTCTTATAAGTTTTTCGATTTTATTTTGCCTCTTTGGTTGAAAAATATTGAATAATATATTAGTAAGATTAATTTTCTGTGAAAAATACCCATGATACACATTTTACAAAATGTTTTTGTTGCGTTAAGAAGTCCAAAATAGCCAAAAATGTTAAAAAAATGCAGAAAATATGATTTTTAAAAAATTTGAAAAAATTCAGGAAGTTAGATAAGTACATCCTAAAAAATGGCGAAGAAAAAGTTTTTGCCGGTCTTCAAAAAATAAGAAAAAGATCAATTTTTAACTTTCCAGAATATTTTTAGGAGGCATATAGAGTATAATATATTATATAATTGTGAACGACGTGATTATCGTAAAATAACGACTCCGTTTTCACAGTGTAATTAACGAATATTAGAGAATTTTTAATAAAGTTGAAGAGGTGTAAGAGCGTTTTGAAGACACTAAGAAGAACAGTTAAGATCAAATCTGGAAATATCCTAATAATTAGGTAATATAATAAATTCAATTATAATTACTAGTATTATCGTAATCTACGCTGCAAGGCCAGATAAACGTTGTAAATAGAAAATATAGGCAACACAAAAGACAAATAAGCAAAGTGAGTTGTGAACTCCGAAGGGTTGACCTGGTTCATGACAAACTATTGCGGGTCTAATGAGTGATACGAATCAGAATCAGAGGGAAACTTCATCCAACATAGATAGTGAGGAATCTGCATCTGAGGGTAATACAAAGAAACGTACGGCAAATTTTGGTCTTTTTTGACGAAGCAAGAGAACTTTTAGAACTCCACCCAAGGTAAGAAACGAAGAAGACCAAATGGATGAAATCAAAAACATGATGTGTGAGATGATGAAGGAAATCAAGGAAGTAAGTAAAAGCCAATTGAATTACGAAAATGAAATAAAAACATTGCGAGACGAGAATGGTGTTCTAAGAGAAAAGATCGCAGCAATCGAGGCAAAATTAGACCGCATGGAAGGTAAGGAAAGGAAAAATAATGTGGTAATAAAAGGAGTTAATTTTAGAGAAAACGAGCTTGAGAATGACGTACAAGAGTTTTTAAAAACAGAGTTGAGGGTCACTGCGACGATCAAAAGAGCTAACTTAATAAGACCAAAAAATATATCCCCCTTTGCAGTAGTTGTAATGGAATCATGGGTCGATGAGATGGAAGTCATGAAGGCTAAACGTATATTGCAGGGTACCAATCGTTATATTGACGATGATTTGACAAAGGAGGAAAGGAAAATACAGGCGGACCTGAGAAATATGGCTAAGGAAGAAAGAAACAGTGGGAAAAAGGCAAGTGTTGGCTATAAGAAAATATTTATTAACGGGGAACGCTGGGATTGGAACACGTTTACTGGGAAGTTGGAGAAATGCATGGGTAAGCCCGCAAGATCAAAAAACTAGTAAATCGAAAGGACCAGAAGCAATATCGTCAACACAATGCAAAACTAGCGAAACTGAAATAAGGCCGGCTCTGGATTTAAATTATATATTTCATTGTAAAATATTAATGGAACCACAGAAATCAAAATTACTCTCAAACATGATGCATAATGAGTTTCTTAACAGGTACAAGTAACTATAAAAGTAAAAAAAAAATTATTTTAGGTGGAAAATCGACATTGTATTGAAGGGGTTTGGATAGGGAAAATTTGCAGATTCGCTAGTTTTGCATTGTGTTGACGATATATGACAAAAGCGGCGAGACACGGAATAAGCGAGTTGGATTATGAGATGGAACGGCAAAGGGGTGGCAAGGGGGGAGATTATGATATGTTTGTAGCTAGTTGGAATGTTAGGGGCATATTTGGGGAAGAAATGTTGAAACAATTAATAAAAGTCCTAAAAAAGTTCAGAGTTGATATCTTAACACTTCAAGAAACCAAGCACAAAAACAGTGGGATATTTGACTGCGAAGGTTATACGTTTTTTATGAGCAGCGGAGCTAACAGAAGATTGGGAACGGAAATCGTCGTGAGCGACCGAGTACAGGCTGCGGTTATAAAATTCGAACCTGTGTCGGAAAGAATATGTACACTGAGACTAAAAGGTAAATATCAGAAAATAAGTTTAATAAACTTCCACGCTCCAACCGAAGAAAAACAAATAACACAAAAGGGAGAATTCTATGAGGCATTAAATAAGGTATATGAAAAGTTACCAAGGTACGATTTGAAAATGGTTACAGGTGATGGCAATGCTAAGATAGGAAAAGAATATATCGACCAACAATTGGGAAGTATAGTTTACATGAAGTGACAAACGAAAACGGCAGATTTTTAATCGATTTTGCTATGGAACATGATGAGGATCATTAGCACCAAATACCAACACAAAGAGATTCACAAGGGAACTTGGACAACACCGGATAGAAAATCTACAAATCAAATCAACCATATATTGGTAGAAAACAGAAGCGAAACAAGTATAAAAAATGTAAGAACCTATAGGGGACCCGATATAGACTCGGACCATTTTATGGTAAGAGCCAAGTTCAAACAAATAATACCTATAAATAATAAATCATTAGAAAGTATAAAAACGAACAAAGCCCTGCAAATCGCATTTCAGAGAAAGGCAACACAAGATGAATACATAAAAACGATTGAAGATATAGTAGCGAACGAAATAAAACCAACGAATATAGAGGAAAAAGCCGACTTTTTGATAAGAACTATAAAAAAAAGCAGCATCCAAACAAAATACGACAGAAAAGCACAAAAACAAGGATTGGTACGACCTAGAATGTCAAGAAGAAATTGACAAGCGGGAAAAGATTAGAAAACTAATGTTACAAACAAAAACAGTAGAAAACAAAAACAAATACGAAATACAAAAAAAGGCATGTAAAACACTGCTCAGAGCGAAAAAAAGAAAGCATTTGCTGCAAAACCTGGAGAAGATAGAAGAGGAATATAGATCGAAGGAAATTAGGAATTTTTACCAGGGTATCAAAAAAGTTAGAAGGGGCTACCAACCGAAAACATCAATATGTAAGGACAAAGAAGGAAACTTGGTAGGCGGACAAGCTGAAGCGATAGAGCGATGGGCTGAATATTTTGAAGACCTTCTAAACAAACCAGCAAGTAGTAACGAAAACCGCGAAACATATAACGACAGCGCAAACGAATCAAGGGTGGAAAAACCAACAATGAGAGATATACAAAAAATTATATATAAACTAAAAAACAATAAAAGTGCCGGAGATGACGAAATTCTGGCGGAAATGATAAAATATGGAGGAGAGACAGTCGAAGAAATGGTGCACGAATTAATTGGCGAAATATGGGACAAGGAAGAGATGCCAAAATCATGGAGGGAAGCAGTGATATGCCCACTACACAAAAAAGGCGACAAAACAAGCTGTGAAAATTACAGAGGAATAGCACTGCTGAATGTCATATATAAGATCTTAGCTACATGCATCAAAAACAGGTTGAGTCAATATTCAGAAAGACTACTAGGCGAGTATCAAAGTGGTTTCAGGGGAGGTAGGTCAGCGACAGACCAAATTTATGTCCTTAAGGAGATTCAGGCGATAAGTCACGAACATAGTCTGCCAACATATCTACTGTTCATCGACTTCAAACAAGCGTACGACAGTATTGAAAGAGAACAACTTTATCGAGCACTTTAGGAATTAGAAATCCCAAACAAATTGATAAGACTTGTAAGAATGACGCTAAAGGAAACAACAAACAAGCCATGGGTCTGCAAGCCCCGTAGTGCTAAATTATATATATATAGTGTTCAGGGGATCAAAAAAAATTGTGTTGAAAGATGACTCTGATCACTATACCTATAAATTTTTTCAAAATTTTTTATTTGTTGGTTCGTCAGAATAAAAGTAATGACTGAAGAAACCTATTTTCTGACTCTCAGAAGGGATGGAGAAAGCATCTGGAGCAAATGATCATAAAAACCTTATTTTTACACCTCAAGGCACCCTTTTATCAAGTAAATTTAAAAATTTAGAGATAAGGCCGTTTTGACTATCTTATCCATGGGTACCCTTTAAATAAAACTTTCAAAATAAAAAAATTATTTTAAATAAAGTTCAAGGTAGTTTCTACTTTCTTTTATACAGAATACTAGCCTAATATTTGAATGACCTGGAAACTCCGTTTTGCACAGGATCATTATAATTAATTTCTTATTTTATTATTATAAAATCACAAAATTAGTCATATTTTCTTTATTTTTTTTTCTTCAAAAAATTGAAAATTGACGTAGAGCTGGGAATAGTGGCGTTAACCTTAGGTAAGTCGCGCACTGAAGTGGTGTGGTGGTGGTGTGCTAGTGGTGTGGTGTTGGAGTGGCGAGTTTACATAGGTTTTACCGATTCCACCTGCCACTTTTCACCACGCCACTAGCACACCACCACATCACTTCAGTGCGCGCCTTACCTTAGAACTCTTAGCTGAATAACCAGTTAAAATTCAATTCAATCGTGCTTTCCGTTGGGGAGATTTTGATGGAACGGACATACATACATACATACAAACTTTGAGTTTTATATATTAAGATACATTTTATTTCACTATTTTAAACTTGGCAGTTGATTATCTTTAAAATAATGGAGTTTATAATGTAAAGACTTATCCGCAGTTACCTTCTAATCATTACTGTCATAGATCTAGTTATCGACTATATGATAGTTTTTCTTCTGTGACATTTTAATGGGTCCCAAATATCCAAAAAATATAATCAACTATTTGTTTTCGTAAAAGAAATAAATATGTTTTATTTGTGATCTCTGCAGAATGAGTAAGTTGAAATAAAAGTGTATAGGAAAAAATACGTATTTTTGAGCTTCAAAATTACTTGCAGTTTTACAAACTGTCTGGTTAAATTTGTCAGCGTTTAATAATTTCTAGACATAAAATCAAATGTTAAATGGCATTTCAAATTCATCGAAATGTCATGCAACGTGGTTCAGATGTACTTCCACAGGTGGGGTTAGTTTATTAACAAAGTTTATTATAGTTTATTGATTTTATGTCTAGAAATTATTAAACGTTGACAAAAGTGTCTGTTTTTTTGCAAGAATTTTTAAATATTTTATTAAAACGCCATTAGAATTGCAGCGCGAATGAAACATATATTTTGGTACATTATTTTTTACAAATTTACTCTTTGCGCAGTACCTCCTGTATTGCAAAATGTCAACTAGACATTCAATTTCTTGTTTACCTATCATCAGGGTACCACTGTATAAAATTTCCACGTGAATAAAACAGGTATCGAAAAAAGTGTTACCAGCTCTTGGACTCAAAATTAAATTTCTTTTTATCAAACTTCAAGGTCTGAAAGAAAATTTTTTATATTGTCTGCACTTTTCGCAAATTTTTGGAGCATCAAAATGCACCTTCACAGACATTGTGTGAAGCATTAGAAAGAAAATAACACTTATTTTCTCCAATGAAAAATTATATATATGTATATACAGCATCATCATGAATTTTTAGGCAATGGAAGATTTGGATAACAAGGAAATGGGAGGCTCACACATAGAAGTATCTTTAGCTAAACCTCCATCCGACAAAAAAAAGAAAGAAGAAATTTTACGTGCTCGTGAAAGAAGAATGATGCAGATGATGCAAGTTCGCGGAGGGTAAATTGATTTAGTCTTGGTTTAGTTTCCATTTAAAATTACAATTGTTACAATACGTTTAGGTTGATGGCAAGTCCAGCTATGCCAATGCGAGTACCTCCTGGTCAAACGCCTAGGTCAGGAGGCTCCGGAAGCGGGGGCGGAGGAGGTATGAGAGGATCAATGGGACGTGGAGATTATGGTGAGTGATTGACTGATTGGGAGTAGAAATTTGTGTTCTTTGATTTTGTCTTCTAAACCTTTAATCAGAAAATGTGGTCCTTTGTGATTTGCGTGCTTGTTAGTCAAGTAACTATTCTACTTTGCTACAAATACTTTCAATTTTGGATAAAATTTTAATTCATGTTATTTTAATTAATTTAATATTAATTTGTCAGTTTTTGATATTTGAAAGTGAGCAAGCTTGATGGAATTTCTAGGAAATGTTTATTTTTTTGCATGGGACTGTAAAAATTATTTTAAGCTGCCCATTCACGTTACTGGGCCGCAGTACGATTCTGCAGAATGCGATGAAATTGAATCGTGTGTTGCAGTGCTCCAACCAACTTGGCAGTATAGGATCGCAGAGAAGCCGGTCAGTCTGCTGCAGGACAATATTGTTGGTTGGACTGTGTGTTGCAGTTTGCAATTTTGTTGTTCAATTTCCCTACACGAATAGTACTTAAACTGCTCAATTGCAAATGCATTCGACAAAATCGTACTGTGGCGTAGGAACGTGAGTGGCTAGCTTCGATTTCCTACAGAATTGTCCTGCAATTGCATTTGACAAAATCATACTGCGGCACAGTAACGTGGGTGGGCAGCTTAACAATTCATTTTAATGATTACTTTTATTCATTCAGTATTGATTTATCAAAATAGTTTTAGAAGGAAACAACTACTTCAATTTCATTAAATTTGAATTGTATTTGTTGTTAAAAGTTTATATATAAATAACTGCGATGTCTTCTTTAACTAACCAATTTAATTTTCTCGCAACAAACAATAAAAAAATAGCATACTAAAACTGCTTTTTGTTTTATCCACAAGTTCATTATATAAGTTGCTTTTATCAACAGTTGTGGATTATAGAAATTTTTGTTGTCTATTATTTTTTTATTAAGATAAAATTAATTTTATTATCATTACATTGAATAGTAGGTACTAATAAAATATTGAGAATAGAATATTGCCGAGATCTTCAAGACATGCGCACATACACATAAGTTATTTATTATATGATTTAAATTATTCTGGTGTTATGGTAATTGTGTAAAAATTAGTTACAGGTCTGAGATTAAATTACCTAATTATGTAATAAGGTTTTTAATCATCAATATCGATTCCATTTACTAATTTTGCTTTAAATGTGGAATAAGAAAACTACATTTTTTGTTTTATAATGTGGAGATTATGGTAGAGTGAAAGTTATAAAAAGCATGCATGCAGCTTTTTTGGTGCAAAAGGGGCACTGCCAGGCAAAAGGGCAATTCGTACAGCATTGCACGCGCTCTTGGACTTACTATTTTTTTTAAACTAACATGCATGTTTCTCTCTTTTCTTGTGTCACCTAACTGTTTGTTTTATAAAAATATTATAAATTTGTTATGCTTGCAACCGGAGCTGGTAAGTACCTCAAAAATAATTATGCAATGGTAATTTGTTGGTGCAGGGATAAAAATTTTTTGGGTGTTATGTAGAGACATTTTTATTTGGCCAAGAATATTTACTTGACTCTTTTCCCGGCATGCTAGTAGTATTACTTCCAGGCTTACAAATTGGATCAAGTTGGCTAAATTGGGAATATCTTTTGTGTTTTATAGATTATGATTACGACTATTACGGGTATGGGGATTATCGAGGCGGCTACAGTGACCCGTATTATGATGACTATTACCGTTACGAAGATTACTATTATGATTATTCTCCGGCCCCACCACAAGCTCGAGGCAGAGGCCGCCAATCTCAACCGGTGGGTGGCCTTTTTAAATTTAAATCGTTTTTTGTTTTTATTTTGGTGAAAATGCGGTAGTTTGACTGTGGTACAGTGTTTGTGCAGGTGGCCAATTTATAACTCAACTATACACTGCTATTTAACCATTAACAGCTCGGCCTACTTGCACGTTCTTCAACTAACTTTGAAAATACTAAATAAAACACGTGCCATACTCAAACACCCATCATATCTGAGCCAATAGGCTTGCTCTAAATTTGATCAGCACCGGGAAAAGTCATAGTCGGGCAGTCGAGAGTCAAATCTGGCTCAGGTATGATGAGCTCTTAGTTGCAGGGTTATCCAAAAGTGTCACAGGGATGATGCCGTCACGCCAACACTAACATTTTTTTTTATACTTTCTTTTGATTTGCTTTAACTGCAAAATGTCTAGAAGATCGCAGCTTTACATATTAAGTGTGTACATATTTATTTTTGTGCCTGTATTATCGCTATATTACATATTTTTTTCTTAATAGGTAACAGAGCCAATTGCATTTTTTTTGCTTTGTCTATTTTGCTTTTATGCTTTATAGTGCTTTTATAGAGGCTTTGCTTTTTTGCTTTTTTGCTTGGCCTTAGACGGTGTTGAGCCGTATAGCTGAATCAATTTAATTTTGGATAACCCTTTTTCTAAAGGCTTCCGCATTTCATAGAAATTTGCGCATTCAGTTGAGCATGCATGTATCATACTGTTTTAATTTGTATAAAAGTATGTTGCGTGCTAAACTTTGCGCAATTCACTTTAAGTGATCCAGTGCTAAGTGTTGCCATAGGCAAAGTAAACAGGTACTGATATTATGTTGACACTTAGGAACTGGAAGATGGAAGCACATTGAATTCCACCAGTGTGTTCTATGAAAATGGGATTCAGGTTTGTTCCAGCCCTTTCTACTTGCCCTTTTCCTACATTTACACAATTTTGTACCATTATTTATTTGGAATCAGGTATAAAACTTATTATTTTTTATTTTGTTTTACTATTAAAAAGGAATATCAATGGTAATAATTATAATAATAATAACATATTTACCTTGGTATTTTTTTTAAACATACTGCAGGTAATAATTTTTTTTCACTTTTAATTTTCTTAAACTACTGAATTTAAAGAAAATTCTTGAAGCCAGTTAAAACATTGCTTTGCTTACATTGATAATATCTGTGTTACATTAATTAAAACAATTATAACAATTTATTCATGAATGTTTATAAAACAAAATTTTAAGGGTTGATTTTAAAACAATCAGATAAACCTGGTATAAATTAATACTTACGGCCGGTTTCACAATGTCTGGTTAACCTGCAGTTTAGAGCTAACCATAACTCCTAGATGTTAATATATTAACATCTATGCCATAACTTAACCTATGAAAAAGTGTTTCACAATCGCTGGTTTGAAGGGAACCTTAAGTTAAGTGCTGGTATCTTTAACCCACAGAAGTTTCTTGGATTAACTCGAGGTTAACTGTCAATTTTTTAAGGTTATTAATTTGTGATTCGGAATAAACATAATAATATATTGTATACAAGTAGAATACAACAGTACAAACTTCGAATATTCAGTTGACAATTATTTATCAAACTCAAAAGTTTTAAGGATGTATAGGAGATACAATCGGAGACAAAAGTAGGATTAATTTGAATTTCACGAATATTGGTCTTATGTGTGTAGTAAAATACTTTTTAAATATCATAAACGATAAACAAAGTTATAAAAATGCATGAAGAAAGGTTTTTTCGTTTAAATCGGTTCATTTTCTGAAACTACAAATATTAAATTTGACATAACAAAATTTTTATTAGTGACTATCCCTGCAATCCAACCTACTATCTAAATAAAAAACGTAATAATTTTTATGAGTAAAAATTGATATTTGTTGTTAAAACTAATAAAAACCGAGATATACATGATATTTTTAATACCAATAAGTTTTAAATATGTTTAGGGTTCTTTTAACGTCGAAATCTATTTTATTTTTAGCAAATTGAACGTGACAACTCTATATCGGTTGTTCAATTACTAATTAATTTCTCGAGAACGGGGTAGTAAACCGTGATGAAATTTTGCTAAAACTTTTTTCTATTTACAAGCTATAACTACAGAAAATTTAAAGAAATTCTTATATTTTGATCATATATTTTAAGCTAATATATTATTCAATAAAATGTTTTTCATAAAATGATTTTTACATAATATAATTTTTTTAGGATTTCTTGAGATTTAGCATTAGATTTTTATTTAGACAAGTATTTTACTGTTTAACACCTTGTGATTTTCCCTAAAAGCAGACTTTTAAGCAAAACCCTAGATGTGATTTTCTTGAGTTTTAACAAAAAGTCAACATCAAATTAAAACTGCAAGAACTATTGAACGGTGTAGTGAATCGATTTGAAATTTTTTTTATTACATCGCAAAGTCAATGATGACATGTGTACCAATTTTCATCAATATCTTATATTTTTGAGTTTTATTTTTTGTCTCCTATACATCCTTAAATATGTCAAATAACAGACAAATAAGAACGGGATAGAGCTGGCAACATTTCTAAACCTATGGTCAACTGCAGGTAAGCAGACCAAAGGTTGTGAAACTGTGCCTCATCTCAAAGTTCAAGTTAACCTGCAAGTCAACCTTAGGTTTTGACTATCGATTGTGAAATCGGCCGTTAGTATAATTGTTACATCGGAAACAAGGTTAATCCAGATTTATCGGACTATTGTAAAATTGGCACTAAATGTGCTAAGGTAAAATTCTTTTGATTTGAAATGTAAGACAACACAAACGTATGCAACAAGTTGACAAATTGTTACATATAATAAAATTATTTTGATTATTGGTTAAAAATTTGACATTCGGTGCGATTCTGATTTGACACAACAACCTTGTTGGGGTAACAATTTGGTTATTTTCTAGCAATATGGTTATTTGCGTCGATTTGCTATTCTGATTTGCAAGACTTAATCATGAGGGCGGGGTTTGTGAACCAATTTTGTTATAATTCATGGTTACAATAACAAGTGTCTTAAATTAATTTAATTTAAAAAAAAATGTAGTTGGGTTCGAATTAGTTGAACCCATACTGGTTTGTATGGTTCATTGCTAGTTCAGCTTCTTATAGAACTAGGCTACGAACCTTTTCTTGCTGCAGTGATCTCACACGGTTAGTTAAACCTAGTTCTAAAATTTTCAAAATCGATTTTTTTAAAATTGGCTGAATATGGCGCGCTACTATTTTATTCACGAAATGTCTTTATGTAGTATATGTATAAAGCAAAACTAAATTTCACACGTTTGAGGTAGCCCTTGTAAATCTAACTTACATTATATAGTATGTAACCATAAACCAAAGTATAAGTAAATAATGGCACCTTTAAGGGCTAATCCCACCAGATAAAAAATCGAGTTTTAGACAGAACTTAGGGCCAGTATTTCAGTTGCTAGTTAAACTACGTTCAAGGATTAACTTACGTTTATGGCTACCTGATTGGTCAGATATCAATATAAACGGAGTTTAAACTCGGATTGTAGTTTAAACCACACCTGAAATACCGGCCCTTATTAAATTACCTTGGTAATAATGCATGTAGGCTGGATTTGGACCCTAGGTTCAAAATTTCCCTATAATTTGATAAAATTTGATAAAGCAATGATAAAATCTATTACAACCACAAATGTACAAATGTTTAGTCAATTCTTTTAATTTTCATCAAATAAATTTTATAATGGCATATTTGTGAGTACAAAAATAAATATGTGATTGAATTTCATGTTTTTGCAGTGTACATTGCGATTATACTAATCTTGAATTTGTAAAGCTAATCAAGTTTTAATTGGCATCCTTTTGTTGCTATTGTTTTAGTTGGAAAGTTTCATTAATATTTTATTTTGTACATTGTTTTTAAATTATTTCATCAAGACAAATTAGCTATTAATCATTATGTTATAAAATATAATAAAGTCACCGATATTTTTTAGTATACATGCATGTCCATCTACAATAAAAAATTGTGTTGTGATTTAGTGTCTGATTACAATATTAAAGGGGTTAAAAGCAAATGAGTAGAAATCGCAGACAGTTAATAAGGATATACCAGCGATACCAGAAAATACTTTTCTTGAAAACGGCGCGAGGGATTAGCTTAAATTTTGAGTTTTTAATATAAAACATAGAAAGAAAATTATATTTTATGTTAAGATGGTTCGGTAGAGTTTGGCAGAGTCCAAATGTAGTCCAATATTCAAATTTACAAATTTAAAAAAATTAAAACACATTACATGTAATATGTTCTTATGTAGAATAGTTATATGCAATTACACTGGTAAACAAAAATCAGTTATTTTTTTGTGACATGGATAGAATAAGACGTATGTTATGTAAAATTTCACCAGAAAGCATAAAATAACTTTGGATTTTCTCTATCACACACAGTTGTTTTTGCTATAAAGTGTTTTGCGTTATATAGAAATATATCAATATCGGTATGTTCTTAATGTTGCATTTACCTCAAAATATTATTGCGGATGTTTTACGGCGATATTTGGTTTCTGGGGCATCATGGATTAATGTCCAGCAGTAATCTGCAAGCAATCAAGACTTGGTTTGCCTTGGTATCGCGTTTTCGTGGCTGCAACGTCTTGGTGGAACCTTTCTCTATGTTCGTAACTTACGGCATCTTAATTAACTTGTATTGAAGTTTTTACAATAATAATATACGAATATTATATTAATTTAATATTTAATATTGAAAGCGAATATGTTTAAAAATTGAAACTTCACTGCACCGTGTCCATCAAAAAGTAAACCAAACTAGTCGGACATGTTACAACCTCGGTGCGGTGGTGTTGGTGCTGTGTCGGTGAGGTATCTTTGCGGTAAGATAGGGATTACGGGGTATGTTTTCATTGTGTAAGTCTCGGCGTGTGACGTCTAACATACGGGCGCGGAACGGCCATGTGTGCCCCAGCCTTAAGTCGTTTTGGAGTCCGGCAAGTTGAATACCAACTTGTTTGTTACATAGTGTTTGCCAATTCACGAAGAAGCATAATAAGATAATCAAGGCAATTTTCTAAGCAAAATTGTTATAATTAACAACTGTTTTAGGAAATTTCTCCGAATAGCTTTCTAAGCTGTTGTTGGCAAGCTATGAGATGTATTTTCACGTTTTTCATTTTCAACAATACCCTTTTGTTGTAGTTTTTACATACAGTTGTAGGGAATCATCTGTAATATCGAACGTCAGGAAAATTGTTACTTATTAATTGTAACCCTGTGCTAGAATAAATTAATCTATTCATTTGCACTTGTATTATTCCACTGCAAACGAATCAAAACATTTTGTGGAATAATAATTAATTATTTACCTCAGTGCGGTGAGTTCATGGTACATATTAATGTTTTCGAGTTGCTAAATTACTATTCACTTAACTCGCTTTTTGATCAAGTGTTACTACATTCTTTTGCTTTTAACCTCTTCAATTATATTAAATTCTTAATATAAAACATTAAAATTTCATTGAGTTAGAAAGTAATTAGCCGTAATGTTATAGTATTAATTATTATTCATTAAAGTCAGGGCCGTATATAAGGGAGGGGTTTTGGGGGTTCAACCCCCCCCCCCATGGGTTAAGTAATTCTAAATAATTATTACATTTAAGAAATGTTTCTAATGTGCGCTTGAAAACAAAATAAATAAACAATACCTAATTAATAATTATTCTATAAAACCCCCCCCATGGTTAATGCCTAGCTACGGCCCTGATTAAAGTGCATTTAAAGTTTTTTTTTATTATTTAAATAATAAAGATTGACTAGTTAAAATTAACTTAACCAGATTGCAATAGTATGAATTTATGAAATTAATTTCAGCGTAATTTTTTAGAAGAAGATAGTAATTTTGTTCTTAAAGTGTAATAGCATTTTTAGCTGGTAAGTTAAGTGCTGATTCGGTGCGTCGTACTAAGTGTATATATCGATGTTCCCAAGAAACAACGCCATAACTTAATTGAACCTATTTTTCAGGAGAGCGATTTACTACTTTTTTAGGCTTCTATACAACGTATAGGAAGAAGCCTTATGATCTGGCTTCCTTGTCTGTCCGCATGATTCAAAAATCATTTTATAAAAAAAATTTTCCGTTGGTATCTACCTATTTTGAAGATTAACGCATTATTTTTTACTACTTTACTACATTTGCAAATTACCATGACAAATCATTACAAAGCTCATCCGATCAGTCCAATTTTTGATCACTTTTTCCAATATTTCTGGTCTTATTTCATAAATGGCTTGCTGAATATTGACCTCCAATGCTTCCCGAGTTTTTGGATTGTTATAAACCATTAATTTAACATATCTCGAAAGAAGATAATCTGGACGAGTCAAATCACACGATCTTGAAGGTAAGAAAACTTTTTTGGTAAAAAAAATGGATTCACTTAAATTGGTAGTGAGCTCAATCTGCGAACCCATGACGTAATCTATGATCATTAGGCTTCAATTCTTGAACCAACTGGATCTTATAAGATTGTAAACGAAGATCTTTACGTAAACCTTTCCTTGTAGTGGACGGACAAAGCTTAAGTTGTAGAGCACGATGGCGAATTGAACTGCTTGGGTCCTCTTGAACACTCTCACTCACAGAAGCGATAGATTCTTCGATAAGCATACTTTGTTTTGTTGGTAGTCTTACATAATGCAAAGAAGAAGTGATACAAAACTTATCTAGAATCGCACGAAGGTCAGCTCAGAAGGTTGATTAAATTAACCATAAAAAAGGTTTTGCGAACGCAACTCTTACTTTGAAATAAAATTTCTACAATTTCGTAGCGTTGTTCTACTCATGCTTAAATGGTAAACCTTTCTGAACACAATTGTCAAATATCTGTAACTTTGACAAACTTAATTCAATTGTTTTCCCTATCGAAGGATCTCATGCAGCTAAAACAACATCCTATATATATTATGTAGGAGATACAACTTTTCTCCACTGATTATCTCTGGAATTATTGGTCGTAAGGTAACTTTCTTTCTTTTACCAAAAAAATAGGTTTGTTTTTCTCAGGTTTACAGCAGTAGTCATAATTCAAAATGCTAGTAATTCGAGCTACTGCGTTGTTCCTTGGGGGTATCAATATGTTTGATTACACCGGAATAATTCCTATTGGTCAAACGTGAACTAAGGGCCGGCCGGTTGTATGTCAGTGGTTTAACTCATGGATCAGCCGAACCTGGTTCAAAGCCAACACGACAAAAATCTCTATAAAAATAATAATATTAATTATTATAATAATCATATTATATTATCATAATTATATAATCGTAATATTAATTTATACAGGGTGTCCCCGGATACACTTGACATAACTTAGGTGGCGATAGAGGTTTATTTACCGATTCATTAAAGAACGCACAAAAAAATACAATTTGGATAACAATCGAAAAGGAATTTAATTCCTGTGCAATAACAAAGAGATCTGTTGATGCTTTGAGGACAAAATATAAAAATTAAAAAAAAAGTAAAAAAATATTCTATATTATAATTAAAAATTGAGACTAACGTATTATTACCATGATTAATTACAATAAACTATTAATAATCGATTGATACGTGGTTTAAGTAGTGTACTTAACTCGATATTAACCATATCAATATTTTAGAAAACCCAAAAAAATGCACTAAACACTTTTCAGAACTAAAAAGTTTTTAAGTTATCACATGTAAAACACACTGTAAGTATATATTCGCTAACGTTTTCACCATACTATTTAATAACAAAGGTAAATATTTTAATTTATATATTTCTAAAGCTTCTAAAAATTCTAATTTTTTACTTTTGGGCTCTACATGTAAAATTTGGTACCCCCTGATTCAGCTTCTGTTATAGAAATTACAGACAAATATAAGACACCAATCATAAACAAGGGGGGTATGAAATTTTACATGTAGAGCCCAAAAGTATTAAATTAGAATTTTTAGAGGCTTTAGAAATAAATAAATTAAAATATTCACCTTTGGTAAAAAATAGTCAATCGGATTATAACAATTCTCATTTATTAAACATTTTTAATAAATAATTACTCCCCTCCTTATTCGAACTTTTAGAGCGCTTATTTTTGTACACCCCCCCCCCTGTTTTGTAATCACTTTCAAAGTATCCCTTCCTTTTCAAAGTACCTGCCCCCACCACCCGAAAAATATTTAATAGATTCTCTCTTAGTTTTCTTTCTAGATGCCATAGTATGGTGAAAATGTTTGCGAATATATTCTTAAAGTGTATTTTACATGTGATAACCTGAAAGCATTTTAGTTCTGAAAAGTGTTTAGTGCATTTTTTGGGTTTTCTAAAATATTGATATGGTTAATAAACTATTACTTTGAATAATTGCGTCCATATCCCCATCTCCAATAATGTTCTTCAACCTTTACATGCGATCTAGCACTGGGCATGGTATACTAAAATTTTTTTTTAAATGTAAAAAAATTGCTTTGTTTTCTTGTTACGCCTTATGTGAAATTGTAATTCTTTGTTTATCTTTTTGTACTCACGATTTTACAACTAGGGCATAAACTGGTAAAGCTAGTTCTGCCGAAATTAAGTTTTACCACCTCAGCATTTGCACAATATGAAATATATTATTTCATTCCAGTCTGTGCAATACTTTCGGAATAAGTGATGTATGTATCCCTAGTACATAATAAAAATAATACATACATATTTAATCGAGAACCTCCTCTTTTCTAAGGCTTCATACAAACAAAATCACACCATAAAAAGTGGCTACTTGTAGGGCCGTCGAGAGCCACGTTGCGTCGGGCCTCGTTGCAAGACTTTTCGCGGGCCCCCTGCTGTTAAAAATTTCATAAATAAAAAAGAAAAATATGAAATGATAATAAAATTCTCGCAGATTGTGCATAAATAGTTTTAAAAACTTAAATTAATTACTTAACATAATTAAAGTAAAGAGCGATAGACACATGTACTGCTTCTTTGACTTCCCAGCCATCAGAGCTGTACAAAGCACTCGGTAAAAGTAATTCAATTACCAATTACCAAATACTTTGTTAATGTTAAAAATACTTGAATTACCAAATACCAAATTTTCTTAAAAGTAATTGACATGTCAATTACTAAATTACTCTACTAAGAAAAAGTAATTCAATTACCAAATACTTCATAAAAGTAATTGAAATATTTAAAAAGTAACCAAAAAGTAATTCAATTACTCAATCTAACAAAAAAGTAATTCAATTACCGAAGTAATTCAATTACTCGAAATAATTCAATTACTCAAAGTAATTCAATTATCCAAGGTAATTTAATACCGAAAAAGTAATTTAATTATTTCAAATATTTTATGTTTATTATGTTTATTTCAAAAGTAATTCAATTAAAGTATTTAAATTACTTTTGAATAATTGAATTACTTTTTTCAAGCCTTTTAATTGTATTACTTTCAACTCTGCCAGCCATCACACCATGACATGTGTTTCTGACTCGTTAGTCGTCATCAGTATCGCATACTTGTTGTAATCACTTAATTGTGTGCACTTTACGGCTACTGGTCTAAAAATTCCATGTGGACGATGTATTCACGTCACTACACAAAACAAAGACCGCGCCAACGTGCGTTCTCGAGCTATATCAGCGCCCATAAACTAATAGGTATGTTGTGATAATAAAATTCTCTCAGATTGTGCATAAATCGGTGAGAATTTTATTATCATATTATCATATGGGCGCTGATATAGCTCGAGAACGCACGTTGGCGCGGTCTTTGTTTTGTGTAGTTGCGTGAATACATCATCCACATGGAATTTTTAGACCAGTAGCCGTAAAGTGCTCGCAATTAAGTGATTACAACAAGAAGTATGCGATACTGATGACTAGAGACTAACGAGTCAGAAACACATGTCCTGGTGTGATGGCTGGGAAGTCGAAGAAGCAGTACATGTGTCTATCGCTCTTTACCTTAATTGTGTTAATTAATTTTAGTTTTAAAAATATGAAACTTCGTATTTTTATTAACCTTTAAGTAGTGTGATCAATTTTCTAACGCGTGTAATCTTATGGACTGCTGCGGTATGTCATACCGCTATCACTACTTCAAGGTTAAAAAAAAACTACGCACCGTAAAATTAATTTAAAAAAAAAGGTACTAATCAACTAATTTTAGTATCAAATAAATACTTATAACTTATATTATTAGTATTTCATGAAGTTTTTATTAACGCATTGATACAACATACAGTTTTATTTGAACTTTAAAGATGCTTTTATGGAATTTATTTAGTTATTCGTCTGGGCCCCTCCGGGCCCTGGGGCAAATCCCCGAACCCCCCTTCAGGTTGGGCCTGGCTGCTTGTAGACGGTAATAAATTTATATGCATATTATGTTAGTATTAGCTACTAGTGCAAAATGCACCTTGACCATTAGCAAGGATATTATTGCTGTGACACAATAGCTGCAGAGCAATCGCTTATATGTGGCCCCGTATGTATAAAAGTAGCCACTTTTTTGTGACGTGGTTTTGAGCGTGTATAGTTCGTGCCAAATAGAAACAGAACCGCCAATCATTATAGTTGGTAACATTATTTTTAAAAGACTTATCGTGGGGTTACTGCCAAACGTTGGTAACTCGCACAACTACTTTATTGAATTATCGCAATTATCAAGTTTGATATCAGTAGGTATCAAATATCAGTATTAAGAACAATTTAATAATTCTATATAATATTGTATAAATATATTTTCTAAGTATTAGAAAAATTTTTGGTGTAAAAAGGAGCATTCCGATTGGCCGATTTTTTTTACCAACCGAGAAATATATTAAACTAAGATTAAGACTAAAAATATTTGAAAAATAAAATAATGAATAATTCCGGTATAAGAAAAAACAATTAAAATTTAGTAATCATAGTAATCAAAACTGAAATACATAAAATCCCAGCACGCTGCTCCTGCTCCAGCGTGTTATTTTTTTGTGAAAAAAGAAACACTCTGATTGATCGACTTTATTTACCAACCGAAAGATATATTAACCTAAAGTTGGGATTAAAAATATTTCAGAAAGAAAATAATGAATAATCCTTCCTATCCTAATCCTAATACATAAAATCCCACCACGCTGCTGACGCTGCTGCTCCAGCGTGTCATTTTTTGGTGAAAAACGAAACACTCTGATTGATCGATTTTCTTTACCAACCAAGAAGGAGGTTAGGACTAAAAATATTTGTCCAATATTAATCCAAACCGCGAAATTTGAAGTTTTAAGCAAAAATAAGGGGAATTTAACCTTCGGTTAGAAAAAATTAAAACTTGGAAAGTATACACAGAGAAAAAACAATCCTCGTAATAATTTTGAAGTAAATATTACATCAATTAGAGTAAATTTTATATCAAATTTAGTAAAATTTACTTCAAAATTGGTGTGAGACTGATTTGAACTTCAATTATAGTAAAAATTAATTAAAAACACCAAACATTTTTCTCTGTGTGTATTTATTTAATTACTGTACTGCTCACAGAGTTTAGCAGCAACTTTCTGTGTCACTTTGAAAGTTAATTATAAAAATATAACGTCAACATTGTAAGTCGGGAAGTCTGGGGGGTGTGGTGTGTGGAACACCCTCCAGTACATGTTGCAGGATTTCCACTCTTTTAGAATACTTGGAGAAGATACACAGAAAAAAAAATCCTCGCAATAATTTTGAAGTAATTCAAATAATTGAAGTAAACATCAATTAGAGTAAATTTTATATCAAATTTAATAAAGTTTACTTCAAATTTAGTAAAATTTACTTTAAATTTAGTAAAATTTACTTCAAAACTCTAAAAAAATTTCTGTGTAGGGAATTTATAATTTTTCAAATTTCGCCAGGAAAAAGCGGAAAATTTGAATTTTTAAGAAAAAGTGAGGAAAATGTAAACCTATGGCTAGAGAATATTAAAATTTGGAAAAACATTTATTTAGGTGCCTTACTGCTCACAGAGTTCAGCAGCAACTTTTGCGTTACTTTGAAAGTTAAAACTGTCAAAATTATAGTCAAAAGTGTAAACCGGGGGTATGGGGGTGAACACCCTCCAATACATATAATAAGTTTCCCACTCTTTTAGAATACCTACAGAAGACAGAATAATTATACAAATTTCGTCAGAAAATGCTGTGAAATTTTTTGTTTTTGAGCGAAAGTGAGGGAAATTGAAACCTTCGTCTAAAGAAAATTAGGATTTGAGGTACTTATTTATTTTTATAGTATTATAAAAAAATTAGTTTACCCCCAACTTTTTGCGTTAACTTAAAAAATATGGAAAAACGGGGAATCCCCCTGTAGCGGAAAACGAAATTAAATATTTAAATATTATATTGCTAAAAAAGAGATCCGTCGTCTAGCTGCCCGTCCGCGGACGGGCTTTCCAGCTAGTTATTTATAATTATCAAATTGTTAATACTGATATCAAAATTTATAATTGCGATAACTCCATAAGGGTCATTCCATGTCAAACCAATAAGTCACTCAAATTGACTATCACAGATTTCTTTGAAACTTGAAAAAAAATATTCAAATATAATTTTTAAAAAATTCTAACTTTTATGGTTTTTGAGTTATTTAATTATAAAAATTGCAAAAACGACACATTCTTGGCTCACGCTCAATCATACAAATTGTTATAACTTCAGTTCTATAAACATAACACATGTGCAGTGTTTACATGAACACTGGCGTACCAAAATAAAATTATTTTAGTTATTTTAAAATCTCAACTTAGTCAAAAATAACAATAATGTGAATAATTAAAGTTTTAATTATAAAACAATTTTGACGGCTTGTAGCTTTGAAAGAAAATGCAAAACTAAAGCAATTCGAACCATTTGAAAAAAACTCACGGCGCGTTACTGAGTCACTTATACCCGGTTCACCAACCTTCGTCAAGGCATTTGATCAACTTCAAACGGTTTGAAGTTCGTTAACTCATGAAAATCTGTTTCATAATTGGTTAAAACAGATTTGACGTTGATCAAATGCCTTGACAACCTTGACGAAGGTTGGTTAACCGGGCATATGTGTTCTTTAAGGGCCAATCCCACCACACAAAAAAAATCGAGTTTTAGACAAAACTTGTTATATTACCTAGGTAACACAATGCTAAATTTGTTATTTTAATCTAAGTTTTGTCAAAAACTCGATATTTTTTGTCTGGTGGGATTGGCCCTAAGTGGTTCGAGATATTTTGGAGATAATGGCTTTTGATGATTGACGATTCTATTTCTATTTGGCACGCACTCTAATAAGCAGTTTAAATTGGAGTTACAATAATATACTATTTTTTCTGTACCTGTAGATATAATACAGATATCTGAGAATATAAGCGATGAAATAAGGTGACGTAATATTATGTTGTTGAAGGCACATAAAAATGTATGCGAGTATATTAATGTTTAATTTGCGTGGGCGAATTAAATCTTAAAGGGGGAAACTTGAGATTGAAACAACTAGGAGTATTATTGTCAACTTATCAACTATGCGCATTACGTGTTAATTTTCGTATTATGTATGCAGGTGCAGATAAAGTCTATTAAAATTAGAAGTATGATCATTGAGTATATGAGTTTATCAAGAGGCGCAGCTGTATATGTTTTAATGCAATATAAAAGTGTCGTGACAACTAGATGGCGCTACCTAATGATTTCAATTGTGGATCGCGAGATTTCTCACGATCCACAGTGGTATCAATCTGTTAGCAAGGTGCAGAGAGCGTACCTCGCGGAGCGTGTTTATTATAATCGGCGGATCTGGTAATACACCTTCAAAAAGGTGTGGGAGCATAAGTTTTTTGTTCAGTTGCGTACGTTACAGGATAATGTTTCATATAAATTAATAAAAGATACTAATTACGAAAACTTTAGAAACGACTTTTGAAACAAGATGACGATCCCAATCTTATTAATAAAAACGAAATGCTAATTTTATTTCCCCGAACATTTTAAACATATTAAAAAATATTGCTAAACAAATTAAATGTGATATTAAGAATTTTCTATTGACAAAAATAAACTTTTTTTTCAATGCAGTATAGAACTACGATACATAATGAATAATTTGTCGGCATCATTATCAAAATGAAATTGTTTAGGAATTGTCAGTGCTGGATTTAGCTAGTCTAGCGCCCCAGGCTAATAACTTTAGGCGCCTATCATATTTACTCAGATTAAACTACAATAAATTATATCACTCACGGTCGTATTCGTACACTCCTATGTTAACAATGTAAATTCAAGCTTTCGAAGACCTTTTTTGATACACAAAAATTACTTTTACAGCAAAACTTATTAGACACTTTTTGTCGCCAATTTCATCCTCTTAATTTTTGTTTATATCCATTTTTTCGATTTGTCGCACCGTTTCCGTTTTGCAGTGACTTAAAAAAGACTCGGTAAAATTCACAAAATATTTTTTGAATATCTGTACTCAGAGGCGGAACTAGGCCCCCCTAAGGGAAAGGGCCCCCAGTTTCAATCTTAAAAAAGTTCTCAAAAGTAGGAGGTGCACAACTAGATGCTATTTGAAGTCTGGGGGGGAGGTATAGAATAGCCCCAGGTCACCGTGATTTCCATGCTATTAAACTTGTGACTTCCATACCAGGAATTTTACTATAATATTCTGTGGGGTGTTCCAGACCCCCCGGTGAGAGATACAAAATGTTGTATAAATATACACTAAAACATTTTGTTTGTATACAAATGATATGTAGATGTATTTGTTCTAAGAGAATATAAAGTTTTCATAGGAAGGTAAATCACACAACGTATGCACACACACCTTTGGGTTTTCAAACCGGGGGGTGTGGGGGTATGGAATACCCCCCAGTGCACCAGCAATTATAGTTAAAGGATTTTCCGTTCCAAGAATTTAACTTTCTAAAAGGTCTTACAATTACAATGTTCTGAGAGGTGTTCCACACCACCAGACCCCCGGTGCGAATTTTTACGGTACATGATGAGTGAATATGATGTATGAATTGTATACAAATGACGTATAAATATATTTCTTCTGACAGAGTGAAAAATTTTTATAACAAAAATAAATCACAAAACGTATACACACACTTTTGCGCTTTCTGTGCTGGTGCACTGAAGGGTATTCCATACCCCCCATTTATATTTGTTGAAAAAAAAATTAAAGTTAAAACCCTCCCACGTGTTTATTCTGTTTTATTTATTTACTTTGTTTGGTATGTTACTTTTCTCCCCCAAAATTCTTTGGAATGATAATCTCGTTAATCTCTTTATGCGCACCAGGGATAGACTATTAAAATTATGAAGTTATTGCAATCTAATACAGCCTTGAAATCTAAATTCAAGGGCGGATCTAGGATGGGGGAATAAATATATTATGTATTTTAATAAGAATATTTTATTTTAATATTTTTAAAATTTCAACAAAATAAGCCGTAGTCAATTTCGTTGCTTTTTTAAATCTCATGAGTGGGGGTTGATTTCCTGTTATATCTGCCTTTGCCAGGCAGTCTTAGAAAATTAAAAAAAGAAATAAAAAAATTAATCTATGGTATTCTAAAAATTTCTTAAATTTCCCAAGATTTCCTTGGGAAGAAAATAGCATTTTTAAGTTTTACTAAGATTTCTTAGAATTTCCCTAAAATTTGCTTGGATTTCTTTTCACTTTTGTATATCACGATTTTATTTCCTTCGGTTTTCCAATTACTACAAACTAAGGGGAAATCGACGGAAAAATTGTGTGTACTAGTAAATGGAAATCTGTAAAAATTCTGAAAAATTCCAAGACATCTCAAGAAACAGATTCTTAGAAAATTTGTAGAAATATAGAAAATCTCAAGAAATCCATAGAAATTTCAAGAAAATCTTAGGAAACTCGAGAAAATTTTAAAGCCAATGAAATCTCAGAAAATGGAAAAAGCAAAAAAAGGTAGTCTATAATATTTTAGATTTCCTCAAATTTCCCTATACTTTTGCATATGACAATTATTTTCTCTATCATTTTTCCACTTATTAGGGGTTGTCCTTTAATCACGTGAGGTTCTAACAGGGGGGAGGGGGTTAGAATAACATCATGATTGATTACGATAGGGGGGAGGGATGCTGTGAAAATCACGTGTATATTTTCTTGTTACCCCGTGATATCCCGAGCGAGCAAATTTATGCCTAAAAAGCAACATAACAACAATATTTAGCTCTCAACTGGCTTCCGGCACTGGACCTTGTGATGCCACTTGTCGTCCCGCTACCCGCGACTTTCTGTCTCTCTGTCTCTCTACTTGAAGAAATTTTTCAAAAAAAAATACACGTGACGTTGGGTAGGGGGGTAGGGGTAGCCTAAAACCTCACGACGTATCACCAAAGGGGGGGGGGGGTAAAAAAATGGCATAAAAAACCTCACGTGATTAAAGGACGGCCCCTTAGTAATAAACGAGCGTGAAATTTTAAGAAACTTTTAAGAAAGGGTTGGGTAGTTACTCGTCTCTATATCCGCTCTTGTTTGGAAGGAATTCTTTGGAAATCACTGGAATTGCATGGAAATCGTCATGTATACAACTTTTTTTGTCTTTTATAAAAGCAGGGCCCCCGTTAACAACTTCGCACACGGGTCCCTCACCTGCTTGTTACGCCACTGTCTGTACTTCAACATTGGTACACCGAAACAAAAATATGAATAAACATTTATTATTGTATATTTCATTTCCTATAATTTTGTTCATATATATTTTCCCATTTTGTAGCACCGTTTCTAAGATACAGATGAAAATATTTTTTGTATTTAACAGAGCCTTTTTTAAGTTTCTATAAAACGGAAACGGTTCGACGAAACGGAAAAATGCATATAAACAAAAATTAAAGGGATTTCATTTCCAACAAAAAGTGTCTAATAAGTTTTGCTGTAAAAGTAATTTTTATGTGTCAAAAAAGATCTTCAAAAGGTAGAATTTACATTATTAACATAGGAGTACACGAATATGACTTAAAAAATTTGATGTGACAACACATAACTTTCCCATTTATTACTAAATTAATAATAATAAATTTAAATTTAAATTTAAAAAAAAATAATAAAAAAATAATTAAAATTTATTAAATAAAACAATAACGTATGGATTTCAACCAAAATCTAATCAGCTCTCGAGATTGCTGTTACAAACCAGTATATGAAATTTGAATAAAATCGGTTTACGCGTTTTGAAAAAATCATGGACGAAAAAATCGCGCACACACACACGCACATACGCACACACATCCGGACATCATTGCAAAATTTGTCTCAAACGATTTGTACGGACTTATAGACTATGGAAAAAATGCTAGTTCAAAAATTTTTTTTACTCGATTACAATACTTACTTTCCTTTACTACGTAAATGGGAAAGTAATAATTATGTTTGTCGTTATTTTTTTTGATTAATAATATAAGTTCTTAGAAATTGAATACAACATCGAGCAAGTGCAATTCGCAGCTTAATTTGTAATATTAAAATCTTCAATAATATAATAAAGATAATTTCATAATTTAGTTGTGTCGGAATCTTATTTAAAATTGATGTTTTTATTTTTGTAGGGTTTTATTTATGTAGGTACATTAAATTTCATAAATTGCAAAAGTTTTTCTAAATTTAATGAGTAATTTATATTTAAAAGAAATACTATAAACGTCTACTATTTAAAATGCGCACGTAATCAAAACGATTTAATTTAATTAGGAATGCACTCTCCGAGTTTGTTATCTTATCATAGTTGCTAGTGTTGTCCGCTGCTTTTAAAAGCACTAGTTGTCGATACGATTAGTTTATGGACATGGGACGGCAGGGGAGTAAAGATAAAAAAGAACAGATTGTTGTTTGAGTGAGAGGGATATACTATTTGCAATTCCTCCATATGCTTGCGTCTCTTTATAAACTCATATACTCAATGGTATGATCTTATTTTTATCAAGCTTTGAATAAAGAAACTTTGAATAGGCAACCAGCGAGTACTACAAGACTAAAATAAAAGAACCAGTGGAAACTCTGATGGTAACATTTATTAATTTCAATATTTAATTAAATTTTGTTGTCGTTTTAATAGATATTATTGCAATCGATAAAAAAGTAATATTTGGCAGGTTAATTCCTATAGTATGTACTACTTAGTATATAGTTTTATATTATTAATTTGTAAATTTGAAATTTTTTAACAAGAACACTAAGCATAATATACCGGGTGCTGAATGAGTTAGCCGAACATAGGAAATTAACATGTAAAAACTTATTTATGCAAATTCCTGCTTCCCTAATTATTTTAGAGAAAAAATGAAAGACACAAAAATAATGCAGAAATATAAACTGCAAGTGATACGACCATTAGATTTCATCTAACTTTTACTTAAAAGATCAAAAAATGCTTTCGAAATTGTTAAAATTTGCGTTTATCACACTGGAATTTAATAAATTCAATTTAATTTATATTTTCAAATATAATTACCATGGAAATTTTCATGGCCAGTGCGATAAGCAAAACTTTTAACAATTTCCAAAGCATTTTATGGCTTTTTAAGTAAAATTTAGATGAAATCTAATACTCTTATCATTCGTAGTTTATATTTCTGCATTATTTTTGTGTCTTCCATTTTTTTTCTGAAATAATTAGGGAAGCAGGAATTTTTATAAATAAGTTTTTACATGTTAATTCCCTATGTTCGGCCAAGTCATTCAGCACCCTGTATATTTTTTTAATACATTTTATAGTAATTGAATCCATGAAATTTAAATTTAATTGTATGTTCTATATTGTATGAAAAAGTGCTTCGCATTACCTATATGAGATCCTATATTTTGTAGAAAGGGATGGCATACATTAACTAAATGTAAAGGTTTCTTGTAAAACTTACCATTTTACCATTCCAAATTGAAGGGTTATGCTTGAAGGTCTTTATGAACGCCCAGTTGATTTATTATTTTAACAATTTGTGAAGATACCGAAAATTCCGAATTGCATTATAAAATTAAATCTTTTAAGCATCTGCGTCCGAAAATCTTGAAATTTGGTCACTTTTAACAAAAGAAAATCTGCCGGTTTGTGTTATTTTGATCTGGTGATGGAAAATTAAAACTTATGCAATATAAATAATACACCAATATACGCGTAGATTGTGGCATTATTAACTGCGAATGAATGTTGTAGAGAAATTTAGTTTTCACAACACAAGTATATTTATTTGTGATTTTACAATTTATTTTATGATAGTAATTTATTTTAAATATTAAATAGGCTGGCCGTGGGCGTGGGGTGGTGGCACGTGGCCGGGCCGGTGGGCCCCCGGCCCGTGGGGCGGCGGCCAACCGGGCGGGCCGGGGCGGAGCAGCAGGGGTTCGTGGGGCAGTACGACAGTCCGCTCGTGGGGGGGCCCGCGCCAAGGGAAGTTTACCAGGTATGTACTTTCATTTTGAAAATTTTTTATTTTGCCTTGTGCTTCTTAACTGTATGTAATATGTAATAGTTTTTCTGAAATTATTTGTGAACCTTTGTTTAATTTTAGTTGCATTATATTAACCGCCTGTGTGAGTGTAATTTATTTATTAATTATCATTAATATTTTACTCGATGTTGTAGTGAATTTATTTAGTGAATGTACAGTTCTGCCCTGCTAAGCGAAACCCCCGTATAATCATGCCCCGCCTTAAATCAGTTAGAATCATGATACAAGCTATAAGAATAAAATTCTAACTTTAACTGATTTAAGGCGGGACCTGATTATACGGGGGTTTCGCTCAGCAAGGCAGAGTTATGGCTGCTTTCTGTTAAGTTTACCTTAGAATGATTAGTAAAAAAATTTATGATTAAATATTGATAGAATTTACAATTACAAACTGACATCAAAATTAATTTTAAGTCATTACAAGTGTCTACGATTGTTTGTGTAAATCATTTTTTAACTGTAGTGTAGGTGCACCATAACTGTGTGAACTTCACCAAAAGCAACTAGAATTATTTTCTTATTCTATTTATAATGGAGAAATCTGTACTAAGAGTTAAAATTTAAATATTTATTGTTACAGTAACATTATATTTTGAATTATGTAGGTATAGTTTGTTTCACGTTAAATGGAATTAAAAAAAGGAATATATTAAATTACTTTGATATAAGAACGTATGAACATTTCCGCAAAAACATAATAATGCTACTGCCAATATGGCTAGCCTGCGATTAAAAACATCACCTTATCTCTATATTGCATGTTTTTGTGGCAAAGTTTATGCCTTTTATATCAAAGTAATTTGATATATTATGGAGGGGTCAGCATATGTAGAAGTGAATCAAGTCCATATGAGCTTTTTAAAAATTATTGATGTTTAAAGTACTTTAATAGTTATTAAAAAATATAAAGTAATCAATTTTATCAAAGAATTACATCCAGTGGTTCTTAATACTCAATATGTGATAATTAGAAACATAAAAATTATATATAACTAGCAGGTCAGGTGGCCTGCCGGCCGCCATAACCTCCTAATATTTGAATGACCTAGAAACTCCTTTTTGAACAGGATCATTTATCATAATTAATTTCTTATTTTATTATTATAAAATCACAATATTAGTCATATATTTTTTACTTTTTTTTTTTCAAAAAATTGAAAATTGACGTGGAGAGCTGGAAATAGTGGCGTTAACCTTAGAACTCTTATGCCCGGTTTCAGAAACGATAATTAAGGAATTTAATCATTGGTTAAAAAGTTAATCATTGATTAAGTCCGATTTGGGTTGCAGGAATATAATTTTTAACACAGGTTAAGTTTAACCAATAATTAGCGTAATCAATGATTAAATCTGTTGTTATGTGGCTATTTGGGTTGCACAAACAATAATTAGATCTTAACACAGGTTAACTACCTAAACTAACCAGTAATTAAGACGATTTAACTACTGATTTAGTACTTATATGCCCGGTTTCAGATACGATAATTAAGGAATTTAACCATTGGTTAAAAAGTTAATCATTGATTAAGTCTGATTTGGGTTGCAGAAATATAAATTTTAACCCAGGTTAAGTTTAACCAATGATTAGCGTAATCAATGATTAAATCTGTTGTTAAGCGTCCATTTGGGTTGCACAAACGATAATTAGACTTTAACACAGGTTAACTACCCAAAATATTTAACAACTGGAAAACCAGTAATTAAGGCGATTTAACTATTGAATTCAATCGTGCTTTCCGTTGGGGAGATTTTGATGGGACGGACATACATACAAACTTTGAGTTTTATATATTAAGATAATATGAAATTTTATACAGAATAACCGTAACTCCAAAAATTTCAAATATGGACTTGATTCACTTTTATTCTGACCCTTCCATATGATCTTTTTTTAATTTTTTTAAGAATTCCATTTAAATTGAAACAAACTATACCTATATTTGCAATTGATAATAATTTCTAAAAAAAACAGTATTGGGCGCTTCCTTATGTTCATTTTTGTTATTAGCACAATCGATTATGCTAATGCTCACAATGTACGTATAACGTAAGATGAATATAAAGGCGCGCCCAGACACTGCGAGGCGAGTGCTTCACATAGTCTGGACCACTTATCAACAATCTATCGCTAATCAGAAGAATCCCCTGCGATTGCGTAATTGTCTTGATGTAATTAACACACGTTCAAAATAAACGCGATGCATCTGGATCACGATACACTTATACCGGTACGCTCACGCGCATGTATTCACTGCTAGGTATACCGGTATACCATGGTATCACGTATTATGATGTAGCGGTTTTTGAGATCAACACCCGAACAACGGTAAAAAACACTGTTTTTTGATAATATTGATATACAGTTAGTCTCATAAGTAGTGGGGCACTCCTATGTTAACAATGTTAATTTCACTTTTTCAAGACCATTTTTGACTCATAAAAATCGATTTTACAGCAACACTTTTTAGACAGTTTTTGTAGAAAATTTCATTGCCAACAATTTTCTTTCTATACATTTTTCCATTTTGTCGCCTCGTTTCTGACTGATAGCGACTTAAACAATACTCTGTAAAACACGAAAAATATTCTCATCTATATCTCGGAAACAGTGCAACAAAATAAAAAAACGAATAGGTGATTTTTTCTTGTAAACTGCATTCTCTATATTTTTGATCATATACATTTTTCTATTTTTTTGCACCATATCCGAGATATAGATGAAAATATTTTTCGTGTTTTACAGAGTCTTATTCAAGTCACTGTCAGTCTGAAACGAGGCGACAAAATAGAAAAATGTATAGAAATAAAATTGTAGGCAATGAAATTTGCAACAAAATTTGTCTAAAAAGTTTTGCTGTAAAATCGATTTTTATGCGTCAAAAATGGTCTTGAAAAAGTGAAATTAACATTGTTAACATAGGAGTGCCCCACTACTTATGAGACTAACTGTAGATAAATTTAGTAAATCAATAAAAAAAAAGAAAGCAATTATTTTATGGGAAATAACACCATATTAGATATTACTATTTTAACCTAATACACATAAACATGAAATATTTACAATAGAAAGTTCGGCTAAAATTTGAAATGCACGTTGACATAAATTATAGCCCTGGAGATCACATGCATTTTTTTGAGGTGATTTTATAAAACTTGGAATAATATTTATTCGTTAGTTTAAGTTGTGCTGAAAACGAAATGGCCATTCTGGATTCTGGCTGTACTGGCATACATTTATGAAGCTGATTATGGTTGTATGTGAAAACGTTAAAGCAATATCCGGAAAATATCGCGGCGTTTTATTGTTAGCAATATAACGCCCCGTGTGAAAACACTCTTAACGTTTTCACACACCCATAATCAGCTTCATAAATCTGTGGTACTAAGGCAGAACCCCATAAGTCATAAGCATGATTTTTCAGGAAGCGCTTTTTAAAGTTTGCGAAGTCACTGAAATTCAGATTTTATATCAATAAGCAATAATAAGACAAAGTTCGTCAAAGTGTTATCTACCATCCTATATAACGATTATTGAAAACTTTTTACGGGTAGTAAAAATAATTTGATAAGTTTTTTTACTTTTCTTGACTGACGGGGTTCTGCCTTAGTACCACAGAAATGTAGCTAAGTAAAATGAAAATAAACACTGTTGCCATAGTATGTCGTGAACTACCATTCGTTGGGTTCTATTATTGGCATTAATTAACTTTTGCCATCTTGCAACACCGTTGAATTAATTAAAACGCAGCAATATAAAGCGACTCGTGTGAAGGCAGACATATTATAGTTGTTGTATAGGCGACTGGAAACGCCGCGATAAAAAGTTGCTACCACATCAGTAGAACATATTGCGCGTAGACGCGATAAAGCGTCGGCGTCGGCGCTACCATACCATATGAGGGGGTCCATTGCAAAACTCGTTAAATCCACTTTTATTCAAAAATGAGTTAACCTTGTTTTCAGAGTGTATTTACATAGTTCTATTAATGGTTAAAATTTCTCGCTGCTAAATATGCTATAAAGCATAGAAAATCACTGTTGATGAAAAATAGGTATTACTGCAAAGCTAATGTGTGAACAAAACAGTTTTTTGCTTCTGTAAAATTTACTAAAGTGGACTTAACGAGTTTTGCAATGGACCCCCTCATATATTGTAATGCGTACGTGTGAAAACCACTCATTTACAAACGTGTTTTTATTGCTAGCAATATAACGCCCCGTGTGAAAACACTCGTAAAAGACAACTACAAAATTCCAAGAATTACCAGAGGTAGATCGAAGAAGGTGTGTAAATCTTATCGCTGAGGCAGGATATTGATGTAGAGATCACAAGAATGTTACATTCTAGGTATTTCTGGTCAGTATAATGGGAGACGCCAAATTGCGTTCCACGGTCAATGGTACGGGTAAATTGCGTCCCATCGGCCCTCATGGTCAGAATGGTTAAGTAAAATCTTCTTATTCCTTAAGCTGCATCAAGGTTGGGCATTTTATAGGACAGGGTGTTACAACTTGACGTAGTTATGCAGAAACCTACCAACCCAATAAAACACTTATTGAGAAAATAAATAAATAAGATCTAATTTTAAAAATCGTATTGGATAGAACACTGCAAAAGTTATATCTTATATATGTTAAGGGGGGTTCAAAAATCAAGTTTTCTTTGATGCTACAACAAACTTTTTCTTTGATTCAGATGTTTTTTTTCAGAGTGAATAAATTAATTTTTTACCAAGGCAATAACTATAAAAAAAAAATAAGAGAAAAATATTTATAGAAACACAATTTAGTAATAATAGTTGGACGTAGTTGTGCAGATACCTACCAACCCACAATTTTTGAAAAATGAGTTAATTACGAAAATGGACTTCTTATGAACTATTCTTGGACTTCTAAAAAGCTGGATTTTGTACATAATACCGATGGGACGCAATTTATTCGTACCCTTGACTGTGGGACGCAATTTATTCGTACCCTTGACCGTGGGACGCAATTTATTCGTACCCTTGACCGTGGGACGCAATTTGACGTCTTCGATTATACTAGGATAGTTATAATTAGAGTCCGGATTTATATTTGGTATGCGGCATACAATTTATACATAAACACAAGATATTATAAATATTATAAATTATAATGCCACATACTAAATAGGTATCGGGTTACGTATTGCTATAAATTCGGACTCTAGTTATAATTGTTTTTAGAGTTTGCGTTTGAATGCGCATGTGTGGAAAAGTTACTGGGTGGATGAAAGCTATTTTTCGGTTTACGATCTCGGCCAAAAGCCTCGATCGTAAAACTTCGCCTTGAATGGAAAAATGTTAGTTTTCCTACCTTGTATCAAAAATATCTATTTCCGCACTAGTGAAAAAATAACTTATTTTACATGACTCAAACAAATATCGAAAATTTGAACTTTTTCAATAAGCTTTTGATTTTTATTTTATTCCTTTATGCTTTTTTAATGGTTTTATTTTATTTTGAATATTCAATTTGCAAATATGGGGTTGAGATATTAAGCATAGTATCTTATAGTGTTTAGTGTTGGATTATAAAAAAGACATTAAGGGGATTCATGTCACGTTGTACTTTTGTCGTAAATGTTCTAGATCCTGTTTTATGTAAATTTTGTAGAATTTTTAATGCAGATCTAGTTTATGAAATCTACGCAGTCGTACTTGATGTAGATGTCATAGTTTCGTTGCATATTATAAGTTGGCGATACATAGTAACCAAGAAAAATTTGAACTATAGACTATGAGCAGAGTAACATGTAGCGCCGCGGTGTCGAAAAATAAATTAAACTGTTCTACAGTTTATTTTACTTTTCGACACCGCGGCGCTGTTGTTCCATTTAAGGACTCATACTGGCGAGAAACCGTACCAATCAATGTGCTGTTTGAGATATTAAATTTTCTCAAAAGAGCAATTTAAATCTCCATTTACGAACCATACCGGAGAACAGCCGTTCGAATGTTCTTTTTGCGGTTATAAATTTGCTCGAAAAGCTTGTTTGAGTGAACATTTACTAACTCACAACGGCGAAAAGCCGTTCAAATGTCAAATTTGATTACATGTAAATGTGTTCTACACTTTATTTACGATTTGACCACTACGGGCGGCGCTAGTAGTATTATTTTCCTTGACTCCACCTCCCTGCTCCTAGTCCATAATAATGTCAGTAAATGTGAATTAGAATTAATTAGTTAAATAATTTACCTCAAAACATCAAAATAATCAACAAATACAAGTACGAAACATTGAACGGTGACTATGTTTATGTCACATAAGTCTACAAAAATTAAAAGTACGACAAGTACAAAATTACGAAGTGAAATGAATCCCCCCTTATTATTTAAAATTCAATACACAATTGTTGTAATTACTAATTATTATTATCAAACAATAATAACAATGCGTTTTAATTATTGTAACTATGGTTATAATAATTAATTGTAGCTGAAATTATTAGTTATTTATGTATCAAGGGCATTATGATGATTTTTATGTTGAGTAATGTCTGTGATGCATACAACGTTTTATATTACCAATATTATACTGCATTTGAATTTGAGAAAATTTAAAAAATTTATAAATTTTGAATTTGATTTTGCTAAATTTCCTAGTTTGCGGTGATTTGTATGTATAATTGCGAATGAGAGGGCGTAATAATAATCGGGCATTATAGCCTTACTTAATATATTTCATTGTCAAGGTATAAAAAACAAATAATGATTCAGTGTAACATAAAAATACTTATGCAAAACCCATCGTAAAGGATAGAATTGCAGAGTTAAGATGTTAAGTTAAGATGTAAATTTGTAGTCGGAGAGCATAGCCCGAGCGCTAATAAATAGATAAATTTAAAAATAAGTAAAAGTTACATTACTAATTAAATTAATACTGGTTCGCCCAGTGACTTTCTATATTATAGATACCAAAAGCCGTATACCTGCTTTAAAGGCATACTGTGGAAAGATAACAATCTTTTCATATTTAGCTCTATGTCTTGTTTTCTAACGTTTTTACCACGAACACTGGCGTCATTTAATTATTTTTCATCCAAGACCTTGGAAAGTATACCTTTATATGCAGTTTTAACTTATGGAAAATGATACATTGCGGTCGAGGCAGTTTTGTGTTATATTACATTTTGGAAAGGACTTGTCATGGATGAAAAACCGCATACGTGACTCACTGCAAAAGTGATCCATTCCGGAAGAGTAAGCAAAATATCAGAACGAGCGTTAGCGAACTTTCGCTAGCTTATACGTAAATAGCTATTTCGGGAGGGGACTAATTGTGATTTTGAAATACCTATAATAAAATAACTTGAGCAGAAGTTAAAGAAATTTACAAAGAACAATATATCGGGTGCTGAATGAGTTAGCCGAACATAGGAAATTAACATATAAAAAATTATTTATGTAAATTCCTGCTTCCCTAATTATTTTAGAGAAAAATTGAAAGATACAAAAATAATGCAGAAATTTAAACTAAGAATGATAACACAATTAGATTTCATCTAGCTTTTACTTAAAAGGCCAAAAAATGCTTTCAAAATTGTTAACAATTTCACTGAACATGTAATAAATTCAATTTAATTTATATTTTCAAAAATAATTACCATGGAAACTTGCATGGCCAGTCTGCTAAATGAAACTTTTAACAATTTCAAAAGCATTTTTTTACTTTTTAAGTAAAAGTTAAATAAAATCTAATGCTGTTATCATTCGTAGTTTATATTTCTGTATTATTTTTGTGTCTTTTATTTTTTCTCTAAAATAATTAGGGAAGCAGGAATTTGCATAAATAAGTTTTTACATGTTAATTTCCTATGTTCGGCTAACTCATTCAGCACCCGGTAAAATAAATTTTAAACAAAGTTTAAAAGTAAAGTTGGATACTTTAATTTAAATGAAGTTAAGAAAACGAAAACACACTAAATGCGAAAATTGTTCAATGAAATTTATTGAGAAAATCGATGTATGTATATACATATGTCACATCACGTGATGTGATGTGACGCGTCAGAACAGCATCGGTTCCTAACATTTAGAGTCTAAATTTTAGACATTTAGATGGAGGCGTTCATATTAGTGTGTTATGTGATGTAGCTTGACCAATCAAATTGCGTTCTGACGCGTCACATCACATCACGTCAGACAAATATGAATCTACCTTAAATCATAATGCCCGCTTATTATGCCCTCTCAATCGCAATTATAAGTCACTTCAAACTAGAAAATTTAGCAAAATCAAATTCAAAATTTATAAAAATTTATAAATTTTCTCAAATTCAAATGCAGTGTATAAATGCATCACTGGCATTACTCGATGTTTCAGCTCTCGAACAGCTTAAAAACTCTTGGGCCTAGCGGCCCTCGACCTTTTAAATTGGTTGCCCTCGACATAAACATCGTCATAATGCCTTTGATACATAAATAACTATTCTTGTTAAATATTACTCCTATTATATTACCAGTGCCGTAACTAGAACTTTTGGCGCCTATGGCCAACTACGAAAAATGCGCCTTAACTTAAAGGGTGGAGGCGGGTTTTATTCTTTCTCTCTCTAAAGAGGGGTTCAATTCTTTTGAAATTGGTGCAAAATGGCGAATTTTGAGACATACTCTCAGTTAAAATTTATTAAATTTAAAAAAAAACTGATTATATAGTTTTACCAACAAGAAAATATAAATTAGGCGCCTTTATTTAATCATCACCTATTTTTAAATTGAACTTTTGAATTTCGGCGCCTTTATTTAAACGGCACCTTTATTAAAATGACGCCTATATTAAATACAATATTTATAATTTGAACTTCTAAATTTTGGCGCCTTTATTTAAACGGCACTTTTATTCAAATGGCACCTCTGGCGCTTATATTAAATACAATATTTATAATTTAAATTTTTGAATTTCGGCGCTTTTATTTAAACGGTGCCTTTATTCAAATGGCGCCCATAATAAATACAATATTTTTAATTTGAATGTTTTAATTTTGGCGCCTTTCGGTGCCTTCATTCAAAAGGAGCCTATGGCCGGGGCCATGTTGGCCATACCCTAGTTACGGCACTGTATATTACTGCAAACATACATTTCTACGCAATCGAAATATTTTGATTACGTTTTATACAAATTTTAATTTTTCATATTATACTACAAAATTCTGCGCCATCTGGTATCCAAGTTTGGCGTGATTCGCTTAAGAGATTAATGCCCGTATTCACAAACGTCCATAAAAATTATAACGAGCCGTTTAATTAAACAAACGAATGGAAATTATTTGATTGTCATACGAGATAATTTTCATTGGTTTGTTAAATGTTTTACGGACGTTTGTGAATACGGGCATTAAAATAAAGAAGTTGTTTAAAATTTAAGCTAGAATTAAAATTATAATCATAGTTGCAACAATTGAAACGCATTGTTATATTGTTTATCCAATATCTCGCAATAATAGAGGTATAACTATGGTTTTTTAAATAAGTAAAATAACATATAACTCACTAGTGACTTATGTAACTTATGAGTGGGGTTAATATTATAACTTACTCACATTTTTAATAATTATGCCTAATTATTTATTATACCTACTTTATACTAGTTTTCATAATTTAAATCTGACATTTTAAAACGTCAAATGTCAAAACATTTAATTACATTTTAAAATTTAAACTATTATTGCGAGATATTGGATAAAATCTTGTATGCCACGCGTGTGTTAATAACAAATAAGTCACTAAGAAAATAGCTCGCGTGACTTATTTGTCCTATAACACACTTGTACCATAAATAGTTATTAATAATAAATTATTATAATCATGGATTGAATTTTAAATCTTCTTTGAAACCCAACATTATAGTCTATCCCAGATACTAAAAATGTAGGTGGCAGATCGAATGCTAAACCAGATTTACAAAAGGAAACGTCATTTAATAATTTGTTACGCGTGTTGCCTAATCTAGAATGTTTCTAAATTTCAATTCTAAGTTTACAAATCGTATTTTCATAAATTTATTTCAATTTTAATGTAACTTTGATAAAATAAATAAAGAAATACTGCATAGGAACTATTTAATATAATACAAAAAATTAAATGTAATCTGTCAATATCACTTAAATTTTGCTAGTGTGAAGCCGCCTAATTTCAAACCAATTTCATTGGTTAATATTTCGAGGTCATCGTTTTAGTACAAATTCTAACTATTTTCTTAAATGAAATGGACTATAGTGTTAATTTCTTTATTACTATGCATGCTGCTTATCTTTATCTTGGCCGAGTATTTTAATATTTATTTTTGACTTGAACTTCTAACAAAATAATCAAAGTGTACAATGATTTAATTTCAGCTGTTTTGTTAGCGGCAGCTTAGTTTTTTAGAACATCATCTGCATGCATATGGAGTTAGGACTTAGTTCTTTTTACCTAACCACAGTATGTACCCTTCCCACAATTCCTTTATTATTAATGGTATTTTGTTATTAATACAATATACAATATGAATTTCAATTTAAGAATGTGTAACCTGGGAGATAGTAATAAATTGTGATTAAAAAAGAGTTAAGAAGCTAAGTTGAACTAGCAAAACAGCATGTTTTTCAGTTTAAATTGATTTTTAATTGCTATTAAATCTCCCACGTTACAATAACAGCATTATATGTTCTAACGTGCTTGGATTGCTTTATGTAGGTAAGCGGAAGTTAGACGGGGGTCACCAGAATCAGGGGGAGTCAAAGCGCAGATACCACCAGAGCAATTGGGGCAGCCAGCCCCTGGCGCAGCAGCCGCTGGGAGCAGCGGGTGTTAATGGAGAGCAGCAGTGGTACCAGGATTCTTATGCATCTTGGAGCTAAGTGAAGGACAGTGCAGCCCGCGGTGGACTGAGTGCGAGTGGCCCTGCGTCTGGGCATAAGGGGAGAGTGCACACCCTACAAGCCTGGTGTGTGCCTAGCCCATGGAGGTAGCGGAACCCATATTTTTGTAACAACAATGGTGTCCCCATACCTTTCTGCATTCGTTTTTTTTTATTATATTTGTTGATTTGGTTTAGTCATGCGTTGGATTTTTCTAAATTTTTTAAAAATTGTAATTTTTTGTCTAACAAAAATTAAATTGTTTAAGTTTTTGCATTTCAATGTTGTTAAATCATGGCATTGCGTCCCCTTATTCTGGAGACTACATCACGGGGGCGCCGCCCGTTTTTAATTGGATAGCTAGTGGTAAACTAGCCTAAAATAGGTGTTATTAATTTTAACGTGTTTATTATTTAACCCTGACATCCCAAATGTCAAATTTTTTTCAACTTGTAATTGAGTTTAATAATTAGTTGTATTAAATTTAATATCATGTTTTTAGTAAATTTTATGTGTAATTGTACTTTTGATTGGACAAACATGGGTTTGGCATTGTGAGGACATAGCAGTTAACGTTGTATTGTATTGCTGTTGCTGCTATGTTTGGGCATGGAGGGACTGCGCTCGGTTCATGCAGTGTCCTTGAATGACCATTGCTCATGAAACGAGTGAATTTTTTATTAATGTAAAATAATATATATTTTATTCCTGCAAATAATGCGTTTTTTGCATTATGATGTATTTTAGCAGTAATTTATAAGGAGTTTAAGCATACTTCTGTTTCTGGTAGAAATTTTTGATCAGCTCCTAACGGTATTACAGCTAAAAAGATTCATTATTTGCATATACTTTGATCTAATTAATATTTTAATTGCTTTTGCTTTCTCATCATGTCCCTCTACATTTATAACATTTTGTCGTTATTTTTAGTGCGATGTAGCTAATGATAAATTTGATATAAAACTGTTTGTGTTATTACCGGTTCTTAATGGAGCTATTATTATTACTTTAAAAGCTTCATATGGGAATTGTTATTATTCATTGAAGGACTGATTTACATGTCTCAATAAACAGTTGTATGTGTATTACATTTTGCGAGTTTGATTTCTTTCATTTTTAGCCCAATCAATAGGGTTTTTTTTTCTTACAAAATGTAGTGCAAAAGTGAATTTTATATAATGTTATTTAGACCGGGTCCTGATAAAAGAACCCAACTTTTCGAGCTTGGGGCGGGGGTTGGTCGGCACGGTCCGCCATCTTGGATTAAAGATATAAAAAGTTGGTTTTTTAAAAATAATTTTCATACGACAAAAATGTCTTATACAAATTTGAACAAGGCTAAATTCCCTACATTTCTTGTACCTATAAACACTTTTTTGTAAGTCTGTAAGTCAACGGCGATTGACCGATAAATCATCCAATTCCTCGTTTTTCTTATTCTAAGAAATCATTTCTAGCTATTTATTGCATAATTATAATAATTTTGTAAATTCAAAGTTAATTCATTTATTCCACATAGAGTAAACGGCGCGTTTTTCTTTTTAAATTGTGGTATCTCCAGTTAGTCCAGTCAATGGAGACTTTGAATATATGGCAACCCAAAAGTTGCGTTTCAGGGGATGAAAGTTACACCAATCGATAGCTAAAGGTTCCTTTATGAACATATTAAAATGTATCAGCTCAAATTTTAGGGCGCGATTCATAATTAATAAAAAACAATCCAAGATTTACGACTAATGGACTTTCACCCTTCATTTCTTCAAAGTTACTCACTCAATCCAAAAAATAAAATTGCTAATTTATAGAACGGAAAATTTACTATCAAATTCAATCGGAAAACTTTGTGAGAAATACACCATTAATTTATTATAATGATTTAAAGTGGTTTATAAACATTTGTTGCTAAAACGTCAGATGATCGAATCGTGGCGCCGAACACAGCAATCGGGGCCACGTTTCGGTCAAGAAATCTAAAGAAGTTCTAATTGTTGTGTGGCTAAAATTGGCGTTCTTCACTTTTAGAACTGGTTATACTAAATTTTTTTTACATTATTTTATGGATAAGTAAAAGTGAGAGTGTACTATTATGTGGTGCTCTTATTTGCTAGTGATAGCAGCATTTGAGTACAAGAAATGGATGAGCAAGGAAAATATTTTTTAAGGTAAGTTGATGCTTCACTGCAAATAATTTGCGCCTAAAAATAATAGGTCTGTTCCAATAAGCAGCTATCTCTAGTTCTCGGTCTAATACGCATTCTCTTTTAGTTAAAGTTTTAACGAAAATGATCTTTAATAAAATTGTGATGTGATTGTTGACCTTCCATGGATATAAATTGGAAATATAGTTGAGACAGCGGTCATTAAAACAAATAAAATTGTCCGACGTTTCGAGATTTATTAATATCCCATTATTAAAGCTACCAAAAACAAAAATTATTGGGTGATAATGGGATATTAATAAATCTCGAAACGTCGAACAATTTTATTTGTTTTAATGACCGCTGTCTCAACTATATTTCCAATTTATAATATGATCTTTAATACTCAAAAATTTAGTTCAAGGTCCTTAGAACTGGAGATAACTGCTTGTTGGAACAGACTAACAAGCGGCAGATAACTTTTGCCTTTAAGAAATTATTATTGGCAAAAGAAATTCTAGTTTTTTGGTACGATCTGTTTGAAAATTTTTTTGTTAAATTTACCCATAAGCCCTGTTCTATACAATAGCGTAATTATGGTAGCTGTATTTACATAATATTATTTATATTAGGTTTAATAGGAACATTATTATGGAGAAATAATATTATATTAACAGATTAAGATTATAGTGGTGATTCTGTAAGGAAAATGTTAAATTTTAACGGGTGTTAAAATTTTAACGTAATGTTAATTTTAATTCTAATTCTATAAACAACAATTAACGTAATGTTAAATTTTAACGTGCGTTAAAAATTTAAAGTGATGTTAATTTTAATTCCAATTTTATAAACAATAATTAACACGATGTTAGAATTTTATCATAAATTCCAATTCTGTAAGGTCGGAAACCGTTAAATTTTTAACACAATGCGTTAAGGATGTATAGGAGACAAAAAATAAAACTCAAAAATATAAGATATTGATGAAAATTGGTACACATGTCATCATTGACTTTGCAATGTAATAAAAAAAATTTCAAATTGATTCACTACAACGTTCAATAGTTGCAGTTTTAATTTGATGTTGACTTTTTGTTAAAATTCAAGAAAATCTCATCTATGGTTTTGCTTAAGAGTCTGCTTTTAGGGAAAATTACAAAGTGTTAAACAGTAAAATACTTGTCTAAATAAAAATCTAAACCTAAATCTTAAGAAATCATAAAAAAATTATAAAATGTAAAAATCATTTTATGAAAAACATTTTATTGAATAATATATTATCTTAAAATCTATGATCAAAATATAAGAATTTTTTCAAATTTTCTGTAGTTATATCTTGTAAATAGAAGAAGGCTTTAGCAAAATTTCATCACGGTTTACTAGCCCGTTCTCGAGAAATTAATTAGTAATTGAACAACCGATATAGAGTTGTCACGTTCAATTCGCTAAAAATAAAATAGATTTCGACGTTAAAAGAACCCTAAACATATTTAAAACTTGTTGGTATTAAAAATATTATGTATATCTCGGTTTTTATTAGTTTTAACAACAAATATCAATTTTTACTCATAAAAATTATTACATTTTTTATTTAGATAGTAGGTTGGATTGCAGGGATAGTCACTAATAAAAATTTAGTTATGTCAAATTTAATATTTGTAATTTCAGGAAATGAACCGATTTAAACGAAAAAAACCTTTCTTCATGCATTTTTATAACTTTGTTTATCGTTTATGATATTTAAAAAGTATTTTACTACATACATAAGACCAATATTCGGGATATTCAAATTAATCCAACTTTTGTCTCCGATGGTATCTCCTATACATCCTTAAGTCAAGGCATGTTTAATTTTAAAGCCTACCTAAGTAGTATATGCTAATAATTTGAATTGGTGTTTTGTGACAATTGTTAAAGTTATCTTGGGAATTTTTGTTAAAAATATGGCACTGGATGGGTTTATTCATCTTATAATTGAGGAGGTTGCGTGCAAAACCGGTTAAATTCATTCTGGTAAAATGTAAAATGTATAAACGGTTTTGCAGTAAAATATGGCAAATAACCGATTTAGCCCCTGAACACCAACTTTGATAGCCTTTTTAAACTATATTTAACCGATTTCGCTCACAAATAACTTCAGAATCGTGTAGGCGGCACAAAATTTATATAAAAAACATGCTATACTCCGTTTTTTTAAAATATGGATTTAACCAGTTTTGCACGCAACCTCCTCAATTATTGATAATCCTGATAGTCAACCAAGACAGTACGTAATTTTTATATAGATAGATGTTTAGTTATATTTTATTAATACATTTCAAATTTAGACGAGAAATTCGAACGATTCAAAGACAATAAATTAAGAGATGCTAGTAACCCATTTGATCTATCCAATAAGTTATTTTTAAGATTGTTCCGTTTGAACAAGGTATGTGCTCAAAGTTTGATCGACAATCTTTCGCCATATATGCAACAACCGCAAAGAACAACTCGAATACCAATTCACTTATGCCCGTACCTATAGTCGATACTTCGCTCGATCTCAGACTTGAGCACGACTTGAGTACAAAATCGATCAATCAAAATGAACAATTAACGGGCATTAATGCCCATACCTATAGTCGATGCTTTTTTAAGCAAAACTTGAGCACGACTTAAGTACGAAATTGTTCATTTTGATTGGTCAATTTTGTACTTAAGTCTGAGATCGAGCGAAGTATCGACTATAGGTATGAGCATAAGAGTGCTAGCAACATTGCATTTTTTTGATTAGGGTGATTACCAAGTAGGAACTGGCCATGGATTTTCTATAGCACAAAGTCAACCTGCTGTTAGTCACTGCATAGCAGATTTCAGATCTCATGACCAGGCATCTTCTTAATACATGCAAAAAATTTCCAAAATCTGATGACGAAATGTTAAGAGTGAAGAGAGGTTTTGAACAATTGAGGCCAGGTTTTACAAATATTGTTGTGGTAGTTGATGGTACACATTAGAGAAGAATGTGGGACGAGAAAAATCCCGTCGCGTCCTGCCCCGTCCCGCGCGCGGGACGGGACGGGACGGAACCGAATATTTAGCCACACAGTCCCGCGCTGGACGGAATGCTGATTTAATCCCGTGCGGGATGGGATTCAATTTAGTCCCGCGCAGGAATACACGGTAATTTCCTAGCGAGTATCTTCCAAAACTGAATTATGGGTTGTCCTTTAATCACGTGAGGTTCTAACAGGGGGGGCGGGGGTTAGAATAACATCACGATTGATCACGATAGGGGGGGAGGGGATGATATGATAATCACGTTTATATTTTCTTGCTTCCACATGAAATCCCGAGCGAGGAAATTTATGCCTAAAAAGCAACATAACAACAATATTTAGCTCTCAGCTGGCTTCCGGCACTGGACCTTGTGACGCCACTCGTCGTCCCGCTGCCCGCGGCCTTCTGTCTCGCCGTCTCTACTTGAAGAAATTTTTTCCAAAAAAATACACGTGATGTTGGGTAGGGGGGGGTAGCTTAAAACCTCTCGACGTATCACCAAAGGGGGAGGGGGGTAAAAAATAGCATAAAAAACCTCACGTGATTAAAGGACGGCTCCTTACTGGCATTGTTTTATCAATTTTTAATAGTGCTATATTACAATATGATTCCAAATCCGTACTATCAATTTTAGGTTCATCTTCATTCGTAAAATGTTCTGCAATTTCGTTGGCTATTGGTTGAAAGAAAAGAACCAATCACGAACCCAAGAGCGTTGCGTGCGGGACCCGCAGGAATGGCGGTACCCGCGGGACTCACGGGATTTGCGGGACGGGACGGGATCTATTGGAGGGGCGTCACTGCGGGACGGAACGGGACGGGACAAGAAAAAGTAGTCCCGCATTCTTCTCTAGTACACATAGTTATAAGAATAGTAGCCATACCTGCAGAGCATCCTTATAGACCACCCATGCAGCGACGGCGCCAGCATTTTTGAAATGGATGGGCACAAATTGGGATCAATATATTTGGGGTGGGCAAGAGCACACAAAATTTATAAATAAACTCAAAAAAATACATTATTGAAATAAGCCCCTAAAAAATTTAGGTGGGCACTCCAATCAACAGGGTGGGCAAGTGCCCACCCGTGGCGCCGTCACTGCGCCCATGTCTATTATTGTAGAAAAGGATATTATTCAATTGATGCACAAATTATTTGTGATTTTAATTTTATATATAAATGACCATTTTCCAGGTTTTCCAAGGAGGAAAACGGACCCAAGGAGGTTCTTAGAAAGGAATTATGTATCTAGATACCGGTTTTTTTAACTACCTACTTGGCGACAGTGGTTATCTATTAGAACCTTGGTTGTTTGTACCATTTATCAATGCTGCAGAAAATAGCCCTCAGTCAAGGTTTAATGTTGCTTTTTCTAACCAAAGAATTATAGTGGAACATACAATTGGTTTATTAAAAGGAAGATTTAGAGCTTTTCATGGCTATAGAACTTATTACATTACAATCCATTAAGAGTCGCAAAAATTTATGATTTTCTAAAATAATTCACCAACAAATTTTTTTAATTCTTACTTCTTACTCATCCTGCTATATCAAGGCATTTTCAGATTAAAAATTACAATAGCTGATAATTAGAGACCGGATTATATGCAACTTAAAATGGTCGAAATATGCATGCAAATATGCATCATAAATGCTCGAAATATGCAACAAAACTGCCAAAGAGTGCCATAATATGCAACATCAAATTTCAATAAATACTACAAAATAACGTTATTTCTTTGATTTTACTATTTTCTACTAATATTTTTTACTATTTTGATATAGATCTAATTATAAAGTAGTTTTAGGGTAGGCATTGCCAACCCAAAATTTAATTAGTTGGAATTTCCAAATTTCTATTTTAAATTATCAAAGCAGGCCGTCTTCTAATAAAGAAACTTTTACTTTTTTTAAAAATTTTTATAAAATATGCCCAAATATGCACAAAATTGTATAATATGTGCCCAAATATGCACGAAATTTTATAAAATTTGCCCAAATATATGCACGATCAGTAGATTTCAGTTGAAATATGCAATATTTAAAAAAAATAGCCAAAATATGCAAATGCATATGCAAATATGCAAATGCATATAATCCGGTCTCTACTAATAATAATAGCAAAATATCAAAGCAAATGTTATGTTGATTATGTTTTGACATGCGTAATTTCGTTTAAGCGTTATTGGAACTAATTTGATAAGTTGTAACTACTTTTAACGAATATTACCGAACATTTTAACGCATGATGTTAAATTTAGAAATTTTAACACATACGTTATTTACTGTTTTACAGAATGCAAAATTATGTTAAAAATTAATATATTTTAACGTATGTTAAAATTAAAATGTTAAATTTTAAAGTGATGTTAATTTTAATTCCAATTCTATAAACAACAATTAACATGATGTTAGAATTTTAACATAAATTCCAATTCTGTAAGGTCGGGAATCGTTAAATTTTTAACACAATGAAAATTACAATACTATTACCAAACAAAATAATTATTTTGCTAATAAATATCTGCAAACTAGCAAAGCAAATGTTATGTTTTGACTTTCGTAATTTTGTTGGAGCGTTATTGGAACTAATTTGATAATTTGCAGCTACTTTTAACGAATATTACCGAACGTTCTAACGCATGATGTTAAATTTAAAAATTTTAACACATACGTTATATCTACTGATGTTTTACAGAATGCAAAATTATGTTAAAAATTAATATATTTTAACGCACGATAAAATTAACATATTCCTTACAGAATCACCACTAATTAATAATTTCAATAATTTTAGCCATAATACAATTAATACCTATAGTTTATTATATTAAAATTTTAATTATTCTTTTATTATTATATCGTTATTCAACTCAATTAGTCAAGTATCTCATTTTCGCCATTTATGCAGTTGGTCACTTTTACTTGTATGCCGACGATAAAAACACGTCAATTTTATCATACAGGGGGACAACTTTTGCGACCATTGTCACTCCCGTATTGTTTCATCCCTTCGCGCTGTGATGACAACCCCTAAAATGTTACTAGGGATGATATGGCAAGTGACACCTCATTTGATAGGTCTTGCTTTCCTGAATTCAGTGCAATAATTTTTTTTCAAGTTTTATCAATTAATCAACAACAAAATTGAAGCTGCAAAAATGAGAAATAAATACGATATTTCAAGACATTTAAGAATATAAAAGTGAAAAACGCTTGGACAGGTTGATTTTAATTTCAAGGGGACTGCTTTTACTGCTATTCATAAACATTGACAGTTCATCCCTTAAGGTAGTACTATCGGTTTTAGAATTAACGTTCAGAATTTAATAAAACTTGGCATATTGGTACATTATAATAAGATAATGAACCAGTTAAATTTTTAAAGTGCTACAGAGAACTGAAAAAAGTTATTGATATTATAAAATGTTTGCCTTTAGCATTGATCCTTATGGAAAATCACAGAGTTTATTTAATTTCACAAAAACTGACGTTTAGATTTCAATGATAGTGGTATCAATGGGAAGAAAAATATGTTTTCAACATTTTGGTTAATCTGAATCCGAGCTTCAGAGCTTGTGATAAGAGTAATTAGTAAATAATTAAGAAAAATGTGCTATGTTACTTACATGTGGCAACGCAGCCAAACAGGTTATGTCGCGCGCGAAATTTAAAGATGCGTAGAATGCGGTATGTATATTATACACGGTATTATACACATTTTTTAGTACAAAACATATGAAATACTTTTTATTAATAAGGTTCATTATTAAATAAAGCAACATGTTTCAAAATAATAGTATTGCATATTAAATAAACTGTAATATTCAACATTTTTTAAACATTTATTTCTTTGTTTCAAAGTAATTAAAAATTTTATAAAAACACCTAGTAGGAGCTGGGTGCTCGATATGATACCATCTGGTACTCTGGTGGATCCAAATAGAAAATCAGTAGGTACTGGAGGGATCAGTGGACGTAGAACGGGAAATGCATTCAGCATAAACCTGGGCTACCACGCTACTGTGTTCCAGGCAGAAATAACTGCTGTAACAGCCTGTGCAGAGGATGCATCATGACGGACAGCCAGGTAGCTCTAAAAACCCTGGAGAGAGTAGGAACACAATCCAGGGTTGTGGGTCTCTTGCACAACAGAACAGCTTAACGTTGAGGTGGGTGCCGGGACACGCAGGAATAAAAGGCAACGAAAAAGCAGACACCCTTGCTAAGGCTGCTGTAAAGTAATATCCAGTAGGACAAGAACTAACTTGTGGAATATCATATCGGACCGCAAAAGAGGCTATAAAGGAACTACTAAGGATACAACATTTTGCGTACGGGAGGGACCTTTCGGGATTGAGGCAATCGAGGATGTTCATTGGTGAGCCATCCAATAATAAAATAAAATTGGAAATTCTGTAGCTGAATTGACCACAGCTGAGGAAGACTGTAAGACTACTTACAGGACACTGCTGTCTGAATAGGCACCTCAATGAAATTGGAGTTGTATAGGATGCAGAAAGTGCGGTGTTGAGGAAGAGACTCCACACCACTTACTATGTGTGTGTCCAGCCCTAGCCTTGTTGAGGCTACTACACCTCGGTTGGCCATATCCGAAAACCAAGGAAATAACTCAATAACCCATCAACTGTGTACTTAATTTTATTCAGGAAACAATAAAGTTGATGAAGTAAAACTTGGAACGCGGAGTACAAGCTTCGAGTGTCAGTGCAAATGGGCATGGAACCACAACCCGTTCAGCAATAATAATAATACTAATAGTTGCATTCTATTTCTAATTTACTGAAAATCTATGATAATCAAAGCTAAGTTGAAGTGAAATTAGGTAAAATCAGTAAAACCAAAGAAAAACTGCGTTCTATTTAAAACTTAGCATCTGAGGGAAATTTGATGTTAAGCTTATTGCGTGCGTTATCATCTAAGGTAATTCGATATCAACTTTAGTTTCTAACTTTCATTGCTAAATGCCATATTTCTGTCAAATTTTATAAAATTATTAGAGAATTGAATTTTACATCTGTCAAACTGAAGTTAGATTTTATGGCGACGTTGCCTAATCTAAATACTGCGTAAATCAAATGAGGCAGTGTATATTTTTGATTCTCGCAGTACCGATAGTACTACCTTATGGTAAAAGGCAAATCACCCTTGGAATTTTGAATGAAGAGATGGGTCTGATAAAAAGATCAGTTTAATCAAATTAGATGTTCAAATTGTAAATTGTTGAACACATAATTTGATTTTTATATTAAACATCTTAAATATTAGACATCTTTTGTTGCAAATTTCATTCTCGATAATCTGAACCGTAGCCGGTAATTTGACCCCCAGTAATTTGATCCCCGGTAATTTGATCCCGGTAATTTGATCCCCTGGTAATTTCGTCCCCTGTAATTTCGCCCCAGGTGATTTTACCCCCAGGTATTTTGATTCCCTGGTAATTTCGTCCCTGGTAATTTCATCCCCGGTGATTTTACCTCCAGGTAATTTGATCCCCGGTAATTTCATCCCCTGGTAATTTTGTCGCCAACTACGATTTATATTATTCTACTGCATTTTTGTAATGAATTACTTAAAATACATTTATTAAAATACATTAGTTTGTAAAATTGTTCCTCTTCATGTTTATAATTAGGTCTTAGTTATATTATCCGTAAAAATTAGATATCTGCGCGAAGATATGCATCGGTTATGTAGGTTAGTGTTAGCTGTTGATTTTTTTTAGCAAAATCACCCATAAAAAAGAGATATCTACGCAAAAATATGCAACGGTTATGTAGGTTAGTGATAGTTTGATTTTTCTATATCGAAAACGCCCGTAAAAGATATATATGCATCGGTTATTTACTAGATCAGTGTTAGTTTATAATTTTTTTTAGAAAAATCGCCCGTAAAAGAGATACCCACGAGAAGATATGCATTGGTTATGTAGGTTAGTGTTAGTTAATAATTGTTTTTAGCAAAATCACCCGTAATAAAGAGATATCCGCGCAAAGATATGCAACGGTTATATAGGTTAGTGATAGTTTATATTTTTACTAAAAGAGATATTTGCGCGAAGATATGCGTCGATGATGTAGGTTAGTGTTAGCTCATGATATTTTTAGCAAAATCGCCCGTAAAATAGAGATATCCGCGCTAAGATATGCAGGTTAGTGTTAGTTTATGATTAATCGGTCTTAAAAGAGACATTGCCGTACCGTAAAATTACCGGAGACCAATTTACCAGGGAGATCTAATTGCCTGGGGTGAAATTACTGGGGATGAAATCACCGGGGATCAATTTACCTCGGGGATCAAATTACCGGGGTCAAATAACCGGGGACCAAATTTCCTGGGACCAAATCACCTGGGCAGATCCGAACTGCGGCGCGGTTAATCCCGAATCGGATTATAAAGAAGTCAACCTTTTCTTGCTGTCCGAACTGCGGCGAGGTCAGAAAAAACTGTAGGTAGAACTGGGGCGAGGTTAATCCCTAATATGATTTAAGAAAAGGCTCAACAATAATACAGGGTAACACAACAAACTTACATGCACTTGCGATTTGCGGAATGCGATTTTTGTTTTGATTGGTTTAATTTCACGAAATTTCAAATTTGCGTTCAAATTTAATGATTAAATGAGATTGTTATTTTGATTGGTTAAATTTCATAAAGTTTCAAATTTACGTTCAAATTTAACCAATCAGAACAAAAATCGCCAATTGCAAGTGCATGTCAGCAGCTTGAAAGACGGTTATATGGACTTGCGATTTTAAATTTGCGAAATGCGACTTTTTGTTCTGATTGGTTAAATTTCTCGAAATTTCAAATAAATTTTAAACATTGGTAATTGGTAATGATGAGTAATTTATTGTAATCTACAAAATAATCAAACTTAAGACACTTACAATAATTATTATTAACCGTATTTTTTTAAAAAAAGTGTTCTACATCACGGAAATTTTGTAAAATTTATCCGGAGACACCCTGAATGTATATTCTTAATAGTACTGTAGTTAAAGTAGTTGAGCTAAAACATTGAGTTGAATTTTTTATCATAACTGCTGATCCCATCATGGTCCCACTCTGAAATTTTTATAAAGTATTCACCAAGTTACTATTATAAACATATATTATTTTTATAATTATCAAAAAACACTAACTCAAAATTGTTTTCAAAAACATTTTTTGAAGTTTTCAAAATAATTCATTTTTATTACAAAATGGTTAAGATTAGTATCAAATTAAAGCCCATTAAATTCTCTTTAAAGTGAGTTATCATACAACTTCGTAGCACTTATAGAACTGAAGTTATAACAATTTGTATGATTGAGCGTGAGCCAAGAAAGTGTCGTTTTTATGATTATATATTATATTATTATATAGCTCAAAAACTATAAGAGTTAAAATTAAAAAAAAATTATATTTGAATTCAGGATGTAAAAAAGTATAATTAACCAAAGTTTCAAAAAAATCTGAGATGGTCAATTTGAAAACTAGTTATTTTTGGTTGATTTCATATGGAATGACCCTATAATACATTAATAAAAAAATTGACTTTAAATATTTAATATTAATCCCTTCAACTTTTTCTAATCTGGATTATTAATCCCTTCTTGTACCTGTAACTGGCTTCGCCGTAGTTCGGACCATTTTAAGTAGGGTCAACTTGACCGCGCCGCAGTTCGGAAAACCCGAATCACCTAGTGTCAATCCGAACACACCCTAATCCGAACAAAATATCCAGTAATCCGAACACGAAAAAAAAACCTAGTAGTTCGCATAAATTGTTATAATCACAACTTAGGGGTCGTCCTTAATCACGTGAGATTTTTTATGACATTTTTTTACCCCCCCTCCCCTTTGGTGATACGTCGTGAGGTTTTCGGCTACCTACCCCCCCTATCCAACATCACGTGTATTTTTTTTGAATTTTTTTTTCAAGTACAGACGGCAAGACAGAAGGCCGCGGGCAGCGGGGCGACAAGTGGAGTCCCAAGGTCCAGTGCCAGAAGCCAGCTGAGAGCTAAATATTGTTGTTATGTTGCTTTTTAGGCATAAATTTCCTCGCTCGGGATTTTACGTGGTCGTAAGAAAATATACACGTGATTGTCACAACATCCCCTCCTCCCCATCGTGATCAATCGTGATGTTATTTTAAACCCCTCTCCCCTGTTAGAACGTCACGTGATTAATGGACAACCCCTTAGTAGAGTTCGGATTATAACTATTTGTGCAGAGTACTGAGTTTTTCTTCTTTTGTTCGGATGACTGGAGATAGGATTAGCGCGTGTGTTCGGATTACCGAAACTGTACTGTATAATTTTTTTTCTTTTGTCGCACCATTTCCGTGACTTAACCCATTAAGTTCGACGCACAGTGATCTAGATTTGAAAAAAGTGGGACATTTTCAATTTATTAAAACTTCGAATATTGCAATATTAATAATGAAGAACCAGAAAAGAAGGTTTCTAGTAACAGAAATTCACATTTTTGCTTCTTTTTATAACAAATGACGGCAGGTTTTGACTATGTGAACCAAGCGTACTTTGATTGTCTCTTAGTAAGGAAAGCAATACAACAAATATGTCCTTTTAGATATCAGAAAATGAAGTCTGTAATGTTATAAACCTACAGCCTTACTAATAAAATTCGTTATACACGCGTTGAACAAGTGTATAGTTATACACTGTATAAGCACTGTATAAGGGGTATATAAATTTTTTACTAATAAACGTTGTATGCGTACTGCATAAGCTATAACTGTGTTATACTATGGTTATACACTCGAAATGTCATTTTTCGTATGTAAGTGTGACTTTTTCTGTCACTGTCATTTGAATTTATGTTATTAAAGTCATTTGAATAGACAAATGTAATGACAACTGACAAATTATAAACATCAAAATTTACTGTGTTTAATTATGTGTTCGCTTTGCGTTTCCTTCGATTAATTTGCTTTACTCAAGTTCATTCTTCGATATGAGAGAAGTACTTCGTATGGGGATGTAATGTCGGGGTAGGTTCTGTGCACAACGTGGGGGTCCTACACTGTATAAAATAATTATGCTAAAATGTCAAAATGCGAATAGATAAACGAAATGGTGTTAATTTAACACAGAAAAAAAAGATGAATTACCTTATATCTCATAATCTCAATTATGCTAAATTAGAAGATAGACAACTTTACTTCTTTTGTCTAAATTATTAGACAGAGCAAAAGTTTGTCTACAAAAGCAGAAGCATTAACATTTTGAAATGTTAAGATGACTTTCTTATTATACTTTGAAATGTATTTATTTATGTTATGTGAATAATGGATACTATAAGATACTACTCTTGTACCTTTATACTATAGTTGAGCTGATTAAAGGATTAAGTACCTACTAAAGGATTATCATAGATTATATGATACAACATCTCCCTTTTAAACTAACTCAACATGCTATAGATTTAACCGTTTTGGTTTAACTATTATTCTTCCAAATCGTGATCTTTGTTGACCATCTTCCTTATAGGTTTCACTTGTTATTTTATTTTCAAGTTCTCTTGTTTCATTTGGTTGCCCTTGATCGTTGTTGTTATCATTTTTATCTCTCTTTTTCTCATTCGTTTTTAGTATGTGTTCTCTATTTCTTCGGAATATCTGTCCTTCAGGTGTTTCTATGTTGAATGACCTTGGATTGATTTCTTCTTTTATTTTACCTTGAATCCATACATCCGTAGGGTTTTTCTTAAACCTTATTATTTCTTCTTTTTCCACGTTTTCTAGTGGTCGCGCCCCTTGATCGTAATAATGCTTCATTTTGTCAATTCTGGCTTTCTTGATATTTTGATATCTATTTGGATTAATTAATTTGGGATATAAATTTTCTTCTATACTTGGTATTTTTGAACGTAGCTTTCTTGACATTAGCAATTCTGCTGGAGATTCAAGTTCTCCTTTTCTTGTCGTTCTGTAGTGTAACAAGGCAATATGTTTATCTGTATTTGTCTCATCACATTTTGCGAATAATTTTTTAATTGTACCAATGGTGCGTTCGACTAGTCCATTTGATTTGGGGTAGTTTGGGCTTGATGTCTCTATATCGATGTCCCATTCTGTGCAAAAGTTTCGATATTCTATTGAATTAAACGGCGGCCCATTGTCAGACATTATTCTTCGTGGAATTCCATGTCTGGCAAATATGCTTTTTAAATGCATTATTATGGTTTTCGTCGTGTAATTTCTTAAAGTAACTATTTCTACAAATTGTGAATAATAGTCTACCACTATCAAATACGTCTGTTGGTTATATTGAAATAAATCATTACCTACTTTTTCCCATGGTAACAATGTTATTTCCTGTGGTTTCAGTAGCTGGTCATTTTTGTTGATTTCATCAATTCTCTTGATGAGACTCAATCGCTGGCACGTTGGCAGACCTATCACTGCATGACAATTTTCTTTGATAATGTAAAACTCAATCTTTGTGAACATGTTCTTAATTTCACACGATATTTGACATATCCCAATTATTTCTATTTGCTTGCCACTGAATGTTGATATGACTGACGTACTCTTTTTAATGTTGTTCGTATTCAATTTCAATCTTTTGAAATCCCTATATGGTAGTACGTTTACTTGAGCCCCTGTGTCTAGCTGACATTTTAAATCTTGATTGTTGATTTTCAAATCTATCATCCATTTGTCAGTAAATTGTATATTATTCACTGCTAGGTATGAGATAAAAAATTCATCGTTGTCCTCTCCATTCGTTGCTTCGTTCAAGTAGTTGATTCTTTTCTTACTAAAACACATTCGAGCAAAATGGTTCATTTTTCCACATTGCGTGCACTTCTTTCCTTGGGCTGGACAATTCATATCATGCGTTGATCCACATTTTTTGCATTCCCGATCATTTAGTTGTCTATTTTGATTCTTGTAGTTCTGATGCCCTTGTTCTCTAATATTTGGTTGTCTGCTTATTTTTGCCACCATTTGTTCTTCGCAGAATTTTCTCTCAAGGTTTCTAGAGTTTTCCATCGATTTTGCTATTTCAATAGCTTTTCCAAAATCTCTATTTTCAGAGTCCAGTAATCTTTGTCTGATCCCGGAGTTGTCTTGGTGTAGACCACAAATGAAAATACTTTTGACTATACTTTCACGTAAAGTTTTTAGTTCGCAAGTTAAACTTAAGTTGATAAGATCAGTAACATAGCTGTCAATCGATTCTCCGGTCTTCTGGCGTCTAGTAAAAAAATTGTGTCTTTCTATTTCTAAATTTTTCTTGGGCATAAAATGCTCGGTAAATTTTTTTATTAATTCCTCGTGTTTAATGTCTTTAATCTTGACGTTAAAGCTTCTGAAGATATGCATTACTTCTGAACCAAGAAGATTTCGTAAGATTGCATTCTTTTTTAGATCTGATACACCTTCGTCTTTTCCTGTTGCAATCAGGTAGATTTCAAATTCTTCGATCCAATTATTCCAAACATCAGCCATATTGTTTTGTGTAATTTTGAGGGGTAACAAGCCATTTCTCATCTCTATTTGGATGTTTTCCATTTGGGCTTGCGGCTTTATTCCTTCATTCATTGTTTAATTTCTTCTGACACCATATTATACTTTGAAATGTATTTATTTATGTTATGTGAATAATGGATACTATAAGATACTAGTCTTGTACCTTTATACTATAGTTGAGCTGATTAAAGGATTAAGTACCTACTAAAGGATTATCATAGATTATATGATACAACATTTCTATTATGTAAAACACAGTAAATATGTAAGCTTTCAGGAATTTATTCGACCAATTATGTTTATAAAATCGGCACGTTCTGGGGAATCACAGTCATCATATCTTAGTCATTACATGCAATTAGCAAATTTGCATTCTCATATCAGTAAACTGACTGCATTTAAAAAGAAAATGTCCAAATAAAAATGGAAATTGTCTTCGTTTTAAGTCATACTTACGAGTTAGATATCTTCGTCGTTCAACTTGATTCATTTTCATTTTATGTTTCGGTTTGCTAGTTACAGTTTTATTTTATAGTTTTGCTAGTGTATCCAAAAAATCTGCAGTTTTTAAATTTAGTTCTAATAAATATTCGCCGACTTGAAAAGTAAATTTAAATAAATATTATGTAAGTTAAAAATCCTCACTCTATTTTTTTTTTAAATTGTAAAATTCTAAACGCAATTGCAGGCTTGCTTTTTATGATCCGGATACTCGAGGTGGATTTTTTCAAACCGATTACTACAAGTACGTCGTTCAATGCCTCCTTCGCCTAAGAAAAAAAAATAACCAAAACTTCAGATATTGCGGGGACTGAAACTTCCGAAATTATAGGTAATGAACAAGAGATTTTAACCAAAAATTCTATTAATTTTCTAAATCATTGTTCAGAATCGAAGATATTAATGCCAAAATGTTTGAAACTTACAAATACCAAATAAAAAATCAAGGAAATACTTTAACTGAATTTCAACGACTTGTTGATACTTTTGGACTGGTAATATTCTATAACATTAAAAAAATTGTCACTTTTTTAAAAAAACTTTTAATATTTTTAGGCAGATCAAGGATTTGAAATTATGATTCCAGGAAAAAGGTCACAAACTTTTAGACAGTTTTTTCTGCAAATTAAGTAAATTATTTGAAGTTTTTCGAAATCAGAAGCAAATCCAACTTTCGATATTGACGAAGATGGACCTAATTGTACGTGATTAAGTTTTCATTTTATTTTATTTCTTTAACTTCGTGTTCGTAGGTTATGACAGAACAATTCACGGAATTTTTATACTTCTTGTACAACGGCCCGAGAAGAGGTAAAACAACTAGGGATACGCTCGATAGGTACATGTATGAATAAATTAATTATGTACAAAAAAGTATCATTTTTACCACCATTTTTGTTACAATTATTTGGGTTTATTGCTAATAAATAAATAAATAAATAAATAATTATAAAAAATATAATTAAGTGTTACTGTTTCAATGAAATGTTCTTTCTGTTTTAACTGTATACTTTTGTATACAACTTTTTACTTACTTATCTAAGTATACTTAGTGTCATAGTAAATAATAAAAATTTTGAAATCATTATGAACATGTTTTTATTTTAGAATTACTTTTTTCCTAATTAAATTTATATTTTTAGGTTAAAAAATTATTTTCGCCCATCTTTTATCATAAATATGTAAACTTTTCAGGATTTTTGGACCAGGATAATTAAAACAATGTAATTAAATTGTCGACGTTTTAATTATCTTGGTCAAAAAATCCCGAAAAGTTTACATATTTATATTTTTAAATTTGATATATTTTTACTCAATAATTTAGACAAATCTACTTTATAGAATTAATAAAACGTCTGTAATCAGTAGACAAATTTATCTCACTAAAGTAAAGAAAACAACATTATTAATAAGACAAAATGACACCAAGGAAAAGAATTATTACCTCCCTGAAAAGAGTAAACTTTATTTCTATTTCTAGTTAATTCAGCATCGAAATGTAGAAAAACTGTAAAAAAACTAAGTAATATTGTCAATTATATAAAGAGAAAAATTGTTTTAACTGCAGTATAAAACTGCTTAACCGTTTCAAATTTACTTAAAATTTAGTCAACAACAACTTAACATTTAGATAAAATGCTTCATTAATTATAGTAGTATTTCGTATTAATTGTAATAAAATCTCTACTCCAAATAGTAAAAATTTTAACATAACATTTAGAAATATAAATTACACTATAAAATATGGACAAAATAACATAGAAATGTAGTCGTCTATATGGACTACTTTTTAAGACATAATTATGTTAAATTAACACTTTTTTTTAAACAGTGTAGTATTAGACGATCCGACATTGCGGGTTTGGAGTACACCATAATTGCGCTTAGGAGGGCTAGGTTTAGATTAGGAAGTGGGGTTATTCGTGGGATATTTGATTTGACGTTTTGACATTACAAGTCTTTTTTTTTCTTAAAACGGCACCGTTTTAATTTAATCGCGTTCTATTAATGTATTTTAAAAAATTTAATGTTTTTAAAACCTTAATGTGTTTCATAATACGTTCGCTGTAAAGACATGCTGAATTTTAATGAACATATACCCATGCTTGTTGTAAAATTAAATCTACAAATCGATTCGCATTACTTCGAGTCTTAAAATTTTATTCAGCAGTTTTGTTTGTTTATATAGTAGGCATATCAGGTGCAACAAAGTGCAAACATTTATTTTATCGCGACTTTAGACGATGAGTGGATAGTCGGAGAAATTGATTATTTAGTGTAGAAATATCCCTAAAGTTTTCTAGTTTTTACCTGGTAAATACTAGGAACTATAATAATTATTAACTATAACTATAACCAAATACTATAGATATGATAATACGCACAGCTTAGGCCTATAGGCGAACGAATTTAAGATCTCAGCGCCAGTGCGGCAGAAATCGTAACTAATTTGAGAGACATCGTTTGTTTTGTTTACGTTGTTTTAAAGCGAATACATGGATGTTTTGATTAAAGTTTTTGTGATTTTTTGGAAGTAATAGTTTTTAAGTGTTTATGTTAAAATCATCGTATAATCTTAAACTAATTAAACACCTTTGAGGTTGGTAGAATCTCTTTTTCTAGTTATAATAACATATAAAAGAAAATTATTTTGTATTTCTAGGTTATCACAAGTTTTCTTCTATATTACAAAGTTATCAAATGGAAAATGTAAGCATATACTAATATCTGCATTAGATATTACATATTACTTAAATGTGCTAGCTATGGTTTTGATTGAGTATGTAGTTAATGTCTTTTAATAACATTTTTTTTAGGTTAAGTATACTATAAACAAATTGGAAGAAATTTCACAGATTGACACAAAAAGGGATCACTTCTGATAAGTAAAGGCAGTTCCTATAGGTGAAATGCTTTGTTTCCAAAGAAAAGTAGATATCGACGAGGAAGAGGATGAAATCAAAATATTAAATGTTGGCATATTTCCCCGATGAGATAATAATGGAAAATGGAAAACCAACAGCATTGTTAGAAATAAAATGCATGTATGAATATAAGTTTTTTTGTTTAATTATAAAAATAATATAACTTACAACAAATATTTATTTATGTGCAGGAAAGAATAACCACGATGGTTTACTAGGGATTTAAATACAAATTTACCAGAGATTCAATATAATAATACGTGGACATTAAAAAGATGTAAACATTATGGGAAGATCCAAATGGAAATCGCCCTTTTAAATTTATGCAAAACTTATTTTGTATTGTATGGATTATTCGATAGAAGTTTTGTTACTATCGAAGTAGATTATAACCATGAATTTGCAAAAGAAATGCTGTTTGTAATTATTAAGAAATATTTTTATGGAAAACATGATTCAAAATTTGTGTGATAAAAACTTTCCAAATTAAATAATAAAATATATCTTTATTTAAACGGCTGCATGTCTAAATTATTTTCTATTTTTTATTTTCAGTAAAATTAGAAAAAATCCTTTATCATCATTATCGCATCTTCTCCTCGAGTCAATTTTGTGACAACTCCACTATTCTCAAAAATGACCTTATCCGAAGCTCGATATCTATATGGCTTATTAATAAATGTGATTTTGCCTCCAGGTTAAACGCCAGTGATGAACTTAACAGTCAATTGAGATTTGTAATGCGAATAGAACTTCGCCCGGCAACGTAAACATTTAGGCGCATTTAGGTGTTTGTACAAAAATTTTGTTTTCCAAATTTTGCCGCTGTATACTGGAGGTTCTTTTTGCTTGGTCTTCTCTGAATTTATGTATACTAGCGTTCTAGTCAAAAGGAACAACAGAAAAACTAACCTTGCACTCGCATTACACAAAATAAACAATCAGGTCTATTATGTATCCCAAAAGTTATTATAAAGGTGACAGTTATGAAATAAAATAAAGGTTTTGACAAATTGGTATGCACTATAAATGGTAAGAAAATCTTTATTATCTAGATCTTGTTAAAATAACGCTTTGTGAAAACGATAGGTAATACCAATTTGCCGAAATCCTTCAATATTATGTCATAACTGTCACCTTTATAATAACGTTTGGGATACATAATAGACCTGAATGTCTCTCAACTTAGTTCAACCGGCGACCGTTGGTGGCGTATCGCTTATCTTGAATCGTCAATTTCAATAGAAATTTCGTAGCCCGAAAATTAGCGCCACCTGTTTGATAGAGTTGGAACCTTGGAACTAAATTAAGTGTAATCAAATGCTATATGTGCTAATCTTTAAAATTATTTTATTATTAATATATAAGTAGTTACATGAAATAAAACTCCGTATGTTAATTGTGAGAAATTTCCTTTAATTTATTTTTATCTTTTGAATTATTATTTGTTTTACTTTTCACTTCATTAACCAATTTTGATTTATTGTCTTCATTCCTTTTGTTAACATCAGCTTTGATTAAAACATTAAAATATTATCTAAAAATAAATTTACACAAGAATCGCATATGAAGAGGTCCGGAGAAGAACGATTTAAGTCAATTTTTAAACAAAATGAGTTTTCTACGGCAAATGCTTCCCGACCAACCGTAGTTTGTCCATAATTTAAAACACTTCTAAAAGATCGATTAAAGTTCTCTAAATTCGCGATCAAAAATTATGTGCACTTTGAAAGAGCGATTACGATTTCTGAAATAACGATCCAAATCCACCTGATAAAAGTATTAAAAAATTATACAATTTTTTTTTATACAGGACACAAATAAAACACATATTTAAAACGAGCTTTTGAAAAATGACATTTTCTTTTTCAAGTTTAATATGAATTGAAAAACAAAAACAAAAAAAATTCATATTAAACTTGAAAAAGAAAATGTCATTTTTCGAAAGCTCGTTTTAAATATGTGTTTTATTTGTGTTCTGTAGCTCAATTTGATAATTCTTATTTATATAACACTATTAATATTAGTAATATTAAAAAATAATATTGTAAATAATCAACAAATTTTTACTGTGTAACTTTTAAAGTTGTTTCAGATTACGATATTTTTATAGTAACAACACCAAAACCCCGTGAATACAAAAATTAATGACAAAACTCAAAAAAATTATTTATGCCCCACTTTTTTCAAATCTAGATCACTGTGCGACGCACCCATATGGTAACGCAGCAGTGGCGGAACTACCGGGGTGCGGTGAGTGCGACGCACGTGGTCCCCCAGCTAAAAGGGCCCCCCAATTCTACTGTGACCTTCTTCAACCTTTTTAAAAAAATTTAAAACCATGAAAAATATAATGAAATAATCGAGTATTAGTATTTAATTACAAATATTCACAATGAAATATTATATTTTGGTAGTCTTCTCTTATTGAGGTAAACAAAGTGGGCATCATTTATCTTTATTTTAAATTGCCAACACTACATCATACAAATGAATATGCAATGGTTTCCCATTTTAGCAGCACCAAAGTACAATTTTTTGTATAGTGATTTGTGACTTCAGCTTTGCCAGAAAAGTCATTTTCAAAATTCAAGTTAATCATAAGTCACTTAAAAAGTAGAAGTAGACTTAAGAAGCTTCATAGATGGTTAAGCAGTTTGACTATGCAAGAAAAATAGTTTAGGTAACTTATAATTTTTTTAAAATGGTAATTTTAGTCGGATAAATCTGGTATAACGTTAGACTTAGTATTACCATTATTACCAATAATAATTCAGTGTTACCACTAAATTTTCCAAATCAAATCCTGACATTTCCAGGTTTTCCCTGACAAAGAATAAAAATTTTTCATGACATTTAGATAAATCAGAAAATAGAAAGGTAAAATAAATCTTAATTCTTGGGTTTTATAAAAACAGGGCCCCCGTTCACAACTTCGCACACGGGTCCCTCAACCGATTGTTACGCCACTGTAACGCAGTTAATATAGTTTCTAAAAATATACATTTTTCTATTTTCTCGCACCGTTTTCGAGATACAGATAACAATATTTTTTTATTTTTACAGTTTTTCTTAACCCATTAAGACCGAAGTTTTTTTTAATGTCTCTAGGAAGAGGAGTCCAGATAGAAAATATAAAAACTAGCTATATAGAAACGAAAATGTGTGGAATGAAATTTACAAGAAAAAATATCTATTAATTTTTCTACTGCTTTGTACCGTTTCTGAGATAGACACAAATAACAGTATGTTTTTTATTTAAGAAAAATTTATACAAACAAAAATAAAGAGAACAAAATTTGCAACAAAAAATGTTTAATAAATCTTGTTGTAAAAGCATTATAATATGACAAAAAGTAACTTGAAAAGGTACAATTTACATTGCTATAACATACGAGTGTTGAACTTTACTTTAATACTTTTCTTCTAGATTTGAAGCTCGTTTTACCAGTGCCTTTGGTTTCAGGGGTCCCCAAATATTAGCGATCTACATTGTCAGTTCATTAGAGGTAAGGGGCCTCCCATTGGCTTGGTAAGGTCATTGATATCTCTTTTTGACCAAGTTTGCAACTTAATAATATATCGATGGAAACTTATTATGTAAATTTTTTTCATTTTTAGGCTAGATGTATAAAAACTTACATAATTTTTATACATCTAATTCAAAAACCTCCAATGTCCTAATATCACCGAAATGTTTAAAATCATAATTACTTCTATGTCAATTTGAATACTATTAGGCTGCTGCATTGCACTTCATCAGTTTTTTTAGTGCTGAAAAGTTGAGTTTTTAGACATAGGTTTCCATTCTTCACCATCGATATGAGATTCTTATAGATAGTTTGGTCTATGTGGATTCTAAGTTCAACTCACTAACAAATTTTAGGTTATAAAATTGAAACAGATTTATAAAAAAAAAAATCTAGAAAAGTTGTGCAAAGTAGTCACTTTCAAATACCAAGACATGGAAATCTGCCTCAGTGTGCGGCGACTAATGACATCTTGCGGCTTTTGCCAACGTTGGCATACTGCTACCTTGTAGTTACATGTTGAATCGTCAAAGGTTTAGAGGAAGAACACCTGGTCTTTCAAATAGGGGGTTGAGGCGATGGGTTTGGAAATCACGATTTTGTCGAGTTACAAAGCATTAATAATCGAGCCAAATACTAGATATCGTAAGTCATTAAAGTGTAAAGCAAAAAAAATACTGGAATTAACCCTTTAACGCTCTCTGGTAAGACGTTTTACCAGTTCGCATCGAGCAGAAATTATATACTCTTCATGTCAAAATAATTTGAAATGACTATCTGGACGAATAAAGATTTGATAGAAAATAGTTTTGCGCGTTAAAGGGTTAATTTAACCTATTGTAGAAGTCCTATAGCAGTTGCCCAAGTAGAATCGGGCAAATTTTCAGTAAATACCTATATGTACATACATACAAAACATTACAATAACTAAATGCGCAAATTTCTGTAGATGCGTGAAAAATCTTAAAATTAGGTACCTATATTGAAAATAAAAATTTGGTTTGGAAGCAGTCCCTTTATGTAACCGAAATGTACACCAAAAGTTTTCGTGTAAGATTCAAATTTCGTCCCTGTATTTTCATTGCATCAATTTTATCCCTTCTACTTGGTTGAATGTTCTGCAAAGTTGACGTGCGCCGTCACCGCCGCCGCCCTGGCTAAAAACGCGGCCGCTCCCATTCCGTCGGTGCGCGTTGGGGCGGCTGCATGTCGGGCGAGAGCAGGCGGCCGTCTGACGATGACACGAGACTGGGCGGGGCGGACTGTCACCCGTCGGGTGTCCTGACGTCTGCTGCTGTGCTAGTGTGTGATGTGTGCACTAACTTTTGTGACTAGAGATTATTGTTGTGTCTTATTTGTAGGAATAAGATGGCTGCCAGCACTGTGTTCGACTCTCGAGGGTAAGTCTAGCATGTATGCCTTGACGGAGACGTCAACTCCTGGCCGCACCGCATTTGTAGTTATTGCTTAGGAATATCTACCACTCATTGGATAGGCAGCAAATTTTAATTTTTCCTTCACATTTTAAGTACCTAATCCATATTTGCCGAGAACAATAAAGAATAATGATAAACACAATAAGACAAATCGGAGTTTTTCTCTGAAATTATATTATTACATATTATATCATGTTTTTCTTTATTAAATTACATAATATTTGCTTACTTTTACGGCAAAAATTCGTTTAAATTGAAGAAAACTGCGATTTAACAAGGAATTTTTAATTTCTGTGATGTGATGAGGGGCGTGGTTATTCTCAATAGCTAACTCTTCCTCGCGAAAACTGAAGTATTTTAATATTTCACAACATGGAGTTTCAAATTAACGAAAATCCATTTCAATTTTATCATTGGAGATTAAAAGTTTGCGATTTTTAAATAAGTAGACAATCACAGTATGACGCAAATATGCGGATATACTCAAAATGTTAGAAGCTGTATACCATCATAATATATTATGCTATTATATAGAAAGTTGAGAAAATTATTTCGTTTGTCTTAATTTTTCAGGTTCAATTTTTTAAGATTAACTTACCTTTGTATAGACAATGTCCTGCTATTTATTTGCTCAGGTTATATAACTAATGAATTTTAAATGCGATACCTAATGGATAGGTTATTACCTACACACACCACAATAATAATAATTAGGTATTATTATTATAATATATCCTGCGTTGAAGAAAATTTGAACATATTGGCAATTTAAATTTTAGCTTATCTTTTTTTTGCAAAAGATGAATTCACACTATGTGGAAGTTTTGTCGTCATACACATGAATTATAATTGTTATTATGTTCGTTTCTTGCAATGAAAAATATCATCAACACAAAATAAACAATTCTTTGCGTGAAGATATATTATAAACCTTTAAGTAGTCATAGCGGTATGACATACCGCAGCGGTCCATAAGATTACACGCGTTGGAAAATTGATCACACTACTCGAAGGATAATATTTATACTTATGTGAAAACTTTTGATTTAAAATGTTCTATGCCAAAAAACCTGAGCTTTTTGAAAGAAGACAAATTTTTGACCACATATATAAATTTCAGTTATTTCAGTTTTGTTATAAAAATATTTGTTTTCGTCTTTTTTTGCCTGTGTCTGATTAGCGTTTGAAAAGCTTTCATAGGGGACCTACAACAGTCTCCACCGAAAGAAACATGTAACACGCGAACTGCCGAACTATACTGATATTGAATGATACACTTTATTTCGGAAACGATTTTCATTGCAGAATTTCTCTGTGATTTGTCGTCGTCTTCCTTGTAGAGATTATCTAAATAGGGGATTTTGTTTAAACGTAATGAACCACTTAAATTTACCTAAACAAACGGAAACTGATCAAAAATCCGAAGTATGCAATGATCTCAATTAAAACAAAACTGTCACCAAGGGCCAATTGTATAAATCTTATGAGGAAAAACCTTTAAGTGTTAACTCTAAGTTCTGATAGAACACTAAAATTAAGGGGATCCTATTTTTGTTTTAAGTGTTATGACTTATGAGCAATCGTTTCTGAGAAAATAACTTTTAAAAGTGTAAATTGAAATTAGTTATTGTTTCATTATCGTCCATGATTGAAAGATCCCAGGTTCGATTCCCCTCGCAGGATTAGATTTCTTTAGTATTTTTATATTTTTCCCATATAAAACAGTTAAATTTGATAATTAGTGTTTAAATAAAGTAGTAAGAGAAAATGAACCCAAAATAAAAAATTTCAAATAAGTAGATTTGTAGTACCTACCTAAGTACAGTGGCTCCAGAAATTATTAATACACTCCTATGTTAACCAAGTTAAATGGACATTTCCATGATCTTTTTTCTCATATAAAAATCGATTTTATAGCAAAATGTTTCAAACACTTTTTGTTGCAAATTTCATTACCTTTATTTTTGTATCTATACATTTTTCTATTTGGTTGCCCCATTTCTGAGTAACAACGACTTTAAAAACACTCTGTAAAAAATTTAATAAAAATTACATTGCTCTTATGGGAGTTTTATTTAAATTTTTACAGAGTGTTTTTAAAGTCGCTGTTACTCAGAAACGCCGCGACAAAATAGAAAACTGTATAGAAACAAAAATAAAGGAAATGAAATTTGCAACAAAAAATGTTTGAAACATTTTGTTATAAAATAAATTTTTATATGAGAAAAAGGATGATGGAAATGTCCGTTTAACATGGTTAACATAGGAATGTATTAATAATTTCTGGAGCCACTGTATGTATGTTATAATATTTGCAAATAATTTTAAATAGAAGTTAAGTTAAATACAATACGTAGAAAATTAATTGTACAAAAAATAGTAATTAAAATATATTATTTTATTTTATTAATTCCTGCAATAATATTCATTTTAAGTTTATAAAAAGTAGATAAATGTTTAATCGTGCACAGAAAGAAATAAATTCGAGTTTTCATCTAATCTAAATTAAATGAGTTGAAATTATATAATTTATTTAAAGTTTGCTTTAATTCGATTATAGTATTTCACTGTTTCAAATAATCAGTGTAGTAAAAATGTCTAATTTATATTAGATGATTTCTATTTAGTTGAATCATTTAAACTTTTGTTAAACCGTTTACAAGAAGTAACTATTTCATTAAATCAAAATCTTTGATTCGTTTAAAAAAATTCTCAATAAGAAAGATTTAATTTCAATGAATTATATAATAAAACTTAATGTTTTATCTATTTCTTTATTATAACAACAATTCTTTTTATATGAATCAAACAATCTAATTTACTGAAACAACTAAGAAATAAAATGCTGATGCCATAGCAGAAAATGCGGTAGCATCCATAGTGTCGTTGAGTTCGAGTGTTGTTGTGGTGCTAGTTTTGTTCAAACATGGAAAATATTTCGTATTTTATATATTATTATATATAGTGGCAATTAACAATATAGTGATCTGTACAACTACTGTTAAATCTAAGGTGCTCGGAAAAAGAAAATCCAATGTTTAGTTGCTATTATTTTTAAAAATATCAGGTGTTTAAAGTGCTTCGTTTATTAAATTTATTAAAACTCGAAACTGATTTAAATAAGTAATATTAATTGATAATTGTACAATGTGTATCAATATATCTACTCATTTGTATCTGATATAATGTTATGTACCTGCATTTATACTTAGTATTGTAATTTCTTGACAAAAAGTAAATTAAAAGTTAAATGTTAAATTGTTTGCATTTCTCTTAATTATTTTTTAGGTATCAACTGAGAAAAGTTCATTTACTTAAATAGTAAATTGGTGTATTTCAAGTAAGTATCAAATATAACTACAAACTAGCAGCTGACCAAGAAAATTATCTATGAAAGTGAATTCATCGTATAAAGTGATATGATAATAATAAAAAATATTTAATAAGCATAAAAGAACAATAAATAAATCAGTAAATAAAAGTAAATAAGTTAGTAAATTACAATAAATATATCGTTCTATTACAGTAAATGTATCATTTAATCTAATTAATTAAAATATCTAATTTTTTAAACAATTCAAAGAAAACATTTAAACTATTAGTTAATTTTTGTACGAAATTGTCTATTCAGATTATATGAAACACATATTTAATTCATCAAACCATTGAAACAAATTCGAAAATTCATCTAATAGTTTCTATGATTCGTTTATTCTGTAAATCTTAAAATCAGCTAATTTAAATTAAATGAATTACATAATCTAATTAGAAGGCTAAAATTCAATGAATTTCTTTAGATGATTTCAACTAATGTTTAGTTGAAATCGTTAATCTTTTCTTTCTGTGTGTCCATATCGATCTAATAAGTATTAATCCCAGACAACATTTTTCATAATTTTTTCATAATAATTGTATAATATTATATAATTATTATGAAAAAATTATGAAAAATGTTGTCTGGGAATACGATAACGGGTCAATGGACGTGTTTCGCTACTTTTTTTTATTTTTTTATATGAAAGTAGGAGTCAAAATGAGCATTCAGAATTTTTTTCAAATTTTTTTGAGTACGTCTAAAGTAAGAAAAAAGTTATTAAAGGAGAGGCCGGTGACGTCACGGACCTTCAATTATTTTTGACCATCAATTATCGAAAGATAATTAAATACACACCACACTATATATTTCATCTGTTTTTTCAAAATTTTCAAATAGGAAAATTACTTTCAAGCATATTAAAAATAAATACTATTTTTGGATACTGTATTTATTATCTAAATATATAAATCTTAACTTGTGAGAAATTAAACAATAAAACTTTAAATAACAAGTTAATATTCTCTTGATTTTTTCGCTTAAATCAAGAGAATATTAAAATCTTACAAGACCAATGCAACCTTCAAGTCCACTAATAACATTGGTCAACTTTATACTAAATTAAAAGACACCGTACCTCCCGAGAAGAGGTCGGATTTAGTATACAAGGTCGAATGCAATAACTGCAATTTGGTATATATTGGACAAACAAACCAATGGCTTCAAAAAAGAATGAGTGGACACATTTCAAGTATACGCTGTAATAAGCCCGAATCTACAGCTATTGCCAAACACGTTCTAGTTGATGGGCATGATGCAGATTTTAAAAACGCCAAAATAATAAAATCCGTTACTAACTACAAAGATCGACTGCTTCATGAAATGATATGCATTACAAGAGAGAAGAACGCAATGAATAGGAAGAGAGATATAGACGGCTTAAGCAACATCTACAGCCATTTACTAGTCTAGTTCCCACTGCACACATTGGAGTTAAGTTTTTCCTATTTGACGGAAACTCAGTATAGATTGTTCCTTAACTCACGATCTTTTTCCCTGTTTCCATGTAATTTATTTTGTTTATATTAAATAAATTTCTGAAGAAGACGATAAAAGTCGTCGAAAGCTTAAAAATATAATTTGATTATATTATTGAATTTAACTTGTTATTTAAAGTTTTATTGTTTGTATTTATTATCCACTAGTATTGTTAAATGGTATATTGTTTTATTCCACTCGCCTCGCAAATGAAAAAACTCGCTTGGCAGGAAAAGTTATCTTTGCATCCGAATAAAACATGTTACTTTTTCTCCAAACGAACAAAATTCAAAAATAAATTTCAAAATTAGCAATAACTCGGGAACGGCGCTAGATATAAAAAAACTGAGCAAAAAATTCTCTCCCCTCGCTTAGTACACACCCCCCGTGAATTATCGGTAGGAAGGCATATGCAAATATTCAGATCGATCGCGCGCAAAAAATTCGAAAGGTAGATAATTTTAATCGGTCAACCAGTTTTAATTTAATCAAATTGTAATAAAAATAAACAAAGGTTAGGTGACATTTTGATTTAATCTGTCAACTATTTTCAATTTATGTTGGTAATTTTTAAATTGAATTCGCAACTGTCAACTTCAATTGTGACATTTATTAAAATTTTTAGGTTAAAAGATCAAAATTTTTATTTATTTGGTTAAAAATAAAATTTTAAGTTGGTATATCCACGGATTTAAATGTCAAAGTCAAAGTTTACATCTATTTATTTTTAAATTGCGCTCTAAAATTTTATATTTGAAATGGTAAATAAACTTAAAATAATTTTTAAACAAGGTAGATACCAAAATTACTCAATTTTATTAAAATAATGTCACATTTCTAGTTATTTTTTTCCTGCCGCCGACAGTTTTACGTTCGAAAAAACTCTACGCCACGTGGTTTTATGTATGTTGGTAAGGAAAAGTTTGACTTTCGTGTTTAAAATCGATAATGAAACAGCTGACTTTTGTGACGTTTGGAGAAAAATAAATTTAACCAAATTTTATTTGTAAAATAATTTTAAAATTTAAAAGTAGTTTAAGGGAAATTTAAGTTCCAGCGAAGCGTCATTTTGACCAGCTGAAGCAGCAAAATGTCAGTTCAAAATTCAGCTAATTAGCTGACGCTGAAAAACAGCTGAATTTTAAGCTGAAGCAGCGAAACGTCTGCTCAAAATTACGTTATATTATTGGTAAGAGATTCTGTATAGGTGAAACATGGATTGCAGTTGATCCACTAGTGCAAAATGCAATATAGAAGTGAATGTACGTAATATAAACGTTTTATAGGTTAAAGTGTGTTTTCCTGCACTTCAATATAAGTTTCCACTTATCTAACGTAAGATTTTATGATTTTTATAACAAAATTTCGAAAATTTTATTAGTACTACGCGAATCTGCAATTAATTTAGAGTATGATATACGACATAAGTGTTTGTAATGTTAAATCGAATTGATTGTTTTCATGATTTTGCTTATTTTATAAATTTGTCATTCGGCGAGGTTTGATAAGTTTGGCTCGGGAGGATTAATACAAGTATTAAACAGAAAGAAAACAGGAGGAAGAAAGCTTGGAAAAACCCGAATATTAACTGATGCTCCAGAAAAAGAAGCTATTGAAGCCGAACATAAAATTATACCAGAAAAATAAACAAGTAAAAGCTTAAGTGAAAGGCAGAATAGTTGTTAAGACTTATTTTGAAAACGATAGCCACCAAGAGCCAATATCCGTCAAATTATGAATGTAATCTTCTATAAGTATCTAAGAAATAAAATATTTTGTTTCAATTGCTTTAGTTAATGTACAAATATGTATGTATTGTACCAAATCTCCCAGTGATTGTATCATATCTCCTACATAGTATGAGGGAGATTAGAGACATTTTGCAAGGTTACGTAAAAAATTTATAACACGGTCAACTATTTAAATTTTTATAATAATTATAAAATTTTTTAGTTGCAGAAATAGTCCAAGATAGTAATCAACATGTAAACGAGTTTGGTAACAGTAGTGAAAGTAATTTAAACGATGTTTTTCTAAAAAATGTATCAATGCTCCCTTGTCTCCCCTACATCTGGAGGTAACACCAAATTTATAACTTTGCTTGATAGAGATTTAAGCTTTTTAGCAGGTAATTGTTGACAACTTGATATGTATGGTTTACATGGATCAGATGTAACCAAAAAACATAAACAAATATCATTCATTGTTTTCGTTCGCGATCATTTTCGTGAAAAGTCCTCTCGAAATGTTTTAAAATATTTGTAGCATGATTCCTGGGCATCTTCAGACATCCATCTAATCGGTACTAGCGAGTACGCTATTCTTATATCAATTTTTATAATTAGAGCTCGGAAATCAAGGCATTATTGACTTCTTTATAATATAACTTTATTTATATATATTTATAATAACCTTTGTCGACGTAGTATCTCGCACCCGTAACGAGCTAATAGCGAAAAAGCGATTTTCCACCCCTTCAATCCAAGATGGCGGCGCGAGCATCACTCCCTCAAGGCCGAAAACTTGGAATTTTATATAATTTACTTAACTAAACAATTAGTCCAAATAAAAACTTTCCTATACCTTTTGTAAGCTAAAAGTACCTATTGACTGGGCTGTACTTGAGTAACATAATTTTTTTACAAAAAAGAGGCGCAACTTTGCGCAGTTATTTTTTTGTAAATGTTGCAAAATTCATTACATTGCAACCATAAATAAGTTTTACGGCGGAAAAATACCGAACAATATAACTTTCCTACTTACCTTCAGAAGTTCATTCCATTTCATTCGATTGCAATTCTCTTCAATTTATGCAAGCCTTCCTTGCAAGGATTAATGCAGCCTTAAACACGCTCGTTGTTCAATAACACGGTAGCCACTATTGACGCTACTGGAACAAAATTAACAGTACAACTACTACTTTGGAGCAGGTAAACAGAGATAGAGGAATTTATAAGTATTTCATGACTGTTAGGGGTATATTAAAGCCAACCTAACAAAAAAAACCTAACTTTTGACCAGCTTTTAAGGATTTGGCCGCAGTGTGCGTCGGACCTTTATGACCTTCGGGTTTTTGTTGCATAAACTAGCTAAAGGTGCGTTCTCACGATTGAAGTTTAATTGAACGATTATAGTTGATCCACAAAAGTTGAATGAAATCTGAAGTGAGAACTTTTGTTGATGAACTAAAAAGTTATTCAACTATATTTAAACAAAAATTATTTTATTCAACTTTTGTTGATCAGCTATAATCGGTCAAATAAACTTGAATCGTGAGAACGAGCCTTACGAGTCAAGTTTAGTTGATCAACAAAAGTTGAATGAAAACTGTAGTGAGAACCTCTGTTTCAATATAGTTGATCAACTTTTTAGTTGTTCAAGAAAAGTTTGACTGATGCCCGATTTCTTCAACTTGAAATATCTATCGGTTAAGTATAATTATAAGTATAACCAATCAAACAAACGTAAAAATTTGAATTACAGTTATTTGATTGGTTATACTTATAGTTATACTTATCCGATAGATATCTCAAAGTGAAGAAATCGGGTATGAGTCAAACTTTTGTCGTTCAAGTGATGAGTAATCACGAATTGTTTTCAAGTTGAAACTTATATTGAAACATGCTTGTATTTTAATATTAGAAAATAACACTGGTCGACAGTGGATTTGTTTCCCTGGATTTTTGATTAATTTTTGAAAGATGTTATGTAAAAAACACTAATGCCCGTACTAATAGTCACGGATCAATCCGAGATTCAAGATAATCCTAGGATTTACCAATGAGATTACTGGAATTTAGACAGTATCGTAGCAACAGCTACTATTTCGAGAATTAATCTTGAATCTCGGATTGATCCGTGTCTATTAGTACGGGCATTAGGGTAGCAATATTTTTTCCAAATTGGCTCTAGTTTTTAATTTTTTGATATTTTTATATTTGACTCAAAAATGCATTATTTCAATAAAAAATTTAATTTGTTTTTATAATATGAAAAGTTTATCAATAAAACACTATTAATAGCTTTGGTTATACTCAATTTATTAAAAAATATAATTTTTTCAATATAAAGAATTCTGAAACTTATTTTGAAAAATGAGTTTGCATGCTCATATGCTCAAATCTGCACCGATTTCTTGAAAATGTTTGTAGACTTTTGTATTTTTTGACCTAGTTTCTACACTAAAAATCTAGTCAACATTTCTTATACTTCATTACATTTTTAAATTAGTTTTTAACACAGAATTTAATGCAAATAACGTTTTTAAAACAAAAATAAATTCTGAAAATCGCGGATTTTTAAAATTATGCAATAAACAATAATTTGCTAAACACAAACTGTACAACGAATATGGCTAAAAATTGACATGTGCATTACTCATAGTTGTATCAACATAGAAAATTTTTTTTATCTTATTTGGTAACTTACACCGTGCAAAATGCAAAAATTTCCAATATATTTTAAACATACCTCATCGTATATTACAAAAACATAAAAACTAGAGCCAATATTGGCCAATTTTTGTTATATTCATAACTTTTACGTTCTTAATCTTCAAAATTCAATGAAAAAATCAAGGCAACAAAAAAAAATGCTTTTTTTGTAGACCTGTGTAATGCTTTAAAATTAAAAAAAATGGGCCTCAGTGGTCTGAAAGTAATACAATAAAATTTTTGGAACTGAGTATATCTTTGGAACCACCAAACGGATTTATATAAAAATAGAGATGTACGATAAAATGCTTTAAGTTCTATTGTCAAGGAAATGGAAATTGATGGTCTTACTATTAGTACGGTAGATATAGATTTTTAGGTGGAACTAATTCTCACAAAGTTGGGGTTTGATTTTTCTAGTTCGTTGTTTGTATCTTATTGACATACTAAAAGTCTAGAAAAATTAATTGTGCAAAATGCGTTTTTTGGCCGTTATCTTGCAGAACGCAAATTCGTGCGTGGTATCAAATTATAGGCAATTTCTTGTTGAAAAAGATTATAATATTGGTTTTAATGATGATATTAAGGAAAGGTATTGTCATTGACGGAGTTATTCAACATATTGATACAGGACTCCCCACCCAGAGAATGTCAGTGTTTGCATGTAAATCCCGATCTGCAAAAATTGAAGGATAACTTCAATTATGAATTATCTATACTTCCTCCGTCTCTATTTGATCTAGAAACTCAGTTATTGAGAAATAGTGAGAAATCATCATTGGCAAGAATTTTGGATGACATAGCCATTAACCTTTTTAAAGTATGATTTGGAGCAAATGAAAACCGACCTAAAGCAAACGAAAGCAGATTCGGAGCACATGAAGAGAGATCTGAAACAAGTGAAGAACATTTGGAACAAAATTTAGATTTAGAGTAAATGAAAACTAATTTTCTACAAATGAAAATATTTTTAAATTATAACTTAACTACTAGCTGGATACCCAGTTTCGCACAGGGTCTCACTAAAAATAAAATTATTTTCTCTCACATTTTTGAAGATATTCCTGGACGAAAACCTTCCCCAAGTCTTACTGACTAAGTGTCCCAAGTTTGGTTGAAATCGGTCCAAGAGTTGATGAGTTATTAAAAGCCGAACAAACAAACTTTCATTTTTATAATAATAATAATTATAGAAGATGTAATATGACTTAAATACATATTAATTTTTATTTTTATGAAATTTCAATATCTTCCTGCCGTAATGATGTACCGTAATACCGTTTGTCGCTTGCTTCTTGGCATATAATAAAAATCTTGTATTTTGGCTTCTAACTTTAATTGAATTTTTAACTTTTGTCCATAACTTCCGTTTAAGAAATAATTTTGTTAATCTAATCGCATGGTCAGAAAGGTCTATGAATAAGAACACTTTCGAGGCAATTGCAAATTGATTGGGTAAGAAATAGAAAACTTATACGGAAATTAAAACAAAAAAAATGTTGTCAAGGTTGGCCCATATGTTGTCTAGGTTGGCCCATTATTTAGAATCAACAAAATTCATGCAAAAATGTTCGAAAATGACCCAAAAAAATTATCTGGTTACGGCGTTAACCATTGCCGCATCGCGTCACGCCACAACCAAACAGATTACAAAAATAAAATTTTTTTAATTTGAATTTTTAAAGGCTATCCCCATAACACATTTAAAGATATTTACTTTGACAAATTCATGTTTTCTTTCCAAGTTTTGATGCTTTATTAACAGCTACTGGAAAACTTTTTTTGTCTTTATTAAATCACTGAGTGCACAACACATTTCAACTTCACAATCATTAATGGCACGAAAAGTTCGTTGTCATTGAGGGATGTTTAGCCACCCACTCACATAGGTGTCATTAGTGGTCTACACTGAAAAATCGCAGTGGGGCGACCTAGACGGCGCGGCGGGTCAACCCTGACGACATTTCTTTACAAAAGTTGGAGCTCTTGCATTGTGAGACTCCGAGTTCTTATTAGGTTGAAACTAAATATGAAACAGAGTACCAAAGGTTTTCTTTGGTCCGAAGTTAACTTTAAAAATATGAGCTGGTACCTGCTGGGGAAAATCCCAACTGGTTAAACAATAATACATAAAAGAATAGATAGTTTATAGTCTAGTTAACGGCGTCGGCGAGGCGTTGGTGGCAAATATTCAAAAATGCACTTAACACCGTTCCACATGGTTTGGCAAACCATCCAAGAAGAACTTCCTGTGGCGGTCTTTGAAATGCAATATCAGAGATGTTTTCCAAAATACGCATTTTAAATTCTAAAATGTTTAGTTCTTGGTTGTTATTACGTAGAGTCAAGTGGGGTAATTTCGAACGGGTTTTACTTTTTGCTCATAGCGGTGTGAAAAATTTATATTTTCGAACATTTTTTGGCTCTCAATGCAAGTGGAACTCATGTCCTAACTTTCTGCAGTCATGGATTTTCAATATTTAAATTTTTTCATATAAATATTTCCCTCTGAAAAAAATTTGAATTTTTGCAAAATCGTGAGGGAATTCTGAACACCCAAGAAAACTGCCTACAATATGCATAAACATTCACATAAATCAGTTTGAAAGGCGACCACAAAGGTATTGAAAAAAAAATCATCGAATTTAATTAATGCTTATTTATGAAAAATATTATTAAAAAAATTTTGAATTTATTTCTTTTTTATGTAAAAGTATGTTATAAATAAGCAATAATATAGTATGCAAAAACAGTTAATCTACTTTGATTTAATATGTAATATAAAGTGGTCGGATTTTTCTAGGACAGTCTTTACCATAGATAATACAGTAGAAGCGACCGAGCGAATAACGTAAAGTGGCGCCTAAGGCGGACACTTTGAACATCTTTGATGTGAACGTCATAGCCAAAAAACATATATTATTATTTAAATAATAAAAATTGTTGAGATTTAGGTCTTTATTATATCAATTTAATTGACCGACGTTTCGAGTCCTTTATTATTGACCCATTTTCAAGGATGAAAATGACAAATTATTTGACAAAATAATGTCAAATTATTGTCAAATTATTTTGTCAAAATGACAAATTATTTGACAAAATAATGTCAAATTATTGTCAAATTATTTTGTCAATTTGACATTATTTTGTCAAATAATTTGTCATTTTCATTCTTGAAAATGGGTCAATAATAAAGGACTCGAAACGTCGGTCAATTAAATTGATATAATAAAGACCTAAATCTCAACAATTTTTATTATTTAAATATTAAAAAAAGGTCAACAATAATAAATTATTACTAATTATATATTATTATTGTTAAAAATCACAAAACATTCGAATTTATAAACAACGCGGTCCTGTGAGCACCAAATTTTTCCATAGCTACTCGGTAACGTGTACATTATTAGTTAATTACACTCGGTAACATGAACAGTGAAAGTTAAAAAACAAAAATAAATTAAGATAATAAATTAGAGAAATAAATATACGATAACTCTAGTTTTTCTACACCCCCGTGAGTGTGAACACTTGCGTTAGTTTTAACCTTTGATTATGTATATTCAGATAAGCAAAGCTTATGCAAGTTTTGGAAACCAATTGTGTAATTAAGAAAATTGGAAGAGATGGCGCTGCCATCGTCAAGTTGGCGATATAATTTTTAAGGCGCTACTATAGGGATTTTACATTAATCAAACGCCACCACACGCAGCTTTTGTAACTACTCCATCAAGTATACCTAAGTGTCTTTAACGTGTTTCAACAGTGTTCGAGTTAGTTTTCCTGATATTGTTTAATTCAGTGCAGTGTTTATCTAAAAAAAAACCAGTCTTTTTTAAACCAACATTCTACCGAGGTATACTTGCTATGGCAGACATATTGAAGGTGTCGCTAGCGCCACCATCGGTAGTGTAAAATCCCTATTCCTGTTCTGTAAAATATTGTTGGTGAAAGCGGTCAAGTTCAAGAAAAGATAGACGTATATAAAGGTTGTTGATGACGTGTTGTACAATTATACTGACGTGTACTAGCAGAATTTTCTTGTGGATAGAGATTTGTTCCTTATCTCACCTAAGTTTATAAACAAAATATCAGTTTCATGATTAGATATTTTTTGTATAAACTCGACTCATTATTTACTTATTATACATATTATAAAATAGGTGCTGGCTGATGGTAAATATGAAAAAATTTTAGCATGTAGGTTCAGTACGTTTAGGCCCAGTTTTTCATGAGTCAAATCATGAGTTAACTCAAATTCAAATGGTTAACTTACAAGTGAAAGGATCCCCGGTGTCCCTCACCAATTTGAATAATTTTTTTGGATAATTTTGGACCTCTTATTTAATAAGAGGTCCTTAATTTTTTTTTAGCTGTTGTTTTAGCTGCTAAGACACGGCTTTAGGGAGTATAATCGCGCTTCAAAAAAAGGTAAAATATCAAAATTTTAAATTTTCATATAGAAAGAGTTTTTTTGATTTCAATGAAGCATATGCCAAAATTCTTTATTTATGTAACTAATATCACACATACTAATTTTTTCGCAGCGATTACTTAATATTTTCGGGGGTATGCCATCCCTGAAAAAGGTCATCAAATTTTTTCGAAAAAGATATTGTATAATATGTTGTAGGAGAGAAAAGACTGTAGGTTACGTATTTTTGGATTTTTCTCTAAATTAACATTTAAGAGGGATTAACAACCCCTTTTTTAACTATGCCATGTTAAAGTTATTGCTTAATAGTTCTTTTTGAGAGTCGACAAATTTCACCAAAAAGTATATAAAATCTTTAACTGCAAGAAAAATTAGAACTATTATTAGAAGAGCACAGTGCCGCATTTAAACTTGATTCAAGTCCTTCAAATATTATAAAACCAACAGAAATCGTGTTTAGTTCAGAAGTTCTTGTTATTATTACAGAGTGTCCCCGTCTCACCGTGACCGTGGAGAACCTTCGAAGTGGTGATAAAGGGCACTTTTCTAAGACAAATTTTCAAATAAAATTTTTATCTAAGTCCAAACCCTTGCGGGGTACCTCCTTTTAAAGCAAATTTTTGAATTTTTGATTTGAAACGACCGGGTTGGGTACAACTCGCCGCGCACGATTTGCCGCGCACGATTCGTCGCGGCACGATTCGCCGCCAAGCACGATTCGCCGTGGCACGATTCGCCGTGGCACGATTCTCCGTGACACGATTCGCCGAGAGCTTCTAGCGCCACATATCAACAATCTTCGGAATTAAACAAGAAGAAAATTATTCGATGTGTTGATCTTTTGTATTTACATGAATACACAGATCAATTAATATGATTCAAATTTTATCTTTCATACCTCTTAGGTATGAAGTTAGGATTAAAATTTACCGTTATAAATTTTCAATTTCTGAATGGTAACGGTATGTTAACCAATCGCATTATACCATTTCGAAGAAGAAAAATCCAAACAATTTTAAATGTCCAACCGTCATTTCCTAATTTATTCATTCTCGTACTTCAATAGGTAAGATGGGGTATTTTTATCGTTGTTTTCTGTATTTTATTCCTTAGCCAATTGGTTCGAAAGGTAATACATGGGCGAAAGAAATCGTAGAGGCAATGGTAGGCAATCTTGACATTAGTCAATGATTTTGAGAATCAAGATATATTAGAATACCTTCGTGGTTTGGCCCACAATTTCAAAATGTTGGAGGCTTAGTCTAAATAAAATTGAAAATAAACGAAAATATAAAGAACCATTGTTAAAATAACAAATAAAATTAAAAAATTAAAATAAAATATCTCACGGCGAATCGTGTCGCGGCGAATCGTGCGCGGCGAATCGTACCATTCCCGAAACGACCATAGCTCCTATATTATTGATTTTTAGGCTTAACGGATTAGAACTTTTTTAGAGATAATTCGCTTATCTACAAATTAAATTATAACCTCTTATCGTCTAGAATCAATGTATTTCGAGTTATAAATTAAATTAAGCGACAAATGTTAAAAAAATTCAGGTTTTATTTTTTTTACTTTTCTTGCGAACTCCGTATCTCTTAAATGAACCATGTTAGAAAAAAACTAGAGTCTTAAACCGGATAGGGAATTTTACGGGCTACAACTTTGGTCAAATAAATTGTTTTGGGAAGTCAGCCCTTTTTACAGAAATTTTGAAAATAATCAACTTGGTGTAAGTAAAAAAAAATAAATTTATAAAATTTCTTTTTAATAAATTTTCAAAATGACCTCCCTCATAAATTAACAAAATAATTAACGTTAAACTAATGTGCTTTATAACAATGTCGCTCAAACGATTCTATAGGTACCTACACACAGAGAAATATTTAAGCAAATGTGTGTTAAAATCAAGTATTTGCGTGCTTCGATTCCAGCCTAGTAAGCTGCATACTTAAAGTCAAGCATTGCTTACTTATTTAACGGTTATAAATAAATTCAACCCATCAGTGTGTTAATTTTTAAGAATTTTCATACTTAAATGTTAGCAATCAACGTGCTTGAATTTGACATTCAACTGGGTTGACTTTTAAGCATTTACATACTTAATACAAGCATTTAACGTGGTTGAATTTGACGTACAACTGGGTTGATTTTTAAACAAATACATACTTAAACACAAGTATTTATCAGGGTTGAATTTTACATATAAGTGAGTTGATTTTTAAGTATTTGCATACTTAATACTTACTTACCTGCAAATCTGAAAAATGTCGGTTTATAAAATAGCCTAAGAGACATTATGCTTGTAAACCTTATGTGTTTTAATTAATATTATAATATTAACTAAAACACATTTTACAAACAATGTTTCTTTGGCTATTTTATAAACTGACATTTTTTGGAATTTGTTTGCTAACAGGTATTTGCCCTCTACACAGGTATAGAAGTTGAAATTTATAGATACATATAAGTACACAAAAGTTTAAAATTTAGCAAAAGTAATACACTTTCCTATCAATTATTATCATTTTCGTTAGGAAGTACTTACCTTCGCGAAGTATCGAAGTACTACCCTTCATAATAGTATTATGAATATTGTTACTATTTTTTGTGTTTCCTGTAAAAAATATTTAGCTAGTAAAAATAAAAAAAAATATCAAGTTTAAATTTCAAAGAATTTATTTATAATAATTGTCATAATGTAATAAAATAAAACTTAAGTTAGCCTTATAATCCTAATTAATATACAAAAACATATTTTTATAAATTTATAAACTAAAAAATAAATACATAATTTATTTAGAAACAAAATCAGAAAATATCATGCAAACAAATTTACGATATTAATCGAAGAAGTACAAAATTAATACTAAAAAATAATAAAAAATAACTTCAAAAGAACAAAACCATTTAATTTTAAATGATTATTTATTCACAACTTACCTAAAAATTTTTCTATAATGTTTTGTCCAAATCCCCAGTAAGAGAAGGTTTCTGACTACTTCAAAATTATTGTTTTAGGTAGTTATCAGAATTAAAAATTGTTAATATTCTGTTGATCAATTGGTCATCTTCATCCATTTTCAAAAATATTTGCACTTTGTTTATAGATCACACAACCACTTTACACTTCGTTGAAACGAACATGAACTTTTCATAACTACCAAAATTATGGGAATGAAAGAACTCCGTCTAAACATCGCGATTGTCTTACATATTATCTACGACTGGGGTCTGCATTATTTTACGAATTTTGCAGTTTTTGCTAATCTTTTAAAACAAGTGTCAGCTCTGCTAGCTGTGCTTATTTTTTGTTAGCGAATTATTTGCGTGGTTTTTAAGTATGCAATAGTAGAATTTAAGTAATCGTATTCAAACTTTAAGTATGTGTGCATACTTAAATATGTTTTTAAGAAGTTTCTTACTTAAATTTAAGTATTATCATATTGAATTGCATTTTAAGTATTTATATGCTTAAATTGGAAACATTACATTGCTTAATTATTATTCCAACTACGTACGTGCTTAACTGTTAACTACGAAATGGTAAAAATCAAGCATTTTAAAAATACTATTTCTTAACCCCCATATAGTTAACCTTTTACTATGCAAAATATTTTTGTGTGTACCTAAATCAAATTGAGATATTTAGCAATGTTGTAAATATATTTTTTGTTTACCTACACCTTGTTTATTATGAAATTATTTTGTCAATTAATTGTTCATTTTACATCCTTGAAAATGGGTCGTAAATAAAAGGACTCGAAACGTCGCTTAATTAAATTGATTAAAAGACCTAAAACTCAACAATTTTTATTATTTAAATATTAAAAAAAAGGTCAACGATAATAAATTATTACTAATGTTATGTTTATATTAAGAATGGCAGTCTTCATTTAATACCTATTCATGCTACAACTTATAAATTTGCTTATTAATTCAAGAATTTTATCAGTTTTTTAATTTAATGAACGGATTCTTAATTTATTTCTCAAGCAAATTTCTTTGAGTGTACTGAAAAACATCACTGTGAAATAATATAATATAACGTTTAACCGTGTCAATGCATTTTTAGGTTACTTTTCTAGTCGTAAGTTATCGTTTTCCGGAAAAACTAAGAAATTCAAATTTTGCCGCAATGTAGCAACGCGACACCTAGCCGTTGCCGGAAAAAGTACAAACAGCAGTATCGCCGCCTGGTGTCAGCCGGCAAACGGGGTGTTACCAATTATTGTACAGAGTTTGCCTATCTGAATATACATAATCAAAGGTTTTAATATACCTTTGGATTTCTGTGTTCACAGAATCGAGCTTCTATTGTATTTATGTTCGGACTATATGGTAGAAAATGCAAAATCTTCTCGGTTTCTGAAAGAGCATCGTTAAACCTTCGCTATACATTATATTTGCCGTATAAATGTGACGATTAGTTAGCCAGAAGCATAATAGTTTGAGAACTTTGGGAATACAAAAATTCTCACTCGTTCCATACAGCTACTATACGAACCTTTGAACGCACAACTGACTAATATTTAAAAATGAGCTAATATTGAAAACAACAACTGACAGAAATTGGTTTGTCACCTGTCAACACAATTCGAGATAATGACGGTGATCGGAATTTCCCACTGTTCCGATTTACTCAACTTCACTCTACATATTCAATTTTTCAGAAATTTTATCTTGCAATAGACGTTTTACTAAAGATTTAAAAGAACACCATAGCAATTCGATAGGACCTTACCAATACCTCTTCTATTATATGAGCCATTTTTGTAATACAGTAGAATCCGCTTAATATGATCACGGATAATGTTATCAGTCGGTTATTGTGATCATTTTGACTGGGAACCGGCCGATTTAATTAGTTTACATACAAAATACACCGGACAATGTGATCAGAAAGCCGCTTATTATTATCACTTTCAAGGAATTTCCTACACAATAATCTCTATTTCTAAGTATCTTTTTCTGATTTGTTATTGAAATTTTATATATCTTTACAAAACATGTCACTCGTTTTACTTTCTATACAAAAACTAATGTACATAGTTTCCCGTTTCATGGCGTGTTTCTATTTTTATTTTGTAAATGTGCACCTTGCTTTATGCATTTAATTTAAATTTAGTTTATTCTTGCTAAATTTACCTAATTCTTCTAAAATTTGCTTATTGCTATCAGTCGGTTAATGTTATCAAAATATTGTTGGCCCAAAGTGATCACATTAAGCGGATTCTACTTTAGATGCATTACCACCTTTTTGCTTAGGACAATGCCGATGTTGTACTTTTTTTAACCATTTGTATGCTTGTTTTAAACTCTTTGTTGACAATAATAATTTTACAATTATAGTTACAGATACAATAATTTAATGGTTACATGTTAATAATATTCGTGCCTATCGGTTGATTTATCGAACAGATTTTGAATGTTTACAATATAGAAAGTTAAATAAGTTTAGATATGTATTGATATTTTTTGCTGGGAATATGAGTAGAAAAACCCAGCGAAACCATTTGTATGCAGTGTTTATGTTTACATTTAAAGCTTTCGCTGAGGTTCTCCAATTTTGGTCTTCCTGATTTGCTTTAAAAATCCTGCCTCTGTCATTAAGAGAAATTTTATTATATTTACCAAGAGGCATGTTAGAACAATGATATGAAAATTAATTACCATATTTTGATTATGCAGAAAATGCAAACAGACAAGAACTCACAGATGTTGACAACAAAGCATTGGTATCATTGTTCTGTGGAAATGCAAATATGGTGACTCTGAACCTGCTACGATATAATCTCTACTTGAAAAAAATTACAACTGCCAAAAGTGAATTTAATATTGCAAGATTGCCACCTACAGTAGGAGACCAACTGCATCAGCCCACATCACATGGATTCTGATAAATATTGTACAAACTGCACTGAAAGAAAGAGATTTATATTGATTGATAAAATATATTAGTTATTTTTAAAACCAATATTACAATCTTTTTCATCAAGAAATGTTCTGTAATTTGATACCACACATGCTTTTTTTGAATTTCTTCAGATAACGGCCAAAAACCGCATTTTGCACACTCAGATTTTTATAGACTTTTATTATGTCAATAAGATACAAACAACGAACTAAAAAAATCAAACCCCGTCTTTGTGGGAATTATGTATAGGTCCACCGATCACCTATTTTTTTGCATACAGTGGACGAAATTTCTATAAGAACACTGCTATTTTTAATAAAAATTACAAGAATATTTGTAATAAAATGAAAAGAATGCTAGAAAATAATTAAAGAATAATAGAATGAAAAAATTGATGTCCAGAAATGCAAAAATTTGTTTATTTTTTGTTACAAACAAAAAATTTCAAATTAACGCATAAACGTGTGGCAAAATTTCTATAAGAACAGTCTCAAAAAATTTGTGAAAATGAACTACATTTGGAATTTAGTAACTTTTACTGCCGCCCTTGTTTTTAATTACCTCAAATATTCTGGTTTTGATGCTATTAACTAATTTTTCCAATATGTTTTTCTCGATTTTTTTCCATTCATAGTTTATTGCATTCTCTAAGGGCCGGTTGTATGTAAGTGGTTTAAACTCGGATCAGAGTTAAACCGGGGATTTTTGTTAATGTCTGTTGTATGTACCTGGTTCAAGACTTGAACCTGGTTTAACTCTCAATTTTTCTTACCCACCGAAATCGGTGGTTTAACCCTGGTTCAAGTTGATATTTACAATTTTATAACCTCAAAGTGCTGATATATACCAACTACAAAATTTTTATTTTGATAGTAGGTATTTATTAAAGCTTATTTTCTTAAAATTTATTATAACTTATTATTTTATTTTGGGACTCACATACAACGTGGAGATTAGAATTGAATGGGGGGATTAACTCCAACCATCCAATTCTTAACAATTTGTTATTCTTTATCTACTAGGTACATAATAACATAATTAATTCACTTTTATAATTGAATCGTTTTCTTTTGGATTTGGAATAAATTTCGCTTTGACTTCGATTTTTAATACTCGCAATTTAAAAGTTTCGTAAAAATCAATTATTATAATTTTTGATCATCCAATTCCACCAATCTTCCAAATTTCAATATCCAAAAACTCAATCCTGTGCAAATTTCGGACTATTTTCAAATTAAACAAAACAAAAATACTCAGGCAAATTTCAAATCTTTATTCTCAAATTAAACTTAAATAAATCTTAAACTTGAGATACAAATTCAAAATCTCAAATACCTTCTCACAAAACTTCGTCCGTCCTGTCCAACGGACAAGAATGGAAGGGGCCCACCGTACATCTTCTAGTACCAACAATTAAATTGCTAATCCTTAAAAGACGCACAAATTCAAAACTTAACAAATATATACAAACATTACAATAAATTATTTACAAATTTAAATTCGGACATAAAATAATCAAAATCCCATATTTACAAAATTTAAAAACGCCAAAATCAAAATTCAAATCAAAGAATATCATTTACCACAAATCAAAATTTCCTAATTATTAAAAAATTTTCAAAAGGTGGTTTGGTCACACGACAATACATATAAATTAATATTATGAACATCTTTCAGTTTCAATCTAATGTCATCGAATGTCAAATCACAGATGTCAAATTTGAAAATCACTGTTTTTCTAGAGATTTTTGTCGTATTCAGGAATAACAACCTAAATTTAAAAAATAACTCTCGGATTAGTTGACTCGACCTACATACAACCGCATAGGCGTTGATCCTGGTTCAAGACTTGAACCAAGTTCGGATGATCCTTGAGTTAAACCACTGACATACAACCGGCCCTTACTCTTTAATGTTGTTGTATTGCTTCCTATTTTTAAATATTGTACGGGACAATATTCCCCACACATTCTCAATGGGGTTTAGGTCTGGGGATTTCATAAGTGGCAAATTTTTTGGTCAAAACCACTCTCGAATCCTCGTAGCGTTATGTACTGCTGCGTTGTCTTGCTGAAAAATAACGATGTCGTTGTGGTTGTCTCCAATGAACTCAATTAAAATGTCTTCTAAAGGATCGTTGTGTTTATCTGCATCCATTGTTGCAGTAGTTATACATATTTTTAGTTTTAGAATTGTGGTTAAATGCTGCCCAAACCATTAAAGTTGCACCTACGAAATTTCTACTCATGCTTACGGCTTTATCTTGACGTAAATCATGCCAATAATATTTAAATCCACCCGAACCATCTAAATTGAACTGCTTTTCGTCCGAAAATATTACAGTTTTTCATTCTTCATCCCACGTCATATGATATTTGGCAAATTCTAATCTTGCATTTCTATGGTCTTGTGTAAGCGATAGTTTCTGTACCATTTTAGTCCATTTTAGCCGTGTATCGCTTTGTAATATTTGTTGTATACGTCGTGTGGTTACAGATAAATGTTAAATTCTCTTTATTTCACTTGCACTTGCATCATTTCTTGTTGTTTCTTTAAAGATGCGAGAATGGTTGCGTCTTGTTAATTTTGTATTACCACCAATGTAGTGGCTTTTGCCATATTTTTCGCGTCATTTTAGAAAATTATGTACGCATGTACCAGATTTATTTAATTTTTGGGCTATTTCTCTAATAGAAAATCCAGCATTGTGATATGAACCCATTTTTGCTTTTTTTTTCGAATTTAAAACTTTTCCACGCGGCATGGTTTAATATTATAAAATATACCTTCAATTTTTATTGTCAATGCTGACTATGACTGTAACTCAACTATACTCAATATTAAAATATTTTTGATATACAGATGATGAAGCGGAACTAAGAAAAACTTACTGTTCTTATAGATATTTCGTTCTTACTTTAGCCAGCATAATAATATTTCTATTTATAAAGTGTTATCATGCAATTTTGCTTATATGCATTATTATTGGGAACGGTACGATTCGCCGCGCACGATTCGCCGCGACACGACTCGCCGGGAACTATTCGCCGCCGCACGATTCGCCGTGAGTTTTTTATTTTTATCCGTTCAGTAACCCCATCTTTTGATATTCTTTGATAGATTTTTAACCCATAAAAATGCATTAAATATATTAAACAAATTAAATAGATTAAATAGATAAATTTCTCAAAAGTTAGAAAAAACAATAGTAGTTCTTTTTGTTTTCGTTTATTTTGAATTTTATTTAGATTAAGCCTCCAACATTTCGAAATTGTGGGTCAAACCACGAAGGTATTCTAATATATCCCGATTCTCAAAATCATTGACTAATGTCAAGATTGCCTACCATTGCCTTTACGATTTCTTTCGCCCATGTAGTACCTTTCGAACCAATTGGCTAAGGAATAAAATACAGAAAACAACGATAAAAATACACCATCTTATTACCTATTGAAGTACTTAAGGATGAATAAATTAGGAAGTGACGATTGGACATTTAAAATTGTTTGGATTTTTCTTCTTCAAAATGGTATAATGCGATTGGTCAATATACCGTTACCAATTAGAAATTGGAAATTTATAACGATAAATTTTAATCCTAACTTACAAATCCATGGAAGGTAAAGAGATATGAAAGATAGAATTTGAACCATATTAATTGACCTGTGTATTCATGTAAATACAAAAGGTCAACACATCAAATAATTTTCTTCTTGTTTAATTCCGAAGATTATTCATGTGGCGCTGTAAGCTCTCGGCGAATCGTGCCACGGCGAATCGTGCTTGGTGGCGAATCGTGGTGCGGCGAATCGTGCGCGGCGAATCGTGCGCGGCGAGTTGTACCCAACCCATAATAACAAACTTTAGGCCAAGCGACAGCGCCCAACTCTCGAAAAAAACAAAGCTTTTAAAAAAAATATACGTATGTAGCTGCTTGGTTGCATTAATTAACAGATAACCGCGATGGTCGCGAGGTAAACTGTACGACTATCACTATCAAAAAGTAAATTTTTTCCGTTTTGAAATTAACCGACCGGGTGATAGTCGTATAGTTTATCTATATGCTACTATATGAATAAACGTAATAAATTTTTTCAAAATCTTTGTTTTTTTCGAGAGGTGGGCACTGCCGCTTAGCCTAGAGTTTGTTATTATGAAGTGCTTTTCTCCCCCAAAAGCGCTTTAAAATCCTTGACCCGCAGGATGAGTCCCTTCCTTGTAAGACGTATCTCTGTTTGATTACTCAAATCGTATCATTAATATTGCCATCCATCAGGACCCTCTAAGTAAAACATTTTTTCATCACTGAAACGTATATTCTTCCAGTGGTAGTGGTTCGTTCCTTTATTTACATCAGTGCAAGTTTACCGACCTTCTTTGGTAAGGGACCCGAGGTTGGCGATGCAAAATTTGACCAACACTTCGGATGATCACTGGTAACTGTAAATTAACCCGTATTTATGTGCCGTAATATGTTGACGCACAGCTTTATTTAAAAACGTTAAGCTGGTGACGGTCCATCATCCCCAAGGAAAGGTTTAGAGGGGTTTAGATTACAAAATATCGCAAAATATTAAAGTGTTAAAGTAGTCACTCTACAGGTTTGATGGAAACCCTCCCTATAGAAAAAATATTATCCCCGGAGATATTACAACATTTAGATTTTTCAAGGTGTGACCGCTTATTTGTTGTTCTTGACCATTACTAATTCGCTGCTGGGGGTAAAAAAGGGGTTAAGTCATTTTTTTCGAAAATGGGAATATGTCATTTTGGGAACCTATAAGTAACCTATAATTATTGGTAAAATAATTTAAGTCCTATCAATTGAAGGACTTGGGGCAAAAAGGATACATGCCACAAATTTTAAAAAACAGAGATATTTTAGAATCGGAATCATAAAGTCGTTACCTACCCTTAAAAATAAAATTTTCCGGTTTAAATTGTTGTTAAATTGGTGGCAAAACTATACCACAGTATTCTTATTGCTTCAAAGATAAAGTTGTCATATTTTTGTAATAACGGTACTAGCCACAGTATCCATGCCACAGTATGGCATCTACTATACTCTATTCATTTAGCACATGCAGTGGACAATAACAAATACATGCAGTTTGCACGTGATTTATGGGGAGGAGCTTGACAGAGAGGGACTAATCTAGGTTGCCTTGTATTTTTAGAAATTCAAACGCCGTGTGAAAATTATATGCATCTACTTACAATGAAACACTGTAAGTACGGACGGTATATAGGGTTGTCTTGACCTTATGAGCATTCAATCGCAATTGAATATAAAGCAAGCATGTGGATATCACGCAGCGATCATTGTTTACATCAGCTGCATGTGCTAAATGAATACAGTATAGTAAAGGTGTTCCTAAACGAATTTTGTATTTTAATCAAGATTCAAGTGATGAAAATGAACAGGATTTTGATTCAGACGGCAGTGTTAAAGATAGAAACTATAAAAAATTTCAGATCGGATTTTTTCCGTGTGAAAAATACCATACACTAATTTTTTCAGATTTTATTTTAGTAACAATAACGGTGCAAGCCACTATTTTTTATAATAAAAATTTTTTTACTGACTTATTTTCTGTATTTTTTGAATTTATAATGAAGCACTGTACAGATACAACTAATACAGATGTTTTTAATGAGTTGAACTTAAAAAATATATTTTAATTTGATTTCAGGATTTGAATGAAATATTAAAACGTACATTTCTCTTAATTTACATAATGTGGCATGTATCCTTGTTGCCCCGAGCCCTTCAATTATTGATAAGAATTCATATCAATTATTGATAGGACTTAAATTATTTTACCAATAATTATTAGTAACCTATAATAATTATAGGTTCCCAAAATGACATTATCCGATTTTCGAAAAAAATGACTTAGGCCCTTTTTCACCCCCAGCAGCAAATTATTAAAATTGTTAACTAATCATAAAAATTCTGCAAGAAAATCCCATACTTTATTTTTTTACGTACCTATGTCTTTGTATTCTGGTTGAGATAAATCGTATAAAATTCTATGATTTTTAATATTCGCAATTAAAATTTCGACTAAACTATCGTTGCTTTCCATTCTTTTTTCAATATCGCACGGCCAAACGCAACACGCAGCGTTCTACCGCGATCGCAACACAACAGCAAAAACAAACGTGAGCAAAAATTTTGATGTTTATAGTCAATATGCAAAAGGTGCTTGCGATTTTATATTTGCATTGTAATAACCAGCGCGATCGCTACGATATCGCACGGGCAAACGCAAGCAAAAATTCAGCTGATCGTCGTTGGTGTGCAAAGTTTACATAGGTTATATTAATTAATCCGTGGCGATTAAGTGGCTGCACACACCGCGATTTATTTAACAAAACTAATGCATTGAAACAACATTTTTGAATTTATTGTAACAACTAAAAATTGTTTTAATCAACGAAATTTCGTGTAATTCTATAAGAAAAGATTCAACATTTCAGATTCGTTCAATTTACCATCTCTTTTCTCTCAGTGTACGCAAGATGTTGTTTCCTTAGTAGTTCCTTTATAGTCCCTTTTCGGTCAGATATGCTATCCCGCAAGTTTGTTCTGGTCCTACTAGATATCGTTTTGCTGAAGCCTAAGCAAAGGCATCTGATTTTTTGTTACCTTTTATTCCTGAGTGTTCCGGCATCCACCTCAGCGTTAAGCTGTTCTGTTTTGCAAATGCTACTAGCGCATCGCAGCAGTGACTTACAATCCTGTATTGGGTATTATAATTAATCCTGTATTGTGTTTTCACTCGTCCCAGGGCTTTTATAGCTGTCTGGCTGTCTGTCATGATACAGATCCGCTTATTTGCATAAACCCTCCATGTCATTTCCTCTGCACAAGCTGTTATAGCGGTTATTTCTGCCTTGAACATAGTAGCGTTGCATCTCATTATGCTAAGTGCATCTCTCGTTGTACGTCCACTGATTGCTGCTCCAGTACAATTTAAGTTTTGGATCCATTTATGTACCAGCCCACAGCTCCTGTTTGGTGCCTTCCGCTTCCCTATCAGATATGAGAACCTTGAAAGGTTTTTGGATGTTTTTGAAAGATCATGGTATGATCGGCTTCTCTGGGGATCACTCCTTATCGATCGTTGATGGTTAGCCTGCATGATGTTTCCACCACCAAGTGTGGTGGAGGAATCCCGAAGAGCGCTTCCATGGCTGCACTATGCGTTGTTGCCGTTGCCCCCGTAATCCCTAGACAGGCAAATCTTTACAACTTGTTTAGTATAGTAATACTACCCCTTTTCTTAGCAAGCTAAGAAAGATGCCACCTTAATTATGTTACAGTGGGCATTAATAAGTAAAAAAAGTACAAGTTGAGTATTTGTGTTTTTTTTAGATATGTATCTTTTTTAAATATTAAGTGTCGTTCTCAGCCAATTAACCACAACATAGCATAGCATAACTTAACATAGCACTACAAAACAAAATGGTATCGATTTATTTGACATAATTAAATTAACTAATTATATAATAATAAATTCGCGATAATTGTACTAATTATGGTACAATACAAATTATTATTACTTTCTGACGTTTACTTTCAATTTCTACCAGCGCCTTCCTATTAATTCGTTGGTATAATAGGTAAATTCATAATATACCTAAAATCGTTAATGCTTTGTTATGTTATGTTATGCCAAATTGGTCATTTTTGTCAATTTGAACACACACATAAGTTTCAATGTATTTTAACTTCTGTGCTAAGCTATGCTATGTTGTGTCACGTTAATTGGCTGAGAACGCTACTTAAATTTTAAACAAAGTATAATTGTAACTATTTTTTATTTCTGACATTGTTGGGGTCGCAGAAAATAAGCAAGCAAATAAATAATTTAATGGTTTAAGTTTAGTTTAATAAAATAAATTTTCAATAAATAGAAAAATTTTGCGATTTTAATTTTTTATTTTATAGCTACCTTATTTATGATCTTCTGATTTTCTGTCAAATGGATTGGTTTTAAAAAAAATTTTACTAGTTAAAAGTTGTAGTCCATTAAATTTCCTATTCGGAATGGGCATCAGATTTTTTGTAAAGTGTTACGTTTAAATGATACAGGGTTTTGAAAAAATACAAAATAAAAAAAAGCTCAAATTTTTCAACATTTTTGTATTTACTTTAAGTCATAACTCGAAAGCCATTGATTTTAGACAATAAAATGTGTAAATCTTCTTTGTAGATTATTTTACGCTCTTTAAAAAAGTACTAAACCATTTTTAGTAAAAAATCAATATTTTCGGAGCTATAGCCATGTGAAAGTAGAAATTAAAAAAAAATGCTTTTAAAAAGCCTATCTCTCGATGGTTTGAATTAAAAAAAAATTTTATTAATTATTTTTTTTTAAAATGTCTCCTCTACACCACGGAAATTTTGTAAAATCTTGAGCTAAAACATTGAGTTGACTTTTTTATCATAACTGCTGATCCCATCATGGTCCCACTCTGAAATTTTTATAAAGTATTCACCAAATTTATAATTTTCAAAATAATTCATTTTTATTACAAAATGGTCAAGATTAGTATCAAATAAAAGCCCATTAAATTCTCTTTAAAATGAGTTATCATTCACCTTCGTAGCACTTATAGAACTGAAGTTATAACAATTTGTATGATTGAGCGTGAGCCAAGAAAGTGTCGGTTTTGCGATTTTTATAATTAAATAGCTCAAAAACTATAAGAGTTAAAATTAAAAAAAAATTATATTTAAATTCAAGATGTTAAAAAGTATAATTAACCAAAGTTTCAAAAAAATCTGTGATGGTCAATTTGAAAACTATTTATTTTTGGTTGATTTCATATGGAATGATCCAGTGCCGAATTTGCTACCAATTTTTTTTGTTTCATTATATTTTTTCAAAAATTGTCTTACACTGGATTCGTTACATTTTATTTCACTAGTAATTGCGCGATTAGAGTGCTTTTTGTTAAATGAACATAATATTATAATAACCGCTTTCTTATAGTTTCAGTTAATAATTGAGTTCTTCCCCATTATAAAAATTAAATTTAACCATACTATGTTAACTGCAGGGCACAAACTGCATCAAAAACTTCTGATAACAATATTAAATATAATATTTTTTGGTATTAATAAGATAATAAGCCACTTTTATGACTACAGGCATATGAGTAATTCCACGTCAAGCGGGACGAATTTTGGTAAAATTTGACCTTCATGTTTCGGATTCAGCTGTAAAGTTTTATATGAATTCTATATTACTAAAATATGACTGGTAATTTTTGTCAGATTTTTATAATAATTATTTTGAAAGTTATTGGCGATTTACATTAAGCAAACGCCACCGCGCGGAAAAATATTAAATGAACTCATTACGTAATTTAACCTTTAAATTGTGTTAACGATATGACATACCGCAGCAGTATATAAGATTACAATCGTTGGAAAATTGATCCTACTACTGAAAACCTACTTGAAGGTTAAACATACAAATTAAACATTCAAAACAACATCAAGTTACGTTTTAGGTACGCCATATTGTTGAAATTTGGCAGCGCCACCAACGGTAAGGTAAATCGCCAATAGACAATTAAAAATTTCGAAAAATCGATCGAACGCTCCTATTCAAATATTCATATCTCTGGTCCTATTCAACTTATAAAATCTTGTCTTAGCTCATTTTAAAGCTCTTGAATTGTATTTTCGTTGTAAATTTTCTATATTTTATGAAAGTTGAAAATTCGATGATTGCTGAACCAATTTAACTTTAAAATCGATTTTTAACTAATTTTACCACTTTGGAAAATTTTGAAAAAAATATGAACGTGTTCCTCGTTAAATTTCCTACGAAAAATGTAAATTTCAAGGTGGAGAACCAATGGACATATCTCGTTAAATATTAAAGAAATTTGCATGAAACTTTTTTATTTGCCTACAAAAACTGTAAGAAATCCGTAGCGGCTGAAAATATTTTTGTTTTTAACTTTTGTTGTGACACAGGTTCTACAAAGTGTAAGGAAAGTGTTCCACAGCATCTTGGATCGCGAATGCATAATTTTCGGATCATAATCTTTCGTTCATATCGAAAGATATTTTTGAAACTGATGTTGGCATAGTCTTAGAAATCGTCTGGTGGAACTAAACAGTTTGATGTCTCCTCCTATAGCATCTCCTGATGCTATATGTTGGTATCGACCCTTGATTATAAATTCAAATTATAAACACAGGGTGTTCTACGGAGCACCTGGATGTATGTATATCCAGGACTTTATCTGGATATCTATTAGATATAGGTACGTTGCACAACATCCAGTGAATATATTGCAGTGTCCTTAAATGCAAGCGAACGAGCTGAAGGCAATCGTTAAAATTTTCAATTAAATGATTTATTTATAATATTTAAATATAATAATATTTCAAAGAAGCTTAATATTCAAAGTTATGAAATGTCAAATATGACAAAAGAATTTATTGGTTAACTAAACAATCGAAAATGAAGGACGTGCCACGTGGTAGCATCGGTTTGTCGACGGTACGTGTGCGGGCATGCGGATGCAAATAAAAATTGTCAAATCACATTATCGTGAACAAGCATGAATTTAAAAAATTGAATCTGAAAAAAAAGTTGAATTGCCTAGACAACAGGCTGAAAAACAATAACTGAAAATAGTTAGTTGATGAGAAGACCTGGACGAGGCAGGTCGTTTAAGTGGTCGACTTCTTGAAACCGAAGTTAACCACATACAGCCTTACTAATAAAAATTCGTTATACACGCGTTGAACAAGTGTATAGTAATACACTGTATAAGGACTGTATAAGGAGTGTATAAATTTTCTACTAATAAACGTTGTATACGTACTGGATAAGCTATAACTGTGTTATGCAATGGTTATACACTCGAAATGTCATTTTTCGTATGTAAGTGTGACTTTTTCTGTCACTGGTCATTTGAATTTATGTTATTAAAGTCATTTAAGTAAATATATTTAACCTAAAAAGTGGAGAAAATGAAAAGGAATCGTTAAACTAGAGTTCTAGTTGTATAAGATTTGTATAAAATGTGTTTTGACACTCATGAAAACCATGACTACTTCATCGCTATACACGGTTTATTAGTAACGTATTCAAGCTGTATACAAGCTTTATTAGTACATCTATGAATAGTTATGATAATCTTATACAGAGTAGAGCTTGTACACGGTTTATTAGTAACGTTTTCTTATGCAACCCTGTATAAGCCCTGTATAAAATTTATACAACGTTTATTAGTAAGGCTGATAGTGTATAATAAAACAAATATTTCGAAACAATAAAAATAAATTCAATTTGAAAAACCGCACGAGGTGCAATTTTAGGAAGAATATTTTTGAACGAGTGGCATAGAAATTATTTTGGAACCAACTGGAAGTATTTCCATTTCACGTGAGCAGGCAGGAGAGGATTTACAACCAATATTAAAGTGGACCATTGGGTCGAAGAGAGAAAATATACGGACAGGTTTGCATAACTACTATTCTAAAGTGTTAACGCGGGTCTTGCGGCAATTTAACCGGATCGGGAAAAGCGCAGCGCTATACGGCAATTTATGTTCTTTGATTTAAATAGTTGTAATTCAATTGTTTATTTAATTTTTCATGATAAATTCAAACATTCATTTATAAATTTCTGAAGATTCTTTGAAAAAAAAAAAAAAATTGCAAATTATATTCATTTGTCCACCATTATCTGGAAGCAGAGGTTCGTTAAGCTTTGCATTCATTGCATTTATAAAAGTAAGTATGGACTCTTAAAGGTCTTCCACCTTTAACAGTGCAATATATAGCCGACATTTACATAGTAGACATCTATTTTATGAACGTCACTATCCATTGGATATCCACTGGATCTCGATACAATACATCCACTGGATAATAAACTTTGTGACACTTGGATATCTATTAGATATCCACTTTATTTAGCAGTCTAAAATAGATATCCTCTGGATATCTATCATATGGATGATCTATCAAGACATCTAATGGATATCCAGGAGATAGGTTTGCGTTGTCTGGGAATATTCCTTTTTATTCTTTTAACACCTTCTTTGTAGTTCTCTTCATTTAGTTTCTTCATGTTATAACCCCAATTAGCAAAAATTTCTTTTTCTTCAAGAAAAATTTTTCTTTTTTCAAGGTTTCTTCAAGTAATTAGTATTTTTCTAAAGTAGCGTTCTCAGCCAATTAACGTGACACAACATAGCATAGCATAGCTTAGCACAGAAGTTAAAATACATTGAAACTTATGTGTGTGTTCAAATTGACAAATGACCAATTTGGCATAACATAACATAATAAAGCATTAACGATTTTAGGTATATTATGAATTTACCTATTATACCAACGAATTAATAGGAAGGCGCTAGTAGAAATTGAAAGTAAACGTCAGAAAGTAATAATAATTTGTATTGTACCATAATTAGTGGAATTATCGCGAATTTATTATTATATAATTAGTTAATTTAATTATATCAAATAAATCGATACCATTTTGTTTTTTAGTGCTATGTTAAGTTATGCTATGCTATGTTGAGGTTAATTGGCTGAGAACGACGCTTAACTCATAAAACTCTTTAAATTGATACCATACCGATGCTTTATTGTTTTTTTTTGGAATTTACGGGTTCAGTTTTATTTATTGCAGAATCAATATGTCGAAGAGAATTAATTGCAAAATAATAAAACATTTTGACGTGATTTTTTGTAAGTGTGTCTAAGCATGTTTGATATAGGTAGAAATAATTTTAGGAAGTGATTATTTTTTGACATAAATTTACCCGCTGAATATTTTTCATAGCAACGCAAATAAATAAAAGAACTAAATTTGAGATTTTGAAATAGCAATAACTCGAAAACGGCACTATACATATATCTAAAAACTGATCAAAAAATTTAGCCCCGTTACAGCAACCTCTCAGCGATTTATTGTAAGAAGCCATATGCAAAATTTCAGATCAATAGCGCGCAATAATGGCGCAAAAAAGTATTTCTTTATAAGTACATTACGAGCATTACTTTACTCCTGGAATTGTGAAAACAAGTTTTTAAGAGCATAATCTCACTTTTTTTTGCCATCTCTGAGCCTTTTCGTGCCATACTCGAGTAAACAGCCCCGAGCTGTAGTCGGGGAAATACCCGGGCAAGCCTGTCCCTCCTGTCCGGGACTGTTACCTACGATTCTAGTTCCAGTGATAGCCAATGGTGTTATGAATAACATATTAAAATTTCAGATGATTTTCCAAACACCGTCATTATCTCGAGTTGTGTTGACACGTGACAAATCAAATTTCTGTCAGTTGTTGTTTACAATACTAGCTCAATTTTAATAGTCACTGGTGCGTTCAAACGTGCGTATAGTAGCTGTGTGGAACGTGTGATATATATTGTATTTTCAAAGTTTTATTCGGCTCTCAAAATATTGTGTTTCTGTCTATCTAATCGTCACAATTATAAAGTCAATATAATGTATAGCGAAGGTTTAATGATGCTCTTGCAGAAACTGAAGTTTTTTTTCATTTTCAGCCACATACTAGTTGTGAAATACAAAACTTGTGCGTAAAGTGGTGTCAATGGGGTGATTCCGGACATACTATATTATCTATGGTAAAGACTGTCCTAGAAAAATCCGACCACTTTATATTAGGTATTAAATCAAAACGGCTTAATTTTTTTTTAGAATAATATATTATTGCTTATTTATAACATATACACTTACATAAAAAAAATAAATTCAATAAATTTTTTTATAATATATTTTATAAATAAGCATTAATTAAATTCGATGATTTTTATTCAATACCTTTGTGGTCACCTATTAAACCGATTTATGTGAATGTTTTTGCACCTTGTAGGCAGTTTTCTTGGGTGTTCGGAATTTCCCCACGATTTTGCAAACATTAAAAATGGAAAATTTTGTTCACAGGGAAATATTTTTATGAAAAAATTTAAATATTGAAAATCTATGAATGCAGAAAGTTAGGACTTAAGTTCCTCTTGCATTTAGAGCCAAAAAATGTTCACAAGAAATATCACAAAGCTTTGATTTATCCGGATAATTTTTAATTTCAACTATTACGTGATTAGCAATTTAGCGAGAGAAAACTTGGTTGACTAAAATCACGAGAGCGATCGAGCGTCAGCGATATAAATGGCATCACACGTGTTACAACTAAGTTTGTAAATCTCGCTCTTGGTGAAGCCATCGTTCTTTGTTTTATTATTGGATAATAAGGAACCTATATTTCTGTGGTACTAAAGCAGAACCCCATAAGTCATAAGCATGATTTTTCAGGAAGCACTTTTTAAAGTTTGCGAAGTCACTGAAATTCAGATTTTATATCAATAAGCAATAATAAGACAAAGTTCGTGAAAGTGTTATCTACCATCCTATATAAAGATAATTGAAAAATTTCTACGGATTGTAAAAATAATTTGATAAGTTTGACATATCATATCGCTTTTAATTTTCTTGACTTATGGGATTCTGCCTTAGTACCACAGATTTAATCTATTTATTTCTGTATTTCTAAGGCGCAATTTCTGTAAATGTATTTTGATCTGTTTGCTGGTTCCTGCCACATAGTTGATAACTCCCCAATTGGGAGCCGGCTCTTTAATTGGAGAAACGAGGGAAGCGGTAACCAGACCTCTTGCAATCGATTGTTCTTTTTCCTTAATTAACTTATCAACTAAGTCTATGGTTTAAAGAGCGGGATTTACAAACTTAGTTGTAACACGTGTGATGTCATTTATATCGGGCAAAGTTGTAGATCGATATTTAGATGCGTTAACCTTTAATTAGGTATGCGGGGTGGCCACAACACCCCACGTATTAGGGTCGCATATGTTGACTTTACTAGAAGGGCTTGAAATCAAAAAGCGTTACTGGGCGCACAACATTTAACCAATTCACAATTGGAACTCCAGGACATCAGCTCACCACTGTTGCTCCAGATTCCATAAGATTGGTTGATTGATTATCCGTTTACGACCTTTTGTTTTTTCGAGCCCCCCCTGTATGTTTCAATAAGGTTGGTATTCGTATAATTTTCTACATAAGAAAATTAGATGTATCCAGAAAGGTATCTAGTTTGGAACTTGAAGAAGAAGCGTATTATCCCTTCAAAATATTGTCGTTTTAATTTTAATTTTATAGTTTTAAATAAAATAATAAAATATAAATAGCGTGAGTTTATTAGCCGATATTCCTATCACCCCGGTTGTTTAGTTTTTAATAACATGCTCCGCACGAAAAGTGTTACCATTGGTTTTATTAGTTATATAAAAATTTTTGTCAAGTTTAACCATTTTCAAGGTTACTTGACAAAATTATCAAGTTTAGTCAAGCTTGATAAGGTTAACCTTTATCAACCTTTACAGAATATCCAAACTTCACTAGGATTTCATAAGGCTGTCAAATGTCATTTATACGTCAAATTGTCAATGTTGATAATTATCAAGCTCCTTGTGAATAGCACTGATTGGCAATTACCGACATTCTAAAAAGTGGTTCGATAGAACTGACTCAACGCTATTTTATAAAAAAGTGTAATTATTATTGCGCGTTAAATAATATTATGTTTGTAATAAATTATTTAATTTTCAGGTAAAATTGGAGGTTTGGGCCTATCATTTACCTCCAGCCCTTGCTTTCGACTCTGACGATATGGTGAGTTCAATTAAAATATTAGTTTTGTTTAAATTCACTGGGTCGCGTAAAAGTCATCATCCGATTTTCTTAGACAGCAACTTTGTTTGTAATAAAATTAAACTGTGGGAGTAGTTACACTATGTGCAAGTCAGTTTGTACGTTCCTATTTTGTTTAAATAAATATATTTAAATTAGAGTTTTTATTATTTATTTATTTATTTATTAACCATACAAATAGAAAAATACAAAAATTCTCACTATAAAAATATTCACAATAATACATAATGGTTAAGTGGGATGCGACTCAGATTGGCCAGAATCCAGCCATCTATTCTACTGTACATCCCGAAGATTGTAAAATACATCGCCATCTAACTGCCATTATTTATCTCATATATTACAAAATAGTTACAACTCAATTCGTTATTCGCAAACCGCACGCATTTCCAATATCTGTATAATAATGACTGCACGCCTCATAATAAAATAAATTATATTCATCTAAGAAACCATATTTAAGAATAGAAGAGACTTATATATATATAACATAGATGTATAAATGATAAATAGAACAGGCTCCAATATGAAACCTGCTTGCGGCACACCAGAACTTACCTTGGCAAATTCTGACGACAATCCATTACTCGAAAATTGCTGCCACCTACCTCGTATATAAGCCTCAACGAGCGTCACTGCACTCACTCCAAGGCTAATAAAATGCAAAAAAAGAAAGCAACAGTGTATGATTAATAGTATCGAACGCCTTGTAGTAGTCAAGGAGTATCAACGCAACGAGCTTTCTCTGATCCACAGCACTCAAGATGTCATCAATTACACCGAGGGGCCCTATTCTCGAGCTTACTCGATTTGATTTGCATACAAACCATTATGTTTCGACCAATCAAGGAGTGCGAATACTTCATTTGTATACGAAAATTTCGTATTTGCGTATACAAATCAAGTCGTATGAGCTCAAGAATAGGGCCCCAGAAGTGCCGTTCCATAACCTGTACGAAACCCAGATTGAGTTCTTTGTAGTATGTTACCTCTAGCTAACTGAACTTGTAATTGTAAACTTAGAAGTTTTCAAAAATTTTGGATAAAGCAGGTAAAATGCTAATGGGTCGAAGATCAGATAGATGAGATGGTGTCTTGACCTCAGAAATGGGCAGCACTCTTGATTGCTTCCAATATATCGGCACAACATTGTGCTAAATACAAAAGTTAATAATGTGTCTCAAATACTGAAGCAAGAAAGGGTAACACAATTTTATTATTCTTATACTTACTCCATCAACTCCTGTTGCACCAGATGAGATAGAATTGATAATAAAAAGCAGAGCAGACTCGGTCGTATATGAAAACTCCAAAATTTCATCAACACCACTCCTAAGATAAAAGTTTACTGAGACGAAAATAATTATTGATAACATTACCTTCACCAATAGACGAGGGTACTTCGATACTCCTCTGTCTAGAGTAAATATTACACTTTTTACTGTAAAACTAGGCCAGATTTTTTTCGGTTTCCAGATTTTGACGGAAATATCCGTTTTGACCTTTCTTGAATTCATTTTGACTATTTTCGTTGTGACGTCTGTACGTACGTATTAATTGTAGTGGTATTTTGTAGAAAAGAGATTTTTTCCACTAAACCTTTTCCACACTTGAAAATTACTGCGACTAGCTGGAATTGTCGGTAACAAAAGACTCCTCAGTAGTGGTTTCCTTTATGGTTCGTTGCGGCACCAATTTAATTTTCCAAATATCCAAAATTTAGTTCATAAAATAATTTCCGTTTGAAATGCAATTAAAAATAACTTTAAAATAAATTTTCGTATTCTAAATGGAACGCTGATTGCGAGTTCGGGTTATCATGCAGATGTTCGCCGCTAACACAAATTTTACTTTTCCTTAAATTTTAATAATTTCAAATTTTCGTAAAAAGTAATCACAATAATTTTTGATTATCCACATTTTCCAATTCCACCAATTAATAATCAACGGATAGAATCTCAAACCAATCTTATAAATTCAAAAAATCCAAATTTGTCCGACTTTCGAAAGACTACCAAAATAAAATAAAATAAAACCAAAATTATTACTCACGTAAATTCAAAACTTTATTCGCAAAATCAACTCAAAATATTTCCAATTTGAGACTTAAATTCAAAAAATTATAGCAGAGACACGCGAATACCGTCCGTTTCGTCCAACGGACACGGCTGGAAGCCCTTATCTCTCGTCTTCTGGTGCCAACATTCAAATTGTTAACACCAAAAAGACCCACCAAATTCAAAACTTTACAATTATTTACAAAAATCATTTAACAAAAATTTAAATTAAAAAAAAATCGTTTGGCATAAATCAAAATTCATCTACCATAAAAGAAAAACTCAAAATTCCATGTGGTAATACGACATTATGTATGTACGGACGTCTGTATGTCGCATAACTCAATTACGGTAGGTGGTAGAAAGTTGAAATTTTGGATTAGAGACGCTTATAGCATTTAGTTGTGCACCTTCTATTTTTGTTTGCGATTGTCCGTGCCAAAAGTCGTAATTCATGACGCGCACAAATAGATTAACGAGATTCTTGTACAATCATTATAAAAATTGCAAGGAAGTAATGTGGTGTCCACATCAGATTTTTTTAATTCAGATCAGATTTTTTTAGGATTTCCCGCACCATAAAAAATATAATAATTTAAATACGCTTTTTACTTCTTTGTAAAAAGGAATTATTGTAATACCGATTATTTTCGGTTTCCAGATTTTGACGAGAATATCCGTTTTGACCTTCCCTGAATCCATTTTGACTATTTTCATTGTGACACCTGTACGTACGTACGTCTGTATGTCGCATAACACAAATACGGTAGATCGTAGAAAGTTTAAATTTTGGATATGAGACACTTATAGCACCTAGTTGTGCACCTCTTATTTTTGGAACTTGTGGATGTTGGTAATCAAGGAATATTATTGAGATACTAAAGATTTAATTTAAGTTAACACTTCGAGAATAATGAAAAACAATGTCTTTATGAACGATGAAAATAACACAATCGAAATACAAAAAGTAACACTTGAACTTCCTCGTGGTTGGACTACGGTCACTTGGAACTACTTGGTGGTTGTGAAGACATCTTTCGTTGAACTCTCTGGTCGAACTGGTGCCTATCCCCTTGGTAGCTCTATTGTTGGCTGTAGGAAGGGTTGCCAACAGAGCCGCCACACTACTCCCCCTCCAGTGACGAAGTCACGATAAACGTGTGATTTGCTTGGGAGGTTTAATGGTGCGTCCAGATCGTAATTGGATCGGTGGCTGGTGTTCGGCTTGAATGGTGACTTTCCGTGTTACGATAGGTGGTTTGGGAGGCTTGCTAACTGGATTCTCTTTAACCCATTGTTTGTCAGGTTCGTTCGTATCTTCTACGTACGCTGCTTTTATTCGGTTGATAGAAACTTCTTGTAGCTTGCCTTTTACTTCGATTATGAAGGTGACCTCTTTTTTTTTGTACTACTTTGAATGGTCTTTCATAGGGAGGTGTAAGAGGTGGGGTGACAGCATCGATACGAAGAAAAACGTATTTGCAATTTCTTAGCTCTTTTTGAACAAATACAGGTCTTCTGATTGCGTGATTGAATGTTGCAGTTGGTTTCACAAATTGCATCACTTTCTTTAATTGTGTTAAGAAGTCGCTTGGTGATGTGTTGCTCGATTCCTCGAAAAACGCCTATCTGGTAGCCTTAATGAAGTGCCATAAACCAGTTCGGCTGGAGTTGCAGCGATATCTTCCTTTACTGCGGAGCGATAGCCTAATAGAATTGTAGGAATTAAATCAATTCAGTTGTTGGAACGATAGCACTTTATGGATGTTTTTAAAGATCGATGGAGGCGTTCAATCAGACCATTTCCTTGTGGATGATATGCGGTGGTTCTGAAGTGTTTAACGCCAAGCATGTTGGTTAATTCGCGAAATAGTGTTGACTCAAACTGTCTTCCTCTATCTGTCGTGATGTTCTGTGGTACACCGAATTTTGAGATCCAGCCAGTGATCAGAGCTTTCGCAACCGTTTCCGCAGTGATGTCCTGTATCGGGATTACTTCTGGCCAGCGTGTGAATCTGTCTATACATGTCAAACAATAAGTAAAACTTTGGGATGATGGAAGTGGACCAACCAAATCGATGTTAATGTGACTAAACCTTTCTCCTGGAACCAAAAATTTTGTGAGTGGAGATTTATTGTGACGCTGCACCTTCGATCTTTGACAGGCGAGGCAATTTTGGGACATTCTTCTGCAATCTCGGCGAATTGATGGCCAGACAAATCTGTCGGTTATTAATTTGGTCGTAGACTTGACGGCGGGGTGTGATAAGTTGTGGATTGTATTGAAAACTATCCTTCGGAATGTCGTTGTTATGAAGGCCTGATTTTTCCAGTTGACGTGTCTCAGTATATTTCCGAGTTGGCATTGGGGAGCGTACATAATTTCAGTTGCAGTGACATCGATGAGTTGTTACCTGCCAAGATTGTTTGCAGTTCTTCGTCGACTGCTTGTTGTTGAACTAACGACTCATAATGTAACGTTTCTTGGTTCTGGCTTACCGCTTCGATTCTTGATAACATGTCAGCTATTACGTTTTCCGATCCAGCTACGTGTCGGATGTCTGTTGTAAACTGGCTGACGTAGTCGATTTGTCTGATCTCACGAGGTGAGGCCTGCTCTGCTTTTTTATCGAACATAAAAATCATCGGCTTGTGATCCGTATAAATCGTAAAGTGTCTACCTTCCAGTGATGAACGAAAATGTTTTACCGCTTGGTAAATTCCTAGTAACTCTCTGACATACGTGCTGTAAGGTTTTTGTTTATGTGTGAGACGTTTTGAGTAAAACCCTAGTGGCTGCAAGTTCCCATCTTTAACTTGTTGGAGAGCGGCGCTTACGGAATTATTTGAAGCGTCGACGTATAGACATAAATCAGCTTGGGCGGATGGGTGGGCCAGTAGTATCGCGTTGGCTAGTTCCTCCTTGCATTTTTCGAAAGCTGTTGTTGCTTCGTCTGTCCATTCAATCGGAGCGTTGTCGTTTTCTTGTTTCCTTTCATTTGTCTTTGCAGGATTCCTTGAGATACTACCGCGTGTGTGATACATCTTCTATAAAAGTTGATTGACGCGAGGAACCTCCGTAGATCCTTAGCACATTTGGGTTGAGGAAATTTTTGTATGATATCGACTTTCTCCGGCAATGGGCGTATTCCATCTTTGTTGATGACGTAACCTAAAAATGTTATCTCGGTTTTAAAAAATTTGAATTTGGAAACGTTGATTAAGTCCATGTTCGCTAAGTACCTGAAATACAATGTAAATATGTTTTGTGTGCTCTTCGTGGCTCTTGGATGAAATGAAAAAATCGTTGATGTATTTGAATACTAATGGCAGCCCTTTTAGCACCTGATCGATACACCTCTGGAATGTTTGTGCAGCGTTGCGTAGCCCAAATGTCATAACTAAAAATTCTAACAAACCAAATGGTGTTATGATTGCCGTCTTTGAAATGTCATCTTCGTGTACCGGATCTAGTGGTATGCCTTCGTCAGGTCGATTTTTGAGAATACTTTCGAACCAGATACATTGATTGTAGCACCTTGAATGTGTGGCACAGGGTACCTATCTGGGAGAGTTATAGCGTTTAACCTTCGATAATCTCCACATGGGCACCAATCGCCGTTCTTTTTTGCAACTAAATGTAGTGGGCTGGCCCATGGGGAGTTTGAAGCGCGGCAAATATCTTGCTGTACCATTAGTTCAAATTCTTTTCGTGCCATGTCATATTTTTCGAGTGGCAATCTGCGAGCTTTCGCGAACACCGGTGGTCCTTGAGTTTCTATATGGTGAAAAATATTTAATTTAGTTTTGAAATTGGCGATGAGGTCTGGCTGTGTTAGATCGCTGAATTCTTGCAGGAGTTGTTCATACTCGGAGCCCGGTGGGATGGAGGTAATATTTATGTCTAGTTCGGTAATGTGTTCGATTTCTCCAGCAGCTGTTAAGTTCGTTTTTCCATCGATCAATTTTTTGTTTCGCAGGTCTACCAGTAATTTGAAACTATCCAAAAAATCTGCGCCTATTATTGGTTTGGTGACGTTGGCAATGATGAATGGCCAAGTAAATTCCCTGCGTAACCCAAGTTTTAAAGTCAATAACTTCCGTCCGTAAGTATTTATGATTGAACCGTTTGCAGCGAGAAGTTGAAAATCGTTGACCTTGTGTTTCTTGTCTTGCCGTGTTGGGGATATTATAGACAGGATAAATTTGTATAGACAAATTTTTGATTCCGAGTTCTATCAAATATGAATAAACGACTAGATTTTGTGCGCTGTACCTCATCCGTCGCTGTGGAAGAGGACTGCATGGTTAGTTTTTTGGGTTGTTGCTGTTGAATTTGCACCATTCCGTACATTTTCTGGCGTGCTGGTTGAACTTGTAATGGTACCAGCAATATCGAACGTTTTTGTGTGCGATGGATTTCAGGTTCTGAGCTGACTGCGATCTCTTGAAAACGATCTGCGGCGTTCGAATCTGGCTGCCAGGCATTCTATTTTTTCAGCTAGCTCGTGCACTTGGTCTCGAATTGCACCGTCGTTATTTCTGTGTTCTGCTGTTGCTGAAGTTTCAAATTTGGTGATATCTAATATTTTGTCAGCCGTTTCAGCCTTCCTTCTCAAGTCAATGTCCAATGAGCTTATTATTGAATAAGTTGTTTCGGGCAATTTAGATAACCATAACGACTCTATGACGTCTTCGCTCATGGATAATCTGGCTAAATCCCTCATATTGCGTAGAAAGGTAGATGGTTTATTATCACCTGAGTCGATACCCTGCAGTAGTCTTCTTAGCTTTCTTTCGTGTGATTCTGCGTATTCCTGTGTGAGTTGGTTTTTTAGTGCTTCGTATTTTTCGGTTTGTGGGGGTTTTCGAATTATATCGGCCACCACCTCCAGATACTGTGGGTCTAACGATGCAACTACAATGTCGTATTTGGTGGTTGGACTACGGTCACTTGGAACTACTTGGTGGTTGCGAAGACATCTCTCGTTTAACTCTCTTGTCGAACTGGTGCCTATCCCCTTGGTAGCTCTATTGTTGGCTGTAGGAAGGATTTCCAACAGAGCCGCCACAAATTCAAGTAGTCGAAGGTAGCGAGTATCAGTAAGATTGAGCGCATTAATATTAAAGTCCCCCAAGCAAACTATTTCATCTGTAAATGATGCAATTTTTGATAATCTATCTTCAAAATTACACAAAAACTCTGAATAACTAAGATTAGATCTACATATTACAGCGACAGCAATAGTAGTATTATTATTATTAGTATTTAGATAAAGTTTCAACCAGAGCTGTATAATGAAATTTACCTTTTACGGCAAATTTTCGCCACTCCTGGAATAGGTGTTCTCCAGTAAAAAAATATGTAGTGACGCTCAGATAGTATACTAACTCTTTTTTTATAACGGAGGCAAAAGAATGCAGGTTCTGAAAAATAAAGAAATTGCTTCCTCTCTTACTTAAATGAAACTCGGAATAATAATCAATAGTTTATTGAACCAGAATATCGGCTACAACAATTTCCCACACATAAATTAAACCGGCAGCACAAAAAAATTATAAAAAAATATAGCAGCTTGAACTAATAACACAATAACCACACAGCATCAAGTGAAAAGGCAAACAATTACTTTCCGAGTACCAGTTCAGTGTACGGATTCTAGATTCTGGATTGGATGTGGAGGGCAAACCGAAGTTCGCATTCACTCAGGCCACAAAGCGGGCTCATTATGCTACCTCCGAGTTTTGTAGCAGCCCACCTACCCCTCTATTCCTCGAGCCATCCCACACTTACGATAAACTCGAATATTTTGGAGGGCGGTGTGCCGCTAATACTGACCATGCTAGGCCAGAAGTCCCCCAACATGGATCCTCTTTTTGACGCTAACGCTTGGCAGTTACAGAGCACATGCTCCATTGTTTCGTCTGCTTCATTACATCCTCGACAGGTTGGGCTATCAACTAGCCCCATTGTGTTCAGGTGTTTATTTAGCTTACAGTGTCCCGTGAGGAAGCCAGCAATAGTACACAGGCTGTCCCGGGACAGCTGTAGGTAGTATTTTGCATGTTTCTCAGAGGAAGAACGTATTGTTGCCCGCGCCTGCCGACATCCAATCACATTTGTCCATCTTTCCGCATGCCGTTTATGTGTTTCTTTCTTTATGATGGCATCTAATGTTCTAACGGCCGGCGTTATGAAAGGCTCAGGACCACTAGGTGGATCACCCGAGCCCAGCCTCGCCAACTCGTCAGCCCTCTTATTGCCCTCATTACCTTTGTGCCCTTTTATCCAGCTAAGGGTTAGAGCATTGTGTGTTGATATCACATTCAGTGCCCGGATACACTGCAGCACCAGGCCCGAGATGATCTTATGACGACCAAGTGCCACAAGAGCAGCTCTACTGTCTGTAAATATTTGAATTGTTTTGCCCTGGATATTCCTTTCCAGGACTATTTCCGCACAGTGTATTGCTTATTGCCATAAGCTCCGTTTGGAAGACGGAGGCATATCTACCTAGCGTTAAACTTATATCCAGCTGAAGTTCAGGGGAGAAATATCCCGCCCCTGAGCCAGTATTACTTTTGGAGCCATCCGTGTACAGACAAATGTCCGATCCGTCGGCTCCTGTTGCATCTGGCAAGATGTTAAACTTCTTGTCAAACACATATATGGGAGAAATTCTGTCGGCATCTAGACCCAAAAGAGGCACTCTTCTTGAGCATTCCTCAAGGATCCGTGCGTGCCCACTAACTCCCTGTTTGTGAGTCCAAAGACCCCATGCCCGCATCCTAAGAGCAGCTCTCACCTCCTGCTCCTCCACATAGAAGTCCAGCGGAGGAAGACAGAGAAGAGTCTCCAAGGCTACAGTCGCTGTCGTTCGCATCACTCCCGTTACAGCCAAGCAAACCGATCTTTGCAGCCGATATAGAGAGGACGCTGTTGTTACCAGTCTGGTCCTGGGCCACCAGACTAGTGCACCATAGAATAGCATTGGTCTTATTATGGCAATGTAGAGCCAGAGGGCAATCTTCGGGGAAAATCCCCACGATCTTCCCATTGCCCTTCGACACTGCAAAAAGCCATGCCAGCCTTGGTTATTTTAGAGGTGATATGTTTGCCCCAATTTAGCTTCCTATCCAGTATAATTCCCAGATACTTGACTTCGGATGCCAATTTAAGAGGGGTTCCTTTTAGGCTAGGCATTTTCATGTCCCTTAGCTTCCTTTTTCTAGTGAACAGAACAAGCTGCGTCTTGGTCGGGTTGACCGAGAGAGACTGCTCCGTGCACCATTTCTCTAGGATTTGTAGAGCATCCTGCATCAAATCGCACAGGACATTTTCGAATTTTCCTTTAAGCAGTATGTTTATATCATCAGCGTACCCAATGGTATAATAACCGCTTTCATTAAAGCGTCGCATAAGGCTGTCTACCACAAAGTCCCACAAATGTGGGGAGAGTACACCTCCCTGCGGGCAGCCCCTTGTAACAACACCTTTTATGCTCATATCTCCCACCCCGATCATAGCAGCCCTGGTGCTCAGCATAGAGCTGATCCATCTTACGATGGTACCAGGAACGCCATGACGCCGTAGGGACGTCGTAATGCTTTCAAAAGTGGCTTTATCAAAAGTCCCGTCGATATCTATAAATACTCGTAGAGTACATTCCTGGGACTGTAACGATTTCTCGACACATTCCACTACTTTATGAAGTGCGGACTTAGTAGATCGCCCTGGAGTATATGCATGCTGATTCGGATGGAGTGGGTTATGCACCAAAACGCCATCACGAATTTCTCTGTCGCACAGTCTTTCCAGCGTCTTTAAAAAGAGCGAGGTAAGACTTATTGGCCTAAAGGATTTAGCCAGTGAGTAGTCAGCTCGACCTGGCTTGGGTATGAAAATAACTTTGACCTTCCGCCACTCTTTGGGTGTGTAGCCATGCGCAACACATGCCTTGAACACCCTCACTTTTAACCCATAAAAATGCATTAAATATATTAAACAAATTAAATAGATTAAATAGATAAATTTCTCAAAAGTTAGAAAAAACAATAGTAGTTCTTTTTGTTTTCGTTTATTTTCAATTTTATTTAGATTAAGCCTCCAACATTTCGAAATTGTGGGCCAAACCACGAAGGTATTCTAATATATCCCGATTCTCAAAATCATTGACTAATGTCAAGATTGCCTACCATTGCCTTTACGATTTCTTTCGCCCATGTAGTACCTTTCGAACCAATTCGCTAAGGAATAAAAGACAGAAAACAACGATAAAAATACACCATCTTATTACCTATTGAAGTACTTGAGGATGAATAAATTAGGAAGTGACGGTGGGACATTTAAAATTGTTTGGATTTTACACCAACATAAAATGTAGGTGTATCCCCTCGATTAAGGATTTTTCAATTTGTACCAATAAGGTATTCAAATAAAGACTTCCCTCTATTGTTGCAATCTCCACTCTCCCACGAGCTATGATGGGAATTGGAGTCGCAACCTATAATGAGGTGTCTCTTATGTTGCTCGCAATAACTTACCAGGTCCACCATCCTTTCTGAAGGTGGCAGCTCATGGGAGTCAATTGGGAGATATACAGATGCCAGAACGACATCTTTCGGACCTTCCCCAAAGTCACAGCTTAGTCAGACAGCTGTTAGGTCACGGTCACCGAACTGCGGTAAGGGGTTTGGCCGAATATTACCAGGTATGAAAATACATGTCCTGGGTTTGTTTGAAGGGTTGCCCGTGAAGACATTGCCCTTCAGCACTGAAAGGCCTGTAACTCTGCCTTTTGCTAAATGTGGTTCTTGTATTAGAGCTATTGTTTCCCTACAACCAGCCAGGCGACGGCATAGAGTTGCCGTCGCCCTTCTGCTGTGTTGTAGGTTTGATTGTATGAAAGTTCATTTTCCCAAGGCAGCCATTAGACTTCCTTGGTGGGGGGACTCCCTACTATTGGAGCAGTCAAAGCTGCCGCCTGAGATCCCTCTTGGATGCCCAAGAGTTCAAGCTCTGCAGCTACCTGCTCCACTGTTTGTGTCGGTGCATCACTCTTAACGATGTGCTGCACCTTCACTTTAAGGGTAGAGAACCTGTAGCTCAGCCTCTCCTTCTTCACTTTGAGTTCTTCAGCATCTTTCTCGTTGACACCAAAGACAATGAGTTTCCCCAAAGGTTCACTCCTGTCAGCGTCAAAGAAGACACACCACTTATTTACGTTTACCCATGGGTTTTGGGCCCCAAGCCGTCTAGTCAACTCTCCAGTTGGTTCAGGTTTCCCCGCAAGCCAAATGGTGGCTTTAGACAGCCTAGGTAATTCATCCACCTGGGTTACGTCCAGCTTAGATCCCTCCCACAGTTGCGGGAGGTCTGCTACCGTGGTTTGTAGCCACTTCAGGGAGCCGTCGTCATCGCAGGTGATCCGAAGGATCTCCCCGTAATATCGGAACCCCCCAAATGTGGGTACTATTACTCCCTTTCCATGGGCCACCTGGATGGTCCTATCAAGGGCTAAGTTGAGATGTGTTTCCACAATCTCTTTCTGGGCTTCGGTGAGTTTGCCCAGAGGGTTGGAGCGGTCAATCACTGCTACTCGGAGGTGCTTAGTAGCTGCCTCCTTGTAGGTGATCGGACCCACTGCATTACCCGGCTTGCGTCCAGACACTCTAGCCTTCTTCCTCTGATCGCTCAGAGGCGATGGCTGGGAGTCCTCAGATCTCACCGTTTTCTTCGCATCACCTTTTTGAGGGAAACTGGTTTCACCTCTTTTCGGTGGTGCTGGTCTTTTTGTTATTATTTTTATCGACCGTGAGCCGGATGGTGTGCTATCCTTACCCTGAAGTTTGGACAACCCAGCTCGTTCGTGCTCGGTCGTTGCCTTTTGCAGTCCGGCTTCCTCAGCCGCCTTCTGCATTTTTGCTTTCTTGCGGCGTTTTCTCTCAGCACCGCAGAGCCTTTGCTTTTTAGGGCGAGGGTTGCCATCCAGCGGGGCATCTCTTAGAGACGTCCCCACCTTGGCTGCGAGAGGTACGGCCGCATTAGCATCTTGAAACGGCTTGTCTTGTAAGGACGCTACCATCCCTCTGACACTGGTGGGTGGGACATCAGGGTCTGACATACCCACCGCAGCGTTTGCATTCGACAGTGCATCCCGGGGGAGTGCAGCTGACTGGTTTTTTGTGTTGTTTTTTTGTTTATCCATATAAGAAAACTATTTATTTCGTCCTCCGAAGCTTCCCACTCGCCACGGAGCCCCACAGGGAACGTCACCAAGGACGCCAGGGCTACTCAGAGGATATAGCTCCCGGAAAGGCAGAGTGTTTGCAAACCCCGTCCTTACCCAAGAAATCGTCCTACCAATCCTCTGATAGAGAATGGCGCAGCCGATTGATCTGGGTGGACTAGTTCAGACCTCCCGTTTAAGTAGAAATCGAGGCCAAAGAGGAGTGTTGCCGAACTCAGAGGAACTACAACCGCCTCCGAGCCGGCTCACCCACCAGGATCCTTTCATCCCACCTTACGGGTTTCCACGCACGGCAAAAACACGCGGGTACCTGTAATTAGTCTGGTTTCTCCACGACATCCGTCATCCCGATTTATTGGTCCATGAAAGCCCGAACACAGAGGGTTTTACACCTCGGCCCGAACCCACAGAGCCAAAGCAGACTTAGTACAAGAGTTTTACGTCCCTGACCCGAGTCGTAGCAGGTACACGCATGCCGCTTCATTAAAACACGCAAGCCCCCTCACCACGACAAGGTTAAGGTACACTAGAGGGGGCAGTTTAGTGTACATCTCAGTAATAAGACAATGGATGCTTCCCACTCGACTACTGTGTTCCGTTGTATAGAGCCCGCAAAAAATTTCGCTGCTTGCTGGTAAAATATGAAGCTCTCTTGTACGCTGCGGCTGGGACGGATGGCTGAACTGAACCTGAACCAACAGAAGGTAAGGCGAACCAAAACTTCCGGTTGCACAATCTTGAAACCAAAAAAAACAACACAGTGGCCGTAAACTGCTGACGATGTTGATAGAGTGAAGGTAATGCTTTCAACTAACATACGTCGCACTTATAATCTAATCGAATAATCCAAACTTGCTTACTGCTTGCTGGCAAATGGTTGATAATGAATTGAAATATCTGGTTGCAAATCCCAAGAAGTACCCGGTACAATAATTGGAAGGAAGTATAGCGCGGATCACTTCAACTCGGTGAAAACTACTTCACGTTGAACCTCGATCTCCATTGTAGGTGTACTTTGAACAAATATTCGGCCACAACTAAAATTGCACTAACTTCTTCCGCGAAACTTAATACTTCTGTCTTCCTTGACCGTTAAATCAAATCTGCCCTTCGTGGTTATGCGAGTCGCGTAAGCATAAAATGCACCATGTAGTGCGCAGAAGTTAAAACACAATGGCGCACCACAAAACAATTATTGCAGGGCAATAAATTTTTACAGCTGCTCCAACAAATCATCAGTACTGCTACAACTAATTTCAAACTCATAAGTATTTCTAATATAGCAATCGACCCCACCACTTCTTGCTCAACGAGGCACACGACAAAATCGATATCCAGGAATCGCGACTAGATCCGTGTCAAAATCAGATTCCAGCCAAGTTTCTGTAATTCCCATCACATCATAATTTTTAACAAGCATTAAATTCCTGAGACCAATATGGTTATACATATACCAACGATCAAACGTTAAGGTGAGCACAAACTTCACAGACATGCAAGCTATACGTGGCCTACAGCTGATAGTTATCAAAGAGCATTACAAAAATCTGTAATGGATGCAGCAAAAATAAGTATCATTATCAGTCAAGTAGGTTTTCAGCAACTTAAGCATTAATGATATCAACACAGCTGCAAAGCAAGCTAGTTCTTTTAAAAGAATAAAAAAACAAGGGAATTAAATTGAAACAAAAAATGTATTTCTCTCCAAACCCTGGCACAACACAGGCTGTGTTCCAACACAGCTTTTCGTTACTACTTGTAAATTTATTAATGTTCCTAACGCAGGCGCAATACGTGGTCATATTACTGGTCGCCATCGAATTGCTTGTTGGAACAAATCCATTATTACTCATAGCAATCTTCTTAATGATGAAAATCGTTCAATGGTTGAATTTATTTTGAACTAATCTCGGTTGATTTTGATCAACTATAGCTATAAGCGAATCATTATAGCTATTTACGTACGAGCTAGCGAAAGTGATCCATTCCGGAAGAGTAAGCAAAATATCAGAACTCGCTAGCACTCGTTCTGATAGCTTGGATCACTTTTGCAGCGAGTCACGTATGCGGTTTTTCATCCAAGACAAGTCCTTTCCAAAATAACAATATAAGAAAAGTACGTCACTAGTCATAACAACGGTAATGAAATAAAGGACGTAAGTAATATTTCCATTACCGTTGTTATGACTAGTGATAACATGTAATATAACCCAAACTGCCTCGACCGCAACGTATCATTTTCCATAAGTTAAAACTTCTTATAATGGTATAGTTTCCAAGGTCTTGGATGAAAAATGATTTAAATAGGTGATTCACTTCACCCCACCCAACGGGGTGAAATTTTTATTTTAATGGGCGCTACTTTTCTTTACATAATACCTAAATATACTGGATCACTTTTGCTATTTGGGATAAAATTGTCCTGTTTGTTGCCTCTTGATAAAGTATTGTTTGTGTTTTAAATAATTATATCTAAATATTGCTACGATCCGGTGCTGCGTAGCATACAAACCTTTAAGAAAAGAATCTAATACTCTTTCTTCGGTATCTTCCATCACGTGCGTCAAAAATTCTCCTTTTCTCACGGTTATAATATAATCTTTACTTTAAAGATTGGTGAAAATATCATTTCAGCTTTCAGCATTTGCTTCAAATTGGCACTTGCCGAAAAGACTTAAGGTAATTCTAGTCCTAAAACCCCAATTCGGTACTTATTGCCGCTTTATACTCTGTATACTAAGAAAATAGCCCTCTCGGCCTAACGGCCTCGCTGGCTAAACTTTCTCGCGTGACTTATTTGTCATATAACACACTTGTACCATAAATAGTTATTATTTAATATATAAATTTTTAATTTAAAATATTGCAATAGCGATTAGAAAACATGGTGGTCAGACAACATCAAAATAGTAGAGGATTACTGAGGTCCATTTGCCCAGCACCGCCAATTTTGAATTTCCGATCCAAATTAATTTTAATCGATTGTGTATCGTTAGTGTACGTTTGTGTATTAATTATTTTCGTTCGTGTTAACACCGTTCGCGAAATATCGTGCATTTTAAGTGGGCGGCGCTGGGGAAATGCGACACCGCCCATCGCGAATTTTTGGTCAATTTTGGTATCAATCGTTTGTGTATCGTTTGTGTACATTTGTGTATTTCATATTTTTGTTTGTGTTAGCACTATTTGCGAAATTTTCCAGATCAAAGATTTCGGGTTCATTTCTCCAGCGCACCCATTTTTGGATTTTTGATAAAATATTGTTGAAGTGTATCGATTTTGGTATCAATCGTTTGTGTAGGTGTGTGCATTAATAATTTTTTTTTGTGTACGTTTCGTTCGCGAAATAACTTTAATCTAAATTACGGAGGGGGGCGAATATGCGTAACACTCTGTATAAAAAAATTGAGTGAAATTTGGTTTCAACCGTTTTTATTAATATTGTAATACTTAATACCGTATTTATTATTTTTATTTTTATCACTTTATTAGATAGCACCGTTCCCGAAATATCTTACATTTCAAATTGGAGGGCTGAAGAAATGCGAGCTCTCCTAATCTCGAATTTTTGGTTAATTTTGGTATTAATCGTTTGTGTGTCGTTTGTGTAGTTGTGTGCATTAATAATTTTTATTCGTGTACGCTTTGTTCGCCAAATAACTTTAATCTAAATTACGGTGGGGGGGTGGTGCGAATAAGCGTAACACTGTGTATAAAAAAAATTGAGTCTCGAATTTTTGGTCAATTTTGGTATAAATCGTTTGTGTATATTAAATTTTTTTATATTTAATAAAACCCAAAAATGGGTGCGCTGGGGAAATGAACCTGAAATCTTTGATCTGGAAAATTTCGCGAATGATGTTAACACAAACAAAAAATTTAATATATGTACACAAACGATACACAAACGATTTATACCAAAATTGACCGAAAATTCGAGACTCAATTTTTTTTTTAAACAGAGTGTTACGCTTATTCGCACCTCCCCTCCCTCCGTAATTTATATTAAAGTTATTTTGCGAACGAAGCATACACAAATAAAAATTATTAATGCACACACCTACACAAACGATTAATACCAAAATTAACCGAAAATTTGAGATTAGGGGAGCTCGCATTTCGTCAGCCCTCCAATTTGAAATGTAAGATATTTCGGGAACGATGCTATCTAATAAATTGATAAAAATAATAAATACGGTATTAAGTATTACAATATTAATAAAAACGGTTGAAACCAAATTTCACTCAATTTTTTTTATACAGAGTGTTACTCATATTCGCCCCCCTCCGTAATTTAAATTGAAGTTATTTCGCGAACGAAACGTACACAAATAAAAATTATTAATGCACTCACCTACACAAACGATTGATACCAAAATCGATACATTTCAACAATATTTTATCAAAAATCCAAAAATGGGTGTGCTGGAGAAATGTTACCCAAAATCTTTGATCTGGAAAATTTCGCTAATGGTGCTAACACAAACATAAATATGAAATACGCAAATGTACACAAACGATACACAAACGATTGATACCAAAATTGAGCGAAAATTCGCGTTGGGCGGCGCTCGCATTTCCCCAGCGCCCCAACTAAAAATGTACGATATTTCGCGAACGGTTCTAACACAAACAAAAATAATTAATACACAAACGTACACTAACGATTAAAATTAATTTGGATCGGAAATTCAAAATTGGCGGTGCTGGGGAAATGGACCTGTCAGAATCATTTTAACGTTAACGTAATATTAACAAATGCTCCAATCAAAAGCCATGTTTCTGCTGATCTATCAATCCAAAGCTCCCATTCGTTAACATTACGTTAACATTACGTTAACATTAACATGATTCTGACAGGGCAGTTAGTTTTAAACCTGCAAAGTTTTGGTAGAAAAGTTAACGTTTTCGGCTCCTAAAAAATTGAATACTTAGTTTATTTTTCAAGTCCATGTTACGAGATTACTGGGCGCTGATAAAAGTTGACGAAGATTGTCAATAATTTGTTTTTGGAAACAGGACTTCTTTGCACTACATTGTGGGATTAATTGTTCAAGTTTTTTTACGAAGAAATTTTGTTTGGGTAAAATTATTGATACCATTACTATATTTACGTATGTTGAAGAATTGCGCAACGGACATCGGTTTGTCCATTTTGCACATTTCGCAAAAATTATTGTATTTTGGTAAAAGTAAAGCTATACTTTTGATTAGTTTCCGTATTGATAGATAACCACTATCATAATTTAAAATAAAGTTAAGAATAATACAATACGTAGAAAATCAACAAATCAAAAAAGGCATAATAATTATCATAAAAAACTATGAATAATTGAAAAAATTAAAAATTTATAATACGATAATATAATTATAAAATATATAATATATAATAATTATAAGGTCCTTATTTCACGGTTATATCCGATCATCAGTCATATATACGTACCAGCGATTCTTAACCTGGGGGTTGCAGATCTATTTTAAGTGGCCGGTCGCAGAAAATTTAGTGATTTTTTTTCAAAATTAGTTTGGATTTGAATTGGAAAATAGTAACCTGAATTTTAAGATTTCCTTTGCTCAAACGATTGAATATAGAATTGATAAACTCGTATCAAAACATCTAGATTCATTTATAAGAAAACAAGATCGTCATTTCTGCCGCAATAACTCCAATCATCAGTACACTAAATTTGAGCTAAATCGGTTAAACATTTCCGGTGATTTGTTTGGTGTGTACTATATATATATATATATTCACTCAAGGAGCAGCCATTTGACCGAAGGCTTTTTCCACACAATTCCCAATGTTTTTTTCGGTTTTTTCACATACACCCCAAAAAGTTTTTGTTTTAAACAAGAGTTATTACACACATTTTCAATTGTTCTAAATAATTATTAAATTTCTGATAACTGTCAGATTGGACCCCTTTACATGTAAATAATACATAGGACATTAAAAGAAACCGTAGGCCGCAGGTACTTCGGTCTTATGCTTACAAGAAAGGTTCAAAATACCGACTGATAAAATTAAATACTTTTTTAGATAGGTATTGAAAAAAGCTATACTACCAAACTTGCAAAATGAATGTCACGTCCTATAATAATTATTAAAACTTTCGAATGTATTGTTATACTTTTACAAACCACCTAACAAATTTTTATAAAATATAGATTAATTAATCTTTCGGTTAATATTTTCTGTAATTTTCTTGCTTTTACATTTGGCTTAATTGTTTCCTCAGCAATACTTGTATTTTAAAAGCTCCATCAGCACACAAAATTTTATCTTGATCGGTTAAACATTTCCGGAAATACGACGACATTTTCATTTATTTTATTGTGGTAACCCTGCTAAAGATTTTTTTGTCTAAACCTTATTTTTACCACTAGAGCCAACCATACATATGTCCAAAAAGTTTGACTGCCATCGACGCAGAAATGCCGAAGGAAATCGAGGAACAAGGAGTTTTTTCAAGATTTTGCAAAAAAAGTAATCTTTTTTTTTCATTTTGAATTCCTGATTTTTATCAAATCGTCCCGTATGCTGTCAAGTCCTGTGGGGGCAATGCTCCTACATACAAAAATTGGTTTAGATCCCTTCAGTACTTTATGAGTTATTCACTCTTGAAGTTTCAACTTTGACAGCTTGTAATTTTTGATAGATCACAGATAGATAGTTAATTTCACCTATTCTGGATAAAGCTTTTCAATCGTTTTTAAAAACCTTCTGTTATTTTCTTGTAGTGGCAGTCCTGATTGACAGATCGCGATGAAAACATTATTTTCAACTTTCTATCGTAAATCCTACTACCATACTAAATTTGGTCGTGATTGGTTGGACGGTTCAGAAATAAAACGAGAGACAAATTTTTTACAACAGACCGACATAGAATCTTTTTATTTTTTAGCAAATCTTTACGTTTCTGAACACGGTGATCTCGAAAATCTAAAAAAAATGTTTAACTTTTTTTGATTACCATACCATTTTTTTAAAATTGGAGGTAAAAAAGTACAAGCAGAGTATTTCCGTGTCTTTTTAGATATGAATCTTTTTTTAATATAAATTTTAAGCAAAGTACTTAATTGATGACTATTTTTTATTACTGACATTGTTGGGTAGTAAGCAAAAAATAAGCATGAAAATTTGGGGGTCGCGTCGTAAAAAGGTTGATAACCGCTGATATATACTATATACCGGGTGCTGAATGAGTTATGCCTGATTTCTTCACCTTCAGATATCTATCGGATAAGTATAACTATAAGTATAACCAATCAAACAACCGTATTTTTGATTGGTTATTCTTATAGTTATACTTATGCGATAGATATCTCAAAGTGAAGAAATCGGGCATTAGCCGAACTAAGGAAATTAACATGTAAAAACTTATTTATTTAAATTCCTGCTTCTCTAATTATTTTAGAGAAAAACTGAAAGACACAAAAATAATGCTGAAATTAAAACTACGAAGCATTAGATTTCATCTAACTTTTACTTAAAAGGTCAAAAAATGCTTTCAAAATTGTTAAAATTTTCATTTAGCGCACTGGCCATGGTAAGTTTCTATAAGTTTCCATGGTAATTATAATTGAAAATAGAAATTAAATTGAATTTATTGAATTTATTTATTAAATGAAAATTTTAACAATTTCGAAAGCATCTTTTTACCTTTTAAATAAAAGCTACATGAAATCTAATGGTGTTATCATTCATAGTTTATATTTCTGCATTATTTTTGTGTCTTTCATTTTTTCTCTAAAATAATTAGGGAAGCAGAAATTTGCATAAATAAGTTTTTACATGTTAACTTCCTATGTTCGGCTAACTCATTCAGCACCCGATATAATAAAGAAATACGTATATGAAATAAGAAAAATAGTTGAACTAAACAAATAAGAATCTATAAATAATGATTAAAATATTAAAAATTGACGAAGATGACTTATCGCTTGGAATTGATATTTTTGTGGGGTTATTGGTAAGTCATCTTCGTCAATTTTTAATATTTTAATCATTATTGTTTATAGATTCTTATTAGTTTAGTTCGAATATATTTCTTATTTCTTATATATCTTCATTTTATACGACCGATGATTGGAAAGAATAATTGTGAAATAAGGACCATTATATCATATTATGAATTTTTATTATTTTTAATTATTCATATTTTAAGGGGAAGCGGAATTTAAGGGGAATTTTAATTAGAATCCGAAAAAATAGGCTTTTTTAAGAGATCTTTTCAGAAAAACTACAAAATAAATTGAGATTACAAAAATGGGTGTTTATCATACATATCAGTGGCTGTATACAATAATGTTTTTGAAGCGATTAATTCCAAAATGTCGGAGATATGAGCCGACAAGTAGAGAACTGGTTTAAAAATCCTCTCTGGTGGTGTACATGATTTCCCTGGTAGGTATTGTGTAAAATACAAAAACAATATGTTTTCTTGTTTAGGAGGGTAATAGTTATCTAGTGACGTAGGGAATTATTTGTAAAACATTTTTTGTAGAAATGACAGTTGCTTAAAATAATTAACACAAATTTACTTTTAAATTTTGAGTTTAAAAAATTTATAACTTCTATAAACATCCTCCATCACAAATTAGATAATATTATGAAAAATAACTGTTGTAAATTTCAACTAAATCGGTTGAGTAGATCGGGAGATATCGTGTACACCGCTTAGAAAAAGCAGTTTCGAGAAAATCGTCAAAGAGAAAAAAGTACGTCAGCGACTTAAAATCGAATATTTACTTTTGATTTCCTCAAATCTGCGATTTTTAGAAAAAGTATAAAAGATTTAATTAGCCAAAAATAAAAGAATCAATGTTTTCAAAAATGACTTGTCTCTCTTTTTTATAGAGAGGTTTCCTTAATCCTGACGCTTTTTATTTTTAATAATTAAATTAAAAGAATAAACTAATGAAATGAATCAATAGTGATTGTCCAATTTACTTGCAATTTTAAATATTTAATCATTAGGTAGGAGCATAAATATACCGGGTGTTGAATGAGTTAGCCGAACATAGAAAATTAACATATAAAAACTATGCAAATATGCAAAAAAATATGTAAATTCCTGCTTCCCTAATTATTTTAGAAGAAAAAAATTTAATAAATAATAAAATTTGATAAATATACATTGTAAGCAAAACTGTTAGCAACGTGTAATTTACTGTTTTATTACTTATCAAAAATAATTACCTTGGAAACTTACATGGCCAGTCTGATAAATCAAAATTTTCAAAAACGTTTTTTGATTTTTTTTTTTTTGAAAAAGCTAGATGAAATCTAATGCTGTTATCCATTGTTTCTGAGATACAGATGATAATATTTTGTGTATATTACAGAGTTCTGTGTCAGTCAAAAGCGGGACGACAAAATAGAAAAATGTATAAATACAAAATTGAAGACAATGAAATTTTTAACAAAATATGTCCAAAAAGTTTTGCTTTAAAAGCGATTTTTATATATTAAAAGACGGTTTCAAAATCTGTAATTTACATTGTTAACATAGGAGTGTCCGGATATTTTCGTTTGATTTTTTACTAGATCCGGCACGTTAGGGGATGAAAAATTAGGTTATAATCTAATATGCTGGACAAAAACGAGGAAACGTTCCACAGCTTATATTTTGAAGATATAATATTTAACGTATAATAATATTATCTCTGCCTACAATTGTACATTGTTATGTAATATAGTAGAATCCGCTTAATCTTATCACGGACAATGTTATCGGTTGGTTATTGTGATCATTTTTTTGGAAACCAGCCACTTTTTCTTTTTTCTTCTATTTTGTTTTAATTTAAGTCTTCTAAAATTCGCCATTTTCTAAATTTCGCTAATTGTTATCAGCTAAATATTATTAAAATGTCCTTGGGTCAAAGTGATCACATTAAGCGGATTCTACTGTACTTCTTTGAATTTAAACATTCGAAACCTGCTGGTCTAATTGAATTTTAAAGCATTGCTGTTAAACGATTTATTAATAGTTAAAAGATTTATTAATATTAATATTTATTTATTAATACATTTTTTTGGGTAAAACAGAGGATCTGTATTTTAATGAAACTATTGTGTATAAGTTGACATTCTGCATAACTTTATTGTACCCCTCTTCGGGACCGTACATAGTGAAAAATAAAATTTGTTGTACCTAACTATGATAGAACTTTAACAGCCGACTGTTATTGTATTCTGTCATAGTTACTACTATTTTACCTTAGAATGCTACACTATTTAACAACGCAGCGAAGTCGTAAAACTTAAAAAATTAACGAAAAATAAAAACAAACAAAAAATTCGTAATCTCATGAAATCCGACGTCAGTTGGTTGCCAAAATTATGTGATTTGACTTCCTAACTGCCCAGTCAGAATCATGTTAATGTTCACGAACGGGAGCTTTGGATTTGTAGATCAGCAGAAACATGGCTTTGGATTGGAGCATTTGTTAACATTACGTTAACGTTAACATGATTCTGACAGGGCAGTTAAACTTTTTGACGTGAATACGTCTTTAGAATCGGTAAAATGATAAAAAATTTAATGAAAAAAAATTGAAGCCTAGGCTTCGATGTTAATCTCGAGAACATAGCCGTTAGGTTTCACGTAAATACATCATCGAAGGATACCCGTTTTCCTTGCAAGTCTACCGATCAGTCTAAATACATACATATGTACAGTAGCACTACAACCCAGAGTGGGTTTTGGGTAACCACTTCATTGTATGAAGGGTTTTCAAGGCAGATTACCTCGGTGGTTTGCCATTGCCCGCCGAGAGAGGACGGTTAGAATAAAGTTCTTGCTCTACTCGGGCTCGAACCAGAATTCTCTGCTTAGTAGCCGACGCATTTAAGCATCAGACCGTAACCGTCGTCTATATAAAATAGACGTCTATTGTCGGTTTTACGTGAATACATCGTCGAGGGATACCCATTTTCGCCCAGGTCTACCGATCAGCTAAATACTAATGATAAATTTCGAATTGTCAATATTCTGCAAAAGCTTGGAAGTTGTTTTCAAATCGGTGTTCTACGATCTGTAAACCTGAGTGAAAACGGGTATCCCTCGACAACGTATTTACGTAAAATCTAACGGCTATGTCCCCGAACATAACATCGCAGCTTAAGCTTCAATTTTTGCTTTGACGTAACGTTAAATCTCTGGTCTAAGCCAATAAGCCAGCAACAATTATTGTCAACCTTAAGAACAACGTTGTTCGCATCATTGGCGAAATTGAGGTTAACTTAAGTGCCCGAGTTACCCAAAATTGGACCTCTCGAATGACCGCCGTCAAGCAAAGACGTGGAGTCCATTCGAACGGTATTAGTTTTAAAACATAATGGTTTCTAATGCTCTTTAATTTGTAATCCAAAGATCCGCTTTACCTCAAATACAACTTTGTTTTCTTAAATTCAAAAATGTATCGCTCTTAATGAATGACCCTATATAATAATTTTAATTTATACAGTTGTGGTTTTTTACTAGTAATTCTATATTTTTAGGACACAGTATGGCCCCAGCACACCGGCTCACCTCAGGGAAAAGTTTTGTTCTGTCGATTCTCTGCCTACAAGCTGTATGTTTTCAAATTACCAGTGGTAAGTATAAATATAACTATGTAATTATTACATAATATGTTGCGCAAAAAGTACGTATACCGGTTTTTGCGATCCACTTTCGTAAAGTCGGTCATCATATTTTTCCCGTATATTGATTGATTGTTTTGATTTTTGACTTGATTGATTTCCTGACTTGATTTCTTCAACGGTAATGGACCTATCGCTAGGTTTTGTGTAGAAATTCGTAAATACGTCTGGTTCGTAGTAGCCTTGAACCCAAATTCCTTCGAGTGGCTATGACATCAAAAATTTGTAAACTGCGAAGTCGTTACGGTAATTACCCAAAAACACAAACACTAAAAATGGCCACCAGGGCCCTGTTTCATAATGAAAATTTACTAATATTACAAGTTACAAGTAACTTTAAATATTCTTCAAATCGTTAATCTGAACACCTAGCCGCGTGGTTTTTGGTACTTATTCATGAAATAACCTATTCTACAAGCATAGCCAAAAATTATTCTTCATTATTTTTCAATAGTAATAATATTCAACTTGTACTTTCCGACTAATAGTATTAGTACTATTATGAAACGCGACCCAGTAGGTTCAAAAATTAACACAAACCGTATTCGCGATTTACAGTAAGCGAACGCCACCACGTGGAACAATATTAAGTTAATCTAATATGTATAGTAGTTGGTATAGAAAGTTTTGTTTATAAACCAAACGTTTGCATTCCTTTGGTGGTCTATTTTGTGAGTTATTATTTCACCGCAGTTTTACGATAAAGTAATTCAGAATCAAACTCAAAACAACATCAAGTGTATGTGAACGTAATAGAGCCGTCATGCTGTTGACATTTGATAGTGTCACAAGTGCCATCAACGGAAAGTAAATTGCGAATACCATACTTTTAATGTAGAAGACTGCTATTCAGCAAATTACTATTACACTAAAAAGGCGCCATATTAGCGTTCACAAAAGTCACAGCTACATTGATTCCAAGATGGAGGTCGGTTCTCTTTTCTTTCCAACGCATCCTAAACGCGTAACCCTTACTAAAATTATTCTACAGCGAGTGGGAACCAAAAATCTTTTCTAAAAGCGTTTTCATACGGGGCGTTATATTGCTAGCAATAAAACGCCGCGATATTTTTTGTTATTGCTTTAACGTTTTCACACACAACCATAATCAGCTTCATAAATGTAGCTGAGTAAAATAAAAATAAACACTGTTGCCATAGTATGTGAACTACCATTCGTTGGGTTCTATTATTGGCATTAATTACCTTTTTCCATCTTGCAACATCGTTGAACTAATTTAATTGCAGCAATATAAAGCTACTCGTGTAAAAACAGACATATAGTTGTATAGGCAACTGGAAACGCCGCCATAAAAATTTTCTACCATATCAGTAGAACATATTGCGTGTAGACGCGATAAGCGATAAGGCTTTGTCGCTACCATACATATATTGTAACGCGTACGTGTGAAAACTACTCATTTAAAAACATGTATTTTTCGAATGTTGTGTTTGAGGACTTCCAGGGTCCTTGGACGATCGTTGTAAACTAAGAATTTTAGGTATCTCCACAGGAAAAAATCACAAGAGGCCAAATCAGGAGAGCGCGCTGGTCATTTTAAATTGCCTCTTAGGGAGATGAGGCACCCCGGGAATTTGTCTCCCAATAAGTCCATGCAAACCCTTACTATGTGGCTGTAGCGCCGTCCTGCTGAAACCACACGTCTTCCAGCTTCATCCCTTCCAACTGAGACAAGAAAAAATCCTGGATTATGGTCAATTAACGTGCAGAAGTGACTGTAACTGCTCGAACATTTTCTTCAAAAAAATAAGAGCCGATGATCCCAATACTTGAAATGACACATCATACTGTCACCTTGTCGGAGTGCAGGGGTCTCTGGTGGAGCTTCCTGGGATTCGTATCACTCCGATACCGCATAATCTGTTTATTGACACATCCACTGAAACTTCAGAAAAAGGCTTACTCAGTGTTTGGAGTGTGAGGGGCGCCATTTTGATGTTATCTTGTTCAAAACCGTGTAAATTTAAATTTCCCATGTTGTGTGTTCGTCTGTGTTTTATTCCTTTTTATTATTGTATTGTGAAGCTTAAGTGAACAGCTTTCAATTACTGCCAACATTATCTGCGATGTACTATTTTCTGCTTTTTTTAGATTTCAATTTATATATTTAGTGGTCTTTCATCTAATTTTCATTCAGAAACACTATAACTAATACGAGACATTTGAATTTGCATAATGGAAATATTTCAAATTATGACAGTTTCTATTAAGTAGGACATTATTAAAATATAAAATCATTCTTTTACATAGGTTTTAGAGGGTGAATAGTTCTTTTATAATTGAATCGCTAAGTGCAGAAAGGAAAGTACTACAAAATTTACATTTTGAAATAATCGATTTAAACTGTTTAAATTTTTAACCATACTTTTCAGCTGCGCAATTTTTTTTACACAAATTTAGAAATGGCTGTTAGATATAGGAAAAGTGAAAAAATAAGTTAATTGTTTCAATATCTTTCCCCAAAAAAAAAAATTTATTATATTGAAGTACTTACCTTTCTGCATTTAACAATGCTGTATAATTTAAACAATTGAAAAAACTTAAGTAAAAAAAAACTTTATTCTATAGGACATAAAATACATTCATTCAAAGGTATAAAATAAACATTGTTTTTTGTTATATACAGTGACTAACAATATTATTCATCCAGTCCTATGTTAGCAATGTAAATTATTAGTTTTGAAGGCGTGTTTTGTCATATAAAAATTATTTTTACAGCAATACTTATTAGAAACTTTTTGTTGATAATTTTATTTCCTTCAGTTTTGTTTATATAAATTTTTCTATTTTGTCGCACCATTTAAAAGTTACAGTAACTTTTAAAAAAACTCTGTAATATACAAAATAAAATTTTGTCTGTATCTCAAAAACGGTGCAACGAAATAGAAAAGTATATAAGTAGTTTTTTTTTGTGAATTTTATTTCCTACATTTTTGTTCATATACATTTTCCAATTCGTTGCACCCTTTTGGAGATACAGATGAAATTTTGTATTTTACAGAGTCTTTTTCAAATCACCGTAACTCTGAAATGGCGCAACAAAATAGAAAAATTTATATAAACAAAAATGAAGGAAATGAAATTTACAACGAAAATTTTTTAATAAGTATTTCTGTCAACCACAAACATCTGCTGTTAATTATGTTGGCGACGCGACGTTGCAAAAACGCATATTTTGCTGACGAATAACTAACTAACGCTTTATGGTAGAACTTTTATTCCTGCACTAAACGATCGGGCTATGTCGAAAATATATGACATGATGTATAACTCAATTTCGACAAATTTGTCAGTACTTTCCTTTCTGCGCTTAGCGATTCAATTAACTAGTAAATTTCTATACACATTTATCTAAAAATATCAAAAATTTGTCTAATAATAAGACAAAGTTACTCAAGTTTGGTGAGAAGTTTTATATACAGAAAGTGAGAAAGTATAATGGGAGTACCCACCGTTCCCATTTTTTCTGAAATTATTAAGGACGACTTTAAAGATCGTTTATTTGCCACCGACCATTGTTATCGAGTCATGTTAAGTTTTGGTGCCGTTACGTAAGGTACTCGATTCGAATCCGGGGAGAGTCTAAAATTTTTATATGACCGTCTCCGTACTTCGGACGGCACGTAAAGCCGGCGATCCCCCTGGGTTTATAATTGCCGCTATAAATTATTAAAAACAGTGTTAAGGCATTTCCCAATCCGGATTAAGCAACTGTGGGGTCTAAATGCTTAAACCTTTCTATTAGAGAAAGAGACTGATCGTCCTGAAGTGGACAGAAAGAGGAGTATATAGATGATTTGCTTTGCATGAAAAGGATAAGGCCTCCAACTATATTTATATCTTGCCTTTTTAAATTCTTTGAATGCCAAGATAAGCTTAATTGCGACTCGTGTGATGATCGATTCATACACGGATAAAAGAACATTTGGCGGATATAGCCATTATTAAAATGGCTACAGGTTTTTCGTCGCATTGTTTAGAGAAAAGTCATGGTTTAGACCCCAACAACATCGTGTTATTGGATTCGGCATTAAGGGTCGCATGTCAATCGTAGCTAGAAAGTCTCGAAGGACATCAGCTTACCACTTTAGTTCCAGATTTCTTAGCAATGGTTAATTCCTTGTTCGTCTACGACCTTTCATATTTTTGAAACCCGCCTTTAACTTTAACAGGGTCGTTACTCATTATTTTTTTCTCTACATAAGGAACCCGGCGTATCTAAAAGGTGTGTAATGTGGTAACTTGAAAACTTGAAAAACTTACTGTTTTTTGGATAAAAATTATGCAAATTAAAGTTGAATTAGTTTGCGACACGTGAATTGATATGTTTCGAATTTGTTATAAATTATTCCAAGTTTTCCTGTTGAGAATCCGAAATTTGTATAATTTGTACCCAAAAAAACAGTAAGTTTTTCAATTATTAATTTTTCTAACATGTAAACTTTTTTAACTTTTACAGTAATTTAACCTGTTAATAACTACAAACTATATTCAAGATTGATTTTTCTTGCAAATATCAAATTTTGTTAGTTTCGTTTATTTACAACATATTTCGCACAAAAAATGTTACTACTAATTTTTAGTATCAGTTAGTGCTTGTTCACGATGCACATAACATAAGACATAAGAAATATATAAAACGTAAGAATTACAAATTCAAATAAGACGTTAATCGAATATTGAATAATACTTTAATAATAATAATAATACTTATTTTGTTATAACTATGCAAAAGAAGATTCTACGTCGTGTACTTTAAGATTTTAAAATTATTCGATACTCTATTAAGTTTTTATTTGTATTTATATTTTTAAGTTTTATGTTTGTCTTACATCGTGAAAAAGCACGTATGATATAAACGCTATAATAATACAGGGTGTCTAAAAAATAACAATCAGCATTCATCAGCATTTCGTAATTATTGTTTTTGTTATTTTTTATAATATAGTACTCTGTATTATAATTTCCTATTTTTAATTTTCTTCAAAAATTTACCGACCGCAATGGTAATGATATAAAGTTAATAGTATACCTAGCAGTATTAATTGTTATGTTATTTTAGTATTACGTTATCGTAGCATTAGTACGTTCAGTTAATTAGAATATCATTATCGTTTAACATTTAATAAATTTATAAGAGGTAAAATAACGTTATTGGTAACAATTCAGAAATCTTGGTAACATTTACCAAATAACTTAACGTTTTAATAATGCTATTGCATCTGCGTTATAATGTGCTAAAATTTTGAATTTAGTTTCACAATTGGTGATTGGATTATAGCTCTTCATGTATGACAGAATGATTGATAAAATTAGCTATACATAATAATATAATATAGGTATGGTATTTAAAACAGTTGAGCCAATATATAATTTTTTTAAAAAAACTTTTGTTAAAAGATAAATTGATTGAGATAAAAAGTTAAAATAGTATCATAAAGGTTTACCTATTCTGCGCGTTGGAGTTGTACATACATACTACATAATATTCTAAAGGGAGTTCCTGTAGTAGTTTCACACTATGTAATGAAAAGTAGAAGATAAGGGTTACGGGAGATGACAAATCCATCGATTGGCACCTCAAGAGCGCTCTCTTGTGTCGCCACCCGGCCTCAGGCTTGTAACTTTGGCCATTTGCTAACGCCAAGGGCCACCAAATCAATATTTTATTCCCACGTGAAGGAGTGGGGCGGCTCCTATTCGCTTTTAGCAGTACGCGGCGCACCAACGTACACTATGGTAGCCGTCGCGATTTGTTGTATCCTCGTGTTGCTTGCAGTTTTCATAGTAATCATTATCGTAGTGGGGCAAACTATAAGAGAACCAACACATTCTTAGCCAAATATGTGTTTTCTTGGGCTTACAATGTTACTTAATATGTTGCCAGTTTCCTTATTTTTGTTGTCGTCGTCTTCCCAGTATTCAATTCAGTAATGTGGTCGTGTTTAAGTTTGTTTTGTGATGAGCCTAAAATACCTTACAAATAGTTTTCGAGCGTGATTTTTCATCTATAAGTATATATACGTGAATGTGAATCAAAGAAATGGAAGCAATACAAGAATTATGCAATAATACTAAAAAGCTCAGGATTTGATTATGATCGTCGAAGCGTGCAATCAATTAGTTCAGTGATATATAAAAATGATCCCAAACGTTTATAAAATAGTTGTAATCAATCTACCTAAACATTACTGATACCTACCCCTAGAAAGAAATCAATGTACCTACCCGGTGTCATAGTACATAATCACATTAAATTTTAGATATAGATCTTAATTTAGAATAAGATAATTGAAATGAAACTATTTTGTTGTAAAATTGTTTTAACTGTAATTAATAACATCAAACTTTTAAACAGTCGTTTTCCATTTTGATAGCAGAAATTTTTGTAAAGTATGTACATTTACCATGAAACCAAAATCGTAATAAACGTTGTCAAGTTATAAGGTGTGTTTATTATACTTATTATTATATCATATAATTACCATATTGTAGTAGGCGCTATTCCACGAGTGGTGCATTTGACCAATACACTAATTATGGTATATTGAATGAATTAAATGTAAAAATGAATAAATGTGATACCAATCCCACAACTGGTATAAACAATGGTATGGGAGTGAAAAAGGTACTTTTTGAAGAGATTATCAGCTAATTTATTCAAAATAGATATGTTTACTACAAAATTTTTTGTAGGTAGTATAAGATTAAATTTTCACATGTTTACACATTACCGCTCGGAAGCCTATAAATAGGCTTTTCGCAAATCATCATAGTTCATTAAATTATATCTGATCCTAAAGTAAAAATTTTAATATTTCAAGAAGTTAGTTTGTAAGTAGGAATTTCGAGTAATTCATTCAATAAATTATATTACGTAGTTGTTTTCTTGTTTTAAAAAATATAGTTGTAATTGTGTATAAATTAATTTTTGCCACTTATACAGGTAAGATTTTATAATTCCTTGTCGGAGTAATGTGCTAATATATTAACTTGCTTAGAAACTATGAGGTATCTAAAATTGACACATTTTGCACAGTTACATAGTACACAATATTATGTATGCCAACATGGGATTGGAAAACACTTGACAATATTGTTGTAGGGTAAGGTAAGGTAATGTCGTGATATTTTAGAAAAACTGTTGCTAATGGGCTTGAATGATAAATTTTTCAATTCTTGATATCAGGAGGCAATAATACTACAATTAATCTACGTTTTTGTAAAAAATTAAATATATTGAACGAAACACAACTTTGTTATTGTTATTTTTGTTTAAGCAGAAATTTAAGTTAATGTCGTGCTAGGACATTTAATGTCGTGATATGGGTACGGTAATGTCGTGATAGCAATAAATGTGGTGAAAACCATAACTAATAAATTTTAAACGACTAAAATCATTTGTAAAAATGAAAATTTATTTACCATACACTACTTTTATGCATTAAATTAATATGAAATTTTAAATAACAACAAAATAAAAAATAAAAACTAAAAATAAATTATTGCTAAAGAATATTTTGTTCTACGGCTTCACAAATATTACACATGTAAATTTTGAAGATTCAGAGGAACCCCAGTTTCTTTAGCTGCCCGATATAAACTAAAATTATATAAAAATATAAAAAAAATGACTGGCATGATGGTATTGTCGTTCTTTACCATTTTGGACTACCCTATTCTTAGGACCCATATTTTTTCAAAGTTAAATCACTAACAAGAAGAAAAACTCAGCAAGTTAGCATTGTTTACTTCATTTAAAAATGGATAGGTAATGTCGTGATAAAAATAAACAATAATTTAAGCACCAAAATTTAACGAACATGATTTTTCAAAGTTCAAAGTAGCTTAATATAACATTAAATTGTATGCATCTAACAAATTTAAGGTAATAAAAATTATTTTTGTATTAATTAATTATTCAGGTGTAATAAATTAGATTAAAGCTAAGAATTATGCTACTTTATCTAAGAATTCCATAATGCACTCAAAATTCCACGAAACTTTTCAAAATACCTAAAATATACTACAAACTATAAGCTTTAAAATGCTAAATAGAAAATTAATTTTAGTTCAAAATTACCTTAATTACAGCTACAATAAGACAAACAACGATTAAACAGTAAAATATTATTCACTAAAACGTCGCTTTTATTTATTTTTCTTATACTGACCGCTTGAAGTTCAAACTTTCTCTTAAAAATTGCATTTCTGGTTAGGCAATAAAAAATGGTATTTTTAGGACTCCTTGATGTACAAAATCCGTTGATAGGCAATGTAGCTACACACTTTTTAAAAACTATCACGACATTGCCTATGTCACGGAATATCCTTACCTTACCCTATATATTTTGAAAGATCGAACTATTTTGTTTATTTACGAATAGTGTTTCTATGACGGTAAGTTGATTTTACTGATTGCTACGGCTAAAACGACAGTAAGTAATCTACTTACTGTTCTACTACGGTAAGTAAGTGTAATAAATAAAATTTCAAATATATAAATATGATTTATTTGAAGTTAAATTTACAGTAATTATTGTTGCCTACAGCTAGAAATTGAAATTGAAATATTGCTTTTTTCGGTATTTGTATTTTTAGATGTTAAAGTGAATTTTCTAATATATATATATTATGTCAAAATATAAAAAAAAATCTTCTATGGTGCAGTCGAACATAAAACTATGTATGTATGTCATTTGCACATAATTAGGCTTTTTGGACTCTTCCTATTTATTGTTATTTTATAAACCAAAGGCTTCATCCGATAAAGACCTATATTATGTACTCATGACATAAATAGCTATTATTATAAGGTATTTTGTATATAATACGTATAATAAATAATAATAACATAATCACATATTATAACATATTAATTATTATAAATTATAATAATAATTACAAAATAATTAAATTGGAAAATGTAAAAAACTTGGCAAATTAAATTTTGCAAAAATTATTGTAAACCTTTTGGTGTTTTCGATCGATGGTTGCTTCGAGCTCATTTGCTTGTAGTGGACGCACCAAACTTCCGGCACAAAGATACTTGGATGCACTTGAAAACATATCTTTTAATTCACACATTTCATTTTCGTTAAAACTGGCTAAGACGTGGTAAAATTTTGTTGTGTCTTGCGTTATACCAGCTAATACGAACTGTGCCCCCATTTGTAGAAACCACATTTCGGGTTCTTGTGCCCAGAATGGGATTTGTTTTATTCCCACTGCATTTGTTTGTTTTGGTAGATCTTACACGATTTTCTCTTCTTGTTTATTGTCGTTTGTCATCTTTTTGTTTTTATTTTATCATCGGGGTCACCACTTTAGGAATGTTTTTATTATTGATTTATTTTTTACGCCTCTGTCAGCAAAGTGTTCAATTGCATATTTCAAATACGGCGTGAAAAGTTGTTTTTCTCGAGTAGCGTTTGAAATAAACAGTGATTATTTTATAAGATAGTTGGTATTCTGGGTTATATTTTGTACGTCATATTGAATTAAATTAAGTAAGTATTACAAATTTTTCGTATAAAAGGAACTTTTTAATGCAATTGTAATACTTATAAATAACTTATTATTTTATAATTATAATGTGTGCTGGTGTATCCATTATTACAAATGAATCGCTAAGTGCAGAAAGGAAAGTACTACAAAATTTACATTTTGAGATAATCGATTTAAACTGTTTAAATTTTTAACCATATTTTTCAGCTGCACAATTTTTTTACACATATTTAGTAATGGCTGTTAGATAAAGGAAAAATGAAAAAATTAGTAAATTGTATCAATATCTTACCCAAAAAATAATATTTATTATATTGAAGTACTTACCTTTCTGCACTTAATAATGCTGTTTGATTTAAACAATTGAAAAAACTTATGTAAAAGAAAACTTTATTCTATAGGACATAAAATACATTCATTCAAAGGCAAAATAAGCATTGTTTTTTGTTATATACAGTGGCTACCAATATTATTCATCCAGTCCTATGTTAGCAATGCAAATTATTGGTTTTGAAGGCGTGTTTTGTCATATAAAAAATATTTTTACAGCAATACTTATTAGAAATTTTATGTTGAAAATTTTATTTTTTTCATTTTTGTTTATATAGATTTTTCTATTTTGTCGCACCATTTAAAGTTACAGTGACTTTAAAAAAAAACTCTGTAAAATACAAAATAAAGTTTTGTCTGTATCTCAAAAACGGTGCAACGAAATAGAAAAGTGTATAAGTAGTTTTTTCTTGTGAATTTCATTCCCTACATATTTGTTCCTATATATTCTCCAATTAGTTGCACCCTTTATGAGATACAGATGAAATTTTGTATTTTACAGAGTTTGTTGTAAATCACCGTTACTGCCCTGTCAGAATCATGTTAACGTTAACGAAATGTTAACAAACGCTCCAATAATCAAAAGCCAAGTTTCTGCTGATCTACCAATCCAAAGCTCCCGTTTGTTAACATTACGTTAACATTAACATGATTCTGACAGGGCAGTAACTCTGAAATGGCGCAACAAAATAGAAAAATTTATATAAACAAAAATGAAGGAAATGAAATTTATAACGAAAATTTTTTAATAAGTATTTCTGTCAACCACAAACATCTACTGTTAATTATGTAGGCGACGCCGACGTCGCAAAAACACATATTTTGCTGACGAATAACTAACTAACGCTTTATGGTAGAACTTTTATTCCTGCACTAAACGATCGGGCTATGTCGAAAATATATGACATGATGTATAACTCAATTTCGATAAATTTGTCAATACTTCCCTTTCTAATAAATATTATCACAGTCGCAATTTTATAACAATACAAAATAATTAAATTTAAACGTCAAATTTTTAATTCAAATGTGTTACTACCAACAACAACAAAAAATACCTAATAGCAAATATTTAAAAAAATAATTAAATTTTATGATTTTTTGTAACAAATTATAGAAGTCGGCGTAAAAAATTACGTTTATCATGCGGCAGGAAACTGTTTTCCGAGTACTCGTAAATACAGGCCTCGGCTAATCGGCCTCGGCATGTAAAAAAACTCGTACTCTGAAAAATTCAGTTTCCAGCCTAATGATAAAAATAACTAGTTTTGTAGCTAATTCTATTACGAATTTCTTTTATAATACGTATAAGTATAAATTATATTATCGGATTAATAGTTTGTTCCGATTATTATTAAATTTAAAGCCAGGCGGATTATGTCGCCGCAGTAAATACCGAAAGAAAAGATTAAAAGACGTACCTAAAACATATGATGATTACGATTAGTGGCAACATTTTTTATAAAAAATTAATAAGAAATAATATTTTCATGGTTCATTTTAAGTGCTTTTTTGTCTACCACTATGCCAATCGAAAATATAAGTAGGTACATTTGTATGTACTTGGAGAATTTTTTAAATATATATGACATCGTTCCAAAAAAGAGTACTGTTCTACTAAGATAAGTAAACATAAATTATGGTCACCACACATATAACTCTAAGCTGGTTTCTCCTCGCAGCCATTCAATAAAGTAGCGTTCTCAGCCAATTAACGTGACACAACATAGCATAGCATAGCTCAGCACAAAAGTTAAAATACATTGAAACTTATGTGTGTGTTCAAATTGACAAATGACCAATTTGGCATAACATAACATAACAAAGCATTAACGATTTTAGGTATATTATGAATTTACCTATTATTCCAACGAATTAATAGAAAGGCACTGGTAGAAATTGAAAGTAAACGTCAGAAAGTAATAATAATTTGTATTGTACCATAATTAGTGCAATTATCGCGAATTTATTATTATATAATTAGTTAATTTAATTATATCAAATAAATCGATACCATTTTATTTTGTAGTGCTATGTTAAGTTATGCTATGCTATGTTGTGGTTATAATTGGCTGAGAACGACGCTTTAGTTTGGTTAAATTCCATCTCCGAGTTAGGGGCTGTCCATTAATTACTAAGAACGATTTTTGTAATTTTTGACCCCCTCCCCCCCTCACTTCTTACGTAAGGATTATTAAAGAGAAATAAAGTTGAGCTTCCTCTCTTCCGCTTAATAAAGGCTTAAGTTAATAACGGTATTTTACGAAACTTAGGTAAGGAATACGCGTCGGACCCTCCCTTCCCCCACGTAAGGGTTTGTAAGATTTCCGATAGTTCCCCCCTTCCCCTAACTCCTTACGTAATTAATGGACAGCCATTAATAACCAGTAGTCGTAAATCATTGTTCGATGATAGAGAAAAGATATATGGATACGACCAACACACTGTCGTACCTGAACTCGAATCAAAAATTCAAACTTGCTTGCTGATGGCAGATGGCTGATATTGATTGCAATTTACGGTTACAAACCCCAATAAGGTAGGAAAAGAAAAGAAGTTACACTGTAACTATAAAAATCTGATTTTACCATCAGAAAATCGAAATAATAAGGAAAAACAAAAATAAAAGTAAAAAATATTACCTATAAATTTTAATTATTTGTATGTATACTTACTAATAATTAAAATTTATATAAATAACAATAATAAATAACAATAATAAATAAAATAACAATAAATTTGTATGTATACTTACTAATAATTAAAATTCTATGTACAAAAAAACATTTTTATTTTTATTTTATAAAACAAAAGTTGTAGGTAACTTGATAGTGGAATTTTATGTCATAATAAACTTTTACCTATTTCATTGCGTTTTGAAGTTATGATGGATCTTATCGCTTCAAGTAAACCCCCTCGTTTCGCCTATATGATTTCATTTATCTTCAATGGGTTTCGTGCCACATCAAATCAAAACTTAAATTTAAGGCTCATACACAATTAGTCTGAAACAGTAACAAGAATGGAAACGAGAACGGGAACGAAATGAATCGTCGGTTCACAATAAACCAGAACGGGAACAGTAACCATAGCTACATAAAGATATTTAATTGGCTAAACTTTTGACAGTTTACGCATGCGCATAACCAAAGCAATAAAAGTTAAATCGTTTCTGTTCCCGTTCCCGCTAATTGTGAATGAAGCCAGCTGAATACATGTATTTTATCTTTTTACTGTTCCCGTTCCCGTTCTCGTTACTGTTACAGACTAATTGTGTATGAGCCTTTAAAATTTAGGGTGATTTCATTACTTCGTTAGGATGCTATACACGCACTCATACAGAAAGTTTTCAAAAATAATAGAAATGTATTAAGGAAACCTCAAAACATAAAAATTTGATTAAAAAATGGGGGATAATTTTTTATTCAATTTCAGATAACAATGCTTTCCTTACTAAGGAGTTCGGAAAGTAAAAAAGCGATGAAAACTAGAAACGAAGAGGCGGCTCCGGCCGTAAAATATTAGTGCATACATAATACATATATATTTAGTTTTTTCATGCACTAGTGAGTTTTACTTTTCTACACACATGCGCATAAACGTCAAAAGTGATTACAAATATTCATGGTGGTAGAATGGTGGTATGGTGGTACCTACCCTAGTATAGGGTATAACCGCTTGTTTGTATAATAATTGTATTAATATACCAATATAACCGTTTATTGCAAACAAAAAATAATTTTCAAACCAATAGTTGTTATAGTTTCACTAATACATTTTTTCTTTCTTATTCAAACCATAGTAGAATAGCTATTTCTGTTACTAGTCTCTCCGTGTCTCATACAAGATTTTTCCTCATTGCGTTTTGAATAAGATACCAAAAATTTAATGGTGATTTAATTATACCTATGCCCAAGAAGGCGTGTGTAACTGTAATTTTGAATTATAAAAGCGTTGCTAAGTTGTAGATTGCACAGTTGTTATAAAACAATTGATACTAGTTACATTTTTTTTTTTATAATTTATTTATTGCCGGTTCAGCTATACAGCTATACACAACATTTCTATTAATTTTGGTTGGTAACAATATAAAAGTAACTGAATATGGTGATTTAATAACAAACTATATTATCTCAGATAGCCACTGTTTAAATTTAAAATTTCAAGAAATTGCAATGTAGTGTAACCCCTTCTAGGCTTTACATTACCCGGAAACTCAGTTACAGCTGGGCGTGGGAAAAGAAACTAATAATAACGCAAGTTGGTTGAAGGGCGCCACCCGCATTTTATTGGCTTCTCAAAAAAAAAACGGGAAAAATGTATGTACGTGCTTGACCGCAACAAATTTTTAAACAAACAATACAATGGAGTATTACAAATATTTCCGGAGTTCCCGGACAAACAAACAATTCCAACTTACGCTAGCGCTCCTTGGGATCAGCACGTCCATAAGTTTTTACATAAATATTTTCCTATCCAAAAATCTTGAAAGTGTTAAATTATTGGTTAGGCCAATGTAATATACGGATTGGATTCCCAACAACGGCTCTCGAGTTACCACATCTGTTTTCTCCGCTCGCAATAATTTAATACGGTATTCAATTTTTACCTTTCAAATTTAAACTAGAAGCCTAAAAGGACTTGAATCAGCAACGATTAAGCAGCAAAAAAAACAATTACCTTCCTCGCGGAAAGCTGAGCCGAAAATCTCTAACAACAGAAATAACCACTATCAATGTTTCTTGCCAAAGGGAAAAACTATAATTTTTAAGGTAGCCTCACAAATGATTAATTACTAGTAAAATTCATAAACTTATTTCTAATTTTTCACTACCTATCTCTTCGTTCTGATTCTCTATCTTCACCCTCTCACCGCGCAAGTCCTTTCCTGAATCTATCGGGTAATTCTAAATTAATGTTATAGTAGAATAAAATTTTTTGTTAAATTAAGCTAATGAAAAAAAGTCTTGTGGTAGTATTTTTGTTTTCAGTCGTGCGAACTTTGTTTTTTCACCTATTTTGAAGTGCACTGCGCCCGAACATTCTTTCAAGTTTGTAAAGTAATTTTTTGCACAATTTTGATTAAACTGGTCAATGGTTGGCATCAATAGGTCTTCGTGTAGTTGATTATTTCTTATGAACCAAGGAGCATTACAAATTATTCTTAATGTTTTGTTCTGTAAGCGTTGTAGTTTTTTTATATTTGTTTTTGAGGTTGTACCCCATACTACGTTTGCATAGGTTAATATAGGTCTTATTATTGATTTATATATTAGGATTCCGCAATCTATCTTCAGGGTTGATTTTCTGTTAATGATTGGGTATAGCATACCCAATCTTGAGTATGCTTGATTGAGCTTAACATTTATATGAGAAGACCAGGTTAATTTACTATCCAAATGTACTCCCAAATATTTTATAGCTGTTTTGTGGTCAGACCAATCAACTTCTCTATTGCAGATAACCACTTTAGGTACATTTGCATGTCCTCTTAGGGTGAATATTTTGGTGTTCGTTTTTGTGGGATTAAGTTTTATTTTCCATCTATTGCACCACTGTTCCAATTTTGTAATTCCATCTTGTAAAATTCTATGTGCTTCTTCAATATTTGCGTGTTGTGTGAGAATTGCTGTATCATCAGCAAACGTTGCAGTTAAATAAGTGTCATTGGTGGGAATATCATGAGTATAGATGTTGTATAATAGTGGTCCCAGTACAGAACCTTGTGGTACACCAGCTAAGATATTTCCTGTTGTTGATATTTCTGCATTAATTCGCACGCTAAAAGTTCGATTTTCTAGAAATGAAGCTATCATTTTAATTAAATATCGTGGAGTTCCTAGGTTGATTAGTTTAAAAATAAGTCCTGCATGCCATACACGGTCAAATGCCTGAATTACATCAAGAAATGCTGCTAATGTGTACTGTTTTTCTTGAAAACCTCTGTTTATATATTCCGTAATTCTATGCAATTGGTGTATTGTAGAATGGTGTCGCCTGAATCCAAACTGGTGTGGTGGTATTATGTTGGCAGAATCTACAAAACTATTTATTCTTTGCTGAATTACTTTTTCGAATAATTTAGACATTGTCGAAAGCAAGCTAATTGGTCGATAACTACTTGGCTCATGACTTGGTTTTCCTGCTTCGTGGAAGGTAATAATTTCCGCGTGCTTCCATTGATTTGGAAAATAATTCAATCTTAAGCACGAGTTAAATATTGTAGCTAAAGAAGCTAATGCTTTTTTCGTCAAGTTTTTGGTATTAGATCGCTGCCCGGAGCTTTTTTTGTTTTAAGTTGTTTAATGTAGATTGATAGTTCATCAATTGTTGTGGGCTCTATGACGTTTGTCGTGTCCGATTGTGATAAGTATTGATGGAGAGTACTTTTTACTAATGTATCAGCTTCGCTGTTAGCTTCTTCTCTTTGAAATACTGTTTCAAAGTGTTTTGCTAAAACATTACTCTTTTCGAAATCAGTGGAATACAATCTTGTTCCTACTTTTAAAGATGGCATGGTGTTCGGTATATTTAGAATTTTTTTTGTAGTTCGCCACAAGTTTGGATCATTGTTGTTAAGCTCTTGGATAAATTTTTTATATTTATTAATGCGGTATAGATCAAGCTCCGCTTTTACTTGGCAGACCAATTGCAAGTACTTATGTTTGTGAGTGACATTTCTTGTTCTTTGCCAGAGTCTGCGTTCATAGTTTTTCTCCTTAATTAAGCTCAATATGTTTTGAGGAGTTTGCGCCTGATTATTTGAAGTTCTGTGTGGTGACTTGTTTTCGGTTGAGGCTTTTACTGATTTTGATATCACATTTGTTAGATTAAGAATAGCATTGTCGATGTCTTTGCTATTGATTAAGTTATAAGGGCATTTTAGTTCTCGATCTAGTTCATTCTGAAATCGCTTCCAGTTAACTTTTCCTTGGATTAAACTTGCACACAGAAAAATTATTATTTGCCGTAAATATACAAATAAATTTAAAAATATATATTCGATTCAAATAAACATTACTTGCTGTAACAACATATTACTTCAATGAAATAAAAGAGTAAACTTAAGATGAATTAATCATTTATTTGAAATGTAAGTTAAATCCAAAAAGAAAATCTACTTAATTCAAACAAATATTAAATATATTTCATTTAAAAATGCAGGAATATGAGTTTGTTTCATTAGAATGTCTCTGAAATAGGAATATTTGATTCAAATATACATTAACCGATATACATTTGATTCAAGTATAAAGGACATCAGATGGCTTTTATTTCGTTTTGAATTGCAATCGTAATTCGGATGTGGCTGTATGCATTGTGCTGGTAAAAGGTACGTAATTTTTACATTGTTGTTCATAACATTATTGAATTATTGAAAATAAACTAAACCTAATCTTTAAAAAATCTTACAAAATTTTGTGTCGCTTACATTTTTAATGTATCTACAAGCAAAAATAATAAAATGGCGATGAAGGAAAACAAAAGAAAAATTGTATTTTTCCTCTGTTTTTTGCAAAATAAAATATTCAGTCGGTTGCTAGTGTTGTATTGAACCAAAAACTTATGATTTTTTTGTTTTAGATGGCCCATTTTCAAGATTTTACCACCATTGCTACTAATCCGGGCTTGTCATTTAAATAATGTTTCTGAATATAAAATATATAAAAAATTTTTTTAAAGTATTTCAAGAGAGTATTTATTAAGCCTTATATAAACCCTATATCATAAAAATTGCTTTTTTTGAGCGCCCAAAGTAGAATCCTGCCTTAACCTTTATGTGACTGGAAGGGTACCCGGGTACCTTTTGCAGTTAGAAGCATTCAAATTTTTTTATTTAAAGTCGTTGAGTTTGAAAATTTCAGAGATGTTACCAAATTTCCAAACTCAACGACTTTAGATACAAAAAATATGAATACTTTAAACTGCAAAAGGTACACTGCCGAGTACCTTGCCAAGATGATTTTCTTGGCATTTCACACAGCGCGGTTGAAGATGGCAGTAGTTTTTTGTATGACCAAACCTTTGGCATCTAATGCATTGGGGTATATCGTTCGATTTTCTTCGTGGTTCAACGTAAACTATACTATAGTATATTTTTTCGATATTGAATATGCCTTTTGCTGATTGGTTATCAGTAAGATCTACAAAACATATATCTGTAGGATATTTGCTTCTATTTAATAATCTTGTTACTTTACAAATTGGTAATTCCGGCTTTACTGCATGTAATTCTTGCATAACTTCATTTTCTGTTAGAGACTTGGGTACGTTTTTAATAGCTACAGATAACAATTGTTTTTTGCGGATCCTGAAAAGTGTGATATTTCAATTTATTATTTGAGTAGAATTTAGTTAACTCTCTAAAGTCTTCTATAGTTGTTAAATTAATACGAGCTTGGTTGTTGTTATACGATGTAGTGAAACTTGATTTAGCTATTTTTTTTAAATCTGCAATGATTTCGAGATGATTATTTGCATCGTGCAGGTATATAGGTGGGATTTTTATTTTGGTTTCTTTTTCTTTGGTTGGATTATCCTGTGGCTGGCTTACGCCGACATGTCTTGAATCTGGATATAGTTGTTTTTCTAGGTGTTCTGGCAAGTAGTATCTGTTTTGACTTAAAATTTGTTCGCTATTCCATTTATAACGCTTTTGTAAGTCTGTATCAGTTGGTGATAAGACATCTGCGGTACGTTTACTTTTATTTTGTCCTCTATCTTGAGATTGTTGTCCATGCTCTATTACAATAACATTAGGTTCTACATACCCCTGATTATTATCATTAACTTCATCATTGTTATCATTCTTATTGTGGGTCTCGCTGTCTTTCATTATTTCATCCTGATTGTCGTCCATTATTTCGGACATGTTTTGCTTCGACTGCGGGCTCCGATCCCGCAGTTTCTTTTTCAACTACTAATTATTTATAATTTTCAAATTTAATTTTACTGTTTTTTGAAAATTTAAAGATGTTCTGCATTTATTTATTATCACTGGTATATTCGCGATTAGAACGTTTTAAAACACATCCACACATCCACGCTTTTCACCACGTTCTCGTTACATTTTTGTCAAACACGAATACATTAATTATAATCAGGCCTATTATGTATCACAAACGTTATTATAAAGGTGACAGTTATGACATAACATTCAAGGTTTTCGGCAAATTGGTATTACCTATCGTTTTCACAAACCGTTATTTTAACATGATCTTGATAATAAAGGTTTTCTTAACATTTATTATGCATACTTTTTTGCCGAAACCTTTATTTTATTTCATAACTGTCACCTTTATAATAACGTTTGTGATACATAATAGAACTGATTAATTATAATTAATGTATACAATTATTATTGCGTAAACGTTAAGGATGTATGGGAGATACAATCGGAGCCAAAAGTAGGGTTAACTTAATTTTCACGAATATTGGTCTTATGGGTACAGTAACATACTTATAAGGAGATAATTTTTAATTTATACAAAAATCAGAAAAATTTAACAATTAACATTAAAACTTTAACGTTTAGTCCGTTGCGTTTTATAAATAATTTTGTTTAAAAGCATCATAAAATTTTTAAAAAAAATTTGCATATTAGGTCATTGTTTATTTATTCAAAAACTCATAAACTTGTTTGTAACTGCTAATTTCTTGAAAAATTATGCGTTGTTATTCAAATTTTCTGAAATAAACCTTGACATTTGGGTGTTGAGAACTAAATTTACCAATACCAAACCATCCAATTCATATCAGAATTTATATAAACCCTTTACCTCAGATCTTGAAGTTAGTCTTGAAGCCATTGCTTCCTCAAATTAACCTCGAGGCTGAATTACCTGTAACTAGATTAACTGTAGGATAAACTAAAATTGTTAGATAAACTTATTCTAAAATTCCCAAAAACTCAACTAAACCATAAACTAAAAACGATACTTTATCTTTATAAACGTATACCTCAAGCTGGAATGACCACTTCGGAAAAAAAAAATTCGGATTGTCATGAATTTAGTGCTCTTTTGTTGCTAATTTGTTGTTGCATTCCTGATTTTGTTGCTCTACCCCTTTTCGCTGGAATCGGTGATTTCAATAATACCAAAATTTGTTGCTATTTTGTTGCTCTTGAATCATAAAAATCCCGTGGCCTATTCATCAACTCTAAAACCGGGAATGGAACCGGTGCACACCCGATTCGGCGCCAAATCAATTGGTAGTGTGGGACGAATATACGTAACCCGTTTTGGCGTTTTATTAAAAACTACAAAATTGTATTCTACCACACGAGGGTAGAATAGGCATAAAACAGCATATTAGTATAATGTATATATATATATTGCACTGTTAACGGTAGAAAACCATTAAGAGCCCATACTTACTTTTTAAATTGCAAAACGTAACGAACCTCTGCATCCAAATAATGGTAGAACGAATAAATTTTATTAGCAATTTTTTTTAAGATTTCAAAGAATTTTCAAAAAGGTTTAATGAATGTTTAAATTTATGTTTCAAAATTAAATAAGCAATTGAATTACACAATTTAAATTCGCAGGACATAAATTGTCGGATAGCGATGCTCTTTTCCCGTGCCGGATGATTTGCCGCAAGACCCTCAATAACACTTTAATAGAACAGTTTATGCAAACCTGTCCGTATTCTCTTCTTCTTCGACCCGATGGTCCACGATTAAACTTGTCGTGATTCTTTACCTTCCAATCACATGAAAAAGAAACAGCGTCCAGTCGGTTCCCAATAATTTTCTACGCCACGTCCAAAATACTTTCCTCCCAAAATTTCACCTCGATCGGCTTTTTTTCAAATTGAATTTATTTTTAGTTGTTTTGAAATGTTTACTTTATTAATCACTATGTGGTTGGCTTCGGTTTTCTTTGAAGCCCACCACTTCAACGACTTGCTTGGACCAAGTCAACTGCCTCGTACTACGCCTGAGGACCAACTGCCTCCGACTAAATCTGAGGACCAACTAACTATTTCAGTTATTGATTTTTCAGCGTTGTCTTGACAATTCAATTTTTTTTTCAGATTCAATTTTTTTATTTAATGCATGTTATTCATACTGCGATTTCTTATTTTTAATTTGAATACGCATGCACACACGCACTGTCGACGAACCGTCGCTTGCCAAAATTTTAACAATAATTGCATTACGTTTGTTTGCTTGCATTTTTAGACACTGCAATATGTACTTATATAAAATTTATCAAATAATTTATTTAAATTAATGATAAAGGTAACTTGATGACCACAGTGGTGGCTTGATATGATCGCTAGTTGAGTTATGAGCGGAAATTCTGGGTTCAAATCCCGGACTCGGCAGAATTTCTTAGCTCAGCCCTCTGGTGAACATCAAACTGTGGATCAAAATACTTATAACTTTCCTTAACATCTTAATGGAAAACGGGGTACAATAAGCCTAGAGCTTCAGTTCAAAGTGGGCATTGAACCACTACCCGTGCAGCTAATTTGAATATTTGAAGGTTTGAAAATTTTACACTTGAATTTCAAACTTATGTGCTAGTCCACGCAAGTAATCAATAAGATTTCTGTTTTGAAAATCTTTAACTATTGTGGGAATTTGATTTGTTGCTAAGCGATTTCGACCTGAACACCCCTCTCTCAATTTGTTGCTGCGTGATTTCGACATTAACAACCCACCATGAATTTCTTGCTAAGCGATTTCGATCCGAACACCCTTCCCTGAATTTCTTGCTACGTGATTTTGACATTTACAATCCTACATGAATTTGTTGCTACGTAATTTTGACATTGACACCCCTCCCTCAATTTCTTGCTAAGCGATATCGACATTGACACCCCTCCCTGAATTTGTTGCTAAGCGATTTCGACATTGACACCCCTCCCTGAATTTGTTGCTACATGATTTTGACATTAACAACAAACTCAAACAAACAAATAATTCAGGGAGGGGTGTTCAGGTCGAAATTGCTTAGCAACAAATTCATAGAGGGTTGTCAATGTCGAAATCACGTGAAGATGAAGGAAGTAGAAAGTATTTTGTCAGTGCGAATTTGCCCATCTCGTGAAAGTAATCTAAACTTAACTGTAGTGAGAGCCACTTGTTCTAAAGTAAGGTCGTTATGCCAGCGATTCTACTTTAAAGATTATACTTCATACACAAAAAATTGATCTTTACCAAAGCATTTTTGACCTCAAAAAACCCACAAAAATCTACCTCTAATGTTAAACTTGTAGTGACTGGTCTTGAATTTGAATCTCGCGCCTCCATGTTTTCAAATCTCAAATCATCAGCACCAAATACCTAGCCGTACGCTCGTGATCGTCAAATCCAACACCCATACGTCGTTAATAACCTCCCGTTTGTAGTAACCCAATCTTCAGATTCTTTTAAAAAACGGACAAGCAGTTTGTGAGATCAATATAACCTTTGCTAAATATTTAGTTGTTGACATAACCAAGACGCAAACACAACTTACAGTTTCCTTGTTTGTTTAAACCAGTGACGTACTCGAAGCTATCTGATGTAAAGTTAGTAACACTTAAATTTTAAAAGTTGATTCAATCAAGAGCAAAACTTCCCAGTATATATATATATGTGCATATATTCCCAATATATGTGAATAAATTAAATCCCCTTTAACCCAATAGACATAATAAAACACAGACTGAGGTATATTTTGGTATTTATTAGTAATAAAAAAAAAGAAAAAAAACTTGCACGGAAAATTCGAACAACAGCCAAATCGGCAACTCTAGTCATTATTCATTAATATCATTAACACTTAAATACAATAATATTTATTTATATTACATATTGGTAGTTTTTCTGTATTATTTCATTGATATCATAGATTAACTTTCTTGACTCCACTTTCTTGTCCCTAAATTAAAGTACTTGTTGTTATTTGCTTTCTAATCTTTAACTTCAAACTCTTCATTTATCATTAACAACATTACTTCCTAGCCTGACTTTGTAATCATAATTAATTTTACATTTATGATAATTGATTATATTTGTATGCGATTCTGGTTCTCTTTGAGAATTTGATATCATTTTGTTTTGACTCTTTTAGTCAGCGATGTTTTGTATCAGAATCTAAAATACAAAGATAATACATAATATAAATAATGATAAATTGAAACCGACTGTTACTTGTCAAACAAAGAAACGAACTCATTCAAATAATGCAACAATTTGAGAAACCACATACCAAGATTAATATAGGTCAAATGGGGGGGGGGGCGGTAAAATCATCGATTCAAGCACACAATGTCCGAACTAATATGATTGCATCATTTCCTAATGATGCTCGGCTATACGGTAAAACTCGGATTCGATTACATCTACGAGTCAGTAAAAACCTCATATTATTGTTAATTCTAAATCACATACAAACTACTGGTTCGAAATAGCTGCATTATCAAATAAGTCACATCATTGTATGCAAGCGCCACCTACGCCATTTTGGAAACTAAACCACCCGCCATTTTACCAAACAATTTCCATCCCTAACCAAATCAAAAATATAATCAACCTCACCCACAAAAATCGACGTTTAATTAAATAGACTACCAATATTAATTACTTGAACACATTAATTACCACACAATAATAATAATACCACACATTATCACACCTTTAAATAAATACAGAAAACCAACCACCAAAAATATAACATCCACGAAATATTAAAAAGCAAAACCAATTTAGAATTACCAATAAGCAAAACCTTTTGTCCCTGATTACTTAAATAAATGAGAATTCAAATGCATTAAACCAAGCTACCATTTTTTTTTATGTGAGCGTTACCATGTACCTCGTGGTTAAATCAACTTTGGTTTAAAATCATAATAATAAATACACTTACTTGAGAATTTCAATTTAATAGAAATACCTGATTTGTCGTTTTAAATTCGAAATAAACTTATATTAATTTAAATATGAAATCTTATATATATTTGTTTAAATTTTGTACGCACGTCAACACACTTCGAAAGTCCACAAGCTAAGGGCTGTTTTCAACTCCCGTAATAGTTAACAACCCCCTCTTTTCTTAAATATCCTTCTGTTACCCTCCCACAGATGGTGCTTTCAAATATACAGTGTCGTACTATGAATATCTAATAACCCGGTAAATTCAAATGTCTAAAGTGAATATTACAAACTAGTACGTATGCTTTTTCATACCGAAACGTTCAGTGGTCGGACCACTTCGTCAATAGATACTGGTAAACTCACATTACCCAAAATCTTCTGCTACGGCAACGACGTTCCGTCCGCAGACCGCAAAACTGAAACATCTCTTCTAGAGAGCCTTAAATCTAGTTTATCAATCAGGTAGTGACCCTCTGTTCCTAAAATAGAAACGTTAGCGCCTGAGTCAAGTACAGCAATCAATCGCTCTTCACCTACAGTTAAATTTACATAAGGACGAATGGAGCGGAAGTTTGAGTGGCAGATCCTCAAAAATTGTATATTTTGGCCAACCAAAACTTCCAGTATATTCTATCGGTTTTCTTAGCTTTTCTTAATGCCGCGAGGGACGCGCCGCGACGCCACCTCGCCCTACTTCGTTTTTTGAATGATACGCTTTACAATTATCTGTGGTCCTATCCTTAGAGCCACAACCGCTACAAAAAATGGTCAAGGGTTTCGAACAAGAACGATAATGGTGTCCACTTTTCGCACAATTCCAGCATTTACCCAATTATGGTTTAAATCGAAAAGCAGAAGCTGAAGGCTTCACGATAGGCTTTTCTGTAGCAAGGGTCGAAGTAGACGCTTAGTGATTAGTCCATTCTATCAATCGTTCATCGGCCTGAGCCGTTTGAATAAGAATTTCTCGAGATGTACTGAGAGTTGGTTCCATTGCTAGAGAAATTTGAGGTAATAAATTTCTCCTGATAACCCATAACTGTTTCTTTTTGTTAGAAACGGGAGATATTCTCAAATACTCAGCAAACATATATTCTATAAAATCACGTACCGATTTGCTAGTTTGCGATTTCTAATTTGTTCAACTTATTCTCGACTGAAATCGAGAGATAAGAAACTAATTTTTAACTCCTCGACCAGCTGCGTCCAAGTGGTGATATTCGAACCTAATGTTCGATACCAAGTTAATGCTTTACCTGTGAAAAATGCTTTCTTAAATTGAATTGTCTCATCGATACCCCGAGTTTAATGCGCGAATAAAATGCCATAATATAAGTTATACAATCAAATCAATATTTTCAAGAATTCAACTATATGATACTGATGAGACCTAATAAGATCGAGACATGTCTATCATTGTTGGGTTCTTGATTATATTGATTTAATCGAGTAATTTTATCAAGTGATTTCATTATACCGCTCGCAGATAATTTTTGATTTTGAATTTTTTGTGGTTGTGAACCCGCAATGAATTAGAATAGAACTAAGCTCCGTTGACATGGGTAGTGAATAACGATCGTGATCCACATTTGTGAATTACAAATTTTAATTTTCACGATATGATAATTTTTATATTCGTGGCGAAGGCTACACGGCTGTTTATATTCCTATTGTGAACATTAACTCGGCGAAAAATCACGATTTATATTCTACGGATAACTACGGATCAGTAGTTTACACGGCGCGTATTCTACAAAAGTGTGACTCACTGTCGTGATTCACTACCCATGTCAACGGAGCTTTATTCTCATCTTTTCGACGAGCTTTTCGGCTACGATTATTATCGGAAGTTTTTTCCGTGCCATTTGTAGGAATTTTTATTGCCACCGAATTTGGATTCGAATTACCGGCTTACAAGCATTCGTTCAATCCAATCTTCTGTTTGAAGGTTTGTTTTTAGCTCAGAAACATTAACATCATTGAAGATTTGCACAACAACTCGATTTTCACTTTTGGACTCTCGAACATCGGAGGTATTGTTTTTATCAAATTTTGTATCAGGTCCTTATATCTATTTTTGGGGTCGTACGGTTTTCGTCGTATGGATTTTTTGTATTAACGTTTTACCTATTACCGTTTTCGGAGTTCTGCTGATAATTTGATATATTTTCGTCTCGAGAATCAGTTGCGACGTTCCGTCTAATATTATTCAACACCATCTGCCGCTCCAGCTACCATTCTTCATCAACAGCCGTTTCAACTCCAGATTCCAGCTTCGATCTACCAGGAATTATAAGATAAGATCTCTTGTGTTGTCAGATTTATTACTAACACCTTTTTTCAAGATCATTATATTTTATTTTAATACATATTGGGCCGTGCTACTAATAATTATTCTTGCTGATTTTACCTTATTAATTTTATTGTTTATCCTGGAGATAATCCAGAGGCGTGTATTATTCTTGTGCGCCTGGTATACGTATACGGGGTATTGTAATACTTGTTACCATTTTTTACCATACCAAATATTGAATAATATTTTTAAGCTGAGCAAGATTAGAGCGTAGCCCAATATTTTATGTTAACCTGTTCATTACCCTTTTGGGATTACATTTAATAAATCTGCGATATTTACTTTTCGATTTCAGTTACTCTGGGTGGTACTCCTGATCTCTTATTTTCCCTTAACCTACCTTCGCAGTTCAGGTGGTTTTGTTGCAAATGTTTACGGAGTGTCATTTGCTGCGTGGCGTTCAAACTTACCATCTTTGGCTTTCTCGTGGAGCAATTTCTTGGCAACACTCCGTATTCACCACCAATAAGGATTAGAGTAGTATTGTCTTATACATTTGGGAATCTCTTGCTCTGAGCTAGCATTAAGGGCAATATTTTTATTTACCGAACCAGTACCCTGAGTTTGATCTATTGGCTAACAACTAATTATGGAAGATGAGTCAAATATGACAACGATGCATGGTAAACGGATAGAAAAAAGGAAAATAAGAATGTAAAGGTGAGAAAAAGAAAAAGAAGAAAGAAAATAAAGAAGAATGGTAATGAGATTTTGAATATAAGAACACTAATGAGTCCTGGAAAGATGATAGAAGTGGCAAACGAACTTATAAGATATAAAGTAGAAGTGGCTGCTTTAGAAGAAATAAGATCGAAAGGTCTAGTTGAGATTAATGGTGAAGAATTTGTGTTTATGTATTTTGGAGAAAATTAGCAAAGGAGAAATGGAACGGGTTTTATAATTACAAAAGGATGATAAAAAATATCTTACATTTTAAGCCTACGGGTGGAAGGCTATCGTACCTATTAAGAATTAAAATGAAACCAAATAACTTATTGTTGATAAATGTTTATGCACCGACTGAAGATAGTAGCGATACTAAGAAGGAGCAATTCAGCAATTCTATAATGACTTGGAACAAACATACGATACGCTGTCAAAGCATGATACAACGATTATTCTGGGTGATTTTAATGCACAAATAATAAAAGAAAATTATATAGAACGTGTTGCTGGCAAGGAATAATACACAGAGATAAAAATGTCAACGGAAATTGACAGTGTTACCTACAAGCATCACTTAACATGTAATTAGTAGTACAAAGTTTAGATACAAAAAATTACACACGATAACATGGAAGTGGCCTTTGGTTGATAATATGGATGGAAATCAAATTGACCATGTACCGGTGACAAAAAGAAGAGCGACATCAATACGGGATGTAAGCAGAAAACAGCAAGAAAGTTGACAGCGATATAAAAATTTAATAATGAGACGTATACCATGTAATATAAAGAGATGTTAAAATGTTAAATCAAAGAGAAAAAAGAAGATGATATAGATGTATTATTGAACAACATTGAAGATAACATTAAAACGAGTGCAAAACATGTAGTAGGATATATGTAGAAGTAAAAGAAAACGGAAAATATGGTTTGATGACGAATGCGAAAAAAGTAATGGGAATAAAAGAGAAGCAAGGCTGAAATGCTTAACAACAAATAAACAAAAAGATTTGGATAATTACAAATAAAGAAGAAAAGAAGCCAATAATTAATTATACAAGAGAAAAAAAAATGAATGGATCGAACGAGGAATGAAAGAAATGGAAGAGAACAGTGCCATTAATGTAAGAAAGTTCTACAGACAAATAAAAAACAACAGAATAACAACAACAAAATATCAAGCAAATATGGGTAAATCACTTCCAAAAATTGTTAAAGACGCAGCAGGATGACCAACTGGAACTGAATGTATCGGAAAACGCGGGTCGTTTTCTAAACGGATTGCGTGCGATAAAAACGTGTTTTATGAAATTAGTTTTTTAATAAACTATTATCTTATTATCTATGTTTTACTTATTAAAGTTGTACTTTTTCAAACTAGTAGAAAAGTAGTTATTCCTAACCTCTTTAAAGTCAAAACTTACTGTTGAAACTGTATTGTACTACACAATTACGCACACAATTTTTTTGACAATTTTAATCAGAACAAAAGAACCACAAGGTTCAGAAACTTTAAACACCTTTCTGAGAAAAATTGTCGAGGAAATGGTGTGCCAAATTATATAGTGCAGTAAAGCTTTTATTAGTAACAACTACCCAAGTAGCATTTTGATGCTAAAAAACAGCTGCCAATTTCAATAACTGTTTTTTAGTAAATTTAAAGATAATTTTCCAGCTGTGATCAATTTAGAAAAATATCTGCAAATTAGCTATTTATTAGCTCTTTAAAATTCAAAAAGCACCACCGCTGCGGCAGCCAGCAAAATAGCGTTTAAATTGCATCCTTATTGCAGCAATATTGCTAAAATGGCTAACTATTTTTAAGCTAATAGCTAGCTAAAAGCACGCTATTTAGTTAGCTAAAATCGCACTAATAGCTGTCTGGCAGCAAGCAAATTGCTTTTAAATAGCTAGCTATTTGCCATTTTAGCAATATTGCTGCAATAAGGATGCAATTTAAACGATATTTTGTTGGCTACCGCAGCGGTGGTGAAATTGATTAGCTGCTATCTAGCTATTTTTTAGCATCCAAATGCTACAGCATATCAAAAGTTAATTTATAAATAATTTAAAGTATAAAAGTAATTTAGAAATTAAGGGCAATTTATGTAACAGAGAGCCGTATAATATAATATCATAAATTAATATCATCATCATTATATTAACAGTATCATCATCATCATCATCTGCATGTTTTAGACCTGTAGTCTGTTACGCCAATTGCAAACGTGCTTGCAATGTTTATATTTTAAAGTGATTTATCCATAGATATTTTAAAAACTCTTTGATATTGATAACATCGAATTATAGGATACCTACTTATAGTTAATTATTATTTTACAGAATGCGATCAAACTTTTGTAAGCAGACAAGGAGGTCCGTTAAACGGTACTTTTCACTCGCCCGAATTTATAAATCCGAGAGGCCATTCACGTCAGTGCGTTTTCACATTTGTCGCTGGGCCAGGACAGCGCGCTGAAGTGGTCTTCACTTCCTTCAAACTACGCGGAACTCCACCCGAGTAAGTATTGCTTTTTCTGTATAAAAACAACCAACTAATTTATTATACATAGTATTTTAAAACAAATGCTAAATAATGTAATATCCATAAATGTAAATGTTTATCATTTAAGCTTTTTTTGTTGATAATGACCATTGCCTGTTTGATGTTGATATAGAAATAAGTAGATGTATAAATTGGTATGTGGGCATTACTAGTCACCAAAATGTGTTATTTAACCAACCGTCAATCACCGTTTTTGTATCAAAATTAAAAGATGTACTAACAAATAATAGGGAAGCAATAACACTTGGATCATAAAGATTACTATTAATGTAATATTTAACCGAGCTAAACAAAATAATAGAATTTTAATTGTAAAGTGAAGAAATGTAAAAGAAAAACATTAATTACCACTTGACAGGTTAAGATTAAAAATATTAAAAAAGATTTCTTTTTTTTAATGAATAATTAAAAATTCGTATTAATTCGTAAAATATTAAAATAATTAATTTTTTTAAATGCTTTTCATAATCTAGTTATATTTTTATTGATTTTTTTGTAATAAAAATTTGTAAAAATAGTCAATACACAAAAATATTTTTTATTAAACTTATAGTATAGTAGGTATTCAGAGTTATGTATTGTTTAAAATTAGCATTTTAACTTAGATCATAAACCATAATATAATATATTTAGATACCGACTGCCCTACCTAGTATGGTCCAGAAGCTCAGTGTGCATGTTAACTCACCATCAGATACAAAATTTTTCGGAGACGGTAAATTGCGTCCCACGGTCAAGGAAGGATACGGGTAAATTGCGTCCCATCAGCCTTCACGGTCAGAATGGTTAAGTAAAATTCTCTTATGCCTTAAGCCGCATAAAGGTTTACAATGTTTTGGGCATTTTATAGTACAGGGTGTTACAACTATTATTAATATTCTAAAATATTTTTCTCTAATTGTTTTTTATAGTTATTGCCTTGGGCCTTGGTGAAAAATTAATTTATTCGCTCTTAAAAAATCTGAAGCAAAGAAAAACTTTGTTGGCGCACAGAAAACTTGGATTTTTAACTCCCCTTAACATATATTTATTTATAACCGACAGAAAAAAGGAATATTATTTAATTAATTAATATAATATAATTAATATGATTTTATTAGATTTATTGCGCGAAATCTAAGAACTTTGTTAAAATGAGTCCCAAGGCTTACTAATCGCACCTTTTCGACTTTTTCTCGCCCGGGGGGGGGGATATTTTTAATCATCATTGCAGCTACCTTCCATCAATAAATTAATAAACTAAATTCATATTAAAATATTTAATTCTGAATTCTGAGAAAAAGAGATTCGCGCAAAGATATGGATCGGTTAGGTGTAAGTTAGTGTTAATTTAAGATTAATTAAGTGTTAATTTAGCGTCCTATGTTTTTCTGAGGGCGATTGTAGACTGCACCGATGGTCAAAGGGTCTCATAATCTGACATGTAGATTCCACCGGGTTCGGTTAGGGTAAGTATGTAGATTGCACCGGGTTCGGTTAGGGTACATATGTAGACTGCACCGATGGTCAGTAAGTAAGGTACTTACTCTAAGTTAATAATTCCTTAGGATTATGTAATTTATTTAGGATTTGGTTAATGGTTGATTCATTATCGGATAATTTTGATTACATTAATTAATATTAGGGAATTATCTATTTAACAGATAATTATAATAGTATATAGGAAAAAGAATGACTATTTGAAGTACATAAGAATAATCAGAAAGAACAGTGAGGAATAGAAACAGTCAGGGGTAAAAATGGAAACAATTCGAGAAATGATAAGCGAGCGCGGAAAAACATTGTTAGTGCGTGACGGGTATAAATTTTATCAAAACGCTGAATTGAAGAACGGAGAAGTTAAATGGCGATGTTGCAGTCGAAAATGTTCAGCTAATATGTACACCATGGGAGAAAAGGGTCATAGGATAGTAATGAATGAAAATTTGGAACATAATCATGAAATAGATGAACAAAAAGTAAAGCGGCAAATTGTTAGTGGTGAAGCCAAACGAAAAGCAATTGAAGATACTTCTCCAAAACCTTCCGACATTCTTATGGGAGCCATCATTAATACTAACATTTCACAAGTTGATATTACTCGCCGTGATGCTGAACAAATCTCTAGGGCTATATATGATGTAAGGCGAAAAGAACGGCCACCTTTACCAACCTCGATAATGGACGTTTATTCATCTTTAGATTCCATAATTGTCAATACAGAGAACGGCGAAAATTTCGTAATGCTGAACGACAGAGAAAGCAATTTAATTATATTTTCTTGCCTGACCAATTTAAGGTGTTTGTGCTCTGTCGAAAATATTTACATGGATGGTACTTTTGATTAGGACTGCACTCCATTTTTCAACCAATTATTTACCATTCACGGGTTTACCAATGGGTATTATATACCACTAGCGTTTTGTCTTTTAAAAGACAAAAAACAACCAACTTATCAACACTGTCTACAAATGTTAGTAGACATCTGTTCTCAAAATAATTTAATTTTTAAACCAAAAACAGCAACTGTTGATTTTGAAGTTGCTATTCATGCAAGTATTAAACATGTTTGGGAAAATGTTGAATTGATTGGATGTAGTTTTCATTTAACCCAAGCGTGGTATAGAAAAATACAAAAATTAGGTTTGGTCCCAGAATATCGAAACGATCATTCCAAAATTGGTCGATGGCTGCGCTTCTCGTTGGTTTGCATTATTTGTAGTAGATGCTGCTTACAGTGAAGATTTAATTGCAATCATGCCAGAAGATTCGCGGCTGGATACCTATTCCGATTATATATTTCGAACCTATATTGATGCTGAATCACTTTTTCCACCAAAGCTCTGGGCAGCACACACATCAAGTATGTGTCGGATTACGAATGCCTGCGAGTCGTTTCATAGCGTATTTAGTTCGCATTTTTATCATCCTCACCCACCCATTTACACTTTTTTGGAGAAACTAAAACTTATGCAAATACAAACATACATCAGTATAAACAGTATTGGTACTGTTAAGAAGGTTAATTCCGATACAGTTAGAAAACAAGCAAAATTGCAACATTTGATCGACGCGTATTCTGACAAAACAATTAGCAGGGTTCAATTTATAAAAAGTATTTGCAATCATTATTGTCACATTAATGAGTGATTTAAGCAAACTATTTTTCCAAATTTATATTAAATTAAATAAATTTAATCAGCCTTACTAATAAACGTTGTATAAATTTTATACAGGGCTTATACAGGGTTGCATAAGGAAACGTTACTAATAAACCGTGTATAAGTTCTACTCTGTATAAGCTTGTCATAACTATTCATAGATGTACTTATAAAGCTTGTATACAGCTTGTATACATGCAGCCTTACTAATAAACGTTGTATAAATTTTATACAGGGCTTATACAGGGTTGCATAAGAAAACGTTACTAATAAACCGTGTATAAGCTCTACTCTGTATAAGCTTGTCATAACTATTCATAGATGTACCTATAAAGCTTGTATACAGCCTGTATACATGGTGTATAAGTAAAAACGTTACTAATAAACCGTGTATAGCGATGAGGTAGTCAAGGTTTTCATGAGTGTCAAAACACATTTTATACAAATCTTATACAACTAGAACTCTAGTTTAACGATTCCTTGTCATTTTTTCCATTTTTTAGGTTAAATATATTTACTTAAATGACTTTAATGACATAAATTCAAATGACAGTGACAGAAAAAGTCACAAAAATGACATTTCGAGTGTATAACCATAGTATAACACAGTTATAGCTTATGCAGTTTGTATACAATGTTTATTAGTAGAAAATTTATATACCCCTTATACAGTGCTTATACAGTGTATAACTATACACTTGTTCAACGCGTGTATAACGAATTTTTATTAGTAAGGCTGATGGTGTATAAGTAAACGTTACTAATAAACCGTGTATAGCGATGAGGTAGTCAAGGTTTTCATGAGTGTCAAAACACATTTTATACAAATCTTATACAACTAGAACTCTAGTTTAACGATTCCTTGTCATTTTCTCCATTTTTTAGGTTAAATTTACTTAAATGACTTTAATAACATAAATTCAAATGACAGTGACAGAAAAAGTCACACTTACATACGAAAAATGACATTTCGAGTGTATAATCATAGTATAACACAGTTATAGCTTATGCAGTACGTATACAACGTTTATTAGTAGAATATTTATATACTCCTTATACAGTGCTTATACAGTGTATAACTATACACTTGTTCAACGCGTGTATAACGAATTTTTATTAGTAAGGCTGAATATCTTTTGTTTTTTTGTATTATTTTATTTATTTAATAAAATTTATTAAAAATAATTTTAATGTATTTCAAAACAACGAAAACAGTTTTTTTATGCAATCTGCATTTTACCATCGCCATCGGTGCAATCTACAGGTTATGCTTTGAAAGATTTAGTACCTACTTATGCTTAAGAGCTTAAGTAATTAAATCGGTGCAATCTGCAAGTGAGCATCGGTGCAATCTGCAAGTGACCATCGGTGCAATCTACAAGTGACCATCGGTGCAATCTACATGTGACCCTCGGTCAAAACCCAAAACTAAAGGATTAATTTCTGACCATCGGTGCAGTCTACATATGCCCTTTTCTGATAACCCAGGTAAATTGTTGGAATTTGTGTTAGAGATTACCACTAATCTGATTAGGGTTCGGGACGCAATTTACCCGTACCTTTTTTTGACCACTTCAAAATCCTTCAAAAATAGTGACCGCGGGACGCAATTTACATGCGCCCAAATTTTTAACCGTCCAGCTGAAAGAACAGCGATAATTAGTAATAAAACCGCCCGTCTGTCACTCATAAGTTAACTTGGGAGCGGCGCGAGGAAAGACACTTTTAGGATGAATTTATATAATATGAAAATATTCCTTTTTTGATCTAGTATTTGAATATAGTATGACAGACAGTTTTAAGTGCAGCGATCGTTGCGCTAGACGCGTTTGAAAATACCGAGCTAGCGAAAGTAATGCGCAGAATAGCATAACAAACAGAGATAGACTTTCGTCTTGCTTGCAATCGAGATTCGATAGATTCAACTTAATAAATAGTACAATAAATCGTTAATTTTCTATCAGGATATTCTTAGGCTTCTACATAATATATTCCTACTTTTCTGGTTAAACTTGAAAAATATAGATTAGGCTATATATACAGATACAGAAAAATTCCAAATAAAGCTGGCATTAAAATAGGTAACAATAAACATAGGAAATAAACATCTAAAAGCTTAATGCAAATTTCTGCTTCTCTAATTATTTTAGAGAAAAAATGAAAGACACAAAAATAATGCAGAAATATAAACTATGAATGATAACATCATTAGATTTAATCTAACTTTTAGTTAAAAAGTTAAAATATGCTTTCGAAATTGTTAAAATTTTCATTTATTGCACTGGCCATGTAATAAATTAAATTTAATTTCTGTTTTCAAAAATAATTACTATGGAAACTTGCGTGGCCAGTCTGATAAATGAAACTTTTAACAATTTCAAAACCATTTTTGGACTTTTTAAGTAAAAGTTACATGAAATCTAATAATGTTGTCATTCGTAGTTTATATTTCTGTTTACTTACACTGTTTAATACGTTTTATTTTTGAATTTTTTTTATTTATTTTGCAAATAAAAAAGGCAAGATCCGTATATAAAAGGATAGTCACCCCAGTTACTTTTAGTTACTAGAGAAGAATACAAATTTACAGTTCTGACAGTGAAAATGAACAAAATCATCCAAGGAAAAGCCACCGAAAGATTACCAACCAAAAGGGCAAAAGACAAAAAATCGATAAGAGACACTGAAACAATATTAAATATTAAAAATGCTAATTTAATAATAAAAAATACAAATAAAAAATTTTCAGTTAATGATTATTGCGTCGAATGTTTTTAAAATTGCAATTTTACTAATTCCGAAGCATTTTTAACGTTAGGCAACTATCCGCTAGAATAGGAAACTATCCTTTTTTTGAGAGGTCAAATAAAGCAAGATTTACTCAAAACCATTATTAATTATGTTCACAAAAATAGACAACTATAATAGATCAAAGACCTATGTTTTGATATACATGTTGCTTAATTCTAAGTACATATTTTTTTATAATAGAGCTTTTTTGAAAAGTGGGGCAACTATCCGACTTTTACTTTAATTATAATTTATATAGGTAGTAAGTAAAGTACGAGTAATAAAGTAAAATATTATTTATAAATTATACATTTATAATATATATCGATAATATAAATTGGTTAGGAATAATATATAATTAAATTATAGAAATCTACAGTCCGTTTTAATGAAAGACAGTCCCCTGCCACATTACAAAGCAGGGGACTGTTGGCAGGGGACTGTTTATTTTGACTAAATCGTGAAATATCAAGCAAACTATCGTAATGTATTTAATTTTTCGACTTATTTATAAATATGTATTTACATAAAACATTAAAAAAATTTTTATAATACTTATATCCAATTCCACAAATAAACAATAAATAAAATAATTGCCAGGGGACTGTGCGTCGTATAGCCCTGACACGTGCTCCCGTCACAAACGATGCATTAACACTAAGAAAATTGACTGCACAGCACAGTCAGTGCTACTGACTCAAACTTAAGACAAGTTACGTTGCGTTTCCACAATATGGAAAGGCGCAGTGGAAAAAGTTATATTTGGTATTAAATTTTTGGTAGGGGACTGTTCTTAAAAAGCGCGGACAAGATTTAATCAAACGAAGGAACTGAAATAAATCGATTTTAAATGTTGTTTATTTCGAAACAAAATAGGTTAATTTTAATTGTGTTTTTAAAACATTAAAAAATATTCTACATTCTGTATTACATAATAAAATAAAATCTCAAAATGTTAATTCTTTTTAATTTTTTGGTGGTTTGGGAATTTTTTTATAAAAAATTATAATTTAAGCCATTATAGCTACATCTGCACTAAGCAGAAATAATCTTATGCTGCGTTTTGAGATATTTTAATTTATGCTACAGCAAATGGTTTTTGGAAAAAGTGGTTTGGATAGCCATTAACGTGCTTACAGAGAATCGGTCAATTAATGTTATGATATTGCACGGGTTATAATTTATATTGTAGTGGTATTTTGTGAAAAAATTATTTTTTATACAAAACCTTTTCCACACTTTCAAATTTTGTTGTTTCGCCGGCTAGCTCAGTAAACTTCAAATTAAAATGAAACGATAAAAATTTAATTGATAAATCGACACACATGCAGCGATATCAAACGCATTCAGCAATACTTTCAATCTTTCAATTGCTATTCTAAATATTAAATTTTTCACCATTCGGACCAATTAAAATTAATATTTTTGACATCCAAAGTAGCTTTTTAAGTTTTCAAATGCAATTTGATCAAATCAAATCAATTGCAAATCAAAAATTCACTTACTCAAAATCAAATTAATTTTATTCGCCAAAATTCAATACTTATTTCAAAATATAAACGAAAATCCCAAAAATTATAACGGAGATTACTTTTTCTACAACCGCTTCAGGCGGCCATTTTTGGCAAAAGCCCCGTTTATACCGCTAGTCGGCGCCAGCTCTCACAAAAGAGCGGTAAAGCGAGAAATTCAATTATTGCAAACTTTAAATACAAATAAAATTTTTACAAGAAAAATACCAAATTTTCAAACTATAAATACAAAAATTCCAATGAAGAATTTTGGAACATGACAATATATATTTTAAAATCTTTTGAACAGTTTATCCATAACCACTTTTAAACCAATTATCTTCTAAGGGGAAAAAATTTTTTCCATTTTCCAACATTTTTTTTACAAAAATTAAAATCTTTGTTAATTACAACGTTTTTATAGTCAAGTGGGGTAATTGGCGACGATTTATGCAAGTTCGTAATGAACGTCAATTTTATTGACCGTCAAGCTATTTTTTTAAAAAAAGAAAGCTTAAAAGTGACAATATTAGCTTTAGGATTTTCTTATGAATCACTCATCAGTCATCACAGTCTAGTTTAATCTATTTAATATAATCGTATTAACACTTCGTTTCATGATTTTTCTTTTTTGAAAAAAAATATCTTTTCAATGTCATTTTGTCTTGTAGATAATTTTGTCTTGTATTGCTGTCTAACAATAAAATATAGCATTCAATATGTTATCTAGTGTGCTCCAAATTAGTTATACCGTGAAAAACTGCTTTTTAATATCAATTTTTGGAATTTAAATATCTGTTGCAAATTTGCTGCGATATGAAACGAAGGGTTAATAGCATGTTTATATTTGCCCATACTTATAGGGGTAATTGTAAACAGCTAACTATTATAGTACTGCATAATTGGTATTCAATGAAATAATTTAGGAAAATGTAAACAAAATACTTCTTATATAGGTTATATTATGAAGTATAAAATACTTCACAACTCATAAGTCAAAGATTTTCGGGAGTTCGGGGATTTTTAAAAGTTAAATCTAAGTTAACATAATTATATTTTATAAGAACATACGAAATATAAACAAAAATTTAAAGGAGTAACTTAAACAAATACTCTTCTCATGTACCGAAACTGTGCCGTTAAATTTAACTTCCTCATTTCTTATTTGAATTTCAGGATCAGGAAGAACCTCTACAATTTTTGCAGCATTAATACACTTGACATCATTGTAATATTATTCCATACAAAATAATGTGTTAGAATCGTCTTTGGATTTTAAACTCTTGGTTCTGATTTCCCGTTGCACACGTATTTATAAATGATGGCGTTTCTGTTACCGCCTTTAAATTAGACAAGTAAAAAATTTCCTTATATGAAACATCAGAAAAATTAACATATTTAAGCTCTACCATAACTGCATTCTCGATATCTTGGAAGAGTGTATAAAGGTTTTCCCTTCTTTTTAATATATTGTAGTGGTATTTTATGAATAAATTATTTTTCCACAAAACCTTCGCTACTCCTTAGTTTTGCACCGGCTAGCTCAGATAATTTCAAAATTATTTTGTGGCGATAACTTGCCAGGTCACACTATCTTTTCAACACGCGTTCCCTTGAACGAATCTTTAAACGAATCCAAATTTAAATTTAATTATTTTCCAAATTTATAACAATTCCAAACTCCAACATCCAAATTAATTAACTAATATCCAATCCACTCAATCAACAACCAAACCTTCATCAGATTTGAAAAAATCGTAGAAACAAAATAATAAAATTTTCACCACAAATAACTAAAATTATTTATTTACTTAAATGAACCAACTCCATCGCACAACTCTACACAACTATTACGCCAAAAACCGGCCAAACCACTCAAAAATTACGAGAGCGCAGCGGAACACGTCCGCTCTCAATACCCACGTCGGCAAAAAGCCCCTTCTCTTCCAAAAATCCTATCAACCTTCTATGCTTCGCGCATAATTACAAAAGTTTAGAAAGATTATTTACAAAATTAAACTTAATTATAAAAATTAACAAAAATAAACAAATTCATTTCAAACTAACAAAATAAATTCAAAAAATTCAAAATTTAGCGTTTGAAACACGACAATATAGTTTTGCGGCATGAGAAATCTGAAATGTTTAAGAAAAGTGTAATTTACAAATATTTGCCCATTTACCCCAATTTGATGTTTATATTTCTCCTTTAAGTTAAATTTTATCGGAAAAATGTAAATGCCAATGTTTTTACAAATATTTGTAAGCGAATTTCCAAAATTCGGACAGTACTTACCTTTTGGTATATTACTATCAATAGGTAATAGCTATATTATATAGTCAAATATTTGTCTTAACTTGTAAAAATTTGACTAAATAATAATTAATATTTTACCGGCTTCCAAAATAGGAAAACGCCAAAAATTCAGCCTATTACTAGAATTTACTTCAAACTGTTAAATGAAATCTGTTAGCGTTGCTAATTGATGGACTCTACAGTCGATGTATCCCATCAACAGAAACCCGCGATTCAAATAATCTAAAGTTGGGTTTTCGATTTATTGATGCGTTTACATTTACCCCACTTGACCTATGTTGTTTTATAGTATTGGAGTGTTTTATAATAATTTCATCATGAATAAATCGTACAATTGTGTTTTCCTGTGGATGAAAAATTACAAATTTGATATAAAGCAGAAACTTTAATTTTTTTTATCAGTTTAACAAATAAGAATTTGAAACATGCAAACGGACGGACAGACGGAACATAAGATTTCTTACTACACTTCGTATAGAAGTATAAACACCGAAAAAAAATTGTTGAAAAATTCATCATTTTTGCGCCGATAAACAAAATTCATTACATTGATGAAAAATTCATAGTACTTATGAAAACAATCATTGTATTTATTTCTGAATTTGTTCATCATTAAGATGATTTGGACGTAGTTATGCAGAAACGTACCAACTCAATAAATATCTTATTGAGAAAATAAATAAATAAGATTTAATTTTAAAAATTGTATTGGATAGAACACTTCGAAAGACAGCTGTGAAAGTGCTTTTATATTTTTAAGTCAATTATTTCTAAGTTATCTTTCAGCCAAAAATACTATTTCCTGATTTTGTACAAAAATACTCAGATTATGTGGGTCGGTAGTTTTATGCATAATAATAAATAGCTTCAAAAAATCCATTTTAGCTTGTTGAATTTTTTCTAGATTTTTTCCAGTCAAAGAATAGTACCTAATAAGCCCATTTTCGTAATTAACTAATTTTTCGAAAATTGTGGATTCGTAGGTGTCTGCATAACTACGTCCAATTTTGTTTATTTCCGCAAAAATGATGATTTTCTCATCAATGTAATGAACAACTTTTTTTTAATGAAAGGATAGAAACAGCAACTATGAAAAGTTTGATAATAAAAGCATGACTTTCGAAGCATGTCACTTTGTGACATTTGTATGTTTATTTCATAAACTGCATTCTTGCAAAGAGCTCTTAATTTGATTTTATTAAGAAAAGTGGCTTGAAAAAAACCAACTGTAGTTGTTGAATTTTTAGAACTTCATAATTATATTTGAGTTATTTATTTGAAATTTTAAACCGCGTTGACAAGGGTAGTAGACCGAGAGCTGGCAGTAAAAACTACCGCCTCATACCATACCAAAAGTTTGTAATTTCATGTGTGTAATATCGCCCGCACTAAATACAAAACCGCTCGTCTGCCGGCCGGAAGTGGTCGCCTCTTATATTCGCAATAATTTTCAAAAGTGTATAAAAATTGACCTACTACTGCCTAATTAATACCAAGATGATTTACGAGCCAAATTGAGCGAAAATCGGAACTATATCGAAAATTATTCGTCTGCCGCTTTTATGTGGTGACATTCTCGAAGCAGACGAGCTCAAAGTTGAAAAAAATAAGTTGAGATTTTGATACTAACCGACTGTCTTATCAATACCAAGCTGGTTCACGCACAAAAAATGAAAATATGATTAATTTTTAATCACACGGCCTTAAAGCAAAATTGCAGAGATTTTTTTACCAAAAACCGAGAAATGGACGAGAAAAAAGTCCAGTCAAAATAGTGAAAATAGGTGCATTAATTCCGGTAAAGCTAATTTTTTTATCAGTTGTACAGATTGATGCTTGGATGGAATTTTAGTAATTTCTCAACAAAAATTTTTGCCGCGGGCGCGCCATCTTCATAAAACAGCAAACTTTTCTTAACTTTTTTCGGTTTTTGCCAAATGGCTGTCAAAATAAGCATCATTAAAAAAATTTACTTTTATACCTTTTTAAAGTACATTAAATTTGCTATCATTTGAAACTAAAAAGAGTTTTCTAATTACAGTAGTTTCCATGTCACATCTCTTCAAAAATCAGAAAAATTTCTAAAAATTGGAAAATTTGGGAATTCCAGCCAATTTTTACCTTTTATCTTCTAAATGACTACTCTTTAGTAAAAATCCTGTATAATAACTTTCAACTAGTGCAAATTTTCTACAATTTGATCACCTAATGTGTCCGCTTGTTATGACAACCTTAGAAAGTGTAGGTAAATGTAACGAAACATTTATATGGTAATAAATAAGGACAAAATTGAAATTGTTAGGTATGGATTCATTATAAGTTAAGAGTTTTGGTAGAATTGTGTTATATGTATAGTGGGGTTGTTATCCTGCTGGGTACGGGCATGATGATGATCTGCTACATAAAGTCATGTGGCGTAGACAAACTTCTACTTGATTGCACGTGATTTGAATTGCTTAAAGATGAATTCGAAAAAGCTTCCATACATGTGAATCAGGCACTTGTAGACGCAGATTATATTAATCGTTAACACTGCCATGTGACAACATCAGAAGAATTGAAAGATGTGGAAACACAACCTAACAACACAAACCCTTGATGAGCTTCGATAACACTTTTTGTAAAAGCTGCTACAAAGACGAAATTCAATCTAGTTCGATTATCTCCAATCTCGGATACTGTTCAGCTTCATGCCTTGCAAACCTACTACCAGTTTCATGCCTTGCAAACCTACTACCAGTTTCAGGCTTGGTTAGGAATAGCTAAGGATCTGTCCCTCAAAAACCAAGGACACAGCTCCAGATTCGATCTTTCAGACAATCTTCTGCGCTTGCAAGAAAAACAGGACTTAAGTTTAATACTATTTGCAAACATTGCAATATGCAGTACTTCGAAAATACACCACCATTAATCCTAGACTTTGACTCGAAGGAAAAGAACATTCTTGACTTCATAAAAATGCTGGTTGAAAATGAAGACGAAAACGCCGAAATTCAATTAATGGACCAACTGTTTAACTCTGATGCAACAGTGACCAACTCCAAAATAGTTGGCATTGCCTGGTCAAGTCCTCTAAAGCACCCAAAGATATATTTGGTGGATCTTTAAATTAATATTGCTATCATTGTATTTACCTTATAAATCTTCTAAGTTGCGTATAACTGATTTTTAATGTTGTTATTACCTCTTAGTTTTATCTATAGGTCTGTTCCAACAAGCAGTCGTTACCTCAAGTTCTAAGGACTATACGCATGCTTTTTAACTAAATTTTTGAGTATTAAAGATCATTTTCGTTTAACTAAAATGCATGCGTATAGTCCGAGAACTGGAGATAAGTGCTTGTTGGAACAGATCTAAAGGTACGGTTTGCTAACAACTGCACAAGCAGCACCGCATAACCTTGGCTAACTGCTCTTATGCAATTTCTGTTAGGTGTGTTGCTAGCGCTGCACCTCCCAATAGGTATTGCACTTGCAGTTGACGGCGGCCGCAACTGCTCTGCTGCTGCAGTTTCTAGCAAAACTTACCTTAATGAGTACAATAATCTATATTCGATTGTTACAGATTTAATACGTTGTATCGTGATCTACATATTTGACGTAGCGGACACATTAGGTGGTCAAATTGTAGAAAATTTGCACAAGTTGAAAGTTATTATACAGGATTTTTACTGAAGAGTAGTCATTTAAAAGATAAGGGGTAAAAATTTTCCAATTTTGAGAAATTTTTCTGATTTTTGAAGAGATGTGACATGGAAACTACTGTAACTAGAAAACTTTTTTTAGTTTCAAATGATAGCAAATTTAATGTACTTTAAAAAGGTATAAAACTAAATTTTTAAATTATGCTTATTTTGACAGCCATTTAGCAAAAACCGAAAAAAGTTAAGAAACGTTTGCTGTTTTTCGAAGATGGCGCGCCCGCGGCAAAAATTTTTGTTGAGAAATTACTAAAATTCCATCCAAGCATCAATCTGTACAACTGATAAAAAAATTAGTTTTACCGGAATTAATGCACCTATTTTCACTATTTTAACTGGACTTTTTTCTCGTCCATTTCTCGGTTTTTGATTAAAAAATCTCCGCAATTTTGCTTTAAGGCCGTGTGATTAAAAATTAATCATATTTTCATTTTTTGTGCGTGAACCAGCTTGGTATTGATGGGACAGTCGGTTAGTATCAAAATCTCAACTTATTTTTTTCAACTTTGAGCTCGTCTGCTTCGAGAATGCGACCACATAAAAGCGGCAGACGAATAATTTTTGATATAGTTCCTATTTTCGCTCATTTTGGCTCGTAAATCATCTTGGTATTAATTAGGCGGTAGTAGGTCAATTTTTATACACTTTTGAAAATTATTGCGAATATAAGACGACCACTTCCGGTCGGCAGAATAGCAAGGGATATAAAAAGGAAGAATAGGAGATGGTGGGCGAAGAAATGGACTCCACGAAGAAAAAATTTCAAATACTTAGTTGGAATGTCAAAACACCATTTTCAGCATTTATTGGATTGTGTTAACTTCAAATTTGAGGAAAATGCTACTAATATGAGGGAAGCTATATGGGAAAAATCAAAACTGGAATTACTCTTCGATATTTAGCTACTGGAGACTCATGAAAGTTTAGAATTGTTAATTGCATTGCAGCATGAGACTTCGTTTTTTTATAGTTGTCTCTTGTTGGATCCCACAAAACAGGCTTGTTCAGATAATCAGAATAATATAATAATAATAATAATAAAGGCATTCATTCCTAAGGAATATGCCTACTTCCGTTGGAATAAGGTTACCATATTTTCAAATCATGAAATCGGGACACATAGGAGTGGATATACGGGATTTGGAGGGGGGGGGGATAAAAATTATAAATGCGCCGCAGACGAAAATTTTTGATGTTTAAAGGTCATCAGCGTTTAAATAAAAAATTATAAATTGCTAAAATTGTCATAGGCGTCGAATTTTCAGATCTTTAAATCGGTAGATTTTTTCAATACCGATGTTCCCACATTTTGACGTTTCACTCCACTCTTCTATAAGTGCAAAAGTGCTTACATTTACCTAGTAAATTAATTAGTTGAATATTGTAATTTAAAGTTTTAAATTTTAATAAATTAATATTTTCAGTTTGTAGAAATTCTGAAAATCGGGACATTTAGGCGTCCTGACTTACATGAAAAAAAAATCGGGACAGCAGTGTAAAAGTAAGGACTGTCCCGATCAAATCGGGACGTCTGGTAGCCTTACGTTGGAAGTCTTTACAATCCATTTCTTCAGGTGGATTACTCCTGATTGTCTGTACTTTCTTCAATTTATAGTTGCACTAATATATAGTGCATGGTTTGGCTTTTTTCACTACGTTTCTCCATAAGTTCCTGTTTCAACACTTCTTGCTCCATTCTTTAACTCCCATAACTTCAAGATCTTCTACAACTTTATCAATCCATCTTGCTCTGATTCTTCCTCTGAGTACTTAATCTGAGTACACTTTCAGACTTCTTTCTCATTAGATGACCGAGCCAGGCAATTCTTTGTGCTATTACACATCTCACTAAATCTTCATTACCAATTATCTCCTTTACCTCGCTGTTCGTTCTTATTTGGTATTCATTATCGTCTATTTTCTTTCGATCCATGATGATTCTTCTTCTTCTCTCTTTGTCAAGTTCATCTCTTCTGATGCATACATATGTTATCACCGGTCTAATAAATGACTTATATATTCTTACTTTTGTTTCTACAGACATACTCTTGCTTCTAAGCATCTTCTTGTTTGAATATACTGCCTTCTACCTAATCTGTATTTTCTCTTTTATTTCTTTTGCTCAGTCATTTGTACCTACTATTAACTGTATTCACAAATACTTGAACTTTAGTACCTCTTCTAAAACTTGCCTGTCTACTTTTAATTCTCCTTTCCTTCTTCCTGTCTTATACCACGTTTACATGCAGTCGTTAGGTCGACCTAAGTCGGCTCGAGCTAGTTAGTCCTTTCATGTATACACTCAGGTAGAGCGACCTAATCCGTTAAGCCGAACTAAGTTGGATCGAGCTAGAAACGTGGGCTAGGACGGTAGGTCGATTTTAAATTTGAATGTATACGCCTTAGCTCGAACTAGTGCAGTTGTACCAACCACTTGGTGGGTATGTGGGTATAAATATGGATTTATGATATTATTTATCATATTTTCTTTGATTTGCGATAACTTAAAAGTATACCATTTAATTTTTTAATTTTCGTTACTTCGTACGTCTTAGTGGTACTTGTAAATAACAATTTTAGGTTAACTCCATGATATGTCAATTTCGATCTTGGAAATGTTTTAGTTGGTAACATCACCGCTTTCAGTTCGAACTAACTAATTGCATGTATACACCGGTTTGTAAAATTTAGAAGCGAGCTAGCTTAAATCGATCTAACTTTAAGTCGACCTAACGACTGCATGTAAACGTGGTATTAGTGAAGTTCATGTATTTCGTCTTGTTTTCGTTTATCTTCAGCCCCATTACTGCTGATTGCTTTTCTTTTTCTTCGAGTATTGTTGTCATTTTTCTCAATGATCAAAGATCTCAATGAACCACTATATCGTCTGCATATGCAAGTATTTGACCTTCTTTTGTTCGTATGGTTCCTCCGCAGTCTGATTTGCTTATAATTTTCTCCATTGCAAGGTTAAACAGGGTCGCCGATAAAGCATCGCCCTGTCTCACTCTGCCGTTAATTTCGAAGTTATCTGTTTCTGTTATTTCTACCTTGACTATGGCGTTCGATCTTCGCATCGTCATCTGTGCTAATCGTATCAGCTTTGTTGGAATGTTCATTTCTTGCAAAGCTTTGTATAGCTATTTTCTGTTAATAGTATCGAAGGCCTGCTGAAAATCGATATACAGTAGATGCAGCTCTATATTGTATTCACGCGCTTTTTTCGTTATTTGCTTCATTATGTGTAATTATGTGTAATTGCCAATTATGCCTTCATATGTTTCCTCTTTTAATCTATTATGTATGAGTACCTATAATATCTTATATATTATAACCTGCAACAATGTTATGCCCCTGTAATTTCTACATTCCTCCAGGTCACCTTTCTTGTGTATTGGAACTACTTTACCAATTTTCCATTCCTTCGGCATCTCTTCGGTTCTTCATATCTCTACAATCAAGTCATATATTCTTTGTTGTACACACTCTCTCCAGCATTTCTTATCATTTCTCCATGTATTTCGTCATTGAATTTTTAAATTAACGTTTTAATCTCTGTAAATGTTAGTTCTGCTACTCTTCTTTCATTCTCTCTTTTTATTACAATTTCCTTTGTAATCTTTTCTTCTACATTTTGGTTTAGCAATACCTGGAAATGGTTTCTCCAAATTTCTTTTGTCTTCTTCGTTGTTCACTTTTCTTCCATTTCTCTCTTTCATGGACCTGATCTTCACGTTGCATTTTGTTTTCTGTTCAAAACAAGGTTTTGATGATTTCTGTAACTCGTTCTGGGGTCATGCTGGGAATTGGGTTTCTCTATATTTTCTTGGCTATTATAAGGTATCCCATACCCCATACGTCGTTGTCTAATTCTCTTAGAGCAGCGATTCTCAACCTGGGGTCGCGATCCCAAAGGGGGTTGCCGAACTATTTTAGGGGGTCGCAGAAAATTGATCGATTTCTTTCTAAAATTCGTTTTGAATTTTAATTGGAAATTAGTAACCCGAATTTTAAGATTTCCCTTGCTCAAACAATGGACAATTTGCATGATTTTTAATTTTAGCATATTAATATTCTACATAACAATATATGTAATGTATTTAATTTTTTAAAATTTGGTTTACCAATAAAGCCCGAAAAAATATTGAAATTTAAATGTATATTTGTCGCGCGAAATCGTATTAATAAATATGGCTGACTTAATTTGAAATTTGAGGATTTTGACGTCATCAAAATGGCGATTAGTAACTAAAATTTGGTTACTTCATAACTTCATTACCAGTTGGTACTTACTTGGTAGATACTTTAGTGGAAATTATACTGGTGTATTGGCACCAATTGTTGAGGCTCATGTCGTCACATCCTGATTTCAATCACGTGATTTTTTCAAATAAATTATAACATTTCATTAATTTTTTGCTGACTGACAATAAAGAATTTTGATAAATCACTCAAATATTCTGATTATAGGTATATTGAACTATCAATAAATGCCATTTTGAGGTGAATTTTAATTTTATGCAAATTGTCCATTGAATATAGGATTAAAAACATCATCAGGACACAAAACATCAACATTAAGGAAGTCATTAATAAGTATTATTATTATTAAATAGATAAACAAATCGTATGTGCATATAAGTTTTAAATTAATTAACACAATTAAGGCAAAGAGCGATAGACACATGTACTGCTTCTTCGACTTCGAATTAAATACCAGTAGCCGTTTAAGTTCACACAGTTTAAGTTATCACATTAAGTGATAATAACAAGTATGCGATACTGATGATGACAAATGAGTCAGAAACACATGTGTGAAGTGTGATGACTAGGAAGTCGAAGAAGCAGTACATGTGTCTATCGCTCTTTGTCTTAATTGTGTTAATTAATTATTATTATTTATTATTGCTCAACAGGTTGTGGTTTCATGTCCACTTGTACTGAAACTCGAAGCTTATTGTACCTTGCGTTTCAAGTTATACTCCATCAGACTTGTTTCCTCAATAAAATTAAGTATGCAGCTGATGAGTGCTTGAATTATTTCCTCGGTTGTTGGATATGGCCAACCGAGGTGTCGTAACCTCAACGGGGCTTGAACTGAACACACACACACAACCCTAATTACATTGAGGTGCCTATTCAGACAGCAGTGTTCTGTAAGTAGCCCTACCATAGTATAATACTATATATAATAGAATAAGTAGGTAGTTTCACTCCCGTGATTTTTTGTCCCAAGTTGGAACTCGCGCAGGCACCTACCCACAGGCCAAGGACCAATAGCAGCCCACGGTTATTCAGTATCCTTGTCAGCTGTTGCTTGTAAAGTTCACTTTAATTTTTTTCTTATATCTAATACTAGTGCGCGTAGGGGCCTGCGCGAATTCACACTTTGGACACCAACTTCAAACGTTCCGACAGGGAGTGAAACTACTTATTCTATTATATATAGTATTATACTATGGCCCTACTGTCTTCCTCAGCTGTAGTCTACTCAGCTAAAGGATTTCAAGTTTTCTTTTGTTATTGGAGGGTCCTCCAATGAACATCCGCGATTGTCTCAGTCCCGGAATATCCCTCCAGTACGCAAGATGTTGTTTCCTTAGTAGTTCCTTTATAGTCCCTTTTTCGGTCAGATATGCTATCCCGCAAGTTGGTACTAGTCCTACCAGATATCGTTTTGCTGCAGCTTTAGCAACGGCATCTGCTTTTTCGTTGCTTTTCATTCCTGAGTGTTCCGGCACCCACCTCAGCGTTAAACTGTTCTGTTCTGCAAGTGCTACTAGCACATTGAGGCAGTGACTTACAATCCTATACACGCTATAGGGCTTTTATAGCTGCCTGGCTGTCGGTCATGATACAGATCTGCTTATTTGCATAAGCCCTCCATGTCATTTCCTCTGCACAAGCTGTTACAGCAGTTATTTCTGCATGGAACACAATAGCGTGGCAGCCCATTATGCTAAACGCATCTTCCATTCTACGTCCACTGATCGCTGCTTCAGTACTAATTTCCGTTTTGGATCCATTTGTGTACTAAATGGTATCATATCGAGACCCCAGCTTCTGCTTTGTGCCTTCCGCTCCCCTATCAGGTATGAGAACTTTGAAAGGTTTTTGGAAGATCATAAGATCTGTTCGTTTGCTTGCACTAACTTGAACCGAGCAGGCAACGAACGTCTTTGTTTGCACTAACTTGCTCGGTTCAAGATAGTGCCAGCAAACGAACAGACCTATAGTATGATGGGCTTCTCTAGGGATCACTCTTCAACGATCGTTGATGGTTAGCCTGGATGCTGCCAGTAGAGCCTTTGTTTCCACCACAAAGTGTAGTGGACGAAGCCCTAAGAACGCCTCCAAGGCTGCGGTAGGAGTTGTTGCCAATGCTCACGTAATCCCTAGACAGGCAACTCTTTGCAACTTGTTTAGCATAGTAGTACTACCTCTTTTTTTGGCTTGATGCCACCATATGTTACAGTGGGTCGTAATTAAGTAAAAAAAGTAAAAGTTGAGTATTTGTATCTTTTTTAAATATGTATCTTTTTGACGTGAATACGTCTATAAAATCGGCAGCATGTTTAAAAATTTAATAAAAATATGTAACGAAAATATAGTGTAAAGCTGTTTGTGTGCGTCCATCGGATAAGGTCGGGTAACGTGAATATAAGTCTACAATATTGGTAGCATGATCAAAAATGTTATAAATTTATGTAACGAAAAGTATGTGTAACTCTGTTTGTTGCTAACAAACATCACAAAAACCACAGAAATTATCAAATAATTTTGTGATGCCAAGAGAAAATTCAAAACCTGTAGAATTGATAATTAGTTTCGTTTATATACTGAAATTTTTCTGTTTAAAAAAATTATTTGATTAAGAGATTAAGTTCAAATTAAATATAAATTATTTGAACTTAAATTAAAGCCGAAAAATTATTCGGGAAGGGTTCACAATAATTATATTGAAAATTGATACTTAGGGTAGGGTGGTAACAATGTTTTGCACAAAAGTAAGGTGAACTAAAGACAATATACAATATAGCGAAAAAATATTACGCGCCATATTTTGTAATAAAAAACTCTATCTGCCCTTGCAGGTAAACAAAATTTTTCTCTACACGCTGGGAAAGAAGAACCAGCTTTATATTTGTGTAGAAGCTCTAAGATGTTATCACTAACTGACCATAGAAGGAGGCAGAAGGGCGAAGATTCTAATCAAAATTCCTGCAAGAAGTATGTTGCCAAGCGGCAGTTGCAACCGAGAACCAAAAAGTCTCAGCTACTCGTTCCAATTATTATCCTTAGGAGAAACATAACTAAGAACGAGCAACTAGACGCTAATTGTCGAACCAAAATAATTAAATAAATTTAATTATAAAATTAAATATTAAGCGTTGTTAATAATATTTAACGTTGGAAAAATTTGCGAGCGAAGATAAAGCTATCAATGGATAAGCTCGACAAGTGCATTCAACACAAATTAAAATTGCCGTTAAAATTATTTACAATAATTTTTCGACACAATCGGAAGCGAATACAAATTAATTCTTCAAGTATAAAAGAAAACAACAGATCGAAATAAGGTAAAATGTGTAAGATGTCTTCCACAAGTTTACAGCCAAAAAAGCGAAACTTACCAAAATCTTTCGACGAAACCAAAAATTCACCACACCCACTTTCAAACTCACATTCAAAAGTGCCGTCTTGCGTTCCAAAACGCAAGCTCACCCCCCCCCCCCAAATCAGATTCTCGGCAGGGACGCACTAAGAAAATAAAACAAATTATTAAAATTTGTTACAATTTTTAATAGCAGCCAAATGATGATTATAAATTTCATATTGTCAAAATTCTGCGAAAGCTTGGAAGTTGTTTTTATGTTTTCACATCGATGTTAACCGATCTGTAGACCTGGGCGAATACGAGTATCCTTGGACGACGTATTCACGTAAAACCTAACGGTTATGTCTCCGAACATAGCCTCGAAGCCTAGGCTTCAATTTTTTTTAATATAAATTTTAAATGAAGTAATTGATAACTATTTTTTATTACTGACATTGTTAGGGTCGCATAAAATAAAGAAGAAAATTTGGGGGTCGCGTCGTAAAAAGGTTGAGAACCGCTGTCTTAGAGTATTCTTCCAGCCTTTTCTTTTGTTTCAGTTTATGGCTGTTTCCATGTTGTTTTGTTCAATACTTAGCCGAGTTCCTATGTGCTGCCTGATGTTGTACATCGCTAGATTTTCCTTTTAATTTTTACGCATGATTTTCTGAAGGTTGCAATTTCGTTGTTCCACCAGTATTTTCTTTTTCTGTCCGTTTTTCATTTGCGCGGCATAGCGGCGTTGCTGATATTTGTTAGTAGTTCAATCAATTCCTCTGCAGTTTTTACGTTTTGGCTGCGGGCCTTTTCGATTGCTAGGCTAGATTTGTGCTTGTCGAATTGTTGGTGTTCCTCCCTCGGGGATGTTTTTCCCATATTTCCGGTCGGTCTGCAATCTTGAAGTAGATATTTTCGTGGTCGCTGCCAAACTCTTCTTCCAGAACTTTCTAATGCAGGACTCTACTGATGAGGTTTATCTATGCAAATGTCTCATCGATGACCGACTCAGATGTCCCTCTGCTAAAGGTCGGCATCTCCCCCGCGTTACATACCCCAAGGGTTGTTTTGCCATCGTGTCCACTATTATGTTACTTTTTGTATTTTGGATGGGGCTTCCCCATTAGTGAGCCTTAGCATTAAAATCTCCTCCCATCACTACCGGGAGGGTTTGTTGGTCGCACGTCGCCCATCAGCTCCTGAATTAAGACTTGATATTCTTCTGTGTTTTTGTTTGGGGAAAAATAGCAGTTATAGAAAACGATTTCTTTAAACTCCACCCAGGAATAGCTCCGCCCCATCCCGCTAGACCTCACTGCGGTCTGGTCGACGACCCATACTGCGGCCGCCTCAGTGTCATTATCGAACCAATTACTTATTGCCTCCCGCCTGGGCGGGTTGGGTTCGCTCACCAGTGCCACATTGATTTGGTGTTGTAGCACCGTTTGCTGCAGCAAGTCGTGAGCCACTTTCGCTGTGTGTAGATTTACTTGTATTATTTTCATTTGCGATATTGGTTGCGATATTGGCTAATTCAATCCTAGCCATAGTTTGCTCAACAACGGCTATTTTGAAGGTACTCCAAAATTGGTAGTTGTTCTGTAAAAACATTGATGCAATACATGAACTAATACTGCAAATTTGTCATGTGACTTATCGTGAGATTGAGGCATCCTTGGGCATTCCAGGGACCGACAGATATTCAATATTGCATAAATATTTGGTCGTCAAAAAGATTTGTTTGCGTTTGAACCTGCATAATTTGACAATCGCTGAAAACAAGGCTCTTGTCAATTGATCGAATGGGATTGATGACATTTTGACAAGTGACGAATTATGTGATCTACGTGTATGAGCCGTATAAACACCAGCCGACTGAAGAAACGGTTGAAGCGTTCAAAATGCATCTTTTGGAGGTACTTTAATCGGAGTGGAAAAGCGCTTCAAAAACTGGTTAAAAAGCATCCAAAAGTGTATTAATTTTCATGAAGAAGATTTGTTTTAATTATATAGCCAATTTAAATAAAAAAATATTTCTTCTTGTTCTCTAATCCCGAAACTTAATAGGCAACCCTCTATTATCAGTTTACAAGTAAAAAAATTTGGTTTTGTAGTTTTATATAGTAGATAACAGTAGTCTGAATTCTGAATACTTCAGACCTCTGTCTGAGAGAAACACGAGGATGCACATATTGAACAAGGTATAACAAGGATGATGACAAAAAAGTATGTGTCAGATTATGTTGTCTCAAAATTTTGTAGTAGTTAGTCGGTATCTATATAATATATTGTATTACATTCTTCTAAGTAGGAAAAAAATACATTTTCAAAAAAGTATCTTCGTATAAATCTAAATGCAAATTTTTGTTTAAAAAAATATTTCCGATATTAAAAGTGAAAATAAATCAAACGAGATAACTTCAACCATACCTAGTGATATTGAATTACTATACCATACATTTAACTTTCAATTTTAATTTTACACATTTCACAATGAAAATCCAAATTAATTGATATTTCCAAAATCAAAATTTCAAGATAAACCAAATCCTGTCCAAAATGAAACAATTTAATTACAAAATAATTAATCACTTTCGCTAAAAGTATATTAATCAATTTATTCTCCAACAAAATTTTCCACTAACAGCCATATTGGCAAAAAGCCTAGTTTCTCCTACCGTTGCACAGTGGGACAAACGCTCAGAAAAGTGGCCAAAAATACATTTTTGTCAACTTAACAGTTTTGTAACAAAGTTCAGTATATCTTGAGAGGAAACATCAGTGTACCCTTTCCTAGAATTTCAACTAGATTGAAAAATATTACTGCTTGTTAGAGCGTTGTAAAAATCACCTTACATTAATCGCTAATTTGATTAGCATATCGCTCTGGGCGACACCAAGTTTTGATGAGTTATTGTGCTTATTTCAGTTTAGGGTTGATATTAGGTTTGTTCCAACAACGAGTATCTTTAGTAATATTACTACAACGCAAGCGCATTAATGAAATGTCGTTCCAACAGACACAAGTTACCAGTTTGCAATCCTAGATTACTAACAAACCGCTGTTCCAACAACTAAGTTGAACGGATCGAATTGGTTCATTTGCGGTTCAAACGATACTTGCTAAGGAGCAAGTATCAAGTAGTTCGAAACCTGAAGAGCCATGCGCAAATGTTAGTTGCAAGTAGTACAGCCCAAATACTTCCTCTATCATTAATTATTTTGTAATTTTCGTAATAAAATCGAGAAATTTTTAGTAGGAAATGATAAAGTACATACATATTTAAGTACACATTACAAAAAAGAAAAATATTAATAAATGGATGGTGACAGGAAACGAGGATTAAAAAATATTTATTAAAAAGTGAATCACACCATAGAAATATGAAATCAAAAATTTACTTAATGTCTTTAAATTACAGGTATTTTATTAGCATCCTGTAAAACCCGCATTAATTTTTAAAATCGTTTTTTAACCGGGCAGGCATAGATTTAACGAAATGTTGTAAAATTTCATCTGTAATGACTTTCTGCCATCTGCCATACAACTTTTAATAAATTTTGCAATTGTGATTTTGTATTCTTATCGGTAATTTTTCGTTTCATAATGCCCAAAGATTTTCAATCGGATTTAAATTCGAGCTGTTACCTGGCCATTCTAAGAAATGAGAAAACGTTTTACTTAGGTATCCAATTACAGTTGTACAAATTAATTTTTTGTGCGTATTAAGTATATTATACTTCTTCAATATGTAAAAGTTCAAATAAATGATATGTGCCGAATCGTTTTAGCATATATGGAGGAAGAAGCATGAGGAATTGTAAAACAGTTAATTTATTCATATTTTCCATTTTAGTAAATTCACCATCGGACTTGTTCTTAAAATAACAATTATAAATTAACTATAAAAACAAAAAATATTCCTGAAAACAGGCTTCAAATAAGCACAAAAATTGAAAATTTGCACAAAATACTCAAAAAGGCAAAAAAGAAGCATAGAAAAACTTCATAACGTAAATCGTATACATTTTAAAACAATTTATTGCTGCCTTAAATATTGACGATAAGCATCACTCTCTATGATCACACTTGTCAATTATTTAAGGTTAATCTCGGTTCGAAAATAATTCGGAAAACGTTCCAACACAGCTTTAAGTTACTATTTGTGAATTTACTAGTGTTCCTAACGCAGGCGCAATAAGTGGTCAAATTACTGGTTGCCGTCGATAATCGAATAGCTTGTTGGAACAAACCTATTGGTATTTACTTAATAGAAAATAGGGAACGGTACGATTCGCCGCGCACGATTCGCCGCGACACGACTCGCCGGGAACTATTCGCCGCTGCACGATTCGCCGCGGCACAATTCGCCTAGAGTTTTTGGTTTTTATCCGTTCAGTAACCCCATCTATTGATAATCTTTGATAGATTTTTAACCCATAAAAATGAATTAAATATATTTAACAAATTAAATAGATTAAATAGATAAATTTCTCAAAAGTTAGAAAAAACAATAGTAGTTCTTTTTGTTTTCGTTTATTTTCAATTTTATTTAGATTAAGCCTCCAACATTTCGAAATTGTGGGCTAAACCACGAAGGTATTCTAATATATCCCGATTCTCAAAATCATTGACTAATGTCAAGATTGCCTACCATTTCCTTTACGATTTCTTTCGCCCATGTAGTACCTTTCGAACCAATTGGCTAAGGAATAAAATTCAGAAAACAACGATAAAAATACACCATCTTATTACCTATTGAAGTACTTGAGGATGAATAAATTAGGAAGTGACGGTTGGACATTTAAAATTGTTTGGATTTTTCTTCTTCAAAATGGTATAATGCGATTGGTCAATATACCGTTACCAATTAAAAATTGGAAATTTATAACGATAAATTTTAATTCTAACTTACAAAACCATGGAAGGTAAAGAGGTATGAAAGATAGAATTTGAACCATATTAATTGACCTGTGTATTCATGTAAATACAAAAGGTCAACACATGAAATAATTTTCTTCTTGTTTAATTCCGAAGATTATTCATATGTGGCGCTGTAAGCTCTCGGCGAATCGTGCCACGGCGAATCGTGCCACGACGAATCGTGCTTGGCGGCGAATCGTGCCGGCGGCGAATCGTGCCGCGGCGAATCGTGCGCGGCGAGTTGTACCCAACCCTAGAAAATATGTCTTGAAGTATGTACTTTCAAATAAAATAAATTTAAAACAATGCAATAGTGCAATAATTAAATATAATGCTTCATTCCGGGAGCTGCTCAATAGAAAATCTCATGCAATTCTCCAACTTTGTGTGGACATACAAAAAGGGTTCCACAAGATACCGCTTTTAAAAAATATTCAAAAAATACATTAGACATTTCTTAAACACATTATGTAAACTTTTTTTGCAAATTGCGCTGCATTTGTATAATTATGCACATATTCAAAACTTGTGTTTACTGTTACCGTATTGGATCAATGTTATTTAGGATATAAGCGGATAGTTGCCTCAGTTGGATACGTGCCCCGGTTATTAATACACTATGTTACGGACGTTAGTGGCGTTAACGTTTTATTTACTATAAGTGTAAGTACCCCTCGCGCAGACCTCAGTGTCATGTAAATAGTCAGTATAGACCCACACGTTTCGTCCGTTCGAGCGAAAATCTTCCGCTGCGAAACTTCTACAGGCGTTGAAACTATATTCGCAAGTAATTTCAGTCCACTTTTGGTTTTTTTGCGTGCATTAGAGTTTAAATTACACTGCTTATTACGTTTTATTTATGAATAATTTTTATTTACTTTGCAAATAAAAAGGGCAAGTACCGTATCTAAAAGAATAGTTGCCCCAGTTTCCTTTAGTTACTAGAGAAGTAAAAATGAAGAAAATGTTATAAGTCCAAAATCATCCAAAGGAAAAGCCACCGTAGGATTACCAACCAAAAGAACCAAGGACTAAAAATCGATAAAAGACACTGAAAAAATATTAAATATTAAAAATGATAATTTAATAATAAAAAATACAAATAAAAATAATTCAGTTAATGATTTGCACTATTAACAGTGGAAGACTGTTAAGAGTCCATACTTACTTTCTTTTTAATGCAATGAATGCACAACTTAGCAAACCTCTGCATCTAGCTGGTGAACGAAATAAAATAGTGATCAATTTTTTTAACAAAAATATTTTTCAAAGAATCTTAAATTTTGAAATGAATTTAAAATATTTATTTTTCAGTTAAATTAAACAAATGAATTACAAAGATTATGGTCTTAAAATTCCGCCTAGCGATGCGCTAGTCCCGTATCTAGTAACTTTCCGCAAAATCCGCAATAATCCGTAATAATCCGCAACAGCACTTTAAAAATAAGTTTATGCAAATCTAAACAGCAATAACTCGTTCCTCCGGTTCTCTCTTATAATTATTTGTGGTTTCCTTTGTCTTCACACTACGTGAAATGGAGACACGTCCAAATTGACTCCAGTGAATTTCCAAGCCACTTTCCAAAAATTATCCAAATAAAATGTTGCACCTTTGCTTCTTAAATTGAAATTGTTTTATTACGCCGAAATTAAATTTTTTTAACACTACGTGGATGGTTTCCAGTTTCTTTGAAACCACCACTTAAACAACTTGATTGGACTCGAGTCCGTGTTCCAATGTATTGGACCTTTGTCCAAAATTGAACTACCTCGGAACGTGTCCAGAGATCAACCTTCTCGGACCTCGTCCAAGGATTATCTAAATATTTCAAAATTGTTTTTTCAGCCGTTTCCAGGCAATTCAACTTTTTTTCCATATTCACATATTTTTATTTACTGCATGTTACTCCTCCTATGATTCGTTTTTTTCTTGTTCGTTTAAATGCGCGCACCGTAGCGTATCGTCGCTAGCCACATGGCTTGCCCTAACATTTCAATTGTTTTACTTAACCTCAAAACTGTAAATCGTCAAATTTGACATTGTCATAATTTATCACATACGTTTCTTTGACGTTTAAATGACGACAGATAATTTTTGACTTGACAACTAATGACATCTGCACTTGATTTGATTAAGTTGCATTAAAGGACACTGCAGATTATTGCTTAAAATGATTTTAAAATTACAATTTTACTAATTCCGAAGCCTTTTTAACGTTAGGCAACTATTCCTTTTTTGAGAGGTCAAATAAAACAGGATTTACTCAAAACATTGACTATACGAGTTATCAAGTCACGCAGCCATATATGTTTTAATGCAATACTAAATTGTTGCGACAACTAGATGGCGCTAATTTTCAATGTAAATCCTCATTAACAATTATTAATCTCGCGATCCATTCCGTTAGAACGTGCTCTGAGAAAAGTAAAGTAAAATTTTTTACTAATGTGTAGTTGTTATTTCAATTTATTATTACTTAACATTAGTAATTATAAGTTTTAATAGTTGTAACTTTATTTGCTATACCTCTATTTTTATTAAATATTACTACTATATATTTATTTTGAATATTTATCATATACAAAAGAAGCGATATTGTTTAAAATAAGCGTACTTGTAATCATTTAGAACTACTTGCAATAATTGCAGATGTATTATCATTTACAACTACAGTAGTAAATATCTAACAAGGCTTCTAGTTATAATTGCTTATAATTGTAACCTTGTGATAATATTATGCTGACTCCCGATTTTCAGCTGATGGGATGGCGTTTTATTTTTATGTACGCGTGATAAGTTGTTAGTGCAAGTGAAAATATTTTCATCTGATGGATCATGTAAATGGAATTTACATGAGGTACATAGTTAAACTTATTTTTTGTCGGTAATTCATATTTATTCTTTTTCAGAAAATGAAATTGATTTTGAAGCATTTACTGCAGGAATGCGATTTCGTACAAATATAGTAGTACCTAAACTTGGTTTCCGTAGAAAATGAATTCAGAGGTCGGTGGAAAGGTGTTCTTATAGTATCTGTATGTAATACACTTTAATTATTCTGTTATTATTGTATTTAATAAATACTTATAATAACAAACTAATATTGTTTATATTGATTTACCTCATCAAAACTTACAAATACCTTGGTTATTGTATAAATCTAGAATATTTAACTATAAACATAGCAGTTATTGCTAATACTATACCAAAGATAATATTACTTATAAGTTTATTCTATTAAATACTGCAGAACAGTTACAAAATATACAACTACACTTGTATTTAAAAAAATATTGGATGATGTATAATTTACTCCTATGTAGTTGTATTATTTACCTTAGTTACGTCATATTTAATATAACACCTTGTAGTTGTATTATGTATACCTATGTAGCTTTATCTTATAGTAAATGAAATTACAGCTTGGTAGTTGTATCTTATAAAAACTGGAGCTACTGGCGCCTATTTTACAACTACATATTTTAATTTATACAGTTTTTCTGTTATTGCATACAAATTATTTTTCTCAGTGTGTGGACAGTATAGTGCGCGGAGTGCGTTCGAGTGAGAGGGACATAGAATTTACAATTCTTCCATATGGCTGCGTGTCTTGATAACTCGTATAGTCAATGCTCAAAACCATTATTAATTATTATGTTCACAAAAATAGGCTACTATAATAAATCAAAGACCTATGTTTTGATATACATGTTGCTTAATTTTTATTAAGTACATATTGTTTTATAATAGAGCTTTTTTGAAAAGTGGGGAAACTATCCGGCTTTTATCCTATCATGATGAATGCGAAAGAAAGCATTTTTTGCCGGACTTATAATAAAAACACACTCTCTAAAATTACCTCTATTTAATTTTTATTTTATTTATAAAGTTTTCTGTATTATGTAAGCCAATTTTAAGTCATTAAAAGTAAAATCATATTCTAAAAACCACTCATATAAACAAAACACCCCTCTAAACCACCCCTGTAAATTTTGAATTTTTTAATTAATTCTCTCGTGTTATTTGTGCCAATTTTAAGTCGTTAAAAGTAAAATCATATTTTAATAACCCCTCGTATAAAAAACACCCCTCTATACAACCCCTGTCAATTTTGAATTTCTTAATTAATTTTCCCGTGTTATTTCTGTCAATTTTAAGTCATCAAAGTCAAAATTTTATTTTTGGCCACTTTTTCGTGTTTTTGTCCCATTGTGCGTTGTCACAATGCCAACTTGAGGCGAAAAACCAAAAAATTAAAAACATTTACAAATATTAATAAACTTACAATTTAAATATAAAATAAATATTCCAAAAATCAATGGGGACTCTGGAAACACTAAAATTGTATATAATCTAAGATTATTATAGCTGCCAAGTTGCTTTTGATTGGCAGATTTAATTATTTTTGTGGATTTTCTTTTTCAGGCCTACTTATTTGTAGGGTCCAACATTTTGTTAATTTGTGAAAAAAAATTGTCAATTTTCTAAAATTGTACAATATTATACAAATATTGTATATTTTACTACTAGATAATTGTATGAACAATAATAGAAGAATATAATAAGAAAATGTAAAATAGTGAAATTGTGATAATTACCTAGAGGTGATATTATAATGGGTAAATTTAATTACATACTATAATAATATATGGTATAATAATAACATAACATATTATAATATATGTAGGTATTACAAAAATAATTCTAAATAAAATGACTATAAAAATGGTGGTTGTCTGTTTGGTTGATAGACTAGTAATTGCATTAGCAAGAGGTGACTGATTGTTTTTATGTTGCTGCAGTGGGACAGCCATTGGAAACATCCCTACGTGAGTACCACGTATATCTAAAATTTATGACACTCCGCAATTCACTTATTTAAAAGCTTTTAACAATTTTCTATTATTTTTTGCATTCCTACACACACACTTAAAAAGTTTATGGGTCACAATCTGAAAATGCAAGTTTAGCTCTTTTACCAAGGCAAAATACAAAAAAAAATTAGTTGTCTTTTAATATGTTGTATAATAGCCTCCTTTTTTTAAATTAAAAAAGTTTTTATGCTCTATTTAATTTGTATTAATTTGTATTGTAGTTATTGCAGAATTTCAAGCTTTAAATTTATTAATAAATTTCGCGCAGGCCTTCCTTTTTTACCTACAGTTATAATATTATAATCTTTTATTGTGTTGTATTATATGTATATGTTACAGCGAAAGTATGAAAACAGCGATTTTATACTATTTCTAGTAATTTTACACTTTCACTGAAACGACTTTTGCTTTCTTTTACTATAGTAAACTTAATTGACGAGGTCACATTAGACCAGCATTGTCAAAAATGCGATTATAAAGTGAGACGTATGCTGATTTGTTATCGCAACACACAACACTGTACAAACCAAGACATACAGTGTTATGTGTTGCGATGATAAATCAGTATATGTCTCACTTTATAATCGCATTTTTGACAACGCTGGTCTAATGTGACTTTGTCAGTGCTTATGACGTGTATTGGTTTTGGGCTTTAAATTTACTATAGGTTAAAAAATGAAAAGAAAGTAAATTGTATAATTAAGCTTCTCCTATAACTTGAAGTTCTTGTTACTTGACTGAAAACAGTAAGATAACATTAAAAAATTTAATTCATAACGTTTGATGATTCCATTGTAAAATACTTCCCTAGAGAACGCGGAGGGTGAAGAATTTCAAAAGTTTACAAATAATTTTTAGGTAAGATGCATGGGGGTCAACAAATGGGGGGATGGGGAGGGGTCCAAATTAAAATAATTTGTATTAAGGAATTCAATTAATAATTTTAAAATAAATTAGATTCTATCATTCTCTTTTATTAATACGATTTACTAGTGCAATGCAGGACTTATGTAGAATAACTGCGAATTTGCTATATTATTTCCTAGAAAAACTAATTATTTTTTTATACTCCATTTTTTACTTTCACTAATTTGAACAGTAAATGTGCAAAATTACTAGTAGTAAATATATATTATACAACCATTGAATTTCTTACATACATATTGTCATATGTATGTAACATATTGTCGTGGAATTTTTGTGTATAAGGGGTTTTATTATTATTAATTATTATCCGATTATTATCTTGTTGTACTTGTTCATGATGTTATCAAGCTTAACCGACGTTAGAATCGTAGATGGTGGAACATACATGGCACCAACATAAAAAAACTCTTCAAATTGATTTTCATAACCAATAGCTCTGTTGCTACGTTTGGTTGCGCTGCTGTTTCGTGTGGCCACCCCTTTCTAATAAAATTACAACACCACCTGCCCGGTCGGTTAATCGATCTTTCCTAAAAATAAAATAATTTTAAATTATCGCTTACTTTTAACCAAATTTCCGTTATCAGGGCAATATGGATATTGTTTTCGTCCAAAAATAGTTCGACATTTTGTGTTTTATTTACAACTTTTGTGGCGTTCACGTCATTATATTCAGGTCTTCTTGGTTGTAACTCCCCATCGAATTCCTTTGGACATTTGATGAATGCCGCCATGCGTGCATCACCATCGACTTTAGATGCCATGACGTGATTGGTCCTTGGTGGTACGATGTAATTCACCTGTCTTGGGTGAATCTTATGTCGTGGTTGCATCATTTCGTGACGAATAACTGGCCTTTATTTCAACACATGACTTATCGTAGATGCAAAGTTTTGTATCGGGCGACTTGGCCGGAGGGATGGGAAATCCACTTAACGCTTTACATATGCCTGCGGCTTAACAGCTCTCGATGGAGGTTTTAAAACTTTGTTTAGAGCCTTAAGGTATACTGAACATTCTCTATAATCGCCGGTATGAGCCTTATGGCAATAGGCATGATGACTGATTTTGAAAAACTGTTCTATGATGTCCGGAAGTATCTACTATTTCCAAAAAATATCTTAATTTCTGCAGAAAATAAAGGTTTGGTTGAAAAAATTACCATTTTAATTTGAAATCTAAAATTCACGTAAAAACGCTCGCTTGTGTCATGGTGTCTGTTTGTGACGTCAAATCTTATGTAAATGTCACTGTCGAAGTGTTGCAGGTTATAAACAATAATGAAAACCTAACCTAACATCATAAAATATAACACTACGTGATTCCAACAACGCACCCAATGCGCACACTTTCGAAATTAAATCCAATGAGAATGACGTTTTATTAGGCTTACACAGACATGACGTCATTCGCTCTGATTGGTGTTCAACTTATCATGGCGGAGTTTTGTATTTTTTAATGTTATTTTATCAAAAAAGTTATGAATCTTGTTTATAATATAAAAAGATACGTTTTTTACAATCATTGAATTCTATTTTATTAGATAATTACATAATTTTCGTGATTTTTGGTTACTGTCATCATGCATATTTGCCCACTTAGGGGCTTTATATATTATAATAGAGTTAACGGGATTTGGGTATTTTCCCAAAAAACTTAACGCCAGAAATTGCGAGGCTGCCATTCCATACTAGCTCTTCGGTGGCCATCCTCAAGGCGAATTGAGTATTTAAGAGACAATGTACATTTGTAAAAAAACACATTAATACCAATTTGCTGGTTTCGATAATAGTACTTATAACTTCTGAAAGAAAGATTCAGAGAATCAAAGAAGCAAAGAAAAGCAGTTACAAAAATGAAATAAAATGTTCAGGTCAAACTTTAAACATACATAATTAAAATAAACATGTGAATAGCAATTCAATTATTAAAGAAAGAACGATCGTTCATAATTACTGGCCAGTGTACTAACTTATAATAAATGCAAAAGTATCATTAAACAAGAAATGTTATTAATAAATAATTTACTGGTTCAATGATTACGCCGCACTTATCGCACACGAAAAAGTATATTAAAGTAATTAACTTACAATTAATGGTAGGTAATTGCAGAATTCATCGTAGACGATGTACGGAGTGTATTGGTGATGCAGGACCTAGGAGTTTCGGCTTGTTGGTTCTCATTGTCTTCGTTGTCAATAATCATCTTGACTATTAATATTTGTAAGCACGTAAAGTATCGAAGAGTAATTACTAAAAAATATGGAGCCTTAGGTGAACACAAAGATAAAACATGGCGCCTTTAGCTCTACACAAAAATAAACCTGGAGCCCTAAGCTCAACACAAAATTAAACCGGCAAACTCGTTCGTCGTTGAAAACTAATGGGATCTATAGAGGGTCAACTTGGTTGTCAACTTGCCGTGTTGACGACCAAGTTGATCGTGTCTAGGCTAGTTGAAGGTTGAAAGGACAAGTTGAAGTCCAGGTTGAAGAAACTTAAATGCATTAAGCACGAAATAGACGTTCAACTTGGTTGACAACCTAGGTTGTCAACTTGCGATATTGACCACCAAGTTGACCGTGTGTAGGCTAGTTGAAGGTTGAAAGAACAAGTTGATGCCAATGTTGAAGAAAATGAAATGCATTCGAGCTATTGTGGGTAGAGTCTGATGTTGACAACTAGGATGAACGTGTGTAGGTATGTTATCAATTATGTAATTTCTCAATTGTTTCTAAGAGATTAGCATATGCGATGTTAAAAATTCCTTAAATTCATTTAGAGATGGTAAATTCAGAGACTTTTATGGAAGGTTTTTGCCATTCTGTTACACTATTAAGATGTAACTTAGTCGAGACTAAATAGACAATTAATGACTCAAACAACTGTTCGCTTGTTCTCATTGATTTGGCTGCAGATTATGTACTTAGATAAGGAATCATTGATTTTTCTCAACAACTGAAAAGATTCCTTATTTTGAGCTTCCAGCTCGATGATGTAGTTTAAGTGATTTTTAATTATTAATTTAGGTTGGTCGAACCGCGCAGATAATGCTTTCAAAGCTATCTGGTAATTGGCAGCCGTGAAATCTAGTGATCTGTTAATCGCAGGAGCCTCTCTGGTGAGAATTTCTTTCAGATAATCCAACTTTTGATTTTCGTTTAGCGTGTCAATTTCATGAATGAGGCTTTGAAAGATAGCTTTAAAAGCCTAGCATTCCTGCCATTAAATAAATATCTGGAGCTGTATTATTATACTAAATACAAATTATAGGTAGAAATAGAATTATATTCGAGTACCTATTGTACTTTTTGTCGAGTGTGTATATACTTGTGCAAAATATTACATATATAATAACTACTACCATATAAGATGGCTTATCGGACGCCCCAGTGGAGTATCAAGTATCTTATATCTACATATGTTCAACTTTAATATTGAAAATGATCTCTGACAAAGCTGAAGTCACAAATCACTAAACAAAAATTGTAGGGGAGAAGCTTGTAAGTTGACCATGCATGTAAGATGACCACTTCTTACTTTAGAAAAAACTGTCAATGGTAATACCGCTATTTCAACTGTTATCGTGCTCTTTGACATAGCCTTCAATTTTTATGTGGTTTAGAAGCAAATAGACGCGTCGCACTAGCTCCGACAAACATCGTGCGAAAAATAATAATTTTTTTAAAATACTGATTTTTCTATTTGCTCATACAGTGAACAATTTTCGTTGATATCCCGAGGTAAATATATATGCTAAACTCGTATTCTATTGAATTTTATTAATTCAATGTGAATTTTAAATATATCGTGTTTTTGCGTGTTTGTGTTTGAGTTTGTTTCAACATCGTCGAGAATGTAAGATGACCACAAGGCGAAAAGCTGCACTAGCGAGGAAGGAATTAACTGCTAAGCGCAAGGAGCTCATTGCTAAGGACAAGGAAGCCGTTGCTATGCCCAAAGAGGCTGAGATTACGAGAAAGCATCAATTGTGATAATCACAATTAGTTCATTTTTTATGCCTTTTTATTATTTTTACTTCACTTTTTCACTTAAAACTCCATAAAAGATCATTAATTTTGTACATAAGTGGATTTCAGTTAAGTTTTTTGACTTTACAGCAACTTTTTAGGGGGTGGTCAACTTACATGTCAGAAATGAAAAATACTAATTGTAGTCTCTTCGGGAGAATAGTCATAACTTTTTGTTTTTCGAGTAACCTAAAAAGTATCTGCAGCAAAATTTTAGCTAATGACGTGCTCTTTCCAATGGTGTCATTACATATCCAAAAATATTAATTTGAAGATGAGTTATGAGCAAAAATGCCAAGGGTGGTCAACTTACAAGCCTCTCCCCACTGATAAAATAAGAAGTCATTGCATATTTATGTAGTAATGAGATTGTAGATTAAAAGTAAGATGTTCTTTACTTTATATTAATATTAAAATAAGTACATTAAAGAAAGGATAAAATTATACACACCAAGAACAATTATATTCTACGTCTTTAATCTTTAAATATAAAGTCCTTCTCTGTTTGAGCGTTCGTCGCACACTTCTAATTCGTATAAGCATTTGCCGTACACTGAACTAGTCTTTACGAGGTTGACCGCACTACCCTAAAGTCGGCTACGTGCAAAGATGCACCCCGCTTTATCGTTAACCGCTCCTACAACCCGGCCTTTCCTGACTAATTACATTTCCCCTGAAACGTGTCATTGTCCTCTTTAACGTCACTAAAAAAATCTTCGAAATTGTAATTGCCGATCCACGGTTTCATGAAATCTGCGGCTGTAGATGTCTGTCGCGGTCCATCGCAATTGCCTACCTTCGTCACTAGGTACCGATTGTTTGTCACGATTTATCGATTTGATACGGTCCTAAATATTTAAAAGCAAACTTAAATCCCGGTCCAAATTGCATTTGTTTAATTGCCACGAAATCACCTTCTTCATAAATTCGTGCTTCCGTTTGCCGTGCGTTATAACCCCTTTTATTTTCTGCTTGCATCTTTAAAATACCTTTTTTAGCTTGACGTCGGTTTCGGACGTCCTCCGGTTTCGGCGCCGATAATTTCGGCAATAACGGAATAATAGTTTGATTTACCCGTTCAACCTGCCCATTTCCCCTCGGCACGCCTGTCTTAGTTAGACTATGTTTAATATTTTCATCTTTGCAATATTCTTCAAACTCATTCGATCTATAAACGCCGTTCCACGGTCGGATACTATTTTACGCGGATTACCGAAGATCGCTGATTGTCTTTTCAATCGCGTTAACACTTCCGTTTTTCGCACATCGTATGCAACTTAATCGGCGTCGTCCTCGCATTTTCCACTTCACCTTGCCCGTCGTCGTCCTCATCGTCGTCGCCGTTACCATCGTGATTTTCTTCTTCATCGTGCTGGAGCTCGATCCAAGCTTCCCATCAGATCATTTGCCATTAGGCGGTTAAATAGCTCTGCTTTGAGCCCCGTCGCGTTTAACCCCTTAAGCCGTAAGATCTTCTTCAAGTCCATGACCTGGAAGTCACTAACAATTTTGTCCATTCTCGACACTGTATTTCACCTTCTGTAAGGCGGTCTAAAGGTTCTAACCATCTAACTATCTAGTTTCTAAGAAATGAATATCGCAATTGAGGCTGGTGCGTGGTGCGGCTTTCGTATTCTGTAAATGATTAAACAAAATATTTATCTCAATACATTTTTTGTTTTAAAAACTTTTTTTTAATTTATTTTTAATTTTTTTTATTGAAAAAAAACGGGGGCCATATTTAAAGGTCCCTAATAAGCTCGGGGCATAGGCTATACGCTATAGCCTAACCAGCCTTACCGTTAATCTGGCCCTGTATGTACGTACTTTATATTTTTTGTTTGTTTCTGTGTTTGTTTGATAATTCTCTACTGGCATTTTGCTACAAAGATATTTTGCTACTAGGCTATTTTGCTATCACTTTTGATTTGTTAATAATAACAAACTTAAAATCAATAGCTATCGACAAACGAAAAATTTATTAAATAATAATAAATACTAATTACAGAAAAAAAGAATGGAAAAAGTCGCGAAAAAGTCCTTGACAATACCACACATTTTTTGAAGTTTTGCCTAATCTTTATTTAAAAAACAAAATTAATAGAATGGACAATTTGTATAAAATTCAAATTGACCTCAAATTAGCATTTATTGATAGTTCAATATACCTATAATCAGAATATTTGAGTGTTTTATCAAAATTCTGTATTGTCAGTCAGCAAAAAATTAATGAAATGTTATAATTTATTTGAAAAAATCACGTGATTGAAATCAGGATGTGACGATATGAGCCTCAACAATTGGTGCCAATACACCAGTATAATTTCCACTATAGTATCTACCAAGTAAGTACCAACCGATAATGAAGTTTTGAAGTAACCAAATTTTAGTTACTAATCGCCATTTTGATGACGTCAAAATCCTCAAATTTCAAATTAAGTCAGCCATATTTATTAATACGATTTCGCGCGACAAATATACATTTAAATTTCAATATTTTTTTCGGGCTTTATTTGTGAACCAAATTTTTTTAAAAAGTAAGACACATTACATATGTTGTTATGTAGAATATTAATATGCTAAAATTGAAAATCATGCAAATTGTCCATTGTATTGACGTGGTCGACCAGTGGTCGAAACTACATATTACACAAAACTAATATATATAATTAACTTGAGAAAAAGTTTATATTATTTACCTCTTTTTATTGTTCCATAAACTTTTTAAATCAATTACACTAGCTTGTTTGTACTTATTTTTCGTTTGAAGAAATTTAGGGTAAGTTTCTGTCACTGAAATCAAATATGGATTAGTTTTTCTAGGTTAATTTTAAATTTTGAACAAGTAGAGAATTGCATATTTACAATTGTTTAAATTAGTGATTAACTCATGTTTTATCTAATTTATTTTCATAATTTTGCAAAGAAAATTGCTAGTCACCATCGATTTTCAAACTTTAGATATTTGAAGAAGCAATTGTACTTTTTATTTTTTAATTTTATAATAGCTAATAATTTATTATTAATATTATATATAATATATTAGTATATAATATATGATAGTATCTAATATAATATTATAGGCAATAGTAATTATTGGCCAATTAAAACATTTACACTAATAAAATAAATGCATGTGGCTTTTATTTATCGATGCACCTGCAGAATAGTATAGGTATTGTGATTACGTGTTGTCAGTCTGATTATAATATATAATATTTATTGAAGTAACAAGAGGTAATAGTGATACTTTTTATAACTAGCCGTGAAAATTGACAATGCGCCGTAATATAAAAAGACACTTTTACCGCGTGTTTCATAAAGATGTTTTATAATTCTGTTGTAAAATGGTTTTTCTTAAAAGTTAATTTTTTAAATTAGGAATATCTCGAGAACGGCACTAAATATCGAAAAACTGAGCAAAACTTTTTTATATTTTATTTTCATTGAAAATTTTCAAGAAAAAATCTTACATTGTAATATTATATCACTAGTGATAAAAAGAATGACTTTTTAAAACTAAAATATGTAACATTAAAGAAGTAGTCACTTTGCAACAGAATAACAACATATAACAACCATAACAACAAATATTATGTTGTTATTATTATGATATTTTAAAATTTTAATCAAGTTACCTGAAATATTTTTATGTAGATTTTCATTATCATCATCTGCACATATTTTACTTACTATATTCTAATCGTATATTCCTTACAAGGAGCGAAAATAGAATTTTTTCGTACAGATAAATCATAAAAAATACTTTTGCTCAGAATACAATACACCATAACTATTACGTTTCCTTCAAACAAAAAATAAAATTATTATATATCAATGCAGATGATAGGTGGCACTAAAGTGAAAGAATTACATTCACAAAAAAGTGAATTTAAATCTTTTCAGTTTACACTTGTATATTTATTAACCCAGTCAATAGAGTATAAAAAGGGGCTCCAACTTGCAAAATGTATAGGAAAGTTTATATTTAGCATGATTGTTCATTTAGGTAAGTTAAATAAAATTCCAAGTTTTTGACCATGAGGGGGTGCCGCTCGCGCCGCCATCTTGGTTTGAAGAGGTGGAAAATCATATTTTTGCCATTATCTCGTTAACCGTGCGAGATTAACTATTAATAGAAAACAATTAATCTTAGAACAAAATGTATATAACAAAAAATATGTAAAATTTTACGCTCTACAATTTTTTGTAAGAACCTTAGTCAGCGTATCTCGTACGGTTAACGAGATAATGGCAAGATGTGATTTTCTACCCCTTCAAACTAAGATGGCAGCGCGAGTGGCACCCCTTAAGATCGAAGACTTGGAATTTTATACAACTTACCTAAATGAACAATCATGCCAAATATAAACATTCCTATACATTTTGCAAGGTAAAACTACATATTGACTGGGCTATATTATATTACTTATTGGCAGATGTATAATAATGAACATAAAAATCTAATACAGGTAACTCTTAAAATTCTGTTTATAATAAATTATAATACAACATCTTAGCACTTTTTAGGAATGGTGCATGTAATAACTATTTATTTAAACTAGATGTAATAATATTAAAAAAAATTTCCCGCTAATTTTTAACACCCACCTGAATTTACTGTTGTGTTTACTCTTGTGTATTGTATTAGTTATTGATTACGACAAATATCACTTGCTGATACGGGATCGGACAAACCTTCGCGGCCACAATTCCGCCGCCAAATTCCCGCCGGACTATAATCCCGCCGAACCATAATCCCGCCGAACCACAATCCCGCCGAACCATAATAATAGCTAAGCATACACGAGCGTTCATTCCTGCAGGAAAGACGAATCCGGAGGAAAAGAATGCTCATTAGTAGATAAATATGGATTAATAGGTAATACATGTACATTAATATCTTTCCGCTCAAGGAATGCGTGAGAATTTTTAACGTATTTATAAATTTCCATGTGCTGGGATGGTCCATGCTTAATTCACTTTGTAGGCGCCTGCGCCTGTGCGTTGCTAATCGCAAAATTATTTGTTCGATCTGTCGCACTTAACACCCTTTCGTAAACAGACCAAATTTGAGGCCTAATTGCTGTCCCTCGGCGAGTAATTCTGGATCGTGTGCGGTTTCCTATAGTAATGTTCGAACCATTCTAATAGTTCTTCAAGTTCTTCCGGTAACTCTTGGAACAATAATTCTACCGCTTCATCTAGATCATCAAGTTTCACAAATGCCAACGATGTAATCATCCGCACCTGGATTGCCAAATCTGGCTCGTTTTTATAATGGCGCAGTAGATGCAATTGATCTAGCTCCTTCTTAACAATTTTAGTAAGATGAAACAAACATCTATCTATATTTGCAATGGGAAAAGCCTCTTTTAAAAAGTTATTCCCTGCAACTTCAAAATCGCAAGAGATTGTTAAAGGACTTAAATCTATATTGCTGGAAGTTTTCAACAAATCTATAATATTTGTGTAAATAGATTCAGTCTTGTTAGACAACAAAGCGTATACTATTGGATGTACACCTCCAAATCTTTTCGCTATTATCGTATAGGTACTTGGTAAAATAAGGGAAGAGTTGATCTGTGATTTGATTCTCCCAATATCTAAAACAAAATATCGAAAATATTATTATAATGTTAATAGGAGTAAAATATTTTGTACTACTTTCGAAATATTTTAATTTTATTTTAAAAATATTGTTTTAAGTTTTAAGATTTTAGATTTAAGCTTACCTAAAAATTTTTCTTACGCCCAAATATAAGGATTCGATTGGGGACTGGGCCATTATCAGCTAACAGAAAATCGTCTATTTCACCATTGGCACACTTGAATTGATTGAAGTTTTCTGGAATTATCAAATCTTCCACTTTGGTAGGTGGAGCTGCGGTGACTTCTTGTCGAACTACTATTGCAACTTTTTTTAGAGCACCTTCTGATGGTAACGCAACCTTGATACTTTCCGATAATCTGTGTTGGTTACTAACGCATTCGTTGACAACTTGAAAAGTGGGTTCCATGGTGCTTTTTGCCCTTTATTTTATTTGATACACCATGATAGTTGCTTCCGCCTTGGTTACATTACTATCATGAGTATGTCCGGTCAATTGTTTCAAAAGGATACCTTCATTTGTTGTGTGTATTCTCTTTACATTTGTCAGACTTTCTTCTGTCGCAAGCCCAATACTTTTTTACAAACGTATAACGTATAATATTATAATCAAACGTCAAAAGCAAGTTTTTTTTCCTTCTGACTTAAAAAAAGTTTGGAGTCCAGTTCAAAACGTCATCGTATCTGCAAAATCCGAGTTATGAGATAATAGCGATTTTAGTATTTTTTAAAATCCCAACTATTTATAAAATATTTAAATAAAAAGTAATATACTAATTGCGCGTTAGTAAAATTTTCTCAAGAAAAATTAAAATTTGTTTTTAGATTTTGAATTATGATGCATAAGCCAAATTCTTTTTTTTTTTGTTGGCTTAGACACACTTCAAATAGTGAAAACTAATTAAATGTAGTGTGTATCGAGGGAAGCCCGCAGATCAATTTTGGACTTCTTAGATCTCAGCAGTATATTCGGCGCGACCAGGATTTGAACCGCGGTTACTCGCTTCACAGTTGGTCAATGTAGGGTTTCCGCCATACTGCTTAATAATAGTATGACGAATGAAATCTTATTGCATGATTGTTTATACAATTAGAAGTGTAAAAACAACAATCAGCTGCATGTGTAGCGGAGGAAAGAGAAAATAAATAAATAAGATTTAATTTTAAAAATTGAATTGGATAGAACACTTCGAAAGACAGTTGTGAAACTGCTTTTATATCCTTTAGGGCCGGTATTTCAGTTGTGGTTTAAACTACGATCCGAGTTTAAACTCCGTTTATATTGATATCTGACCAATCAGGTAGCCGTAAATGTAAGATAATCCATGAATGTAGTTTAACTAGCAACTGATATACTGGACCTAAGTCAATTATTTTTAAGTTATCTTTCAGCCAAAAATACTATTTCCTGATTTTGTACAAAAATACTCAAATTATGTGGGTTGGTAGTTTTATGTATAATAATAAATAGCTACAAAAAATTCATTTTAGCTTGTTGAATTTTTTCTAGATTTTTTCCAGTCCAAGAATAGTACTTAATAAGCCCATTTTCGTAATTAACTCAATTTTCGAAAATTGTGCATTGGTAGGTTTCTGCATAACTACGTCCATTTATTATAAATATTTACAATACAATCGTTTAAATAATTATAAAGTTGAATATTTGCTGAAGATAAAACAGAATTTCGTCTTTCGTCGATGACTTGATTATTAGAAGAAAGTGAAGGTGATGCTTCTGAAGAAGAAAAAACTTAACTTGTGAGGATAAATAAACATTAAAACTTCAATATAACAAGTTAAATGAAATAATAATTTTAATGATTCTCTCGTATAACCCGAAAGGGAGAAGAGATATTGGCCTCCCAAGATAACGTTGGCGTGATTTATGAAGTCGGAACAGGCAAACACTGCCTATACAATGAAAAGAAGAAGAAGTGGAATAAGAAGAAGAAATGAAATACTATAATAGCATTTATATTTAAGCTTTCAGCGACATTTATCGCTTTCATACATATTTAAAATACATTTATATTGCCGTTTTCAATAATTTTTTGTTTTTTAGAAATATTTATTTTTTCACCAAAAATTTTCTTTCCAATCGTATTCTTATTTTCAACAGCATTTTTGACATATCCAACAATTAAAACTATTTAAAGTGTAAACAAAATGTTAGTAATTTAATTGATATAGTTTAAACAATCGTCTTACGTTAATCATAATAGAATATTAAAATGATAAAAATTGTTGAGTTTTAGGTTTTTTAATCAATTAAATTGACCGACGTTTCGAGTCCTTTTTACATATGACCCATTTTCAAGGCTAAAAAATTATGCAATGAAATCAAATTATTAAAAAATCTTTAAAAAATTTATTTTTTATAAATTATTACTAATAATAGAATATGTACATCGTCTGCTTCTTTCATGAAACTTTTAAATCAGCGGTCGGCAATCCGCGGCCCGCAGCCATCCACTTTACGGCCCGTGGCTATTTCATACATTAATAAAAGTTTTATAAACCTATACCTAAATAAAAAATTGTTATATTATGTTTCCTCATTTTTGTCATTATTTCTACATATTAATAAAATTTAAAAAAAATGTATTTGCATTTTTAATATCACATATATACCTTTTATCAAAATTACGAGCAAGTGCGGGCCCGCCTTTAGTTCAATTTGCCACAACATGTGGCCCTTGCCTGTCAAAAGGTTGCCAAACGTTGGCGCTGTTCTAAATCATTGTTCAAAAATATTTTAGATATTTTGGGTCTGTAGCCTTCTGCTTTTCTCTTTAAAAATAATATACCTAACATTTGTAAATATTCACTAATATCTATATTTTTCTTGATGTAAATTACCGTTTGAAGCATTTACTCCATAAAGTACATAGATGGTTTAAATTTTAAGATATTTCAGAAAAATAGGCGAATAACACTTTTTCTACTAAAGTACGTACTTTTTTCTGATCACACCATTTTTCAAATTTTGATAGGTAATTTCAAAAAATGATCTGGATTTATTTGAAATCAAAGTGAAAATTGCGGCTTCGACTGTGTTCTTGATATAAGAAGTTATCTCTGAATCATTTAACTGCTGTTCAAAATGTTTACAATTTCTTGCACAAAAGTAATTAGGTATAGGAAATTAATAATTATTGTTTTGTTCATATACCTGCTAACCATTTATTTTTCCTACTATAACTTTCAAAAGGAGCTTTTTTTTGGATATCCTATAATTATTGGATATTTTCTAACTAACTTGAGATATAAAACAACAGTTTCTTCAGGACAGACATGACCACATATAAAATATTACTTTAATTAGAATAAAAACACAGTTAATATAAGCTAATAGTCACTTTTTTGTACTTCTTCGCACATACTACATATCTATGAAATATTAATTAAGGCTTTTATATTCTACAGCTGTATTCACGAATACATGGACGTATACTCTGAGGTGGTACAGCCGGAAGCCGCGGAGTTGATAAATTCTCCATTTGGAGGACGATATTGCGGAAATATTCCACCACGACGACGAATTTCTCTTTATCGTGCCATAGCTCTTAGCTTTTCTACAGATAAAAATGCTTCCACGCCCGATCTTTTCAGTGGCAGATATTCTTTTATTAATGATTGTAAGTATTGACTTTTATCTTATTAATTACGAATTATTTTTATAACGATATGGTTTTACTCATGCCTACGAAATTTCAATGTTGAACATATCGTAATTTTAAATTTCTGCTTAATAATTACTTTTGTGTATATTATCATACTAGTAACACACTCAATCTACTCGTATTTGGGTATTCGGAGTTTAGCAAGCAGCTTTTAATTAGTATATTATTACTGTCTCGACAATTACTCTTTTTTACACTGAAAAGCAAGCTCCCAGTATTAAAGAATTTTACGAGTAGAGGTGGGTATACTACTATTTTATCAGGGGACGGTCAGCGAATTAACCCCACGAATTTCACCTTTTCCTATAATATACTATTGGAAAGAAGACAATTTTTTAAGTAGTATATTAAAAAAAAAACTATTGCGGATTATTCAATAGTTTTCGAAACAAACGTCATTTCAAAATCGAAAATTTTACATATAAAATTGGTCAGGAAATTAGTATTAAGAAATTTGCGACTTCAAGAACCCCCGTGTAGGCAGGATACTAAAAGTTCGGTGGGGTAAAACGGGTGATTTTGCATGAAAATCGTAGATTGATTTAGAAAAATGGATTTTAAAGCTAAGTAGTAGTACTATGCGATACAATTGTGGAAAATTGAACCAAAAACAATGAGTCGTATCAATTTACTTAAACCACATATCAATCATTAATTTTAAATTTTTTTAAAAATGTATACCATATTTTCGAACGGAGGGAGTTAAATATTATAAATAAATAGAAGCACTACCATTTTTGAACTGTAATAGATAAAATATATAACTGAAACATTTTAATTATTTTATTATCAGTTATTATACTATAGTAAGTAGATATAGTATATATTGAAGTGTTCTTCACTCTTATATCTGCCCTTACTCTAATAGAGGTCGTTGGTTATCGAAAGTACAATGGTTACACGAGACAATAAAAAACTGACGATTTAAATAAAAGGTGTTTATTTTGCAATCTGATAAAAATAACAATAATAAAATACAGGACTCACGCGAACTTGTTGGTCAGCACGTATTTGTGGCACTATTTAATTTTTTTGCGGAGGAACTTGTCTTCGGATATCTTTACCAATATACGGGATAACTACTCTATCTGCATTCACCTCTACTGCTCTGCGCGTAAGTTAAACTTTGGACCTCTAGTTCAAATAAAATTTATTTTTGGGAATCTTCCCAAACTAACAGCACCTCCACATCAACTATCGACACGCGTTCATCGCGGGTTGTAAAACGCAACTTGCTTTTCACGCTCTCAATTTACAACTAACTTGGTCCTCATCATATTAATTATCGCCTTGGTTTCCTCCTTGTGTCTCGGTTTCATTGGTCCTAGATATTCTTCGTTTATTTAGAAAATATCTAAATTAAATTTTGTTTAATTTTCCAAATCAAACTTGCTGATTGTGTTTACACAAAGTACAAATAATGTACCTGTGTACATAATGTACATAATAATGTACTTAAATTATCAAACAAATAAAACGAGCATAGGGAAAACGGAAACGGAAAATCCTGCCTTTATTGTTCCTCAGGTTGCAAAGTCAGTTCTTTATTTCTAAATACGCAACCCACTTTTTATTTCTTCTTAAGAACACAACAATATATATATATATATATATATCGCACCTGCGCTCAAATAGTGTCCCATGTCAAAAAAGCAAACTTTCGAGAAAAAGGTGTTTGAAATTTATTTTAACTTTCTTTTTCACTTTTCTAACTTTCTTTTTCACTTTTCGGGTCTTAAGGATGTTTAAGAGATACAATAGGAGCCAAAAGTAGGATTAATACTTTTTAAATACTACAAACGGTAAACAAAGTTATAAAAATGCATGTAGAAAGATTTTTTTCGTTTAAATCGGTTCATTTTCTGAAATTACAAATATTGAATTTAATATAACATAATTTTATAATAATAATAAGTAAAAATTGATATTTGTTATTAAAACTGAAGATAAAATTTTGAAGTTTTCAGAAAAGAATGATACAATAAAAGAGTTTTTCCAATTTTTTGAGTTGTGACACTATTTGAGTGGAGGTGCGATATATATTATTATTATAGTAAATATGATGAACTGTATGGCATTTCCAAATACATAGTAAGTAATAAATATTTAGATTGCCTGAAATATAAAATAAATTTAGAATTCAACTTAGACAAAAATTTAGTAACTACAAATCTTAATTTGTACCTTAAAGAAAATAATTGTCCACATTCAAAATTCAAAATTATTAACAAATAAAATTATACCAATTCAAAATAATTTCTTCTTATTCAAAAAATGTAACGTACATATTAAGACATGTAAATAATTATTCAAAATTAGTGCAAACTTTAAAACAACGAATCACAATTAACTTACCTTATATCGAAAACTGAATAAAAATCAACAAATTGGATTGCAAAGCAAAAATTAAGTTACCTTTGGAAATAATAACAAATCCTTAGTGACGAACAGGATGTTCGAAAAATAAGATTGGCAAAAATTTGAGAGCCAAAAATATTGATTTTTGAGGGTTTTTCTACCCAAAATAGTTTTAAAAGTGATCCGAACAAAGAAAAATAATTTCAACTTACCTGCTATAGGATTTTGCAAAAATTCAAAAACCACAATATTGAGTTAAGGGAGTATTCTAGTCTAAAGGCATGAATTTCGGGCGGTTTTTGAAGCTCTGTACAAACGAAACAAAAAATATTTTTACTATCCATATTTTTATCATTGGTTTATTGATATTTTAAGATTACATAAAAAATTAACCAAAAATAAAAACTCAAAACTTACAAAGTTATGAGCTGGTCAAAAAAAATTTAAAAAAAATTTCTTTTGGTATGTTTTAATTAACAATTCCGATTTTTTTAAAAATAAAAATTAAAACATTCATACCAAATTTCAAATAAATTGGTTCATTAGAACTTGAGATATCGTGAGGTGCATTTCGCCAGCCCCCCCATTTTGGAATTTTGGTTCTAAAATAATTTAAATCGGCGGTGGAGAACTAAAATAAGCACTAACAAAAATCAAGAAGGTACAAACAGGTACAAACGATTTAAACTGTTTTGGATCTAAAATTTTTTTTTACTCACTTTGTCAGCTCGTAACTTAGCGAATTTTGAGTTTGTTTTTCGGTTAATTTTTTATGTAATCTTAAAATATCAATAAACAAATGATAGAAAACATGGATAGTAAAAATATTTTTTATTTCATTATTTCGACTAGCATATACCCCCTTAAGGTATTTAAATAAATTAAAATTATTTCATTGCAAGTTAAACAAAACAATTTTTTTTAAATCATTCGATCAATAAAAAAATCATCCAACATAGAAAATAATTATAGGTTAAGATTTTGCGTTTGCTTAGTTAAATTTGTAAATACATTTATCTATGTCAACATACAGTGTGTGACATAATTTATGTTAGTATTTTAGTGATTTGTGAGGAAGTCTCTCACCTACTTATAGCTCGTGCCAAGTAGAAATGAACTCGACAATTATCGTATTTCAGCAATAACTTTCTTAATTTTTGAGATACGGCAAAAATTGTAACATACGAACTTAAAAGAATTTTATTAGTTCTTTAAATTGTATATTACAATTTTTGCTGTATCTCTAAAATCAAGAAAGTTATTGCTAAAAAACGATGATTTTCGGTTCTATTTCTATTTGGCACGAGCACTAGTTCGTGTTTCAACGCAATATAACTATGTATATTATTGTGGAACGCCGGAGAAAAGTAATTTTCCGACTTCCTTTTCTACCTTTATGTTGCCAGCCAACTTTGAAATTTTACAAAAACAAATCAAAAATCAATCCATAAAAATAATTTCCAATTCAAAATTTAATTTAAATTTAACTTTTTAATAAATTTTTGTATTTAAAAATGGAAACGATTCGAGTATACCCTTATCACGGCATGTGCTCCCTGTCAACGTAAATTTAGTTTACCTTTCAATTACAATAATTTTAACTTTCCGAAAATGAAATACAATATCAACATCAAAATTATCTAACGCCCATCCAAATATTAAATAATTGATCTAATCTTCCAAAAACCAAAAATATCCAAATCTCCAGCCTCGTCTAAATTTTAGATATTTTGTTAGTTCAATTTTTCAGCGTGTAAAATCATGACACAAAACAATGTAAAATACTTACACCAATTTTTGTACTTATTGATTAAATTTAGTAAAAAATTAATACATTTATAATTAAAATTTTTAATATTTCTTTATTTCTAGTGTAAATTTTACACGAATTTATGTAAGCTATTACAAAAATATAGTAAACGTGTTTCTTGATAGAAATGTGGTATTGAAATGAATTTAACTCCAAATATTGGTAGCCCCACAATTTATTCTGCATTTAAAATTATAAATTTCTTTGATCAGTATAATTTTATCGTATTTACGTAGTCAACGTTTATAATATCGTTATCTTGACGCGTCTTGTCTTGAAGTATCAATTTTCATCGACTGCAACTGCACTGTAAAATAATTTAAAAAATTTCTACTTGCAAAGACGAACTTTATGAAACTTACCTAATTCTATGTAATTTTCGTCAGTGGCGTAACAATCGGTTGAGGGACCCTTGTGCGAAGTTGTGAATGGGGGCCCTGTTTTTATAAAACCCAAGAATTAAGATTTTTTTACCTTTCTATTTTCTGATTTATCTAAATGTCATGGAAAATTTTTATTCTTGTCAGGGAAAACCTGGAAATGTCAGGATTTGATTTGGAAAATTTAGTGGAAACACTAAAATTATTGGTAATAATGGTAATACTAAGTCTTACGTTATACCAGATTTATCCGACTAAAATTACCATTTTAGAAAAATTATGAGTTACCTAAACTATTTTTCTTGCATCGACAAACTGCTTAACCATCTTATGAGGCTTCTTAAGTCTACTTCTACTTTTTAAGTGGCTTATGATTAACTTGAATTTTGAAAATGATTTTTCTGGCAAAATTCACTATACAAAAAATTGTACTTTGGTGCTGGTAAAATGGGAAACCATTGCATATTGCATAAACCATTGGAAACCATTGTATGATGTAGTGTTGGCAATTTAAAATAAAGATAAATGATGCCCACTTTGTTTACCTCAATAAGAGAAGACTACCAAAATATAATATTTCATTGTGAATATTTGTAATTAAATACTAATACTAGATTATTTCATTATATTTTTTATGGTTTTAAATTTTTTTAAAAAGGTTGAAGAAGGTCACAGTAGAATTGGGGGGCCCTTTTAGCTGGGGGCCCGCGTGCGTCGCACCCACCGCACCCCGGTAGTTCCGCCACTGATTTTCGTATTCGAAACTGATGACGTTTGCTTTTACCCAAATTGTACTCTTTTTTATGCTGCAACTTAAAGTTTACTTAGCGGATGTATCATCCATACTATATTTAAACAGAACACCACGTCAACAATGTTTAAAATTAATAATTTGATTTAACCCGTAACCGGTATCTTGAGGTCTGACAGACACACTTGAATGCATAATTCTTTGTTACACTTACGCCTTTTTTTTATTATGATTATTATTAACAAATACAAAGAGGAGAGGTACAGAAGTACCTATATAGCTCAAAAGCAGTACAAAAAAAAACACAAAGACAAGTCCAATCAACTTAATCAACAAATTAATCAACAAATTAAGCCAGCGAAAATCCATCCAACCTAGACTTAAATGAATTAATTGATGGTGCGCTAACAACATCGCGTGGTAGTGAGTTCCATACATTGAAAACACGATTACTCAAAAAATATTCCCTGGCCTTTGAATGACAGTTCCCCCGTGCCAACATCAGGCCATTGCCACGCAAACGCTCATCCTCCCTGAACCGCAGCAGGTGACTAAGGTCAACCGAGAACAAATTGTGAACCAAGCGATAGGTAATGATTAGATCACCACGAACAAGTCTATCGCATTGACTGGAAAGCTCAAAAATATTAAGGCGATTCAGGTAAGATGGTCGGCGTCTGCCGTACGGCAGTCTAGTAGCGGCACGTTGAACAGACTCAACTAGAATAAAATCTCTGGCCCAAGTAGGACACCAAACACCAAAGCTTTTCCAAGACAGGGCGTATGTAAGTCTTGTACAGAATGCAACTAGTTTGCACATTTAGTTTGATAAAAATTCTTTTAAACAAATACAATACATATTTAGCTTTGCTAGACCTGGCCGCAATGTTGTCAGACCACATCAAATCACAATTTATAACAACGCCGAGATCAGTAATTATGGTAACACTATCGATGGCTACGTTATCGATTTTATAACTAAGGTGGGGATTAATTTTACCAATACGCAACACTGCACACTTATTAACGTTGAGAGGAATAAGCCAATCGCGGCACCATCGAATCACAGTGTTCAGGTCATTCTGAAGTATGCCATGCTGAAGCAATGGATTCCCGTATATTTTGGTGTCATCAGCATACTTCGAAAAATAGCTTAACAGGGACCCAAGGTCGCACGTGTAAATCAAATACAGCAATGGGCCAATTACGGAACCCTAGGGAACCCTACTTAATACTCTCTTGAACTCCGAAAAATAGGTACCAACTCTTACTCTAAACTTTCGACCAGATAGATAATTCATTAACCACCGCAGCAACCGACCACGAATGCCCGCACGCTCAAGCTTAACGATTAGACGCCTAATCGGAACCCGATCAAATGCTTTAGAAAAGTCCAGGTAAATCACAACAGTCGGCAGTTTTTCATCCAAGGACCTAGTCCAATTATTCAGACACATCAGCAGATTAGTGGTAGTAGACCGACCAGGAAGAAATCCATGCTGCTGTTCGGGTATGATTTTATGCTGAAGCAAAAATGGTACCATAAAGTCTACAATAACTCTTTCCATTACTTTAACCTCCACCGGAGTCAAACTGATTTGTCTATAATTTTCCGGGTCAAGCTTGTCACCCTTCTTATGGATGGCTATTACAGTTGCCGACTTCCAACGTTCGGGAAGAACAGACATGTCCATAGACTTCTGCATAATTAGCGATAAAGGAAGACTAAGAGTAAAAGCACATTGTCTCAAAACCATCGAAGGGAGACCACCAGGTACAGCGGAAGCAGATTTAGGCAATACTGAAAGCTTTTCAAAAACGGCCTCACGCGAGATCACAATGTTACTGAGAGAAAAAATGTTAGGTGAAAATCCTGAGTCAGGAAGCGCGCCATCGGGTTCAACCACGTAATTAGTTTCAAAAAACTGTGAGAATATCTTTGCCGTCCTGGAGTCACTATCAGAAATGAACCCATCAAAATCTTTGATCCGGGGGGTACGTACATTGGAAGTTAAAGCATTTCTAACATATCTAAACAATTTCTTTTTGTTACCCCCTGTAATCAACCCATTTTCAAAATTAGATTTGGCCAGCCTAATTACCCCAGCCACATAGTTAGAAAATCGCCTATGCGCTGCATAGTTTCGTTCACATCTGGTACGCTTGAATCTTCTCCATAACGTCTTTTTGTGTTTTAAGAGCTTCAATACATGCCCATTGATCCAAGGCATTAGTGGATTAAACTTAACAGAAACCATCTCGCTACATGCATTAATAGTTCTCTCAACGGTGCTAACAAAAAAAAAGCCACTGTTCGTTAGGCTCCAAATTTCGAAAAAGCAGCTCCCAATCCAACATTTGAAGATTAAAGTCTAGTGCTTCGAAGTTTATTCTACAAAATTGTTCCTCTCACAATCCACTGCGCGACCCCACGACCTGCAGGCAGCACAGTAAAACTTCATGATCCGATTTACCAACAGAAGGCAAGTGTTCGGGCGTAGTTAGTAAGCGTTGATCAGTAACAAATATGAGATCTAATAATGATGGGTTTGCGCCGGTTCTAAATCTATTGAACTCACTCACAATCTGTCTCAGTCCACTAGAAAAAACAAAGTCCAAAAATATCGTAACCGAATCAAAATTACCCGGGCGAGCATTAGGATACACCGGGTTGGGCCAGCTGAGACCAGGAAAATTAAAATCGCCGATAACTACAACATCTTTACGGTTGCGTATAACCGCAGAGATTTCGCGAAATAAAACAGCGTCATTCTGCACAGTAGTTGATGGGGGCCAGTAGACGCAACAAAAAGTCAGTAGTTGTTTCATAGTTTTAACATTCAAACACAAAGTCTCACAACCAGGAGTGTCCAAGGCCCAACAATCGCGGAAGCAAAATAACTGTCATTCAAGTAAACACACACACCTCCACCTCTACCATTAACTCTGTCCGCACGATACACTGAGAAACCGCTAATGCTCACAACTGAGTCCGACAGAGTCCCGGAAAGCCAAGTCTCACACAAAAATACCAGAGCCGGATCAACACTTCGTACCATGGGCAAAAACTCGGAAAATTTTGAAGGTAAATTCGATTCTTCAGGCTACTCCGAACCGCCCTCAAAAGTTCCAATTGGCGAGGGGTTTTGTCATCTCTAACAACTATTCTGGAAAAATCATTATTTATTAGGTTCTTCTTGAGTCTGAGGACCTTTCTAGCCACATATTGATCAGATAGCACCACCTTAATCGGTCTGGGGCGACCTTCACTCGCAACTCTACCAATTCTCATAACTCGATTCACGTTACCCCCAACATCAGGAGAAATCGCATTCAATATCTCCTTTACATCATGTTCATTGTTATTTCTTCGATCTTCCAGTTCACCTTCCTGTTCACTAACACCAAAAAAGATGAAATTTTTGGCGCGTAACTGTCTTTCATTCACTTCATTAACTACTTCTTCGAACTCCACAACTGTCTGAGATACAGCGTTATCAGCTAGTCGCTGCTGCAAAGAATCAATCTTGGAGTTGAACTCATCGCGGAGAGATGCTATCTGCTGGGAAACACTAGCAGTAAACTCCACCTTAAGATCGTTAATAGAATTTATAATTTTCGCAAATTGATCTAGATTGCAGTCACATTTATTACAAAAAACTTTAACTCTTCGTTTGGCACTCCGCGTGACTCGGAGTTCATCCTCATTAAGCTTAGAACAGGCAGTGTGCAGCATTCTATTGCAACCATTACATGAAATTGTAGGCACAGACGGTTTAATCGTATTATTACAGTTAACGCAGGCACTCATATTTACACCGGACTAACCTCAAAAATCTTTACGCAACAGAATCCGGCAAATTCACCAAAACCACTTGAGAAAAACAGAGAAGGGAACCACCTCAGTGATCACCACAAATTTACAAACCGGTAACAATTAATTTACGAAAAATTTCACTAAAATACAGACAAAAACAAAACAATCGTGCGTTCGACTGGACTGTCAAATATCGAATCAAGCATTCAAGCAATATCAATACAAGCACAATTGTAATATAATTGTAATAGTATCAGTACTTTCAAATTAAATCATTTCGGATGTTGTTGCAAAGTTGAGCGGTGTAGGTAAATTATAAAACTAATTTATTACACCTGATAGTCTGAGAAACCATGCACCGCGTACCGTTTACGTATGAAACTTAACCATAGCCGTTTTGTATTGAAAAACTTTTTTTTTCAAAATTTTGTAATATTTTAGGTTTATTATAGTTTAATATATCGTGGGGTTACTGCCAAAGGTTGGTAACTCACACAACTACATTATGTAGTTATCGCAATTATAAAGTTTTATATCAATATCAAAAATAACAACAATTTGATATAATTAAATATAATATATAGATAATATATCTAATATATAAAATTATCAAATTGTTCTTAATATTGATATTTGATAGGTACTGATATCAAACTTTATAATTGCGATAACTCCCTAAAGTTGTTGTGTGAGTTACCAACCTTTGGCAGTAACCCCACGATATAAACATTTAATATTAAATCATTTTAATAATTTTAATAATTTTAATATTTTTATAAATTTATTTGCAAAATAAAAAAGCCTATTATTACGCCGATTCTTGAAAGAAATTCTAATTATTCCTTAAATAAAATTTTATTTGATTTGTTTTTTTCGCGTATGCTAACTTCAAAAACACATACTAATGTTCTCCAACCTTCAGATAGCAAATACAATAACACAGGCTAATTTTAAGGGCTAGTTGTCTCACAGACCCCGGCGTACCGGCTATGAACCAAAACTACGACTGTACCGGTTACGGGTTAAATCAAAATTTTAAGCACATATGGCATGTTTACCAATAGGACACATATTTTATATTTTTTTTGTAACCATATTAAGCACTATAATACTTACTTATTCGTAACATACGCAAATTTCTTATATTTAAACCAAAAAGGGGATTCATGTCACTTCGTATTTTCGTAGTTGTTGTACTTTTAATTTTTGTAGATTTGTGTGACATGAACACACTCACCGTTCAATGTTTCGTAAATTATTTCGTACTTGTTTTTATAGATTATCTTATCTAGAGGTTTTGAGGTAGATTATTTAACTAATTAATTCTAATTCACATTTACTGACGTTATTCATTGTTCAAATTTTTCTTGGCTACTATGTTTCGCCAATGTATAAATGTAACGAAACTACCTACGACATCTACATAAAGTACAACTGCGTAAATTTCGTAAACTAGATCTGCATTCAAAATTCTACGAAATTTACGAAAAATGCAATCTACAACAAGTACGACAAAAGTACAACGTGAAATGAATACCCTTAATAATTTATAGTTTTTATTCTACTGGAGATGCTGGGGATAGTAACGTGTGCTCGATCCAGGTACAATCACGCGTGGTAACGTCTGTTCTGTTACGTTTGTCCCACCTACAACCTACATTCTTGTCGGGGAATCACACATTTACACAACAACGTTTTAAAATAATTATTTTTCAACCATAAGCAGAATATTGTGTAAATTTTAACACAGCAAATTAACACAAATTCACTAAGCTAAATTTACACATTGAATATAGCGGTTTACACATCGAAATTTCTAGGAGTGTTTTACGATTTTACCACTCTTTGTGTGGTAATACCTGAACGAAACTTCAGAAAATCAACTCAAAAATATTTAGAAATCTTATTATTTGTTTGAATTTTTTGTAGTTGCATTTGCTATTTAAATACTTAAATTATAATTTACAATTTTAAAATTAATATTAATGTTATAAATAAAAATAAATTATTCATAAATAGCTGCTGCGCATTTCTTTATAAAATCACAAATATTGTACCTATATTTTATATTGGAGCGCTTATATAATTTTAAATTACCTACGAAAAGGTTTTTTTAATTTTAACTTTTGGTTGACTTTTTTCTCTTATATTTTTTGTTATTGATTTTTTATTGGTAATTGTGTACTCGTTAGATTTCTGCTAAAGGAATTTACAAAGATATTTAAACAAAGAAAATTACTAAATTAAAAAAAAACATTGTCAGCTGCTTTTATCACTAAAAATTCTCTAAGAAAGAACGGATCTTTAGGCGCGTTCTCATGATTCAAGTTCAATTGATCGATTATTGCTGATCTACAAAAATTGAATGAAATCTGAAGTGAGAACCTTTGTTGATGAAAAGTTGTTCAACTATATTAAAACAAAGGTAATTTCATTCAACTTTTGTTGATCAGCTATATAATCGGTCAACTAAACTTGAATCGTAAACTTGAATTATAATTAAATTTAAATTATCAAGCTAAACAAACATGATGAAATTCAGTTTATTTTGGCAGCTTTATTAGCAGTTTTATGTTTTCTTCTGATGTATACTCGTATATAAAAAAATATATAAGGTGAGCTCGTTAGGTTTGGAACAAATTCGATAACATTTTTTTGAGAAAAATTTGTTTAGAACATTTTCGAACACATCAATTTTATTTTTTTAAATAGTAACCCTTATGTTTCTTCAAAGATTACGAATGTGGATAAAAAATTACCTTGAAGAGAAACGTTTCCGAGATAAAAAATAATCAGTATCAAACTTTCAAATTACGTTTCTTACATTAACCAGTCATTTATTAAAGGCGCGTTCTCACGATTCAAGTTTAATTGACCGATTATGGTTGATCCACAAAAGTTGAATGAAATCTGAAATGTGAACCTTTCTCGATGAACTAAAAATTTGTTCAACTATATTAAAACAAAGGTTATTTCATTCAACTTTTGTTGATCAGCTATAATGGTCAATTAAATTTGAATCGTGAGAACGCGCCTTAAGGCGCCACTATTGTAGCATTTAATGCAGTGTCTTGAATTAGTTAAGTTTCTTCTGTTAATAATAAATATTTTTAAATGATTCAAAAAAAATTAATTAGGTAAATCATTAAACTATTTCGGTAAAAGCTTAAAATTTTTAAAAAAAAATCGATGTTTTAAGTAATAACCTCTTGAAATATAGCTAACTTTCAGCGCTTCTGTATTAAAATCTATATTAGATATCAAAAAATAAATTCTTTACCAAAATAGAATAAACCTTTACCTGCAGATTAAAAAAAAATTGAAAATTTTTTGGTCATTAATCGAGCTATAAATTTTACGATAAAATGTACCGTTTTATGAATTTTTTCAATGCAATTGCATATATTGCAGGGGTAATGCAAGTTTTATTTCAAATGTATAATCATTCAGACCAGTTTGAAAACGTAAACATAGTATCGAGTTACCGACGTACTGATTACATTTATAATAATAACTTTTAGCTATCTTACAAAAACTCAAGAACATGATTTATTTATATTTTTATAAATTAGAATGTTTCTTCGTAAAGACATTAACTATAAAAAAACAGAAAACCTTTTTACCAATTTTTATTTTTTATTAAATTTTTAAAAATGTAAAGAAATTTTATTTAATTTAAAATTAAAAATTTTTAAAATTATCCCATAGATTTTTTGTGTTTAAGGTACGAGGACTGAAGAGGCGGATATAGTACTTTTGGGCAATTATACAGGGTGTCCCGTGACCGTGGAGAACCTTCGAAGTGTTGATAAAGGACACTTTTCTAAGACACATTTTTAACCTTCAAGCAGGCGCGTGTTCATTTAGAACAGCAGCGGTCGCGCGCGTAACGTTAACGACCTATTGTAAATTTTAGGGATTCAATGCACCAAATAATTAAACAATCATTTATTTTTTTATAATAAATTATAACAATTATTTTTCGGTTAAGAAACGAATTTAGTTATAAAACATTACTTAAATCTTATTAATTACAATTAAAATGATAATTTAAAAAAAACACATTATTTTTGGATTAGGTCGCAACTTGGCAACATAAATCTTACTTATAATTACATAAAATCAAAATTATAAAAATAAAAAAAACTGACACTAATAAAATCAAAATATGATAGTATTTAGTAACCAAAGTTTAGTTTTCTTCCAAGGAAGAAACATTTTTTCACAAACGGCGTCCCGGGTAACCAGTTAGACAACAGGCGCGTGTAGTCTTTTCCACGTCTACGCCTACGGCGCGATCGAAACAAATGCAATTTGTGCAATATGCAAATCGCGAGGTATGGCGACATATAGTTGCTTGTAATTAACCTAGAAGAGGCTACTAATTATAAACAAAAATGTATCAAGTGCGGTCGATTCGACGCCGCGCGCCTGCTTGAAGGTTAAATAAAATTTTTGTCCAAGTCCAAACCCTTGGAGGGTACCTCTCCCTTTAAAGCAATTTTTTGAATTTCTGATTTCAAACGACCATAGCTCCGATACTATTGCTTTTTTAGGTTTAATGGATTAGAATTTTTTTAAAGATCATTCGCTTATCTACAAATTAGGTTATAACCTTTTATCGTCTAGAATCAACGGATTTCGAGTTATAAATTAAATGAAATAGAAAAATGTTAAAGAAATTCAGGTTTTATTTTTTTTACTTTTCTTGCGAACTCCGTATCTCTTAAACAAAACGTTTTAGAAAAAACTAACGGCTTAACCCGGCCAGAGAATTTTACGAGCTATAACTTTGGTCAAATAAATTTTTTGGGAAACCAATCGTTTTCACAGAAATTCTGAAAATAATAAACAAGGTGTAGGTAAACAAAAAATATATTTACAAAATTGCTAAAAATCTCAATTTGATTTAGGTAGGTACCTATAGCATCGTTTGAGCAACATTGTTATAAAGCACATTAGTTTATCGTTAATTATTTTGCTAATTTATGATAATAATTTATGAGGGAAGCCAATTTGAAAATTTATTAAAATAAATTTTATAAATTTATTTTTTTTACCTATTTTCAAAATTTCTGTAAAAAGGGCTGGTTACCCAAAACAATTTATTTGGCCAAAGTTGTAGCCCGTAAAATTCCCTATCCGGTTTAAGCCTCTAGTTTTTTTCTAACACGTTACGTTTAAGAGATACGGAGTTCGCAAGAAAAGTAAAAAAAATAAAAACCTGAATTTAAAAAAAATTTTTTACTTAATTTAATTTATAACTCGAAATACATTGATTCTAGACGATAAGAGGTTATAACTTAATTTGTAGATAAGCGAATGATCTTTAAAAAAGTTCTAATCCGTTAAGCCTACAAATCGGAAATTCAAAAATTTGCTTTAAAGGAAAGTACCCCCCAAAGGTTTGTACTTGGACAAAAATTTTATTTGAAAATTTTTTCTTAGAGAAGTGTCCTTTATCACCACCTCGAAGGTTCTCCACGGTCACGGGAACATTCTGTATTTATATAACAAGAACTTCTGAACTAAACACGATTTATGTTGGTTTTATAATATTTGAAGGTCTTTTCTAAACCAATTTTAGTAACACTTGCCCGCAAAAGCTGCAAATACTTAAACTTGTTTATAATACCTTCTGTTACGACCAATTACCCACTCCCGCTATGAAAATAGGGCCCCTCTAAGCAATCACATTTTGGGGCCAATTTAGTTCTTCCGAATTAATTCAAAAAACTCAAATATTGTGCTTCACAAACTTTACGTGGAGTGCCCAGTCAAGTTTCCATCCAAATTTTATAGGTGCTTATTTCAATAACGTGTTTTTTTGAGTATATTTCTAAATTTTATCCGTCCCTGGCTAACCCAATTATATTAGGCCCAATTTGTGCCCACCTATTTCAAAAATTCTGGTACTGTAACTGCATAAGCTAGTGCTATAGCTTTATACCTAATATTGTGGCTTTTTTCTTAAATAATGCTCTTCTAGTGCAGGATTTACGTATAAACTAATAAAGCTATAGCTTAGGGTCTCCACTTTCTTGATACCCCAAAAAATTGTCCGAGTGCCAAAAGTGAAATTTGGCACTGACATATAATATTTGGACTTATAAAGAGCCCCATATCTAAAAGCTTAGGGCCTTATCAAGTCTGAATCCGGCACTGTGCTCTTCTAATAATAGTTTTAATTTTTTTTGCAGTTAAAGATTTTATATACTTTTTGGTGAAATTTGTCGACTCTGAAGAAGAACTGCCTATTAAGCTTTAACTTTAACATGGCATAGTTAAGAAAGGGGTTGTTAATCCCTTAAATGTTAATTTAGAGAAAAATCCAAAAATATGTAACCTACAGTCTTTTCTGTCCTACAACATATTATGCAATATCTTTTTCGAAAAAAAATATATTGGCATATGTTTCATTCAAATCAAAAAAACTCTTTCTATATGAAAATTTAAAATTTTGATATTTTACCTTATTTTTGAAGGGCGATTATACTCCCTAAACCCGTGTCTCAGCGGCTAAAAAAATTAAGGACCTCTTATTAAATAAGAGGTCCAAAAAAATCCAAAAATATCTAAAAAAAATTATTCAAATCGGTGAGGGACACTTTTACTTGTCAGTTAACCATTTGAATTTGAGTTAACTCATGATTTGACTCATGAAAAACTGGGCCTAAACGTCCTTTTTTTCGTAATTTTTAAAAGAACTTAAAAAAGAACCATCAGCCAACTCCTATTTTATAATATGCATTATAGAAAATGAGTCGAGTTTATACAAAAAATATCTAATCATGAAACTGATATTTTGTTTATAAACTTAGGTGAGATAAGGAACAAATCTCTATCCACAAGAAAGTTCTGCTAGTACACGTCAGTATAATTGTACAACACGTCATCAATTACCTTTATATACGTCTATCTTTTCTTGAACTTGACCGCTTTCACCAACAATATTTTACAGAACAGCAATAGTAGCGCCTTAAGGAAGACGTTGAAATCAATTCACGTATTTAAAGTTCACAATAGTACATTACGTGCCGAGATGGACAATGCTTTATTACTTTTTTTAGTGGTATTAATTAAAATATTCCTAACACTAACCTAAGATCGACCGGCGTTTCTATATTTTAACGATCTAAGATCTAAATAACAACAACATTGTTTTCTAAATATTGCCAAGTTTAATTGTTCGTTTTTGAGTTGAAACGTCCCCGCGTTTCGTGTAACTCAAGGTAAGGTACATAATCCAATTACTAAACAAATCGTAGTTATTAATTTTAGTTTTTTTTATTTGTTAATTAAAATAAAATTTGTGTAGCAAATAAAATCTTTAACACTGCAACTAGTGCGCCAGTACTTGTTGGGGCAAAATCTATGAGCGGAATAAAAACAGTTTCCTTTTCAGCATTTCGACAGCAGCAGTTTTCATTAGGGCGGCATCTCTTCACTAATTGCTGTTACTTCCTCTTTCTCTTTGTTTTTCTATTTCTCGTCTTTATTTTTCTTCTCACTAATCATGTCTGGGTCTTCAGGTTTGTCTTGACTTTTTACCTGTTTAAAAAAAATTTTAACTTTCAAGAGTTAGACCACTTTTAAGCATTTTTTTATATTTCCACATTCACAAGGCCATAGCCTAAAAATATAGATTTTTAAGTAAAAATGGTTTAGTGCTTATTTAAAGAACATGAAATAATCTACAAACTAGATTCAAACCATTTATTGTCTAAATTTTTTTAGATTACTTACAATTTTTTTATTACTTCTCAAGAGCTACATTTTTGTAGTGATATGGGTTATATGGCAAAAAAATAAAATTAAATACTATTAAAAAATTGAAATATCGAGAAGTTATCAAGTCACAACTTTTTACAAAAAATAACAAAAATAACAGATGATGCCATAAACCCGCTTTTCTCTGGTATACAACGAAAACTGGGCTTGGGGTATACTACACCTTAGTGTGGCAAGTAAAGGTTAAGAGTCACTATGGATCCGTTGCGCTCTCCTTTAATTTATTCTTCCCTGTTGTCGAGTTTTCTGTAGCTGCATACCAACGCTTTAACAGCATACCATAAAAAATTATCAAGAGGTGTTAAATCTCGAGATCTTGTTGATTAATTAATAGTTCCTCCTCTTCCGATCCATTTTTCAGGATTGCTTCATTTACGAATATTTTTACTTGGAGCCCAAAATGTGCGTATTAAAAATCAGGGTGGTCATTCTGAACATTCAGTTAAATAATTAAAATAAAACAAAATAAAATAAAAAATAATTAAATAAAACTTAATTAATAAAATAATTTTCAATAAAAATAAAAATTTTGTGAATTTAATATTTTGTTATTTAGCTGCTTTTTTAATATTTTCTGATTTTCTGTGAAACAGATTGGTGTTTCAAAAATTTTTACTAGACTACTGAAATTATGTAAGTGTATCCGGGGACACCCTGAATTATAATTACTAAACGAATGAGGTACCTCTTGCCATATCATCCCTATTAACATTGAAGGGATGAAACAATACGGGAGTGACATTAGTCGCAAAAGTTGTCCCCCTCGATGATAAAATTGACTTGGTTTTTCATTTCTTGAAAAAAATAGATCTCCTTGTAGACGATTAAAAATAGAAAGGACCCCGTACAAAAGTATATGGAAATTGGGTTTAGGTTAAATTGGCTGCTTTTTTATATTTTGATTATTCTGAACAAAAGTTGTCATGGGCACAAACATTTTCTATGCACGGTTTTCATTTGGCAGCTTGTTAAATGTTTAGATCAATTATATGGGATTTCCCGGCTTTCGACGAAAATTAGTGTGCGATACAACATTTCCACGTAATCCAAAAAAGACTTTTAAATAAAACAGGTACACTTTCCTCAAGTATTTATTAAATCTTACGTACTAGTTTCGGCTAACGAGCCTTCATCAGCGTATTCGTCAGTTTTTACAAAAGATCAAACAACATTTAATTAAAATCAATATTAAAATCCCAATAAACATAGTTACTATATTTAGTTATGTTTAGTTTTATATAGTAACTATGTTTATTGGGATTTTAATATTGATTTTAATTAAATGTTGTTTGATCTTTTGTAAAAACTGACGAATACGCTGATGAAGGCTCGTTAGCCGAAACTAGTACGTAAGATTTAATAAATACTTGAGGAAAGTGTACCTGTTTTATTTAAATATTGGCTTCAAGGGGTTCTCCATTTATGAAGAAAAAAGGCTTTGTATTTTTAATTATTAATATGTAGTATAATTATATACTATTATACTATATCGCACACTAATTCGCGTCGAAAGCAGGGAAATCCCATATAATTGATCTAAACATTTAACAAGCGAAATAGGTAAAAAATGACCAATTTATTAAAATTCAGGAATATGTCGATTATTAACTGATCGTGAATAAAATTTATTCAAATCAACATTTTCAGCAAATGAAAATTGGAAAATATATTATATACCTTTCACACTTTACAGTATTGTTTGAAATATTTGGAAACAAATTTGGAACAAACTAAAACAGATACAAACAAATGAAAACAGATTTAAAGCAAACGAAAAGAGATTTTCTACAATTGGAAATTATAAACAATAATAGATAATATTTAATTTTTGTATTTGTTATATTTTAACAAGGTCTTCCTGCCGCAGTGTTGTAGCAATACCGCTCGACATGGTTTGTATGTCGAAGAAATTTTTGTAGCATCTCAAGGGACGTAGCAAGTCAAATCCGGGCCGTGGTGCAAGTGGGTCACAGCGGGCCCCCTTCATTGTTTTAAAATGATAATTTTAAAATTTAAAATAATAATTTAATGCACAAAAAATATAAGCTATGAATGATAAAAGCATTAGATTTCATCTAGAGTTGTTACTTTTGAAATTAATTTTAAAATTTAAAATAACAATTTTATTGCACAAAATATATAATCTACGAATGATAGGAGCATTATATTTCATCTAGAGTTGTTACTTTAGAAATTCGTTAAAATTTTCATTTATCAGACTGACCATGCTATAAATTTAATAATAATTATATTGGAAACTTACCTGGCCAGAAACTTACCTGATAAATGAAAATTTTATCAATTTCAAGAGCATTTTTTGACCTTTAAGTAAAAGCAAAGGTGAAATCTAATGTTCTTATCATTTGTAGTTTATATTTCTGCATATATTTTTGTGTCTTTCATTTTTTCTCCCACACATAAATTTTTTTCGTTTGAATTTTTGTGTTTTTTGCTTTCTTTTCTTTTTTTTTTTTAATTTCTACCATATAAATAAAAAATAACATAAACTTTAAATGGTGTTGAAAGGGTAACCGGGTCTCTTTTGTTCCCGGCCCTGGTGCGCGGCACCACTAGCACCACCTGTTGCTACGTCCCTGAGCATCTCTTGAAATGTAACATCAGAAATTTCTACCAGAATATGCATTTTAAATTTAGAAATGGTTATCGATTGTTACCACGTATGTAATTCAATATTTTAGATACTTTTTCTTTTCTATATTATAATATGTACATAATATATTAATATATTATAGTAAACATTTGATGATTCATTCGAAAATCTTCTTTCTTTAGTATAGATAATCTGATTTAAAATGTTCCAAATAATACTAGGAAAGGTGTGGTTTCATTGCAAATTTTATTCTTTAATTCGACAATAGCAATCTGAATTTTAGGAGAGCAGGGAGTATCCCTACGCGCATTTAGGCGACTAAAATCGGCTCCATTGTACTACCCCCGATGCAACGGCTCCCCGGCCGGTCACTCTTCAAGCCATCCTATCTCCAAGATAAACTCGAAAAGGCGGATTGTCGCTGATTCTGGCCATGTCAGGCCAGAAATCCTCTAGCATAGCAGATAGCACCTTTCGTTGTCGCTAGCGACGGACAGTGACAAAGCACATGTTCCGCGGTTTCGTCTGCTCTGTTGTATCACCGACATCTGGGGTTGGCTACTAGTAGGGTTGCCAACTTTTCTTGATAAAAATAAAGTATCGAGTGTTTTAAAAGAGAAATAATGAGTATTTGTAAGAAAAAAAAGTATTTTTTAAATTTTAAGTTTTAAGCTAATATTTTTATGACATCTGGCGTTTGAACCATAAAAAAATAATCGTCAGTAATCGATGTATATCGAAATTCTATTCGCAAGAAATAAAGTATATACTTTATTATAAACTAAGGTTGGCAAGTCTAGCTACTAGACCCAGCGAGTTAAGATGTTTGTTCAGTTGGCAGTGTCTTTGATCTATTGAAATAAAATTTCATCTTAAAAGTAATGCCTTTTATACATTTGTGTTAAAAAAAATTCGTATATCTATCAAGAAAAATAAGAGTTTCTTTTTAAAAAATATAATTGCATTTATATAGCAAAATTATAATAGCAGAAAAAAGTAAACATTTAAAAATTAAAGTTGACATACTACGCGTATTCGAGCGTTTTCTAACAACATTATTTTAATCCAATTAGTTCAAAAATTTACAAGCTCCTGTATGCACTATATTACCGTGATAAAAATTGATATTAACATATTTCTTCTTAGATTGTGCTATTGCTTACAGTTTTTACAATTGCAGCGGAATACGAAGTGGGCGTTCCGGTAGCCAATACCCCGTGTAGTTTTCTAGTAAAAGGTGCCGTCAAGCCAACCGGGCTTATCATGTCTCCAACTTATCCAGGTTCCTATCCGAAGGACCTTACTTGCACATACCAGTTCCTAGGAACACCTGGTCAAAGGGTGCGACTTGAATTTAGAGATTTTGATTTATTTTTTGGAGGACCTCAGTAAGTTAAATTTTTTTTATATTTACAAATTAGTCAACAGCCTGTATAATATGATTTAAAACTAACATGTTGTTTGGTTTATAGTTGTCCATTAGATTATGTCAAGCTATACGATGGTCCAGATAACACATCAGCAGTAATCGGAACTTACTGTGGACAACAACGTAATTTGGTGCTGTACTCGTCTGAAGCGTCATTGTTCATATCTTTTGTAACCCTCACACGCACTGCCAACACTCAAAATAGGGGCTTCAAAGGCATGTTTGAGTTTTCTAACTCTTTTACTAAATTAGGTAAGTTTGTAACTATATTAAAATTATTTTAAAAACTTACCATAGATGAACAAATCTAAAACTAAATTTTTTAAATATCTTTTATTAATGTCAAGAATGTATCTACTAATTTTTTTTTATTAATAATATGTTGTTTGGTAATGAAATGATTTGCCGATTCTCCGCTGAAGATAGTTTAAAGAGTTGTGAGGCACGAAAATAAATTCAAATCTAGCAACCCTGTATTCATTTGACAGAAGTTGTTTGCATAACCTACAAAAATAACCTATCATTTGTTTAGTTTCAATATTTTGCTTACAAATGACAGTCGCTGAAACATGGAGTTCACTAACGCTGCAATTTGGGCTATTTAGAAATTCTGTTTCCTAAGATGCACTTTTTAGGAAGTGCTTCAACTAAGCACTAAAACGGTTCACAGGTATTTGAAAGCCGGCGAATAATCAAAAAAGATGGATATTTGGGTACCACACAAATTTTCCACAAGAAACCTACTGGACCCCATTTTCATCTGCGATATTTTGCTAAAATGCAACGAAAGGAAAACGGATGGTGATTAGCGGTCAGAAATGGATCACCTATGATAATCCTGTTTGCAAACGATCGTGATTAAATTCCGTTGAAGCAGCTCAAAAGGTGGCCAAGCCAGGATTCACGACCAGGAAGGTTACGTTGTGTGTTTAGTGAGATTGGAAGAGAATCATCTACTGCGAGCTGCTCCCATTGGACCAAACACTTAATTCTAAGCGAATTAATATTCGAATTAATCGAATAACTAGACCGTTTGAAGGAAGTCATCGACCAGAAGAGGTCAGAATTAGGCAATAGGAAGGGAGATGCGCTCCACCAGAACAATGTGGGCATGTTTTAATGCACCCGCCTTATAATCCTGATATTGTTCCATCGGATTACTATCTCTTTGACACTGCAAACTTCTCTTGGTGGTAATAAATTCAACACAAGCGAAGACTGTGAAAAATCAATTGTTCTAGTTTTTTTTGCCGGTAAGGACAAGGAATTCCACGAAATCATTGATCAAAATGGCGCATATACAATGACCTAATTCTGTTAACCCTAGGTATTTATATTAAATTTTAAAAATCACATAAAAAGTCTTTACCAAACAACCTTATTATATCAAGCAATCCACTAAAAACTAATACATTTGAACGAAGGAGCGTCTGGACCAACTCAGACAGATATTCTAGAAACAAGGGCTGATGAATATATACAAACAATGCATTGAATGGAAAATAATGACATGGCACATACAATATAATGAATAGAAAAAAAAAAGAAAGTCAAATAGTAAAACAATGAAATAATTAGTGTCGCAACGTGGAATGTGTAAGGACAGTCTTAAGGATGGGAAAGATGAATAAAATCGCCAGTGAACTGAAAGGATATAAAATAGAAATAGCAACACTTCAGTAAATTAGTTGGAAACAACAAGGAGAGGTAATTAGCAAGGAACAAACTATGTTGTACTCAGGAGAAAAAGAGCAGGAACGAAATGGAATAGGTTTATAGTTAATAAGTAGGGCCCGGATTCTAGGCAATAGGGAATCCGATATCTGGTATGCGGAATACAATTTATGCATAAACAAGATATTATACATATTATAAATTATATGCCACATACTAAATATCACATTTTCTGTTGCCTAGAATCCGGGCCCTATTAATAAGTAATAGTTATATTGGAACGGTACGATTCGCCGCGACACGACTTGCCGGGAACTATTCGCCGCGGCACTATCCGTTCAATAACCCCATCTTCTATTGATAATCTTTGATAGATTTTCAACCCATAAAATCGAATTAAATAAATTAAACAAATTAAATAAATAAATTTCTCAAAAGTTAGAAAAAACAATAGTACCTACTTAGTTTTTTATATTTTCGTTTATTTTCAAATTTTTAATTTTATTTAGTTTAAGCCCCCCAACATTTCGAAATTGGGGGCCTAACCACGAAGGTATTCTAATATATCCCGATTCTCAAAATCATTGACTAATGTCAAGATTCTTTGATCTGCAAGGATAAATTTTTTATGTTTTTTTTGCAGAATGGTTGCTGGCAACTAGACTTTCATAAAACACGTCTCTGTTTTTTTGAACTTTTTTTGAATCGTTTATGAAACGCCAAATTGTCGGTCTTTCGAAGCTCAACTGTGATTGTAGTCTACAATGAGCTGCCTCCGCAATATTATTAGTTCTCTGTAAATAAATTTAAATTAGCACTGGATTTACTCGAAAACTAAAAGTTTTGTACCTGGATATTATTGATAGTTGTTTCGTATAAGTTCCATGTCTCCGGAGGAAACATTGGTCTTTCGCCCATATAGTACCTTTCAAACCAATTGGCTTAAAGGCAAAATTGACTTAGGTAGATTTAGGTTTAATTGGTTAGGCGGTACAAATGCTAATGCCGTAATCATGCGCACTTGTTTAATTCCGAAGATTATTGATGTACGGCGCTAGAAGCTCTCGGCGAATCGTGCCACGGCGAATCGTGCCACGGCGAATCGTGCCACGGCGAATCGTTACCGTCGAATCGTTACCGGCGAATCGTGCGCGGCGAGTTGTACCCAACTCTAGTTATACAATGTTGGTAAAATGAGGACTAATCCAGCTCAATAAACGGATTTGTGAAGTCCAAAGGGAGATTTGTATTCGTTCGGGAATGTAGGACTATATCTTGCATATATTCTTTAAAAGCTTTTAAATTAAAAAATCCTCACATATTGATACAATGTTTTTTTATAATTTTACAAATTTTACCGGCACTTTTTATAAACTGCACTTTGTTTGTTCGTGCAATGCACAATGACGCTCACTCCACTATAAGAAAACACTTTTATTGTTTTTATTTTGCTTTCCACAAAAATCAATTATTCTAAATTTAAAATTTACAACTTTTTCTCAAAATTTTATTGTATTATACACAATTCAAACAATTTTACCGGCGGTTTAATAAAAACAACGCGGCCTCTCTGCCATCTTTTTCAAAAATCCCCTTTATGTCCAGGTCGACTGGAGAAGCTAAACTTTGTTTTTGAAATACGTCCAGGTCGAGTGGAGAGAATTGGAGAAAATTAAATAAATAACAAAATAAAGTTCTCCGTTACAAATTAAATTGCTTAAATACTTAAAATCACGACAATATAAAATTCCAGCACATTGCTGCTCCTGCTACTGCTGCTACAGCGTGTCATTTTTTGGTGAAAAGAAACACTCTGATTTGTCGGGTTTTTCTTACCAACCGAAAAATATATTAAACTAAGGTTAGGTTATAACTAAAAACAGTGCTCTGTTTGTCATAGAACGCATTAGCACGGCGTTCCAACACCTTTTTTCAATTTCAAATTTCAATATATTATGAATATTACATAAGACCACAGTGGTGGCTTGATGTGATCGCTAATTGAGTTATGAGCGGAAATTCTGGGTGTAAATCCCGGACTCGGCAGAATTTCTTAGCTCAGTCCTCTGGTGAACATCAAACTGTGGATCGAAATACACTTTTCTTAACAACTTAATGGAAAACGGGGTACAATAAGCTTCAGTACAAAGTGGGCATTGAACCGCTACCCGTGCAGCTATTACGAATATTACATAAAATTGCAAAACACATTTTTTTAAATAGCGTTCCACCACCTCTTTATATAAAAAGCCAAAACGCTGCTGCTCCCATTGTTGCTTTTACAGCGTGTCATATTTTTGGTTAGAAAAACGCGAAGACGCAGACATCTTTAATGAGAAGAAAAACAAAGAAGAGAAATTGAAAAACAAAAACAAAGAGGAAGCAACAGCAATTAGTGAAGATACATCGCCAGTCAAAGATATAAGATGAAAATGAAAACAGAATTGATGAGAAGAGAAAAGACAAAGAGAAATATAAAAAGTAAAAGAAAGAGGCAGTAACGACAATTAGTGAAAAGGCACCGCTAGTCGAAGATACATTGCCACGAAGTAAAATGATCTTAGGGATTTTGGCAAAAGCAAAATTAAAAGAAATTGCCGTTCTAAACTAGCTCAGCAGCAATATAAGAATTAAACCCAAAAAAATTGGGTTGGAAAATCCTTTTCTTTGTGTAAGTAATCTTTAGTAAATTTCAGACTGGCTATCCGTTTTTCTTTGATGTAAGTGCTTTCTTAGAATCACGTCTGCCAAATAGTCCAGATGTTATACAGCTTTATAAACGATCATTTCATCATCTCATTTGGTTGTTTTTCGTGGACGCTCTGTGTTCGACGTCGTGCATCTGTTGATCCACAACGACTACTTTTCTGCTGCTTTCAAAAAGAAGTTAAACGATTTCAGAACTGTGTTTATTAAATCTTTGGAATACTCTTTACTTCTGGGCTTGTCGAAATATGATTAAGAACGATATATTTCTATTAAATTAACTTCATTGTTAATTACTGTTTGGATCAATAAGTTAACGCCAAAACGATTGAAAATGCGGTAAAAAGAATCCAAATGGTCATTAACAATGGCGGTGGCGCCCACTTGACTGATGTCTTCAAAAAGTCTTGGAAAAAAACTTAAACGCTTAAAAATTTTTTTTTAAATTATGAAATTATGTCGTTTCATTTTAAAGATATAGCAAATCAATATCTTGTAAAATTTCAAGTACAACATTAGGCAAAAACTATGAAGTGAAATGAATGTCCCAATTTGTATCATTATTATTGTATGCAAGTACAAAATCTATGTATTTACGAAAAGTAAATAATATTTTAGAAAAAATCAAAAAATGCACAAAACACTTTAGAATTTAAATATTTTTAAATTATAACAAATACAATGCACTGTAAGTATAAAATATCGCAAACCAAAAAGAAAAATTAAGAGAAAATCCATTAAATATTGTTCGGGGTGGTGGGATCAGATATTTTCAAAAAGGAAGGGATATTTTGGAAAGTGTTTTAATAAGGGTAGGGGCATAAAAATAAGCTCTCTTATAGGTTCAAATAAGGGGGAGATTGACTTTCTCTGATTACTAATCAGATTGACTATTTAATAACTAACAGGGATGATTGTTTTAATTTATTGATTTTCATAGTTTTTAAAACTTCTAGTTTTTTACTTTTGAACATTAATATATTATTAATATTAATAAATTATTAATATTAATAACAAAAAATAATAATAAATAAAATAATATTAAAATTAATAAAGCTTAATATTAATCTTCTATTATATAAAAATGAAAGTTTGTTTGTTCCTCTTTTAATAACTCATAGACTCTTTGACCGATTTCAACCAAACTTGGCACACTTACTCGGTAGGACTTGGGGAAGGGAAGGTTTTCGTGCAGAAATATCTTAAAAAATGTAAGGGAAAAAAATTTATTTTTAGTGACACCCCGTGCGATGCTGAGTATCCAGCTAGTATATAATATTCATATTATATTAATATTAATATATAATATATATAGTAATAGAAATTATATTTGAGCTTTCAGCGACGGTTATCGCTTTCGTCAGAAATTTATTTATAAATAAAGAAATTTACCTCTATTTATTATAAATTATTATATATATCTTATTAATTATAATTATTAGCTCTTGAAAATACAATAAATATGAATATCAATTACGAGCTAAAGGGTACTAATAAATCTTATTATATGGATTTCGCAATCCTATACAATTAAATATTGTAAAAAAATTATTAATGATTGAAAATGCTTACTGTTCATTAATCCGAAAAATATGCAAATTAAGTGAATTAGTTTGCGACACGTATGCATAGGTGTTTCGAATTTCGGATTCTCATCAGGCAAACCTGGAAAAAATTACTAACGCGCACAGTATTCAATTCAATATGATAGAAAAAAATATAAAAATTCAAAATTATTTGACAAAATAAGATTTATTAGTACCCTTTAGCTCGTAATTGATATTCATATTTATTATATATATCTTATTATAAATTATTTCATTTAACTTGTTATATTGAAGTTTTTAATGTTTATTTATTCTTACAAGTTTTTCTGTTGATTTTATTTAAATTTTTTACTTTTAGGCCCTCTATGTAAAATTTCATATCCCCCCCCTGTTTATGTTTGGTGTCTAATAAATATTTCGCGAAAGTAGATTTTCCATCTGCAAGTCTGTGAGATTGTGAGTGTTAGTTAAATCGAGTTTGCAAAGATCTACCTCTATGACCGATGTTTTTTTGAGAGCATTCACAAGTGAGCTCATAAACCCCTGATTTAGGCAAAATGTCCGAATTTGATTTTGCGTTATTAATAATTATGTTGAGTTTTATTGTGTGTTTCAAGGCGATATGTTGAAATTGTGATTATTGAAATATTTGACAACTTTTTCTGACTTTCTTCCGAGATAGTTAAAATTTGCGTTTAAGTATATACTTTAGCTACCATGAAAATATCGTTCAAGATGACAAAAAAAGAATTCTGGTAAAGTTTGAGCACTTAATATTAATATTTAGAGGTGGCTAATCGTGATTTTTGATTTCCCATTTAAATAACACGGGAAATTTTATTTTTTTTATTAAGAATTTTAATGCGCTTGAACGAATTATCGTCTAATAAAATTTAAAACTCATACTTATAGGACATTAAACGATCTACAAAAAAGGTCTGAAATGATTTTTCGCTAAGTCGGCTCGTTTAAAAGTTATTCGAGGTTTAAGTTGAACCTCAAATGTTAAATAATGATTTTCACAATTATTTATACTCGATCACAAAATAATGTCTCAAAAACATAAAACATCCTATTTTATGTAAAGTTCATCAAGTGTTCTTCGGTAAATCAATAAAAATTTTTACGAAATATCAATAACAGGACATTTATTATTTTTTTAGGGAATGATTAATTTTTGTTATTTAATATAATTTATTTTTAATTTAAAAAAGTTTATTAATAATTGTTATTGATCTTTTGTAAACATTTTATTGTTTTACCGAAGAACACTCGATAAACTTTACATAAACTATGATGTTTTATGTTTTTGAGCCATTATTTTGTGATCAAGTATAAAAAATTGTGAAAATCTCATTTAACATTCGAGGTTCAACTTAAACCTCAAATAACTTTTAAACGAGACGACTTAGCGAAAAATCATTTCAGACCTTTTTTGTAGATCGATTAATTTCCTACAAGTATGATTTTTAAATTTTATTAGACGATAATTCGTTCAAGCGTATTAAAATTCCAAATAAAAAAAATAAAATTTCCCGTGTTATTTAAATGGAAAATCAAAAATCACGATTAGCCACCTCTAAATATTAATATTAAGAGCTCAAACTTTACCAGAAAATTTTTTTTCGTCATCTTGAACGATATTTTCATGGTAGCTAAAGAAAAGAAAATTAAAAGTTTTTTTTGGCCCACCCTAATATATATAATATCTTGTGTTGGTGCATAAATTGTATGCCGCATACTAAATATCGGGTTCCCTAGAGCATAAATTCCACACTCTAATTATAACTAATAGGATAAATTGCTTCCATTTGAAACTTTTGTGCATTTTTGGGGTTTTCTAAAATATTGATATGGTTAATATAGAATTACACTCACTTTTACATAGTTTTCAGGAGAGCATTTTAAAGATTTACTTATTTAGTTAAATAAATAGAAGAATTAATTGAGATAGAAAAAGAATTTTCAAACAAAATTTGTTTTGATAAAGCCATTTACAACATATGTATTATGTATATATATTACCTCATATGTATATATATTATATATAGATATAACATTATAATTCTGCTATTGTAACTATTGTAACATTGAAATTTAAGTTACAATGTTATTCATATCAGGTGTCGATATATTATGTACATACCCGTTTTTATTAAATAATATGCTTAATAAGTATGAGTATTAGATTAAATTAAATCTCATATTAACCCTTTAACGCTCTCTGGTAAGACAGTAAATCCAGTCCGTATCGTGCAGAAACTTCATTTTTTTTATGTCTAAATAATTTGTGACTATTTGGACGAAAAAAAAAGAAATGATAGAAAATAGTTTTGTGCGTTAAATGGTTAAATTGTATAATATTGTTATCTATCAATTTGTATTTTTAGATTTTATAAGTAAAAACGATGGTGAACATATACGTGGATCTGAATGTGATCAAAAGATACTAAGTAAAAAGGAATCAAGTGGTTTTGTATTTAGTCCGAATTATCCGTTCCCTTATATGCCTAAGTTGGTATGCCGATATTTCATCTATGGAATGCAAGATGCTCAACATCTGGAAAGGGTACGATTAGAGTTTGTACTTTTTGAAATTCCAAGAGGACCTAAGGGAGAGTAAGGCTATTTTTATTTTAATTGTGTACTAAAATAAGATTTAGGTATTTTATTTTTAATGACAGCGAATTATCACTTCACATGTTGGCAATCAACAACGATTGCCGCATTTAAACAAATGTAATGATAATAATTATAGTCAACTCTCTCTAAATCAAACTTCTCTAGTTTGAATTTTTCTCTAAATCGAATAATTTATTTGGCATGTGCAATTGAATAGGGGATTTGTGTTTAGAAACAACAATTACAATAACAAACAAATTTCTAAATATTAATAATCACCACGAATCCAAAATCAAGGAAAAAATTTTAGGCCATGAAATTAAGTCAATCAGCAAGGATGGTCTCGAGCCAAATTTGCAAAATACCTGAAGAATTAAATTGTTGTGAATGTCCATACTGACGATCAACGTTAATTATGATCAAGTTAGGAAGTCCTATTGTCCAATAGGAGGAAGGAATGATATGGGGTATACTGGAACTCTTAACCAGAGGACCGAATATAACAATTTAGCCCACGGTTAGTTTTACTTTTGAATTTTAATTTCAGAACTGAACAAAAGGACGATACATAATCACAATCTTCGGAAGTTTAAGCCACACCGGCTTATCTTACAAAGAGCAACAAAGATTTTTCGAAATTTTCATTTTAACCTTTAGACGTTTATTCACAATCGGTTAGTAATCAATACATTCCGGATTTTAATAAGTTGGGAAGCAGTTTATTATTTTCTTTTACTTGCCAACCAATCAGAAAGCTAATTTGTTTTACTTTCCAACCTACCCCAGGTCGGGAAATGACCACTTCCCGACCTGCAATGTTGCATTGTCGGTTGGAAAGAAAAGAAACTAACAAAAAATATGCGTCAAATTAGTTAAGGTTATGTCAAGTGTCAAGTACAATTTATGTACAAGTTTAGTACAAGCTAAATTATAATGAAATTTTATTTTAGTTACTTTATAAGTTTAGGTTTAGCCAGAATAATTAAAAATAATTTAAGCACTAATATAAAAAATACGAAACAAATATGCAAATTTGTTACAAATATAATATTTGCCAGATGCCAACTCAAATTTTTTGTTTGACATAAACAGCAATTTGTTTTTAATATTTTATACTAACTTGATAAACTGTTTTTACTTTCAAAAGTGAAATCAAATGAAAAGCAATGTATAATTTAATAAAAATTTTAATTACCTATCTGTTGTTTACAACCTGATTGTGAATAAAATAGTATATACTTCGGTGTCAAGCTTTATTCCAGCGTCGCGTTTATAGTTGACTGAGGCACGAAGCTGTAATGAAGCATTTTCCACCTCGGCACGAAATATATGTACTATTCTACTTTTCAACCTTTATTTGTTAACCTATGTTATATTTTTATGCCACAAAAACAAATTTTACGGCGTGGTCAAACTTATAGTATAGGTACCAAAAGGTTTTTAAGCATTAAATTATTGCTCTCAAATTTTCTTTTTATTACATAGATATTGACATAGACGAATTCGGATATAGCATTTTGTCTTAAGATTTCTTGCAAAGATAGTATTAGGAAGCAGGGAGTACATTCTATTTTTTTTCTTGGTTTTCTTCTTACTTTCCCTAACTCAAAGTCCGCTTAATTCCAACAAAAATGCATTATGAGAATTCGATTTAAAGAGAGTTGACTATATTAAACTTTTGTGATTTACGAATTTGTGTGCTTCCAGTGATATCATTATAGTCCGGGAGGCAGCGTTATATTTTGGGCAGTCATTTTACGCCGATTAATTTTTGCCCATTTCGATAGATTTAGTATTTGTAATAAGTAAACAGCGCGTCAGCTGGCGCACCCGCGGTGGGTATGGGTGTGGGAGACAGAGAAAGTGGTAAAAAAAAATAAAAATTTTGGTGATAGTATGCCGACTGAAACTTAGTTTACTAATAGTTCACATAATAATGATTCTAAAAAAAATAGTCAGCTGCACCGCGGAGAAGGGGTTATGCGTCAGCTGCTTGCGTGAATTTGTAAAAAATTTAAAAAAGATAAAAACGTCAAAAAAAATTAACTTGTCATTTCTCAAATGTCAATTGATTGTCAAAAAAAATTAAATTTGTATGCAGTTTTTATGGTTATATTAAAAAAGAATTGTCAATATTGTCAATAATTCCAATCATAGTCATGGGGAATAAGAAATGGAGCGTTTGCGGAAACTTCCGTCGTATAGCTACCGCTAGCAATAATGTGAACTATTAGTAAAATAAGTTTCAGTCGGCATACTATCACTAAATTATTTTTATTTTTAAACCACTTTACCTGTCTCCCATACCCACACCCACCGCTACTTGAGCAGCTGACGGTCGATTTACTGATTAGTGAACCGAGATGAACAAGCAATAAAAATTTCTGCCGGCATATTATACTTGGCCATTTTTTAACGCTAGCTCCCGGACTATTACATTCGATTATATTTAAAAATTTGTTTTTTTTGTCATTTATCAATTCAAAAATTGTAAATTAGAGAATAACAGCATCAAAGAACAAATTTAATTTAATAGTATATTATTAAACAAGAGGTTTAAATGGCTTATTAAACGGGAGGTGGATCGGATATCACGAGGCGCAGCCGAGTTTTTTATTATTAATTAATATATTTTTACACTCAACAATAATTAAAGTATTAAAATTATGACCAGTCTACCTTCTAACGGCAGCGGTGGAAAAGTTATGTGGGATTAGAGAAATCCTTGACCATCGGTGGAAAAAGAAATCGCCTAATTTGATCCCGGTAATTTGAACCCCTGGTAATTTCGTCCCCAGTAATTTTAGCCCCGGTGATTTTACCCCCAGGTAATTTCACCACCGGTAATTGGATGCTAGAAAGTCGAAGAAACAGTACATGTGTCTATCGCTTTTTTTTCTTAATTGTGTTTAATTTTTAGTTTTTAAATCCAGGTAATTTGGTCACCGGTAACTTTGACCCCGATAATTTCATCCCAAATTACGATTTATATTATTTCACCTTAATTTTGTAACGAATTGCTTAAAATACATTTATATTTGAAATAATTTATTAAAATACATTATTTTATAAAAATTTTTCTTTTCAGGTTTTACTTTTGTGTTAGTTATATTGTCCGTAGCAAAGAGATATACACGCGATGATATGTAGGTTAAGTGTTAGTTTATGATTTTTTTAGCAGAATAACCCGTAAAGCGATTAAGATATTCATCGGTTTTTTATAAGTTAGTGTCAGTTTATTATTTTTCTTTAACGAAATTATCCGTAAAAAAGAGATCAGTTATGTAGGTTATTAGTGTTAGTTTATGATTTTTCATTAGTCAAATTGCCCGTAAAAGAGATATCCGCGCGAAGATATGCATCGGTTATGTAATTTAGTGTTAGTTTAGGATTTTTCTTTAGCAAAATTGCCCTTAAAAAAGACATTGCCGGAGGTGAAATTACCGAGGACAAATTTAGCAGGGGATCTAATAACCGAGGGGTGAAATTACCGGCAGCAAAATTACCGGGGGCAAACTATAGGGGACCAAATCACCTAGTGCCGAGTAACTTCCCCCTTCATTATGATTTCTCAAAGATTTTTAAAAACCGTTAAACGAATACCTAAATTGTTACGAATTTGAAAATATACTTTTCTTTTTTTATGCACTTGGGCTGAATCCGCTTTTGTAATTGCATATTAAGTAAAATTATTGGCTACTATAGAGTTTACGTGAAAGTTTTATGGAGAAGTGAAAAAAATGGATTTAAAAATGCTAAAAGTTTATAAACGTATGTAATTTTAATTTTAGCTGTGGTGATGGTTACTTAAAAATCTATTTAAAAGGTCAAGAAGTTACAGATTCATACGATAAATTTGATCATGAAATGTGTGGAGATGAAACTAAACCTGCGCTTGTAGTATCCGATGGTCCCCGACTTGTCATGGTTTTTAGTAGTGGCGAACTTATGGGTCGTGGATTTAAAGCAAATTATACCTTTGAAACTGGTATGTAATGATTTATTTAATAACTTAGAATTAATTAGAAAATACTATTAATCGAATACCTATAGTTCAAGAAAATTAGTTCATTTGAAGTATTCCAGAAATTAATTAATAAAACAAATTCCTCTTATAAAAATGAAATTGTTTTAAGAGTACCATATTTATTGTGAATGTCTACTACCTCTTTTATTTTTGACTTAAAAAATTATTAACAATGTCAGCAAAAACCGAAGAAAACCGCCCAAGTGTAACTCTAACATCGGGACAAGCTTTGAGAGTTTAAATGAGTTAATTAAGCAAACACTTGTTCCTTTAAGGGGGGCGATACATGTAAAATAAATTGAAATTAAATAAATAAATAAATAAATGCATAAATAGTTAAAATAACATCTCAAATGTATGGCCCTAGTATCGCTGACTAGTTGGTATGTTGCTGTAATCTTAAAGTTTCTGTGTGTCAAAACTTTAAACACGTTTTTCTCGCAACTATATTTTTTAAATTGGCGGGTAAGATAACTCAAAAAGTTCTCAGCCGATTGTTATGAAATTTGGCACACGTCTTCTCTATAGTATTAGTTTCTTAGTTTCTAGTTGAACCTCAAAAATGCCAAAAAATAAAATTTTCAAAAATTACCATTTTTGACCCAAAAACCATCGAAAAAAGGGGTAAAAAATTGGACTTTTTTTTCTAAAGCGTGCCAATTTACGATTTTTTTAACTTTTTTGTTTTTTTATTGGTTCAACTAGAAGATACATGTTTTATGAATACGCTCAAACCAAATTTTTTGATCTCAGATCGCTGTAACAGAAGCTAAAAATCCCGCCGATTTTAAGAGATTAGTTACTACGGTGGCCATTTTGAAAAAAATAAATAAAAAAAATTTGGAACTTTATTTTAATATATAATTACTAAACGAACTGAATTTAGAAACGATTCATTCATTCTATCCAATTTAAATAAGCCTCTAAAAAACGGTCAAAATTCAGGCGGTTACATGTATCGCCCCCTTAAGCGCTGCACTACAAAAATGGGTCATTATATTCATGAAAGATTTGTCATTTTTACATCGATGCTCAAAATACATCATATTGTATTCTTATCAATATGATAAAATTTGTTCATTTGGGTAAAATTGAAAAATTTTGTATGAATTATATTTTTGGTGTATGAGCAACCGTTTCTGAGAAAAAACAGTTTTAAAAATTTCTAACTGCATTATTTCTGCTAGTTTACTCCACAATAATTCAAAGGTTTTCTAACTAACGGAAGATCAAATTCGAAATTTGGAAAATCCGAGGTTCAATTTCCCGCAGAAATAGTTTTATTTTGAGTTATTTCTATCTTTCCGAATACTACACAGAACATTAATATAATGTATTCTGCTACCTTTATAGCATGGCATGCTGCAAGAAAAAGACTATTACTTGGAGAAAGTGAACCTGGACCTTCTAATCTTCTTGCGAACACGCTATATAATCTCAGTTAGAAGACATTTCGATTTTAATTTTACAAAGTAGCTTAAGTACTGCATTGGAATTTTTAAACGCTATTTTCTAAGAAACGCCTGCTCATGGCACTTAAAATATGGGTGTTTGCTTAATTTTAATGCTTTATTAGCGTACCAAAGCTGATCCTGATCTTTGAGTTACATTTAGGCGGTTCTCCTCGTGAACTAGGTAGGGTTGAAAAACCTACTCACGAGAACTTCCCAAGTGTAATTTTAGAATCAGAGCAAGCTTTGGTAGGTGGAACGAGCATTAAAATTAAGAGAACCTCTAGATAGTAAAGAATAGAAAGGGATCCTAAGAAAAAAGTATTGGAAAGTTAGAACGTAATTCTTCAGCTAGTTTATACAACAGAAATAAAAACTTCATTTAGTGTGGTTGATATAGGGTTAGGAAATGAATTGGAAGGCCCAAGTTTGGTTCCCCGCAGTAATAGTTTTTTTGAGTATTTCTATATACTCATGTCCATCCCGAATGCGATACAGAATATGTCGTGGGGTTACTGCCAAAGGTTGGTAACTCACACAACTACTTTATGGAGTTATGGCAATTATAAAGTTTGATATCAGTATCAAACTTTTTGATAAGTCTATATATTATATAGTGTATTATCTATATATTATATTGAATTTTCAAATTGTTGTGAATATTGATACTGATATCAAACTTTATAATTGCGATAACTGCATAATGTAGTTGTGTTAGTTACCAACCTTTGGCAGTAATCCCACGATACACTAAATTCTGCTAACATTTTTTCCAATGCAAAAAAAGAGCAAACCCGAGTTTCGGTTAGTGTTAAGAAACTATATTTTTTAAATTAAATCCGTTAAAAAGTCGAAAACGAAAAAAGTGTAATACGAAATATGTAGAAGTATATCAATGTATCAAAATATCAACGGGTCATTTTTTGTAACCTTCTACCAATCGCAAAACAAACACTGATTGGTTGACTTTTTTGCGAAGCAAAGAAATACATTAAATTAATGATAAAAAACATTGTTTCTTTTATCTCCCTGTAAACGACTTGCATATTAATAGTATCCAATCAATCAAGTTGTACAATCGAGTGTTTTTATACAGGGTGACCCGGACCACCCGTATCAGTAGTTTTTTTCAAAAACGGTAAGTCTGATAAGAGAGTTGGGCTAAAAAAATTTATTACAACAGCCTTAATGACGAATCTAATGGTGATATTATTATTTCCGGGAAAAGTCGGCATCCAGAGTAGTTTTCTCCAGAAAGTCCAGAAATCCAGAATTTTAAATGGCACCACATGTCGAAAGTAGTATCGTTGGAAAGCTCCTTAAAAAATAAGCAAGTTTTGTAGGAAAATCTTTTTTATTACTCACACCCCTTTTAAGTTATATTCGACTTAAGTTATTAAGTTATTATTTTGATTATTTTGACTTGATTTTAAAAATTGGCATTCAAAATCTAGCTATCGGGTTAGACAATAATTAATAATTGCAATTGTTTTATCCCTCTGTCATAAAATTATCCATTGCCATTGTTCAAACTAATCATTATTTATTGTTTATTATTAATATTAAGTGTTTGTTTTGAAGTAAAAATTTATATTATTAATTAGTTTAATTAGTGAAATTATGCCGTTTTCGAATTTAGAGGCTTTCGATATGTTAATGATTTTGGGAGAATGTGGACAAAATTACAGAGCTTCTGAGCGTATTTATGCTGAAACGTGCCCGTCAATCTTTCAATGTTTTTCGGAGATTGGCAGCACGTATTTGTACCAGAGGCCAGGTGCAACCAACAAACAATCGCGGTAATAGGATTATGGGACATGTACGTGATGAAAGAGCAATTGATATTCTTGCTGCAGTAATTGTTGATACGAATATTTCAACCAGAAGACTTGAAAGAGATTCTGGAGTTAGCCAATCCTCTGTATGCAGAATCTTTAAGGATCATAGTTTTCATACATACCACATACATATGCATCAAGAATTAAATGAGAGTGATTTTCAAAGTAGAGTAATTTTTTGTAATTGGTTAATTAACAAAGACCCCCATTTTCCTAGGACGGTTTTATGGACTGACGAGGCTACTTTTAAAAGCACTGGTGAAGTCAATATTCACAAAGCGCATTACTGGTCGCAAACAAATCCCCATTGGCTGCGAACTATTGATAACCAAACTCTTTGGAGCGTTAACACGTGGTGTGGTGTGCTTGAAGGAAAAATTATAGGTCCTTATTTTTTTTGAAGAAAATCTTAATGGGATACGATATGCCGAGTTTTTAAATAATGATTTGATCGATTTATTGGAAAATGTTTCTCTGGAAATGCGAGCAATAATGTGGTTTCAGCAAGACGGCTGCCCAGCTCATTTTTTATTGGTTGCTAGGAATGCACTAAACCAACTATTTCCCAATAGATGGATTGGCAGGGGAAGCACTTTCCTGGATTTTTTTCTTTGGGGTCGGATCAAAGATATTGTTTATACAGAAAAACCGACAACGAGAGATGAGATGAAGCTCAGAATTTGCAATGCCTGTCGATCATTAAACACTGAAGAAGTACTTAGAGCCACTGATAGTATAACCAGAAGAGCTCAACAGTGTTTAGAAGTAAATGGAAGACATTTTGAACACTTGTGACATTGCTCTAACGCGGTAGCTGGATTTCAAGTGCTGACTTTTAAAGTTAAGTTCGTTATAAGAAATTGAAATTTAATAATTTCAAGTGAATATAACTTAAAAGGGGTGGGAGTAATAAAAAAATTTTTCCTACAAAACTTGCTGATTTTTTAAAGAGCTTTCCAACGATACCACTTTCGACATATAGTGCCATTTAAAATTCTGGATTTCTGGGCTTTCTGGAGTAAACTACTCAGGATGCCGACTTTTCCCGGAAATAATAATATCACCATTAGATTCGTCATTAGGGCTTTGGTAATAAATTTTTTTAGCCCAACTCTCTACGACTTACCGTTTTTGAAAAAAAGCACTGATACGGGTGGTCTGGGTCACCCTGTATAGTAAGTAACTTTTATTAATTGAGAGTGGCTGCGCTGAAAAACTACTCTATTAATAACGCAATAACGTACTGAAATTCTTATGAACATATTGTACTACAACTAATATAGAAAATGTACTTAAAATAAAAATTTTCAAGTAGATTAGTGGTTTAGTATGCATTATTTAATATTAATAATATTTAATAATATACCAATTTATAATAGTAATATTAATAATTATAAATAATTATTTAAAAACATTTAATAATAGTATGTATTTGTAAAATCATCATTTAAAAAAATTAAAAAAAGACGTTTTTCTATTTTGCGTCTAAAACAAAGTCATTTTGAAACCCAATCGCGTACCGAAATGGATAATATTTCGAAACGCAATTTTTGGTTTTAAGAGGTTGGTAATTAATAAATAAAAGCAATTTTATTTGTCATTTGAAGGGTCCAATGCAAGAAGTTACTAAGTACTTTTTTCGTGTTATGTGATAACCCATTTTAAAGTAGGTATTCAAAACCAAATTATCGTATTGACCTGATTTTTTTAGAGATTTTATATGACAAAGAGGGGCAGTTTTACGGACCTTAAATTTTCAATATGGCTCCTGGTAAGCTCCATATTATCATAATTTATGATATAGATTGTCTCAAAACTGGCAAAAAGTGACATATATTTTGCTGATGGATTGCTTGATGTGAGCCTTGATGCCAACGGTACGGTGCTGGCTACCTGTCACTACCAACGTGAGCATTGAAAGCACAAAGCGCGTATGAAGCCAACAACGCACAGCAACCATCACACCACCCAGCTGCTAGGAACCCAGCAGCGAAACAAGCAAGCAAACCATCAGCAAAACAAGCGTCATGGAGGTGGGTTTTAGTTATTACCTACCGTCGCAAAATTAAACAAAAATTTCAAATTTGCTATTATGTAATAAAATGCATATTTTGAAATTTTTAGAGCCTAAAACTGCAAAATAGAAAATATAGCATAAAAAACTCGTTTCATAAGACAGGCAGCTCTCCGCTACGTGGTTTGTTTTCTAAACAGATTGCGTGCGATAAAAACGTGTTTTATGAAACTAGATTCTTAATATTATACTATAGTAGAAGCTCGATTCTTTAAACACAAAAATCCAAAGGAATTTTCAAATTAACGCAAGTGTTCACACTAACGGGGGTGTCGAAAAACTAGTGTTATGTATATATTTATTCCTTATAAAACGTATAATGCATAATTTTTGTATTTAAGGTGGTTGGGATAGAGTTTGCGTGCACGTGTGACCCAAGGGTTTTTTATATGAAATCAAAAAAATACAGCTTTTTTATGTGTTAGTTAATTTTCAACCCTCTTTTTACGGTGTAGTTTTTAAGAAATCATCTTTTAAAATACATTATAAACATAGAAAAACGCACGCGTTAACACTGATTATTATGATGTTGATTTAGAATATATTCAAAACTTTCACGTGCAACCCATGAAAAAAAACTTTCTACTCTAATCTATGATTTATGAAGTATTTTCTAGGAAATATTGAATTAGGTTTACCGTATAATTATTGCCCTGTCAGAATAGTGTCAATTGTCATGTAATGTTATTGCAATGTTGATGGTAATGCTAACAACGAGGTTGTTAATGTTAACGTAATGAAAAAGTATCATAGAAAAACTATATTACAGAATTAAATCCAAAAGTAAACTTACGTCTATTACGACAGGTTAACTCGGCGACAGTCAACTCGGCGACGCACAGTGGGCTCGATCTGAAAAAAGGTGGCCAAAAATCAAATTTTGACTTTAATCGCTTAAAATTGTCATAAATAACACGGGAAAATTAATTCAAAAATTCAAAATTGACTGGGGTGGTTTAGAGGGGTGATTTTTATACAAGTAGCTATTAAAATATGATTTTACTTTAAATGACTAATGTCCATATTCACAAACGTTCGTAAAATATTTAACAAGCCGTTTAATTTTGTCAACCAATGAAAATGATTTCGTAGAACAAGCAAATAAATTCCATTGGTTTGTTTAAATAAAAGGTTCGTTAAAATTTTTACGAACGTTTGTGAATATGGACATTAAAATTGGAATAAATAACACGGGAAAATTAACTTAAAAAATTCAAATTTTACAGGGATGGTTTAGAGGGGTGTTTAAAATATAATTTTACCTTTAATGACTTAATATTGGTCTACATAATACAGAAAACTTTTTGAATAAAATAAAATCTAGACACTAATTGAAAATATTAGTGGTTTGAAGTAAACCAATTATAACAATAACGATTATAATATTATAATTGTGAAATAAAGAACAGTTTATGTGTTTGATTGATTTTTATTTAAAAAATTGCAAAAATAATAGGTACATTAAAATAAGACACTCGGTATATATATGAAAAACAGCAACGGTATACTATTCTACATCTTTTGATAGCAGAGTAGTCCCGGACCCCAGTTGTGTCTCTCTGCGTCGACCCTAAACTAATAAAGTAGCTTTCCCGGCGTCGCGTATTTCTAACCCCCCAAGTACAGAGGCAGAGATGGGCAGAATTTTCTTCCAGATTCTATTATAAAACATCTTTAACTAAATGCTCCATATTTCAATTTCTTGGCTCTCGCTGGCTATAGATAAATTTTTTGCTAATTTATGGTAAAAATTGTTACAAGAAAAACTATTATGTATAGACACATCTTTGACGAAATTTCTAATACACGCGAAAAAAAAATAAATAAAAATATTATATACGTAAATATTTTACATACCTTTCTTAACACCCTCCATGAAAAGTTATTGAGAAAGGGCACTTGAATAAAAAGTTACATGCACTTTAAGTATGGTTTATATTTTGAAGCCGCTACACGTAGTTCTCGTTGTACTGAGAACGGTAACTTTAAAGTGACGTAGCGTCTCAGATACAAAAAATATATTTATTTTCTTTTGGATTAACATGCACCAAAGCCCCCTCTACAAGATTCTATGATAGTAAAGTCATTCGGTGACAATTATTTTTTTGATTTTTGGCCACCTTTTTTCAGATCGAGCCCACTGTGCGACGCCACGAGTAAATTCGTAAAGAAAATTATCCATATCCCTATTTTAGTTATTCTGAAATACAGATATAGGTGTAGTAGTTAAAATATATTTTCAGTACATCTATGTATAACACGAATCCATAAATTATTTTAAAGAAAATTATTATGTAAGGGTTTATCCATAAACCCCTTGGTTCCATTTTGGCCTTTTTAGAACCCCTCTCTCCCCTCTCCATTCTCCATTCATGTAGCTAACGTAGATTTTACCATGACTCTCCCTGGATGGTACAGAGTTTTCTTCTATTATTTTATGCTTTCAGTGAAAAATAATTATAAACATTCTATCTCAAATAGTTCCACTAGCCACTCCTGCAAATTATTTATTTAAAATAAATATAAAATTACGTGACTTGACTCTAGCTCCCCTCTGCCCTCATGTAGCTCCGAATAGCTTCCTACCAAACCACTCCCCCCCTTGAACAAGGTACGTGGTTTATGGACGACTTCTAATGCTTGTTTTCATTTAAAAATAATAATAAATTTATAATAACCTTAAATGAAAGCAAGCCATACATTATAATTATCTTTAAATAGGAACCATATTATAATTTTCTTTAAATAATTGATGTATTCGTGGTATAGATTACATACTGAAAATTGATATAAACTACTATATCTGTATTTCAGAATGACTAAAATAGAGATATAGATAATGCACTTTACGAATTTATCGGTGGCGTCGCCGAGTTGACCGTCGCCGAGTTGACCGTCGCCGAGTTGACCGTCGTCGAGTTGACCGTCGCCGAGTTGACTGTCGCCGAGTATGAAACGCCGAGTTGACTGTCGCCGAGTAGGAAACGCCGAGTGGTCGCGTACCGATTAAGGGCCAATCCCACCAGACAAAAAATATTGAGTTTTTGACAAAACTTAGATTAAAATAACAAATTTAGCATATGTTACCTAGGTAATATAACAAGTTTTGTCTAAAACTCGATTTTTTTTGTCTGGTGGGATTGGCCTTTAATCTCTAAATAATTTCACACTCTTCAAAAAAGCGCTTCACTATTTACACTAATAATTTAATAGCTTTGGGAGCTATGACCGTTTGAAGGCAGAAATTAAAAACTAGAAACGAACAGATAAGGATAAAAACAAAAAGGTGAAAAGCTTTGTATAACACTTGTATAACTTGTATAACACCCTGTATATAAAATATAAATTTTTCAGAAAATATTTTAAGGTATGACATCTTAAAATATAGAGTAGGGAGGAAGGAGTCTTTGAATTGTAAATGAGAGTCAAAGTTGTAGGCGATGGCGGCCGCTTGATACCATTGCCAGGGTCGTAGCATAAAAATATTATTAAAATTATACTATAAAATTAAATTAAATTTTAGAATTTCCCTACACCTATGTTTTAAGCATATCGACGCGGAGCCTGCAAAACCTCCTAACCAACATTTTTTGTCAAATTGAGTTATTTACATTTTCGGAATAGTCAGGTGAATACGCATGTTCATGCAAAATTTCTTTATTAAAAAAAAATCCTAAACCTCGAAAAACACGGTTACAAAATCACTTTACTACAAGTGATAAATGTATGTGATTCACTGTTTTTTGCTTCTCCTGAACAATTACATTTTAATAGTTATTAGATATTGCAGGCTCCGCGTTGATATGGTGGTTATAACCTCACAAATTTATATTTTTGTTATAAAATAATTTAAATAAATCTTAGAACTTACAAATGGCATGTTATAACACATTTAGCATATTTCTTGGTCCAAGAAATTCCACAAACAGCACAACTAACCATTATAACGATTTAAAAATTAATTATTATGAGTCACCGTTCAAAACTTGGTAGGCTAGGCGGAGTTAACACCCACGCTTTTTCACTCTTAGTCGTTGTATGTAGTGTAGAGCAGCCCTCTGGCACTCCATGTTGCAGAAAGTTGCGATTTAAAATTAATTTTATTGTTATTTCTTAGAAAATTAAACCGATTAAACATTAGTTGAACACAATTTATTACTCAATTATCAAGTTTTATTTATTAATAAGTTAAATTATCAACACAACCATCGAACAGCTGTTAGCAGACATGTAGCAACATCTCTATCTACAGACCCCAAGTTATCTACTACACAACATTAACAACTGTTAACTTTTACTGTTCACGTTACCGAGTACCTATAGAAAAAATTGGGTCTTCCCATGACCGAGATGTTCATAAATTTGAATGTTCACGTTATCGAGCTTCTACGTATTATATTTTAATACAAAAATCTTTTTTGGATTTTTTTAAATGGTGATTTTCTGCGTGCTGTATTTTTTATACAATTTAATGTTAAAAATTTATTATTTTAGCGTTTTGTTTAGTTCTGTTAAATACAACTTATACAGGTAAACAAATGACAAAATTAATTTAAGAAAGACATTCTGAAAACTTAGGGAAACAGATGGCACGTCTTTATCGCTAATGCTTGATTGCGGTTTTCGGGATATAGTACCTAATGATCGCAAAAACATGTTCCATGTTAAAACTTTAAAATTTAAGAGAGAAATCCACCGGTGCCGGTGTTAAGAAATGATATTGTTTTATAATAATTAATACCGTTAAAAAAGAGATCCATTGGCTAGCTGCCCGTCCGCGGACTGGGTTGTCAGCTAGAGCATTCATAATTATTAATTATACATTAGTCAACCTATCATTCTAACTATGCAAAAAAAAGGAATTATCAAACAATGTTTGAGAGCACAATAATATGGATAGCATATTTTTGTTTATTATAATAAAATGTTAGTAATTTTGGCTTTTTTGAATTTGGCGGTATTTTATATTGAGGCCACAAAAGTCACAGGTGAGCCTCATGTATAAAAGTAGAATGATTCAGAGGCTGGTTAATGTTTTTCCGTAAGAAACTCGGAAACTTTCTACTAACGGTTTTCTTGGAAGGTTCAGTTATTCAGTTATATTGATGGTCTCTTAAAAATACAATTTTTTTAATTCCGTTTTTGTAAATCTAGTTGTGTATACTGTTTAGTTCATTTGTAGATGTTTGTGGAAGTGTTGGATTTACAACTTGTAAAAACATAGTTCCGCATTCGCTTAGTATTCTTACTTATACTGAAACACTTGTATGTTTTAGAGTATCGAATTCCCGGCACACCAGCTCCTGACGGCAGTTGTTCGTTCACATATAGAAGCACAAGTAAAAAGAAAGGTGAATTTAACTCACCTCGATACCCGTCAAACTATCCAAGCGATACCAACTGCACTTACTTATTTTTGGCAACGCCAAATGAACAGGTTTCTTTGGTATTTGACAACTTCAAAGTTCGTGCAGACTCTGCAAATTCTTCTTTTGGCTCCTATGGGTAGGTGGTTTAATGTTATGCCATCTTCTTTTTTAACTAATTTACTTCTGAATATTTTCATTATATTACAGAGTTAACGTTTGTCAAGAAGATTGGATAGAAATCTACAACATGTATCGCGATGGCACAGAAAAATCTGTAGGACGATATTGCGGGATGACTGCACCAGGACCTATTGAATCTAATCGTGGAGCAATGGGTTTAAAACTTGTACTTCACGCAGATTCTACAGGAGTTTATAGTGGATTCAAGGCCAGATACACATTTGAAACTGCCAAATCAATTTTCGGCGATTGTGGTGGAAATATTAGCAGTTTAGAATATGGAATAATTTCTAGTCCAAATTTTCCAAATAATTACGGAGGCCCAAGTAGAGGTCAAGCTTCTAAAATTTGTAATTGGTATGTAAGCGTGCGACCTACGTATAAAATCATGCTGGTATTTGAAAGATTTGCCGTTGAAGGAGATCCTGAAGGTAAGAAATGAATGAATTATTAAATGAATTGTATGATCAAAGAATATTTGAAATAGGTCGAGGGTGTCCGGCAGCTGTATTAAGAATGTGGTTAAATTTAGTAGAAACGCCTAAGGAAATGTGTGGAGAAAAACCTCAAGCTGATAAGTGGCAATTTATTTCACATTCCAATGCTGTACGACTTAGGTAACAGTAATAATTACAGAAGTTGATAAATTTAATTTATTATTTCGTTCTTCTAAATTACAGTTTTACAACGGCAGATAAAGCTGTTGGTTCTCAGGGCTTTCGTGTGGTATGGACAGAAATACAAGAAGGTCCTGGCTGTGATGAGTATGAATGCGCTAAAAGTGGATTCTGCATTCCAAATAAGCTTAAGTGTAACTTAGTTAACAACTGTGGAGCTGACGATAATTCTGATGAAGCCGACTGTGAGTGATATAATGGTTACTATTTTAATAACACCTAAAAATAAATAATTTGCATTATAGTCGTTGCGGTTGCCAAAAAGCGTAGCTCATTAAAGTAGATTTAGGGTTGCCCAAACTAGTTGTTTTTGTATGCTATCTTCGTAGCAACGAAATGATGGATAAAAAAGTTGAATAGATGCACAGCACTATCCTTTTACGGTGCATTTAGGCGCCTAAAGGATTTGCTTAAACTTACTTACAGTTTGTTTGCATGCACTTTTATTATTATCAAGTATGTTTTCTAGGCATTAGCAAAGAAGTAATAGATCTACGGCATTTAAATCAAGGCAAATAAATTAACTCTTAGCAAATATTTTATAAAATAGTGTTTAAGTATTATACCATACTATATACGAGTAATTTTATTAAGCTCATCTGTGTAAGTAAATATAAAATATAAGTACAAATTATTAACTCAGTTCTTTTTAATGGCAATATTTTGTAAATAACATTAATTAAAGATATGTTACAAAGGAAGAAATGTAATTACTCAGGATAAACCATAATTTGACATGATTCATGTTGCCATAGTCGGACTCCTATATTAAATTATTAAATATCATTTTGTAAAAAGTGTAATGTCGTATCCAGACATGCAGCAATAGCATAACGTTATGAACCCCTTTTGTAATAATAGGTTTGTTCCAACAAGCTATTCGATTATCGACGGCAACCAGTAATTTGACTACTTATTGCGCCTGCGTTAGGAACACTAGTAAATTCATAAATAGTAACTTAAAGCTGTGTTGGAACGTTTTCCGAATTGCTTTCGAACCGAGATTAACCTTAAATAATTGACAAGTGTGATCATAGAGAGCGATGCTTATCGTCAATATTTAAGGCAACAATAAATTGTTTTAAAATGTATACGATTTACGTCATGAAGTTTTTCTATGCTTCTTTTTTGCCTTTTTGAGTATTTTGTGCAAATTTTCAATTTTTGTGCTTATTTCAAGCCTGTTTTCAGGAATATTTTTTTGTTTTTAAAGTTAATTTATAATTGTTATTTTAAGAACAAGTCCGATGGTGAATTTTACTAAAATGGAAAATATGAATAAATTAACAGTTTTACAATTCCCCATGATTCTTCCTCCATATATGCTAGAACGATTCGGCACATATCATTTATTTGAACTTTTACATATTGAAGTAGTAATATACTTAATACGCACAAAAAATTAATTTTTACAACTTTAATTGGATACCTAAGTAAAACGTTTTCTCATTTCTTAGAATGGCCAGGTAACAGCCCGAATTTAAATCCGATTGAAAATCTTTGGGCATTATGAAACGAAAAATTACCGATAATACAAAATCACAATTGCAAAATTTATTAAAAGTTGTATGGCAGATGGCAGAAAGTCATTACAGATGAAATTTTACAACATTTCGTTAAATCTATGCCTGCCCGGTTAAAAAACGGTTTTAAAAATTAATGCGGGTTCTAAAGGATGCTAATAAAATACCAGTAATGTAAAGACATTAAATAAATTTTTAATTTCATATTTCTATGGTTTGATACACTTTTTAATAAATATTTTTTAATCCTCGTTTCCTGTCACCATCCATTTATTAATATTTTTCTTGTTTGTAATGTGTACTTAAATATGTATGTACTTTATCATTTCCTACTAAAAATTTCTCGATTTTATTACGAAAATTACAAAATAATTAATGATAGAGGAAGTATTTGGGCTGTATTACTCTCAACTAACATTTGCGCATGGCTATTCAGGTTTCGAACTACTTGGTACTTGCTCCTTAGCAAGTATCGTTTGAACCGCAAATGAACCAATTCGATCCCTTCCACATAGTTGTTGGAACAGCGGTTTGTTAGTAATCTAGGATTGCGAACTGGTAACTTGTGTCTGTTGGAACGACATTTCATTAATGCGCTTGCGTTGTAGTAATATTACTAAAGATACTCGTTGTTGGAACAAACCTATTATGATTTTTCTAATTCTGTTACAAAATGACTACTTTTGGAATGTCATTTGAGTTTCCAAATGTCATTCTTTTTATCACTAGTGATAAAATGAGATTACTTTTATCACTAGTTATAAAATGAAAATAATATCACAATATAAGTTAACTGAATTTTTAATTATAAATATTTACAACACAATTTACAAATTTCATATTTCCATGATTATTTTCCAGCGCAGATATCGATGGCGAGAGTGATATTCTGGAATTCGCCGGTGGCATCGAAGTGTTAGTAATATTTGTTTCATTATTTTCCATCGCAGATATCAATGGCGAGGGTGATATTCTTCTGGAATTCGCCGGTTGCATCGAAGTGTTATTGTTTGTTTTCACATTTTCGCCTAAAATTTTAGTAGAAATTCGTTTCTTCTTTTCTATGGAATCTTCAATATAACCCTCGGCAACGGTAGAAGATTTCCATCCCCCATGTCGCTTTAATGTTAATAAATCCGCTCCAGAATTAGCCAATAAGGAAGCCGAAGATCGTCGAAAACAGTGACCAGTATATTGGTCAGAATTAGGCAAATTTAAAAAAATTGCAATTTTTTTAGGCATAGTACCAATTGTGTTAATCCCAATAGGTTGTCTCGTACATTTTCCGTTTCTATATCCCAAAAAAAAACGAGAATTTGCTTGGTTCGGTCGAAGAGATACATATTTTCTAACAATTTCAACTAAATTTAACCCGTCAATATTGCCTTCTGTTATTGTGAATGTTCTTGGATGTTTTGTTTTTGTATCAGGAATACAAATTTTGAAAAACGAGCCAAAATCTACAACATGATCTGTGAGCATTTTAACAAGTTCGTCCTTACGGCAGCCACCGGATAATGCAATAATCAAGACTACCTATAAACAAAAAATAAATTATGAAGATAAATTCTTAACACTTGCTACTAACAAACTTACCTTTAAAGCTAAATATATTTGGTTATCGGCATTTAATAAAAAATTATTGAAATCTTCTTTTGCCAGTACTTTTGATTTTTTAGGACGATATCCTTCCGCTTGCCTCTTCAAAAAGGCAATTAGATTTGTAAATTTGCTAATATCAACATTATTTTTCATTGAAATTGTCGTTCTTAACATTGAATACGTACTCCACAAAGTGGAAGGTTTATAAACCTTTGCTTTGTTAGCAAAATAAGCAAGAAGTACCTTTTCCACTACTGTTTTGACGTTTTTTGAATCACACCATGTTTTGAAGCGTTTATATGCAAATTCGTATACTTGCTTAGATTTGTCTGGCAATAAAGTTAAAATTGCGGAATTGGCATCATTTTCAATATCAGAATCTTCAGAACCACTCATTTTATTACCATTACCTCGTGCAAAACTATTTATCCGAAATAAAAAATTGCTTGTTGTTTATACATATTGTTGTAGCAACTGATGTTTTAAAACTTCTAGATTAATATAATTTATTTTGTGCAGGTACTTGAACTGTCAACGTAAACTTGATATTATTAGTAGGGTAAATAATTTTACGCGCGATCGATCTGAATTTTTGCATATGCATTCCTACCGATAATTCACCAGGGAGTGTAATACAAGTCGAGGGGGGGAAAGTTTTTTGCTCAGTTTTTCGATATCTAGCTCCGTTGTCGAGTTATTGCTAATTTAAAAAATTTTGTTTTAAGAAAGCCCATTTTGCACAGAATTAGAAAAAATCTTGTATGCAACACGACGTAAAAGTGTCTTTTTATAACACGGCGCGTTGTCCATCTCGGCTGCGCCTCGATGGACAATTTTCACGCCTAGTTATAAAAAGTATCACTTTTACATCTAGGTTGCATAAATAGCTATTTGCGCGCTATAATAATTTGTAGTAGTAGGTACTATTTTCAGTTTTAAAAAATTATTTAGTTATAATAAAAAGTATTGATTTATTATATTATGTTTTGTTACAAAACGTCGAAAGTTATGTAATGTCTTACTGGTGTATTTGCAAGAAGTTGGTCACTAAAATGCTCCTTCACCATTCATAGCCCATTTACATAATTCACACTCATTGAACTATAAATTGCATTACATTACTGGTTAAATAAATATCTATTTATTTTTCCAGTACAAAATGAATATTTTTTTTATATCAGTAGTACAAAATGAATATTTCTTATCAACAGTGCAGATTCTTGCGATGGCTTCGCACCTTTCAAAAAAACAAAAGGATTTTAATTTATTATTTTTTGTTTCATCAAGCATTTTTGTTTAGATTCTATAAGAATAGTTATACATATATAGTATAGATATGATGAATATATGAATATTGAATAATATAAATATTGTTGAGCAATAAATCTAATATTAAATTAAATTTGAAAATTAGCAAGTCAGTTATACATAAAAACAATTCTAATTGAATTTTATATTTGTTTATAAACAACATAGGTAGGAGGTAGGTACTGCCAATATAAACCAAAGCTTTTGAAGAAGATTCTATTTTCAACTATCAACTATCTATTTACTACTTACTTTTGCAATAGTTTGATAAAATGCATTACATGCGCAGTTCCTTTCATCGGTAATCCTGGTTAAAGATGTAGTCCAACTTGTTTCTTCCAGCAAAAATGATAATAATTAAATCGCATTAACTTTTCATTTAGAATGCCAATTTGCTTATATTTTCTAATTTTTACTTTTTAATTAGGTACCGTTTTCAAACTTATAACATTTCAATTATTATGTAATTTTTGACACAAGAATTATTTAAATCGTTCGTTTAAAAAACAAACTTACTCATGAAAAGTAAATTTTACAGACGACGCAATAGTATATTATACATCATGGGATTAAGGTGCTAGTTTTCATCCCGCGTGCGAAGTTTTTGCACGAGGCGTTAGCCAAGTTAGTTAACACCAATTCTAATTGTGGGTTCCTTATAACACGGTTTTCATAGAATGCGGAATGAATTAACTGATGATAATTATGAAAAAAAGAGTGTATGTATTATGTAAATTTTAAAATTGAATGTCATTAGAAGATATAAAGATAATAGTGAAACAGAAGCTGTAAAATAAAAGAGATGTTAGAAGAAGAAATAAAGAAAAGTGTATTAAACGGAAATCTCGATGTAATCAGTTTAAAAAAATCGTTACTTCTGCCGCAATACTTCCAATCATCAGCACACCAAATTTTATCAATTTTTAGAATTAAAACTTACAATTACACATATCACTACATACAGCACTCAAATTTCAATCGTTCTAAATAATTAAGTAAAATACTTATGACTGTCAGTTTTAATTATTAAAATTTTCGAATGTATGTCATATAATGTATGTCAAAATATTGTTCAAGTTGACGAAAAAAGAATTCTGGTAAAGTTTGACCACTTAATATTAATATATAGAGGTGGCTAATCATGATTTTTGATTTCTCATTTAAATAACACGGGAAATTTTATTTTTTTTATTTGGAATTTTAATGCGCTTGAACGAATTATCGTCTAATAAAATTTAGAACTCATACTTGTAGTAAATTAAACGATCTACAAAAAAGGTCTGAAATGATTTTTCGTCAAGTCGGCTCGTTTAAAAGTTATTCGAGGTTTAAGTTGAACCTCAAATGTTAAATAATGATTTTCACAATTATTTATACTCGATCACAAAATTATGGCTCAAAAACATAAACATCATATTTTATGTAAAGTTTATCGAGTGTTCTTCGGTAAAACAATAAAATTTTTACGAAATATCAATAACAGGACATTTATTATTATTTTAGGGAATGATTAATTTTTGTTATTTAATAATTTATTCATAATTTAAAAAAGTTTATTAATAATTGTTATTGATATTCTCGTAAACATTTTATTGTTTTACCGAAGAACACTCGATAAACTTTACATAAAATATGATGTTTTATGTTTTTGGGCCATTATTGTGTGATCGAGTATACATAATTGTAAAAATCTTATTTAACATTTGAGGTTCAACTTAAACCTCGAATAACTTTTAAACAATCCGACTTAGCGAAAAATCATTTCAGACCATTTTTGTAGATCGTTCAATTAGTTTTAGTTTTAAATTTGATTAGACGATAATTCGTTCAAGCGCATTAAAATTCCAAATAAAAAAAATGAAATTTCCCGTGTTATTTAATTGGGAAATCAAAAATGACGATCAGCCACCTCTAAATATTAATATTAAGTGCTCAAACTTTACCAGAATTCTTTTTTCGTCATCTTGAACAATATTTTCATGGTAGCTAAAGAAAAGAAAATTAAAAGTTTTTTTTGGCCCACACTAATGTCATATTTTTACAAGACATCTTAAAAATTCTTGGAAAAAAAAAATTAAGATTTCAGTTAATATTTTATGTAATTTTCTTGCTTTTGCATTTGGCTCAATTGTTTTCTCACCAATACTTATATTTTAAAAGCTCTATTAGCTCACCAAATTTTATAACAATCGGTTAAACATTTCCGGAGATACGATAACATTTTCATTTTTTTAGTTTCTTATTGTGATAGTCTTTACGTTTCTGAACACGGTGATTTCGAAAATGTAAAAGAAATTTTAAAATATTTTTTCGATTACCTTTTACCTCCAAAACGAATATTTTTTTTGATTGGAAGTAATTATAATAAATAAATTAAAAAATCTTCAAATATTAACCCTTCGTTTCATGATTTTTTTTTTTGAAAAAAATTTCTTTTCAATGTCATTTTGTTATTATAGATAATGGGAAAAATAATGAAAAAAATCCAAGTTCAATAGTTTTCCATTAAACAAGCAAAATAAATCTATTTTTAATATGCAACACCATGAGGATCAGTAATTGTAATTAATTATAATTTAATTTTGTAAATGAAATGAATTTATAATATCAATTTTTGGAATTTAAATGTCTGTTGCAAATTTGCTACTATATGAAACGAAGGGTTAAGTCAACATAATATTTAATATTTAAAAATAATGAAAAGATAGCAGCAAAATTGCATTCGAATTTGCCATACAGAAATTATGGAAATTAAAGTTGTTGTTTAAAATAGTTTTCAAAAAAATTAAAACACAAAATTAAAGTCTATTTTAGCCCATTTCGACCCGATGCGATGTTGCGTTGCCGACACAATTTCATAATAAAATTCCAACGTCCTAGGCGCTTGGTCCGAAATGAGTTAAGAAACAATATAAAAACCATTGTTTTTTAAATTATAGAAAAATGCATATATTATAAATTATGCAATATATTGTCGTGTTACCAATTCGATTTTGGAAGATTTTTTGGAATATTTTTTTATTTTTTCTATGAATGATGATGTTTAGAATGCAAGTTTTTATAGAATTTATGGAAAACAATACAAAAACGTTAGAAAGAATTATTAAAATGCAGGAATCATTAAAAAAAAATTGAAAACAAAATTACAATAACACAGGAAGATAATAGAAAAAAATCAGGAATCATTTGAAAATAATTCAAAATATTTACGAGAAGAAATAAATAAGGGTTTGGTTTTGGCCAAAGAAAACAAAAATTTGGATATGGAAAAGATAAAAGCATTATGGTTTATAAGAGAAAATTTGGATAAAGAAGTTTTGAAAAAGGAAAATTTTGAAGGAAATAGGGCCGAAATTGCAAAAGAAAATTTGGATAATGACGTGGCAGGCAATGTGGAGAATGAGGAGGAAAATATACAGGTGTAGCCGGGAATTTTAATCCCCTTTTATTCCCTAGCGAAATTTTACCCCCGGTAAATATTCCCTAGGGAAATTTTACCCCCAGTAAAAAAATGATTAGGGGGTAAAATTTCACTAGGGAATTTTTACCGGGGGGTAAAAAATCTCAAAATATTCTTAGTGAATTTTTATCCCCTTAAGAAATTTTATAGGTACCCAAGTGTTGTGTCTTAAATTGATGGTAATTAAAAGATTAATTGATTTGTAACTGGATTTCTTTATTAGTACGTTTTTCTGGTTTGCATCTGTTTTAGCATTGCCAACTTAACAAAATATTCTTAACTACATATATTAAAACATAACACCAAGTAACAATTTTTACACCATGGTACCATTGGTGTTTTACGTACCATGGTTTATTATATTCTTCAAAAATCTGAGGAAGATATTTTAGCAAAGCATTTCGAATTTTTTTATCTGTTTATGTATCAAATTCCAAAATATTTTACTGTAAAATGCTAAAATATCTTCCTCAGATATTTGAAGAATAAAATAGGGTAATTTAAAAGTTGAACACATTTATTTAAAAATTACATTTTCTTATACACTTCTTTTCACCGAAACTACTACTTCAAAATGATTTGAATTTTTATGGTTCAAATATATTGCCAGATTTTTGTAATTAGGTTCATAGGAAAGGTGCATTGAACTTGGAAACCTTTGCCATACAGGAGTTTTTGAAATTTGAGTAAACGAATATAATATATCGGCTTCTATGAGTGCTACAGAGAAAAGCATTTCAACATCTGTTACCCAAATTTCACTTTTGTCCATTTTCGTGATATTCATGTAATTCTTAACACCAGAAAACAGATCAACTTCTTGTTTTTGAATTTTCGTAAATTCAGCAATTAGCTTTCGTACTTCCGATGTGCTGATCTTCACTTCCGGTAATGCATAAAGATATGCATCTAAAATAAACAGTTGCTGTCTGCCTTTACGTCTACAACAGTGTGAGGCGAATAGAGCAACGAATGTTTTGCTTTTGCAAAGTCGGAATTCTTGTCAAATAAAAATCAAAGCTTCTCACAAAGTCGTTTCTGCCAAATATTATTTATGGGACAGAAACGAAATTTTCATTTTTCCGTAATGTAATTAATTTCTTCCACAGATAATTCATGTTCTTCATTTTCTCCATTTTTTTCTTAAGATCCGTTGTCGTGGTAATGTTTTAAATTACTGATAGGATATCCTTTTTTCAAAAATGTTCCCTCTTTCGAGCTGTGGTCGAAACGCCTGTATTACTACAGCCCACCCTGTATTACTATTACTTTTACTATTTAACTAATAAATTATCCAATTTTATTTATTTTTATTCTTCCAAAATCTAGGGAATATATTTTAGCATCTCAGAATTAAATATAATCGAATTTGATACATAAACAGTAATAAAAATTCTGATTTACCTATAAAATTTCTTAAGGGAGTAAAAATTTACTGAGGTTTTTTGAACTTTTTTACCCCCGGTAAAAATTCTCTAGGGAAATTTTACCCCCAGTAAAAAATGATTAGGGGGTAAAATTTCACTAGGAAATTTTTACCGGGGGGTAAAATTTCACTGGGGTAAATATTCCCGGTTACACCGGTAGCCGAAGTAACTGAGTTACAAGAAGATGAAAAACAAGAATATAAAATAATGACAAAATCAATTTGGATTTGGCATTTTGGTTATTATTTTAAGTTTTGGGAATGGACATCTGCTTTCACCGAAAATATATTCGTGGAAATCCACTAGGTGGAAAACTTTGTTTAATTTTTTAGAAGTGGTACCACAACCGGGATGGTTTTCTTCGGCGAACCACTTGTCAACAAATTTTACAAAATTTGTAACTTGAGTTTTGAATTTTTTATTTGATGGTTATTGAACTTTTGTAAATATTGGATTTGATTTTGAAAATTTTTGCATTGTAAATGTGGGAATTATTGTGATTTTGTAAATAGATTTTGTAAAAAGAGACGAGTGATTAGCCTCTTTTAGGCCTGCCCGTGAGAGTGGACGAACGTGTTTTGCGAGCTTATTTTGAATTTGCGTCCGTAGTTTGTGATATTTTTGGAGTTAATTTGAAAATAAAAGTTGCGAATTACTTGGGTAAAAAAATGTTGATTTATTTTATTTTTGGAGTCGTCCAAAGCTTGGACGAATTTGGATAAATTTATATCCGCTGATTAAATTATTAACTTGTGAAATTAGATAATTGGATGTTAATTAAAGTTTTAATTACTTTCTACGAAAATTTAAAATTATAAAAATTGAAGACAAAGGGAAATTTTTATGTGCACGTCGCACCTGTGGACAATAAGCCGTGCTTGCAATCGCTGTTCCATTTATAAAATACAGAAATTTATTTCTAAGTTAAATTCCATATTTGAATTCGAATTACTTTTATGGAAAATATTTTTTTTATTAATCGGTTTAGAAAATTTGGAAAAGTGAACCCGCTACTGAGAGGTTTCGCTCTCCGAATTACACAAGCTGGCTGGCGAACCGAAGTTACAAAAGGAGGTTAGAAAAGATATTTCCTACGTTCCATTACAATATATTAAGGGTATTCACACTCTCTAGTAAATGACGTGGTAAATTTACCCCGTGTTAAATGTAATCTAGTTACACCTGGTTACACATGTTAACCTAGTTAAATTTACCACGGGGTAAATTTACCAGAGAGTTGTGAATATTCTGTGTAATAATTATATAAAAATTATATAATATTATATTATATTTCCTGTATTCCTAAAAAAGTTTGAGATTTACAACAGGTTTACGAACTCTTTTTAAGGAATATGTCATAAAACCCCAATCACAAATGTTCATTATTAGCTTTACGTGTACGATTTTCATTGGTCGTTGAAGTTTTTAATCAGCGTTTTAACTAAAATAGGTTTCAACACTCTCTTAAATATTTTCTTGAATACAGCTGTATAAAAATATATAAATCTTAACTTATGAGAATAAATTAACATTTAAAACTTCAATATAACAAGAAATGAAATATTATAATAGCAATTATATTATTTCATTTTGTTTTCATATTCAAGTTCATTTCAAGTTGTCATATTTTATTGAAGCTTTTAATGATTAATATTATATTATACATGTAGTAGATTATATAAATGAAACGAATACTATGTTAAAGTAAGAAAATCAAACTTTAACATATCAAAACGACCGTATTATAATAAATATAAAAGTAAAAAGCTCGCCAACCTTTCACATGAGTTCCAAAAGAGGACGTGGTATGCTTTTTCACTTTTCAAAGTTTTAATCACATACTTTTATGCGGAGGTTTGCAACCATGCATCGGCTCTGCAGGTTAATTCGTACCCGATGAAGAGAAATCTCTACGGAGTAATCTCGAAACCGTCGGTAGTGCGATAAAACCTAGCGGTCCCTGTGATGGTGTAAAACTATCTGCATGTATGGTTTTTGACTGGGGATTTTGATTTTGAAATAACCCCACGTACTCATTGGTAACATATTGTGAAAGGAGTATCTATCATTGGATAGTAGATCTTCACGGCCGAAATCTACTTAGCTACTTTTGTAGTTTTACTTTTATATTGATTATATAAATATTATAGAACATTATTTATGTAAGATTCATGTTAAATATAAAAAATAGTCAAGTACAACTCAAATAAATTCGACGGTGCGTCATTGTTTAAAATGGTATTTTGATGGTATGGATCAAGCTGGAAATTACTAGTCAAATAAGTGCTTTTGAAAATGCACTTTTTTTTTTATTTTAATATAAACAACAATGAAAACCTAACCTAACTGCATAAAATTACGTGATACTACGTGATTCAAAAATATATACAGGGTGACCCAGACCACCCGTATCAGTACTTTTTTTCAAAAACGGTAAGTCGTAGAGAATTGGGCTAAAAAACTTTATTACAAAAGCCCTAATGATGAATCTAATGCTGATATTATTATTTCCGGGAAAAGTAGGCATTCAGAGTAGTTTGCTCCAGAAAGTCCAGAAATTGAGAATTTTAAATGGCACCATATGTCGAAAGTGGTATCGTTGGAAAGCTCATTAAAAAATAAGCAAGTTTTGTAGGAAAACTGTTTTTATTACTCCCACCCCTTTTAAGTTATATTCACTTGAAATTATTAAATTTCAATTTCTTATAACGAACTTAACTTTAAAAGTCAGCACTTGAAATCCAGCTACCGCGTTAGAGCAATGTCATAAGTGTTCAAAATGTCTTCCATTTACTTCTAAACACTGTTGAGCTCTTCTGGTTATACTATCAGTGGCTCTAAGTACTTTTTCAGTGTTTAATGATCGACCGGCATTGCAAATTCTGAGCTTCATATCATCTCTCGTTGTCGGTTTTTCTGTATAAACAATATCTTTGATCCGACCCCAAAGAAAAAAATCCAGGGGAGTACAATCTGGCGACCTTGGAGGCCACGCCACTGTGCTGGCAACTATTACGCAACTATTGGGAAATAGTTGGTTTATTGCATTCCTTAGCAACCAATGAAAAATGAGCTGGCCAGCCGTCTTGCTGAAACCACATTATTGCTCGCATTTCCAGAGAAACATTTTCCAATAAATCGATCAAATCATTATTTAAAAACTCGGCATATCGTATCCCATTAAGATTTTTTTCAAAAAGATAAGGACCTATAATTTTTCTTTCAAGCACACCACACCACGTGTTAACGCTCCAAAGATGTTGGTTATCAATAGTTCGCAGCCAATGGGGATTTGTTTGCGACCAGTAATGTGCATTGTGAATATTGACTTCACCAGTGCTTTTAAAAGTAGCCTCGTCAGTGCATAAAACCGTCCTAAGGAAAATAGGGGCCTTTGTTAATTAACCAATTACAAAAAATTACTCTACTTTGAAAATCACTCTCATTTAATTCTTGATGCATATGTATGTGGTATGGATGAAAATTATGATCCTTAAAGACTCTGCATACAGAGGATTTAATTAAATTAATTTCCCTAATCGCCGAAATTCTTTAAAAATTAAAATGGGTTTTCATATGTTTACGCTAAGGCTTTTGAAACTATTTTATCATCTATTAAAAACATGAAACTTCAATTTTCATCATCGCATTTTGATTTAGTTCATTGAAGTTAACCAACTCGTGTTAATTAAAGCATGATTAAAGTTACCTGTTCTTATCATTGTTAACTAATCTGTGTACAGTTAATTTAGGTTGGTTAAACAGAAAGATTCTAAACAACGAATTAGTTAACTTAAATTAGCTAATAGTTTATACACTAATTAGTAATTACTATACGGTCGGTGTAATTAGTATATGAATGAAATTCATTTATTTAATTTTGGAATAAATTAATTAAAAGATTGGTACCTATTTCTGCTTTATATAGTGCAACATTTTCAAGTTTGCCGCCAAATGCACCCCAACGACTATTAATAGTAAATTTCATTTGTTAGATTATAAGTTAAATAATTGCTTCAGCATGAATTTATTAGAGTTTATTTAATATTTACGATATAATTTTTGTTAGGCAATTTTTTATGTTTTATATTTAAAATATTACATTAATAAATTATTTATCAGAACGTGTTGATAGACTTTGTTAAATGTTTAAAGATTCATTTCTTGTATGAGAATATAATATCAATAGTATAATAAAGTAAAATGTCAACAAAACAACCCTATATCTTCGTCTTGCATTTTATTTAGTTTAGTACGGGGTCCTGTTATTTGTAACTAAGAAGCTAAACTCATCAATAAAAACAACAGTGGAAACAAGAACGATAATGTCCACTCTTGGTACTTATTTATTTTGTTACCAAATTCTTATTAATTTTGTGAGAGGATAACCTGGTCAAAATATTCGAAGGTTGATAATCACGTTTTAAAATGGAAAATAAGTTCCTTCTGTTGTAGGAGAGTCAAGATTTGAACGTAGAAATTTAAGTTCATATTTATAGTGAGTGGGTATGCTTTGCATTGCACTGTCGTCCATCATTACACACTTTAATAATTTAAAAGTCCTACCTTGTTTAAATTTATACTTTGCCGATAGTTTAACATAAAATTAAACAACCTTTTGTTTGAAATTCCTCTTTATTTTTCACAATTTTACTAATTTTTCAACGCTATTTAAAACTGACGCTCATATTTCTTTATATTTTAGCAAATCCCTCTCCCCTCCGTCCAAATCGACTCGTCCAAAACAAACTTGCGCGTCAAATTTCAAAATTAAATACGAAATTAACATTTTACAAATTTTTAAATTTTACAAGCAATTCCTTTTTTTATAATTAAGGTAGTAGTCTGGTAATCCGCACGTTTTTTTACGTTTTCATTGGGAATTTATTTTTTATGGGAAAATAAAATTCAATGGTTTTGATTGTTTAGTATGTTATTATTGACATCTAAAGGATACAAAAAAAATTGTTTTTGCTTAATTTTACAACGTTTTATTGCTATTATTATTGGTCAAAGTAGGCGTCTCAAAAAAGGTACGTAATTGGCCCGGGTGATTTCAGCTCTTGAGGATATCGGAAATAAAAAAATCAAAAATATTATTAATCTATAGACTTGCCGTTATAAAATAAAATTGATTCTTTTCAGGCACAAATCGGGTTGTAAAATGGAAAGTTCCAGCGATAACGACAAGTCTATAGATTAATTCCTTTTTTGATTTTTTTGTTTCCGATGTCCTCAAGAGCCGAAATCACCCGGGCCAGTTACGTACCTTCTTTTCACTTTGACCAATAATAATAATAATAAAACATTATAAAATTAAGTAACAAAAAATTTTTTTTGGGTCCTTTAGATGTCAATAATAACATAATAAAAAACCAAAACCATTGAATTTTATTTTCACATAGAAAAAAACATCACAATAAAGACGTAAAAAAACGTACAAGTTACCAGACTACTACCTTAAACAATTCATCCCTTGCATTTTATAGCATGACAATTATACAAAAAAAATGATACAATAAAATGACCTTTCTTATCAAATATTTTTAATAATGAGACATGTTTTTTCTGCTTTTGGATAAAATATGCTATTATATCTGAATTAAATTTTATAATGTGATAAAATTAAATGGAAGTGGAGTATTATGAGGTGTAACTATCTTCGAGTTTAAAAAAATTTCAATCGCATACCTATAATATAATTTTGTAAAACTAACGATATTAAGGAGATGTGATTGAAACCTCACTGAAGCTCCAACAAAGCTGAAACATTTAGCATAAAATTTAGCTATGCTTGGTGACATGATTATTTATGTTTAACATGAATACATTACAATGGGATATTCGTATTTGGCAAAGACTTGAGTTGGATTTGGCTTGGATCCACTGATTAGATAAAACAATAGTTAAATTATGATTTTGAATAATATTAACGATAAGAGGGGGAGATTAATTTTAAATTTTATGTTCCAATAAATTAAAAATCAAATGGAGCACAAAATAATATAAATTAATTTCCGGAGCTTTGTGTATCGGCAACGATTAGTAAGTTGCTAAAATACACACCATTCATTACATAGTACATGCAATGAAAATAAATTAGCCAATGACGAAACAGTATGTAAAACAATGGTTGCTTCCTTCCCAGCTATTGTTTCCTTGGAATGGAAGCTTAGCTAATAGACGGCTGCTTTGCTGCTTGCTGAGAAAGATGACAGCTCATTGTACAACTGTAGTTGGTAGGATGTTGATCTGGATCGGTACAGGACGTCGGCTACGCGACACTTGAACAGTATCACTTAACCGAATACACTCACTACAAGATGATCGTAGATCGCTGCTTGTAGGCACAGAAAAGATAATGGTTACGACTAAACCCGTCGTACTTGAAATTCGTAATGAACTCGTTGGCAAAATGGCTGATGAGATTTGAGCTTCGGTATGCAAATCCCAAGGAGGCACCTGGTGTTCATAAAATAAGGGAAGATAGTGCAAAAATCTTCAACTTAGATGACTCTGACTTCACGTTGATTCACAAAAATGCTATCGGCTTACTTTTACAAAATATTCGGCTATAAACGAAATAACACTAACTCACTTAGCGAAACTTGACTACTTTACCCTTGACTTTACCTTTCGGTGCTGCGGTCTAATCAAATCTGCCGTTTTACGGCGTTTGCGAATAGCCTTGAGCATTCGATGCGCTCCATAATGTGCGCAGAAGAAAATCCATAGGCGTAGCATACAAACAATTATTGTGAGGCAATAAATTGTTACACCGGTAAAAATTACCTAGAGAAATTTTACCTCCGGTAAAAAATCTCTAGAGAAATTGTAACCTTAGTAATAAAAAATAAGGAAGTAAAATTTCCCTAGTAAATTTTTACCGAGAGGTTAATAACTAAAAAATATTCTCAGTGATATAACCTTCCGCATTTCTACATGTTGGTCTTCAATTATAGTAATGCATAAAGATATGCACCTGAAAAAGCAATTTCTATCTCCTTTGTCGTCTATAACATTGTGAGGTAGATGAAGCAATAAATTCCTTGTTGTTTTAAACAAAATGAAAGTCCAACCTTCTGATAAAGCCGTTTTTGCCATTTTTGATTTATAAGACAAGAACGGAAAATTAATTTTGCCATATCACAATCGATTACTTCAACAGGAAATTGATCTTCTTTAGTAATTAAATTATCGTTAGCGTAGATTTTTCTGTTCTTCTTATGAGAACCAACATCGTGGTAATGCTTTAAATTACTAAATAGGATATCCCGTTTCTAACAGCTTCCCTAATTTTGATCATAGAATGCAATTTCTGTTGCTTTCAATTTTCTCAATAAAATATGGTCTTGTATTATGAGGTGCTGTTGTCCAGCCACCTTTCCAATTGTTTCGCCTACAATTTCGCAACAACACCGATTCTCCAACTTTAAACTTTACTTGATTTGAACGGCGCTTATTATAAGAAACTTTTTGTCTTTCTTGCCTTCCTTTTATATATTTGGCAGTCTGTTCAAATATACGCTTTTGAATTTGTAAGACATTTCCAAGATTCTTTTCAAATGTAAGTAAAAAAAAAGCTGGCGTGCACGATATCTCAAGTTCTAATAAACCGATTTATTTGAAATTTGATGTGAATGCACTTTATACATTCCTCTATCGCATGAACCACGCTCGGATCAAAACTTTTAATATTACTACTTTTAAAAAATTTGGAATTGTTGATTAAAGCATGCCAAAAACAAAAGTTTTTTTCAAACTGCCGCCATTTTGGGAAAAAATTTTTGTGTTACATTTCCGAGGTTCATGCTATAGCGGCATCTATAAAAAACACTCACACCAAATTTCAAATAAAGCGGTTCATTAGAAGTTGAGATATCGTGCACGCCAGGACACCCTCATTGTTTGGACCTCCCACTTTGCCAGCTCATAACTTTGTGAATTTTGAGTTATTTTTTCGGTTAATTTTTTATGTAATTTTAAAATATCAATAAACAAATGTTAAAAAAATGGATAGTAAAAATATTTTTGTTTCGTTTGTACAGAGCTTCAAAAACAGCCCGAAATTCATGCCTCTAGACTATAATACCCCCCAAAGACTACATATAATCGGCTTAAGTAGTTCACCCGTAGTTGTTCTGCCACAGGTTCGTTACAAGGTGTTAGGAATTGCTTTTACTTCTTAATAATTTATGTTTATTACAACTAAGTACAACCTTTTTCTTTATATAAAGTAAGTAGCAAGTAATTGTACAATTTTTACGGTTTTTTATGAAATTAATTTAAAATTATTTTTAATCTAATTTAAAATTATAATTACTTGAAATTGAAGTTTTAGCGGGGGGTAAAAAGAGTGAAATTTTATACAATGTTTACCCCCCCCCCCCGGTAAATATTCATTAGGAATACTTTACCCTCTTATTTTATTAGCAGAGAGGTAAAACTTTCCTAGTGAACATTTAGTCCCGGTAAATATGCACTAGTGAATAAATTTTCGCTAGGAAGATTTTACCGGGGAGTAAAATTTCACTGAGGTTAATATTCCCGGTTACATCGGTGCCCAGAAGTCGCATACCGTATTTTTAAAGCTTGCATTTTTGCTAGTAATACAATTAACACATCAAAAAAATTAATTGTATAAAACTTGTTTTACGAAACAGGAAACTTGTTTCATTAACACATAACCCGAGTAATTAAATGAAACAATGCGCACTGGTATTTGACAAACGCGATAACTTCAAGTGTTTGACATACACACATTACAAAGTTTGTTGCTTAGAGTGATTTGTAATTCATGTGAAAAAATACAGACTAACTAACTAAAAAGGTCAGTCTGTATTTACTTGACAATGAAACGAATTACGAATTAATATAATTTATATTACACTGAATCATTATTGGTTTTTTATACCTTGACAACGAAATATATTAATATGCCCTCTCAATCGCAATTATATTATAAACAAGTCACTGCACACTAGAAAATTTAGCAAAATCAAATTCAAAATTTATAAAAATTTTTAAATTTTCTCAAATTCAAATTCAGTGCAATACATATAAAACGTTGTATGCACCACTGGCATTACTCGATGTTTATGCTCTCGAGCAACTTAAAAACTCTCGGGCCTGACGGCCCTCGACCTTTTAAATTGGTTGCCCTCGACATAAACATCGTCATAATGCCCTTGATACATAAATAACTATTATAAAGCACTTGCTAAGCAACAAAGCTCTTTATGTTTAATGAGATTTTAATATGAAAAACTTGAATTTCTCGTGTTTGACAAAAGTGTCATGTTTCACAATACAAGTTTCATGTAATTTCTCTGGTGTGTTATCTTGTTTATCCTAGACTTATTTCTTTACTCCTCTAGTTATCACAGTTTATCGTGTTTATCATTGGATCCAACGCCATTTGTAATGGTATATTATATAAGTATTTTATTTTTTAATATTTATCTACAAGAATTCTTCTAAAATTATTCCATTCTCTAATATATCTTTCTTTCTCTTTTGCAACCTGATCTATACTAGTATATGATTTACTAATTTTTATCTATGTTCTATATGTGAGGAGGGTATATGCAAAACCGGACATGTCACTTAGCGTGAATTTGAGATAAACGCATAAAAGAATATTGTTCACCATTATATTTGATACAAATGTCAGTTTTCAACTGCTATTTTAAGCAGGATTCTTTGCTTTTATTACCAAAAACTTACAAAAAAAAAAAAAAAATGTGACTTGTCTGGTTTTGCATAAACCCGACTCATGTATACTCTGAATTACTCCAAGGTTACCTAATACTTCAACTTTAAAATTATTCTAGTTTTATATTATACAAGTGTGCCGAATGCCGTTTTTATAATTGAAATGTCCTGATTTCTGTCTTTTGAATCTTGAATTTGTTTTTTTATATTTTATGGTTTATCAACAGCAGTGCTAGCTATTTACATTGCTTTGATAATATTGCGAAGGGTTCCGTAGAATGGGGTGAAGTGAATCACTTTTGACGGTTTATTTTCATTCACAGCTCTGAATTACTAAGAATTTCCTTCTGATTAAGGGTAGACAATGTGTCTCATGGGTTTACGAAAAACATCTTTAAAAATTACTGCGCCATGCATACGCAATATTATGGATATTTTTTAAAATGATTTTTTATATGAATGTTATGGTAATCAAAAAAAAAAAAAATTTGCATTGCTGCAACGCCATAAGTGTATGTAGTACAAGTATTCATTTTCTACTTTTTTCAAAAATGGGAAATTTTACATTTAAGAAAACAATTAATTACTCATCATCAACTACTTCCAGACACTTTAAAACATGAATAGAGCTTGCAGTAGTAGCTAAACTATTGATAAGTACCAATATAAATGCTAGGAATTTTGACTAACCTAGGAAAACCGCAAAATTCAAAATTTTGCGCCTGTGATTCACTTCACCCCAACTGATTCACTTCACCCGATTCTACGGTTCGACTATAAGTAGCTGTACCTGCTTGAAAGCCATGGTCTACTATAGACTAGTAGAATTGAATAGATTTAAGGCACACTAAAATTTATTATTATAAAATACATAATGAATTCAAAATAGCTTATTGAAATAATAGCATTCTAATTATAATTATCGTTGCAATTTTATCTCTTTTTCTTTTAATTTAGGATTTCATCTTGTCATTACCATTAATGTACCGAATTTACACCTTAGACTCTTGGTTGCTTGAGTACTTTAATAACATTTTAGTCGAGTGCTAACATTTCTAGATGCATAACCTATTATATCCAATTTGCTTTGTGTTATGCTTCGATTTAAGCATTACACCACTGCTGGCCATGAATTAATTAACTTCAAAAAATGAGGTAGTCAATTTGATCCGTATGTATGAAATATTGTTGGAATTGCACAATATTCGTATATGTTAGTCTATGTGGGCTTCTAAACACGTGTGCCAAATTTCATAAGTATATTGTATGATGTATGTAGTATGTATATTTATCACCGTATTTCTCAGAAACTAGAAAACTTAATTGCAATAATTCTTTTTATATTGCATTATGTAACTTACAACTTATGGAACAGTGCAAGTTTCATTAAAATCAGTTTAGTAGTTTTCAAGATATGGACAGTTAAATGTGTACCAACTACTGGTAAAACACATCGTTCGGTTTTAACGCCGGCGCCGGTCGGCCGTTCTACGCATAACTTGTTATTAATATGTATTTGTGGGTGAAATTACCTTCTTTACCGACTTTACCCTACTTAAAGCTGCGTAAGCTTGGGTTTAGCTTTACCTAAATTTAATACCTCAGTTTCCATTGTCGTGCGCTTAACTTATGCAACTTATGAACAGTTACTTCCCAGCTCGGTATAAGCGGTAACATACGTCGGTCGTTTCACATCACCGTAACTAACAAGGGCTACACGAAATGTGTGAAATTTTGTTTTTCTTTATACTTATACTACGTGAAAATTACACCTAAGACATTACGTGAATGAAATAGCGAGCCATATTCAGGCAATTTTGAAAAAATCGAAATTGAAAATTTTGTTTCTGTTTAACTTATCGTGTGAAACAGTACGATCCAGAAAAGGTTTGTGGCAAAGTGGTGAAGGAAGTTGGCTTATAATCAAACAATGATAGGTTCGAATCCTGAACAAAACTAAATTTTTATTATTAATAGTATTATTTTTTAAAATTCATTTGTATTTTTTACGTGTAAAAGTGATCAAATCTATGTCAACTATAAATAATTTAATAATTATTTAGAACGATTAAAAGTTTATATAAATATACTTATATAAAATGCAGTTGTACACCGCCACAATACTATTTTGTTTTAAAGATCCGTTATTTAAAAATAAATTACGAACTACCCCTCTCTATAAGAATCAATAAACAAGAAAATAAATACGTACCTATATTAATTAAAAATCACCTTTTTTAATAAAGCATACTTTTCAATCGTTTTAAATAATTTTTAAATTATTTATAATTGACTTAGATTTGATCACTTTTACACGTAAATAATACAAATTAATTTAAAAATATAAAATATTACTAATAAAAAAAGTTTTAGTTTTGTTCAGGATTCGAACCTATAATTCTTTGATTGTAAGCTAACTTCTTTACCACTTCGCACAGTGGGACGAAAACACGAAAAAGTGGCCAAAAATCAAATTTTGACTTTGATGTCTTAAAATTGACAGAATTAACACGGGAAAATTAATTAAAAAATTCAAAATTAACAGGGGTGGTTCAGAGGGGTGTTTTTTATACGAGCGGTTATTAAAATATTATTTTACTTTTAATGACTTAAAATTGGCACAAATAACACGGGAAAATTAATTGAAAAATTCAAAATTTACAAGGGTGGTTAGAGTGGTGTTTACTTTATTTTAATTTAAAATATGATTTCACTTTTAATGACATAAATTGGCCTACATAATACAGAAAACTTTATAAATAAAATAAAAATTAGACAGGGGTAATTTTAGAGGGTGTGTTTTTATATGCGTCCGGCAAAAAATGTTTTCTTTCGCCATTCATCATGTTAAATAACATTGATCCAATACGGTAACAATAAACACAAGTGCGTTTCATACTTACATAATGCAGCGCATCACCGTCGTTTAAAAACGCGAATCACTTAAAAACTGGCTTGAATTTGCCAAAAAATTTACATAATGTGTTTAAGAAATGTCGAATGTATTTTTTGGATATTTTTAAAAGCGGTATCTTGTGGAACACTTTTTGTATGTCCACACAAAGTTGGAGAATTGCATGAGATTTTCTATTGAGCAGCTTCCGGAATGAAGAATTATATAATTATTGTACTATTGTATTATCTTAAATTTTTTTTTATTTGAAAGTACTTCAAGACATATTTTCTATTAAATACAAATATTAATTTCGATATTTCGAATCGAAATCAGAACAATAACTCGTCAAAACTTGGTGTCGCACAGAGCGATATGCTACTCAAATTAGCGATTAATGGAAGGTGTTGTTTACAGCTCTAACAAGCAGATATATTTCTCAATTCAGTCGAAATTCTAGAAAAGGAAACTGATGTTTCCTCCGCCTTTGCGGGACTAAAGTAATACTTTTTTTCCCGTGCCATTATTGCGCGCTATTGATTTGAAATTTTGCATATGGCTTCTTACGACAAATCGCTGAGGGGCTACTGTAACGGGGGTAAATTTTTTGCTCGGTTTTTCGATATTTAGCGCCGTTTTCGAGCAATTTCAAAATCTCAAATTTAGTTATTAACCAATGTAATTCAGCATTTTCAGCGAAATTGTGAAAAATAGTATATGCGCCTTGGGACTAAGGTTCTTTTCATCCCGTGTACGATTTTTGCACTCGGCTAACACCTCGTGCAAAAACCTTTGCACTCGGGATGAAAAGCAGCACCTTAGTCCCAAGATGTATAATATACTATTTTCGCTTTTTAGTTATTCTTTGCTTGCTTCGTTTTGAAGTCGGTTGAATTTTTTTTAAATTACTATTTTATTTTATCAATTAAATAATATATGACGGTACGCGCATGCAAGTGAAATATTTAATTTAACACTGTTAGTAATTTTATTCTTTAGAAACTTATAACTACGTTGCACATAGATAGTAACGTTAGCAATCATTATAACATACGTTTATTATATTATTGTAGGTATAAAAATTAAGTACTAAGAAAGTCTATCAACGGGCTCGATATTATAATTTTTGCACAGTTATATTTAATTGTTAAGATCAATGTGGAAATCGGGTTTTGCTTCCAGTAAGAAACCAGTGGTGGCAGGTGTTGTGCATGGTATAAGGAGATTAGGTATAACTGTCGGAGAATGAATAACTGCCCTTTCTAGACTGTACGAAACCGGATAGGGTTATGCGCTATATTGTTTTTTTTTGTAAATAAATATTATTTAGTTAATTTGCTGGTCATTGATATCATTTTGATATAATTGAATTCAGCCGGGTGACCGATCTTACACCCAATCATAGGGAAATTGATATATTTTAAATTTCTGCTTCCCATTAAATCTTTTAAAAATGAAAAAGGTATCAATATAAGAGATTTATTATCCGCATTTAAAAATACTTAATACTTGATAGTTTGTTCTTTAATTACTTTACATTTAAATTACTTTAAGTGTAACTGATAAAACTAGTTGTAACACATTTTGTGCGGAGCATGTTGAGATAAAACCAAAACAAATAAAATTGATATTATCAAGATTCCTCTTGAATATCGGCTAATAAACTCGCGCTATTATCATTATGTTCACTTCCGTAAACACATGCGACGGGATCTATATAGGACAAAGTGGAAGATCGATACATACCAGGGTGAAGGAACATCAGGCTGACATAGCCAACAATAGGTCAAACACAGGTTTCTCAACACATTGTCTTGAAAATAGCCATGATTTAGACACCAATAACATTAAGTTATTACACCCGGCAAGAAAAGGGAGAATGTTAACATTATTAGAAGCCCTCGAAATTAAGAAAGCGTTAATGGGCGGACAAAATTTAACCAACTCGCAATTAGAACTCCAAGATATCAGCTCACCACTGTTATTCTGGAGTCCTTAATAGTCGAGGTTTTTGTCGGTCCATGACTTTTCTTCTTTTTTCGTAACCCCTATATCTCAAATTAACACGATTGGTATCAAAGACAGAAAAACTTTTCATATATAAGAAAACGAGACATTTTCCAATGAAGTATATGGTCGTACTTGAGAAAGAAGTGGGTTATCCCTTCGAAACAATTGTAGTATATTATTTTAATAAATATCTATAGCGCGAGTTTATTAGCCGATATTCAAGAGGAATCTTGATAATATCAATTTTATTTGTTTTGGTTTTACTTTAAGTGAATATTGGTCGCCTTGTTTGAATTAAATTGCCATTGTTTTTGTTTGAAAAGCAATTACCAATAAGTTATTTGACAGATTAAAATAAATTTGGATAATAATGAACGTAAACACAACTTTAACGTAAACAATGGCAATAAAATCCAAACAAGACGACCATTATTTTTATAAAAGCGTTAATTTTTCATTTTATTATTTAATGTTTAACAGTAAGTAAAGAACAACATCAAAATTGGGTATCTTCTGACGTGGAAAAATAATTTCTTTAAATTGATATTTTTTTCATTCTTATCCGATGTAATGAGCAGCAGTAATTTAATAACAATCAATTTTCAATGTTATTTCAATATGACTAGTTATTGTCATATTATTGTCGGTTATTGTCTTCAAAAAAAGTGTGCACAATTGCAAATTTAATTTTAGACAAGCTATAACGTTGGTATTGGTAAATTTTGGACAATATCCATTGTGATTTAAATAATGCATATCGGTAAACTTGCATTTTAACATGGCATCTAAACCGCGACACCATAACTCTGTTTAATTACTTGCTAGCTTAGTAATAATCGCGAAGAAGAGATATACTTAGTTTTAAATTCAGCTTCACATTTCAACAGGTGTGCAATTGTCACACCTACCTTGCATGAAAAGACCCAAGTACACAAAACAGCGATGTTATTAATACGTCACATGAAAAGATGCAATATACAATATATTCCCAGTTACTCATTATTTGCTCATACGTTACGTTTTCAGGCAAGAGATGATTAAGGTTAAGCCGACACTGGTATTAGGGATTATAAAATCATAATTTTGATAGGTCGATATTTTGTACTGTTGATCGAGAGTTGAATTTCCAATAAAAATCATGAAAACTTTAAATTGATTTGTAGATTCATCCATAAATTCTTCACATGTAGTAGTATCAAGTTCCAAATAATTGTGTAATAATTGTAAATTAACGTGATTGACGCATGAGTGGATCAAGTGACAAGTAGTATAGTCTGACGATAGAGAAATTTACAAGGCGCTGTTATGAGTATAGCATGAATATGACGAACTGCTGCCAAAATTTGCGTATAGGTATACCTAATATCCTTATATCATGGTATTGTGTATGTTCAGGTGGGTCTCGCGCGCCCTTTGTGATAGCATCAACTTCTCTCCAGCTCCTGCCACCACTGTGCTTGGTGGCACTACTGCTGACGTGATACTCTCCAGAACAGCATGCTTCCCTCACAATCACGTGAGTTTCTTTCTTATTTTAGTTTTTAGTACCATTAACAATTATTATTATGCACGCAATTTCTAACTTACAAATGTATGCCAGTTACAATTTCTTAGACTGAATAATATTATGTGGTATTATTAATAATATAAAGAACTTGGGTTGTGTATTATGTTACGGTCAATGACGTAAATTGGTATTGACGTCAATGGCCGTATAAAGAGGCCAATGCTCATTTATGCTGGTCATTAACGTCATTGACCGGTCATTGATGTCAACGTCCGTTAACGGTTCACGGCAATGATGTAAATATTTTCATCTGATAGTAATATTTACGTCTTTGGCCGGTCAATAACGTTAATGACCAAATGGATTGGACAGTGATGATATTATAGAATAAATACTATAAAAAACAGCAAAATAGCGATGCACTTCAATCCGGGACAATTATTTGTTGTGAACGCGTTTTAGTTAGATAAACGCTAATTTATTTTAAGGTGGTTTCGTGATTCGTCGTGTTTGTGTCAGCCATAGCGGCCCGGAGGAAAACTTAATTTAATTTATTTAATTCATTTTACGGTGTATCCGTGATTTGCCGTGGTTTGGGCCGTTTTGGTTGCTGGTTGCCCGCTAAAAACATCATTGAAATGAATTCACCTCGACTGGGAGGAGGCCCGACTTCTCCAGAGAAGCCCGAACTTGTCAAAGTATGAAAGGTGTGTGACGTCTTTCACTAATTCTAGGGCCACACCTGCGTCTAATGTGATGCTAATGTGACGCACTAAAATGCATGCAAATGCATCGCATTTACACACCATAGCAGGTGTGGCCCTAGCATAAGAGTGACAGAATATGGAATCTGAAGAATAGTAGACTCATCATTGCCCACCTTGTATTGGGCATTAATGTCATTGTCCGGACAATGATTTAAAAACTTCATAGGAAATTTTAAATGTCAACATCGCCCAAAATGCATGGTCATTGACGTCAATGGCCGAATTGTCATCATTGACCGTAACATATGATTTTGTTTGTAGTAACACAATAATTATTATATGTATAAAAAGCGTGGAAAGTCACTTTGCATGTGAGTGGGTAAGTTTATTCACGATGCCCAGTCGAGTATACAAATCACACGAATGCATGAAATGCTATTTACGAGAGAGCATCCGAAACATATCCTTCACGTAACAAGAAAGCAAATATCAGAACGAGCTGTGGAGCAGCGAGTAGATACTGATAGCTAACGAATTTTGATATTTTATGCAGAAGTAGCTTTATGCAGGCTTTATGCTCCAAGACAGAACCTTTCTTAGGTTTGCTTTTACAATAGTCGGTTAAGTTTTATTTATCCGGGTTGTAACGTTATACGGATGTTTATTGGTTAATTGTTTAGTGTGTTAATCATTGATTGGTTCACAGCTATAGGTTAGTTATACTCATACTTAACCGACTATTGTAAAAGCGGACCTAAAATAAAAAACAAATAAAATGTAATCTGAATAAAGATGAACAAAGTGTGAGAATCTGAATCAAAGCAAACAAAAAATTTTATTTTTGTGCTTATTCAGGTACATGTTTTGTTAACATAAAATTGTTCGATTTGAACAATGCGCTTTTACGCGTTAACGAAGAAAGATAGGAACTCAATTATCCCAATGTCATGCCACGTGACGTGGCAGTCATTGTGACAATCAAATTATTAATTAAATGATTGAAAATCCGATGTCTGTTTTATCTGTATTGATAATAATCAGATAAATTTTATAGTTTTCGAGTTATTACATGTAAACTAGGTTGAGTCATTCTCAACTTTTGTAGTTATGGTTTAATTTAAACCATCTTCTGTCTCATATGAAGATTATTACAAATAGTCAGACTTAATCCATTTCGTCCCGATGTTGCGTTGGCGACATAGTCAATTTTTACATTTCATAAAAAGAATTTTAAACAAAAATGGTGAATATTATACGTAATACCGTGAGGTTTGGTATTTTTGCAATATTAATAAATATATTTTAAACTTCTCTCGCTGTCCTTCGGTTCACCTGGTCCTTACGAAGATAGGTCCAAAAAACGAAAATTTTAAAAATTTAAAAAGACTAATTTTTTCATAATTTTTTAGCTAAAATAAGGCATTCCTGAAAATTTCATTAAAAAATTCAAATATCCTAGGCGCTTGGTCCGAAATGGGTTAAACGCGGGTCACACTATAGTGTGCCTATAAACACATTCGCTACTTTTAATTTTTTTTTAAAAGGGTATAGCCGGGTTTATATGGGAAATCTGCCCTTGCGGCCTTTTCGACTCGTACTTGGGGGATCGTTTTGGTATCAATTAAAAATAATTCAGCCAAATTTTCAGCTCTTTATCTTAAACGGTTGTCGAGTTTTTCAAGAAAACCTCATTTTTGATTTTATTTTTTTTTAAATAATAAAATTCAAAATTAATGGATGGTTTTTTTGCTAATTCTTAGGAGTAAAAGACATGAAAAAATACTTTGGTCATGATTATTAAACGAAAAGCCGATTTTCGGCGAAAGAAATGAAATTTAAATCTTATTTTTTAATATGACGCCTTTCTGAAAAGTGTCATTCACCAAATTTTGTCAGAAAATGTCTTTTATACTCCCTTATACTCATGAATTTTTTCGAATCGATTTCGATTCGAAAAACCAAGTAAAGGTGCCAGATGTATATTTTTCATTCACACAGGGTAGTGTTTGTGGATGGTAGAATTCTTCCGTGTAACCTTTCGAATAATATTTTTTATCATTTTAAATCAGTTTGTGTAAGGTAATTTGCTTAAATTTAACTACATCTGTCACTTGCTTAACTGCAAATAGATTTTACACATTAGCTGGCTTTGTTACTCAAAACGCAGTTTTTGAGAGCGTGGGTTTCGGAAAACATCGTGCGATTTCGGAAAACATCGTAGATTCGTAACAAAAAGTTCTTCAATACTCAGATTTAAACTCAGTTAAATAAAAAATACGATGATAAAGTGGACGCCAGTTAATACAAATAAAGCTATAAAGAAACCAAGAGTCGATTTATTGTATTAACACAGATACAAAAAATAAATGTCGATAAGTTTAATTAATTCACTAATCAAAACAAAACATAAAATATACCTACACATAATAATTACGAACTAGAAAACGAAATTAAAAACTACAAAAGTGAAGAACTGACATCCACCAGAAGAGTAAATTCAGTTATGTAAAAAAATGCAGTTGAGATCTTTGGAGAGGATAACTAACAAAAATGAGTTATGCCCCAGCAAAGATTAATTGCACACCGGATTTCAGTCTCTCGGAATTATTGACTTACAAAAGTATCATTAAAATAAATATATGCATCTCTGTGAGATTTACCCTGAATGCATAACTACCAACTTCAAGACTTTGCAAGTGTGTTTTCTTCGTCAGGACCTTTTGAATTCAATAACATCACTTCATCACTCTATTGGTCTACCATCCAAGAATGAAAGTCTACAAAATAGAAAACACAAAATACTCGTTAAAAATCAACATGACTGCCAGTTCCAAGACTCATCAATCGATTAATCTCCACTGAAACATCTTTATAATATCAAATCATCTGCTTGAAAGTTGAAGTGTACAATCCCAAATATCAAACGTAAATATACGACGGGAATTGAATAGGTGGTGAAGCTACTAAACGATATATCAACGAAGTCTGATTCTCCAACTTGGAATAAACTTCGATCCATTAGGAAACACATCCAGCAAGAAACATCCTCTTGTGAATTAAAAAAAAACTAATCATCGGGCATCGAAACTCAAAAAGAGCAAAAATGTACCATTCTTTGGAACAATAACTTCGTCAGATCTCAAATCTTCCAACAGATGATTGATAAAATAGCGTCATCGCAATTCGCAAAACCAAAGATAAAATATTGGAACCATATCGCACCTCCGCTCAAATAGTGTCGTATGTCAAAAAAGCAAACTTTCGAGAAAAAATAGTTTGAAATTTATTCTAACTTTCTATTTCACTTTTCGGGTCTTAAATCGAAAACTAACAAAATTAACGCAATAAGTTTTTTAGTAAGTTACAATGTATTAGGTATCTTGAAAATATGAAAAAAAAAAAATTAAAAATTTGAGTTATGACACTATAAGTATAAAAAATCAAAAAATTTATGAAATATTTTTTAATTAAAACGTATTAACAATATTCAACTCTACAAAAATTAAATAGAATAGCTATTTACGTACGAGTTAGCGAAAGTGATCCATTCCGGAAGAGTAAGCTAAATATCAGAACGAGCGCTAACGAGTTCTGCTATGGATCATTTTTGCAGCGAGTCACGTATGCGGCTTTTCATCCAAGACAAGTTCTTTCCAAAATAAAAATATAAGAAATATACGGCATTAGTCATAACAACGGTAATGAAATAAAGGACGTAAGTAATATTTCCATTACCGTTATTATGACTAGTGATAACATATAATATAACACAAAACTGCCTCGACCGCAACGTATCATTTTCCATAAGTTAAAACTACTTAAGGTGCTAGATCAATAGGAATAGAACATAAAATCTAGCAGTTGTCACCACAGAACATATTAGTTCACCAGTTGCTTTATGATATTTGTTTTATTCGAAATGCACACCTTTTAAAAAGGTATAATATTGTAATATATTTGACATTTGAAATTTGAAAAATAATCACTTTTGTGATGAAAATGAAAGTAAAATACTTAAAGTAAAATAAATGAAACTGACTAATTTTTGCCAAAAAAGCAGAAATTTTTAAAAAAGCCGGATTTTTTGCCCCATATATTTTAGCAATACAATAATAGGTAGGTTTGTGTCTTTGCTTCAAATTTAAGTGCCGACATCTTTTTAAAAGTGCTTGAACTGCACGTTTTCTCTGATTGGTTAATGCCATGGCACCAATTTGAAATTTCGCGTAAATTGCTCAAATTCTTGTGTCAAGTTTGCATGTCAAACCAAGAAAGATAATCTTACTTTCTCTTTTCGATTGATTAGTATGGTACACTGAGAAAAAAGAGATGGTAAATTGAACGAATCTGAAATGTTGAATCTTTTCTTATTGAATTAATCGAAATTTCGTTGAATGAAATAATTTTTAGTTGTTACAAAAAATTCAAAAATGTTGTTTCAATGCATTAGTTTTGTTAAATAAATATTAAGTGATATAATGTTTATAATGGGTTCAAATAAGCTTCTATACGATATTATCGTTGAATTAATAAAATAGTTAGATTGGAAGAAACCCAATGAAATTCTTGAACAAAACTATTATTTTGTCTTGTTCTAGCATTTTAGTATGTCATTTCAATGCAAAATTTGATCAACCGAATACAATAAAAATGTTGAATAGAAGCTTGAAAAATATACGAGCCACTGCGCAAGTTTATTGTCATATATTTCAGTTTGATCTTTGATGCATAATAACCTTGATGTGTTCATGAAATGTGCGTTTGCAAAGTGCAAGAAAAATGGATACTACAGTTATGAATAATTGTTTAAAAGTTAATACCTTTGAGGATTATTTGTTTAAATTTATTTATTCATAAAATGCACTACTGTTAATACAGTAATACACCTATTGTGATGGTTCAATATTGGATATACGCATTCAATTTAGAGTGCTTGATTTAATACCATCATAAGTTAGTGTAATGTTTACTCGAGAAATAATGCTACGCTTTATATTAACGTAATTATATTTTTCTAACAATTACACATAATATTTTTTACGACAACCATTTTTCTTGCTCAGCGTCACCTGGCACATGACCAACGCCCCACCAACCCATAATTCCCCATATACTACAATAAATTACATCAAAAACCTAAAATAATTCAAACAATAGATTAAATTGTTTAATTTAATGCACCTAAATGGTTGATACAATTCAGAAAAGTTCGAAAAGTGCTGAATGTTGAATCAACTTTTTACTACGTCCTATTAAAGAAACTGATAGCTTTAGTGTAGTTTTTGATTCAATTAACACAATGAGAACGTTCAAGGAAATACTTTTCATGTTAAAATAACGCAAAAAAGTTAACATTTTATTTGCATTAGTTTAATGCACGTTTTGCATTCGCCACCCGCAATGCAAAAAATTTGTTGGTTTAATCGTTTATCGTTTGATTAAGCAATTTCTTTCTCTCAGTGTAGGTATTACTTTAAATAAGCTATTTTATATTTTTAACTAAAATGTATTTTATTGAAAACTCAAAGAAAAAATAAATTTTATTAATTTTTTATAAATAAAAAATAGCTTAGGTTATGTGGTATTATATTTTACGTATGTACTGAAAATTTCAACTTTCTACGATTATTCGTTTTTGAGTTGAACTTGACACCAGTTTAGCGCCTATTGATCTAGCACCTTAATATAATGGTATACTTTCTAAGGTCTTGGATGAAAAAGTAGTTAAGTATTAAATCTCAGAGAACATCTTTAAAATCATATATAATTAGAATTAACTTCAAAATAGTTCACAAATTGTCAAAAAATTCAGCATAAAACTTGGAATGTGATTGTTTTGCAGCAACACATACACTGTCATATATCGACGCAGATCAGTTTTATTGCGAAAAACAATAAAATTTTTGACTAGCGTTAATCACATAAAACTGTCTTAACTCGACAAACAACACTTTATACGATATTTAGTTCTACGACCACCTGGCGCAAGTCGAGATGTGACACTGTTTATGTTTAGTATGACATAAGGACATAATTTTCATTAAACATGATAATGTTTACCATAAATATATGACACTATCTGAGATAAGATTTTGAAGTTTTTTGAAAGGAATGATACAATAAAAGAGTTTTTCCAATTTTTTGAGTTGTGGCACTATTTGAGCGGAAGTGCGATATATGGATATGAAAAAGATTTTCAACATTGATATCCATTTTACGACGTCAACTTAATATATGATAATAACCAAAAACGAATACAGTAAAACCTTTAAAGTTCGACATAAACGGGACCCATTTCCTGTCCATTAAGTGAAAGTGTCCACTAATAGGTAGAAATAAATATCAAAATATGTAACTGAAGTCTGCAAACATAATATCATGTTATTCTTGATTACGATAATAATTTATTTGCATAATGTACATACACACTTACCCAGCAAACTTGATGATTTAATTTAAAAATACAAATATACAAATTAACAGCGAAAATCATGTTTTATTAAAATTTTTTATTTTGTGATACATTTTACTTCACACAGGGAGAGTGACAAAATTATTACTATCGGTGCGATTCTGATTTTAACATGGTTATACCTTATAACCATATTCTTATGATTAGGTATAGATTATTATCTTAAGTTATAAATAAATTATAAAATTGGAATTCTGTTTAAAGACGCATAATCGTGATGGTTATAATGTAACCAATTTAACCAAAACCTTGTTAGAAATAGTTCAAATGTGCTGTAAAAATAGTTCACATATACAAATATGGCTAATCAATCCATCAGCTGTAGCGATTAAACATTTTTTTTAAATGTATTAAAGCGTTTTTATTAAAAATTTTAATATTTAGAATTAAATTCTTATTTAAAATTGATTTCAATTAAATTAATTTACAGTTTACACCTATATAAATAAATGTTGACAGAATAGTGTGTACTCCTATTCGGTTTCATAAAGTTAAATATTCAATGGTGTCGAGATGTTTGTTCTTGTAATAGCAGGGCTCTAACACATATGTTACGTCTTTTTATTTTCATTCCAAGAATATGCAAATAACGGACCACCTCACATATCGTAGCAATAAATTTGTGGCTAACTAATATTCAATTGAAATCTTGTTTTCTATTGCAATTGCAGTGTAATTGGCTTATTCATGCAATTCGGGAATCGAATCTAACGCAGCAACTTTATTCTAAATTCTAACGAAATAATTCTATACATTTTTTGTTTAACATTTAGAATGGATCGAATAAATCTAGATTCTTAACGTAGCTGCTCTTGTAGTGTAACTTGCTCAAAATTAAACTACCCCTGCCACTTGCCTAACCGTAGATGGACTGTACGCGTTAGCTAGCTGTGTTATTCAAAACGCAGTTCTTGAGAGCGTGGGTGTTTCGAAAAACATCGTGGGTTCGTAACAAAAGTTCTTCAGTACTCAGATCTAAACTCAGCTAAATGAAAAGTACGATGGAAAAGTGGACGCCAGCTAATACAAATAAAACTAAAAAGAAATCAAGAGTCGATTTATTGTATTAACACAGATAGAAAATAAAGATGTCGACAAGTTTAATTAATTCACCAATCAAAACAAAACATAAAACATACACATACGGATCAAGTAAAGCTAGTACGTAATTGAAGATTACGAACTAGAAAAATAAAATAAAAATACAAAATTGAAGAACTGACATCCACCTGAGGGGTCGATTCAGTCAAGTAAAAAAATACAGTTGAGTATCCCTGAAGAGGATAACCCAACAAAAGAAGTTATGCTCAGCAAAGATTAATTGCACACCGGATGTCATTATCTCGGGAATATTGACTTACAAAATAGAACCTGGCATACAGCATCATTTAAAACAAGTATATGTATCTCTATGAGACTTGCCCTCAATGCAGTACTACCAACTTCACGACTCGGCAATTCTGTCTAGTTCGGTTTAGTTTCTTCATTTTATGTACATAAAATGTTTACAATATAATATTTAGTGCAATATTAATTTTAAGTGGACTTTTTAAAAAATATATAGAACGTTGAGTTTAAAGTGCAGATAAGCGGTCCTTATTCTAAGTGGTGTGAACTTAAGTTTCACATACTATCACCACGTAAATATTTTGTTAATAAATGAATTTTAAAATTATATTAGTTGATCAAAATAGAATTAATTAATATATACGTCTTAAATTTAATTTAACATAACTCAAATCAGAATCGTACCGATAGTATATATTATATTTCATCAAATACAAGTAGGGCTGGGTAGTACTAATTTCAAATACAATATGTAAATGGTGACAACTAGAAATTTGCAAAAACCTTGAATCATTTGTATCTTTTAAAATACTTAGACCTCACAGTAAGGTTTATAGCAATAATAATTGAGCATATCATAGAGCATATCCAATGCTGTTATTGACCAAGCATAGCAACTTGTACGTTTTAAAATTGAAAAATAATAATGTTTTACACAAGATACAAATGAAACGCGCTGTTGGCATCGCGCAACGGCCGAAAAACTAAAATTATGACCAACAGGAAATTTTCAAGCTTAGCCCTTTGTTGCCCAAACTGAGATATACATATATATGTATTTTACAGAGTTCTGCTAATAAAATGTATTTCAAATACTTTCATTTGAATAAATTAATTTTTTAATTTATTTAAAAAAGCTAAAATATATTGAAAATCGGTAAAAATATAAACACAAAAGTGCATTTTCAGAAAATATGTATTTGAAATTAAATAAACAAATGCACTGTTAGGAATTCCGAGTTATTATAAATCACTATGTAGGTATCTAATGGTATTACATATTTGCTCAATTTTTTGTTTTAATGCACCTAGGCTAGAAATACGCATTAAAGCATGATAACTAACTGCAGATGTTAGATTTGTTATAACTATTAGTAATTACAAGTACCTACACACATTTATTACTATACCGGGTGCTGAATGAGTTAGCCGAACATAGGAAATTTCATGTAAAAACTTATTTATGCAAATTCCAGCTTCCCTAATTATTTTAGAGAAAAAATGAAAGACACATAAATTATGCAGAAATATAAACTGAAAATGAGGAGACAATTAGATTTCATCTAGCTTTTATTTAAAAGATCAAAAAATGCTTTCGAAATTGTTAAAATTTGCATTTATTGCACTGGTCATGTAATAAATTCAATTTAGGGCCAATCCCACCAGACAAAAAAAATCGAGTTTTAGACAAAACTTGTTATATTACCTTGGTAACACATGCTAAATTTGTTATTTTAATCTAAGTTTTGTCAAAAACGCGATTTTTTTTGTCTGGTGGGATTGGCCCTAAATTTATATTTTCCAAAATAATTACCATGGAAACTCTCATGGCCAGTGCGATAAACGAAATTTTTAACAATTTCAAAAGCATTTTTTGGATTTTTAAGTAAAAGTTAGATGAAATCTAATACTCTTATCATTCGTAGTTTATATTTCTGCATTATTTTTGTGTCTTTCAATTTTTCTCTAAAATAATTAGGGAAGCAGGAATTTGCATATATAAGTTTTTACATGTTAATTTCCTATGTTCGGCCAAGTCATTCAGCACCCTGTATATAAAATTATTGTAATACTAAAATTTATTATTTAATAAAAAATTAAATTGTATATTGACAGGTGGATTAGAATCTCAAACGAGTGATCACACGATAGTGATAGCTTGTTCCGCTGCTGCGACAGTAGTTGTTCTACTAATGTTCTGCATTTTGTGTCACCGAAAACGACGACGACGCCAAAGACGCCTGCAACGATCGTTTCCATTACCGATACCTGGTGGTTCTTCAAGAAGACCCCCGCAACATGTGTGTGAAGAATTGGGAGAGCGTTTTGCCAGTGTGGACAGTGTTTGATGGTGGATGCCTTTAGGTTGTTATGATTACCGTCATCGCCAGCAATACTCTACTCTTACAGGGTCGAAAAAAACATGAAAGTGTATTCACACTTATTCGTTGTTGGCTTGTTTTAATCTTTTTAACTTAACGATATCGTGATTAAATTATAAATATATTATTGGTTAAGATTCTTCTCTCAGCTTGATAATTTTAATTTTAATTAATAATGTATGTATTATATTCGATCCGTACCATAAGTATTTAGACAATCTAAGATCATATAAGATTTCGTAAAATAATAATTACACGCAGATGTCCCTTTTGACGGGGTCATAATAATATCTATTCTTGGGTACGGATTAATAATATTTATTAAAGTATATTTTAGCATCGTGTGCGGTTATGGAACTATAATTGCATATTATTTTATTTAATATTATTTAAAAACATACCAATATTTCTAAATATCGAGCGTACAGGGTAAAGCACAAGTATAGAATAAAAAAATTTATTATTTATGCTGGTGCTAAAATTTTAAATTTGAAAGTTATTATCTATATTAAAGTTTTAATCTCCCCAAAAATAATCTGTTAGAATAATAAACTATTTATTGGTACCAATATTTTACCAAACAATATAGGTATACAATACATTCAATAATAATTTGTTTTGAATTGATAATTTTTATTTCTTTCTTATTCTTATAGGCTACATTAGAAAATTGTACGCAACGTACTCCAGAGTAGTTAGAAAAACAAACAGGAAATATTGTAATCGTGTATTATGGCGATAATTTTATTATCATAGAAAAGAAGAAAATTGATAGAAAATAGGCATCACTATATTACTATAGTAGGTATAGTTAGTTTGTGGATCTGATAACATGTAGCCTATATAGACGAATAATAATATACTTGTTCAATAATTTAAATACACATAATGAATAATATCAAGCTGAGAGTAAGAATCTAATTTGTTGTTGGACAATCATAGCACCGTATTGCTGACGAATGGCCGGTGTTCCGTATCAGCCTAGGCGAAATTTTTTGATGTGAATACAGACAAACAGTGAAATAAATTAAAATAGTTTCAATGATATTTTTTGACAATGTCGAAAATTGAAAATCCAAACAATAATAGTAATTAATAAATCACGCGATGTAACCTCAATAATATAAATGTTTTAGTGCGACGTATACGCAAGACGTAGTTGAATTTCGTTGATAAACTTCCAAGTGATGAATAGAAACTAATAAAACAGAAAATTCGTTTTTAGATGTAATTTATAATTAGAAAATTAAAAATACGGATAAATATGTTAAAAATTTTTAATTAGGTAGACTTTGGTAACGATAAGCTTTGTACGCCGATACGTTTCGACGTTTCTTGCCTCACAAGTTTGTGTTTAAGTATACATTTTCAATACTAATAATAATTAGATAGTTTTTGCACATTCGCACAAATGATATTCAAAACAGAATTGTAGAAATTTAGAAGAGAAGCGTCTAAACGGTCGACGTTCGAATTGTTATTATTTTTAAACACCGGTGCTCTAGATTTTATTTTTTACAACGAATACCATCTTCCTGGCGCTTTAGAAATGAGAAAAACACCAGCGTACGAATGTAGACTATAAATAGATTGAAATATTTTCCATCACCTAATGCCACGTGTAGAATTTTCAGTTGTTGGGAATAACATTTTTATTTAACATTAAATTTATTACTTTTGTAACTATATAAGAAATTAATCATATCGGATTTTGTATATTTTCACAATTTTATTCTTACAAGGCAAAAAATGAATATGCAAGCAAAATAATTATATTCTAATCTACAAAGTATATTACAGATTTCATTACACTTCATAATTAACAATTTACTGTTCTTTCAATATACAGGACTTGGCATATTTTATGTACATTTTTTTTTTATTGACCGATATTCATAAATTTCTTATATTGTAAATTTAGCATAGCGTCGCTTTATTATGAGTTAATGACTGAGGAAAATGCCTCAAAATCATTAATTCAAGTTGTTAAAAAATACCGACTGATTGTGTAACTCCATTATTGATTAATATCTTCCGTATGGTAGTTTAACTTTGGTAAATAAGGCATTTCCATAACGTCTTTCCAATGTGATATTATGAATGTAGAAATTAATGTTTTTTTAAATAAAATTTGGGGTCTTATTATAGTACGTATTTTAATAAATATACTTTCACGATTGGCTTCGGCTTATATAACAACATTATTAAATTTGATACATAACAATATTATGTAGGTATACTCAACAATATAAAACAAATAGAAGTAGTATAATTATTATTATGGCACAAATCGCGCAAGTATATTTATTAAAGTTTGAAAAATCCCCTCATTTCATTTAAATACTTTCTACTTGCATAATGAAACCAACATTTTTTTAATAATAATAAATTATAGTATAATATATCTTATATGCTCAGTTAAATTGATTCTGGCTTATTTTTATTAAATAAACTAATCGTATATTAACATCTTAAGTTGCTCCGCGACGTTTCACGTTTCGGTTTTCATGGGTAAACAATTTTTGTTTTTGTTTTTAAACAAAAATTTTATTTTATTTGTAGAAAAAATCAATTTTTGCCATGCCGAAAATATTCGCAAAGAAATATTCGCATCTTTAAAATAAATATATGCATTTTTGATTATTCTAGAATACCGATTAGGTATAGTAATACTCAAAACGATATCGGTAACAGAGGTTTTCACAAGTATTTGGAAATCGAATACATGATTTTATTAAAATTAGGTAACTACTAGTTATTTATATAAAAGTCTTGCAAATGACAAATTACTGACGAGGAGCGATGTTGAAATACGAGGCTCTTTGTGTCGAGTATTTTAGAGCTACGAGTAAAGTGAGACATTTTCCTGACATGTTTTGTATTAAATTTTTCCGAAATTCGTAAAAAATCAACATTTTAAAACACTAATTGACGTATGTCAATTTATTGAATCTATAGTTACAAACAATACAATAAATTACAATAATTATACTAATTTTTACCGGACTGGTTAGGGAAATTGAATTTCCCTGCGCGTGCATAAACAGGGAAATGTTGTTTCGATGACGATTTTCGGAAAAATAATTTTCCAAATTCGAAAATATTGTTTGTAACTATGGATTCAACAAACTGACCAACTTTATTTTTGCTCATTTTAAAAATCTTATTTAATTGGTGTTTTAAAATGTTGATTTTCTATGATTTTCGGAAAAATTTAATACAAAACATGCCAGGAAAATTTCTCGGAAACTCGGAGCTCTAAAATACTCGGCACAAAGTGCCTCGTATTTCAACATCACTCCTCGTCAGTAATTTGTCATTATCATGACTTTTATGTAAATAACTATTAATCGGAAGTGGTTTTAAAAATATATTATAACTTTATAAAAACAAAGTTATAGATGTTTGAAAAATATGTTCTAATTCAAGAACATTGAGGGCAGTTCTGTTCAAGTTAGCGTATATAGTTTAAACGTTGGTAGGACGTTACGTAATTTGCTTTTAGATTAGGCTTCAGGTATAATTATATGTACGTTAATTTTAGCGGAATAATTCACTTTAAACTGGAATTAGAATATGTTTGTGAATCAGTGATTATCAGTTAGCTAATAATCTCTAATAATGCTGCTATTACATCTACCGCACTAACCGGTTCTAATTCAGCTATTAGTGCAGATACTGTGTTGCATATTCTTATAGAAAATTAAAGTTTTATTAATTAATAAAGGAGCACGTTTAAATACTTATAACATAAATTAAAATAACAATATATTCATCGAAATATAACATGTAGATAAAAATAGTAGAAACTTTATTTCGACAACAAAATTTAGTATATCGTCAAGTTGAGATATTTATAATACGATATTTAAAATAGTGATGAAAGTCTTTCATTTTATTATAAATTGAAAAACACAATGATAACTATAAAAAATTAAGTGCAAATTTTTAAAAAACTGCCATTTTGGAAAAGTGGAACTTATTGATCAAATTAAGTAAATCAATTAAATTATTAAATTACATTTAAATATATATAGATATAGCAGATGTTAAAGTGCTTTTTGTTCGACTGAAAGCAAATAGAACAAGTGAGATTTTAACTACAACAATAGATGGAGTAGCATTTCAACAGCAAGGGTAGATAAATTACTGTTTCTCCAAACGAAATAAGACAGAGTTGTTTCACTACCAATTTTGTACACGAAAGTCAAAGTTTTTATACCTATATACAGGGTGACCAGTCGACCATCTGAACATAGGAAATGAACATAGGAAATTGATTTTTCTTTAATTGCTGCTTCCCATCACAACGGATAAGAATGAAAATGGTATCAATTTAAAGAGATTTTTATTTCGCCTCTAAAGATATCTAACACTTGATATTTTGTGTTTTAATTACTTGTAAAAACTCACTAATAAAATGCAAAAAAGAGATTTTAAAAATAATTTTAGTTGCCTTGATTGAATTTTATTGCAATTATTTTTGTAATACAATTACCACTGTAATATAATTTTACCTTAAAAACTTTTTCTTCCACAGAATAAGTGTTTGCTTTCATTATTGTTACCCAAAGTTATTGTAATCTGTCAAAGTAACCTATTGGAAATTATTGGTTTTCAAACTAGAAAATTGCAATAAAATTCAATCAAGGCAACTAAAATTATTTTTTACATCTGTTTTTTGCATTTTATTAGTGAGTCTTTACCAGTAATTAAAAAACATAATATCAAGTGTTAGGTATCTTTAGAAGCGGAATAAAAATCTCTTTAAATTGATACCATTTTCATTCTTATCTGTTGTGATGGGAAGCAGCAATTAAAGAAAAATCAATTTCCTATCTTAATTGCCTATGTTGAGATGGTCGACCCGTCACCCGGTATACGTGTATATTACGTGGCGTAAAGTAATATCCAAATTCTACTTTACGGCGGAAGGTATTATATAAACTATAATATTTATATGACATTATTTTAAAAAATTTGACAAATTTTGATATCTACGTCTTTTAAAATTTTTTTAAAAGTTTGTCTATCATTTTAAATATGTATTTTACAGGCAGTAATTTAAAAATGAATTATTAATTAAAAAATTAACAAATAATTAAAACAAACAATCTTTAAATAGACCCTAATTAAAATTTTATTTGTAACCAAAGTCACCTGAAAAAATAAATAATTTGTTTTTTAACCTTGAAGAAATTATTAAATGTCTTTTGGTCTTTGTTTAGTTTTATAAAATATTGGCTAGATAAAGTTAAAATTGCGAAGTTAATTTTTGGATTTTGATCGTTTGGAGAAAAAGTAACATAAATATCTCATTCGAGTGGAAAGATAACTTTTCTTGCCACGCAAGTTTTCCATTTGTTCAGCTAGTTCCACTCGCCTTGCATCTGTAAAACGTACTAGGCAAGAAAGTTAATTTTTCCATCTTTATAAAACCAATACTATTACTTTTACTGAAGTAATTATTAAAATTGCAAAGTGTGTGAAATTTATTGTAAAATAACAACAGACACATAATTATTTAATTTGTATTTGAAATTTCTTATAATTCTTTTCCTTTAACATCTGCTATATAAAATAAATTAACTTTTATTTTATAACAATTTTATTGTTTAGTGAATAAAATAAATATTACTCTTTTTATTTTGCATGGAAATTTTATTGCTGCCAATTCAATCAAACTATGAAATAATGTAGGCATTGAAGTAGGTACAATTTTTTGAAATATTTTTAAAATGAAATTTTATTTAAAAAATTTTTTTTCTTCTTCGTTTTTGAAAGAATTATGTATGTTTGTTGTAGTGAGTGTATCCGTAAAAAATTATGTTACGTCTAGAAGATATAATATGTTTAAAAATTATTTGGATACGAGTTCTAAACAATAGGTTAAGAGATGACAGGATACTTTCTGAGCAAAATTGCTACGTTTCATAAACAAAGTTTTCAAAGTTCACTTTATTTATTAATGGAACATCTTGGAAAAAGCATACTTTTTTATAATTTAATATACATATCTGTACGACTTAGCAATGTAAAGATTGAAGCTTTTAATTTTTTAAAAATAACACTCCATGTTTCATGCGGTGGTCCGTATATCTTCAGGTGTCTAATTAAATTTAAAAACGAAATTTGAAAAAAATTTTGAAGTTGAAGTAAGTACATATGTCAGTATCCTCTATATCGGGTGCTGAATGAGTTAACCGAACATAGGAAATTAACATGTAAAAAGTTATTTATGCAAATTCTTGCTTCCCTAATTATTTTAGAGAAAAGATGAAAGACACAAAAAAATGTAGAAATATAAACTACGAATGATAAGAACATTAGATTTCATCTAGCTCTAACTTAAAAAGTCAAAAAATGCTTTTGAAATTGTTAAAATTTTTATTTATCGCACTGGCCATGTAATAAATTCAATTTAATTTTTAATTTTAAAAAGAATTACTATGGAAACTTACATGGCCAGTCTGATAAATGAAACTTCTAACTATTTCTTCAGCATTTTTGTCCTTTTAACTAAAAGCTAGATGAAATCTAATAGTGTTATCATTCGTAATTTTTATATCTGCATTATTTTTGTCTCTTTCAATTTTTCTCTAAAATAATTAGGAAAGCAGGAATTTGCATAAATAAGTTTTTACATATTAATTTCTTATGTTCGGCTAAGTCAATCAGCACCCTGTATATATATCATCATACTGACATCTATACTTTAACTTCAAAAAGCAATTTTTCAAATTTTAATCGACACCTGACGATATACTGTCTATTGGCACCGTATGAAACAGGTTGTGTTATTTAAAAAAAAATTAAAAAAAACAGATTTATCCAATATCTCGTAATAATAGAGGTATAACTATGGTTTTTTAAGTAGGTAGTAAAATAACATATAACTCACTAGTAAGAAAAGTAACTTATGAGTAGGGTTAATATTTAACTCGCACTCACATTTTTAGTAATTATGCCTGATTATTTATTACACCTACTTTATACTAGTTTTCATAATTTAAATTTTAAAATGTCTAAACTAACTATTACTATTAAATACTATTAATACTATTAAACTATTATTACGAGAATTGGTATCATATTATTAATCTTTTTATTGCAAAATCATACAAATTAAGATATTTTTTAAATATAACTTCGCTAGACGTAAATAATTCTATTACTTTATTTATAGATTTCTGCAATATAATAAAAACATTTTTAAGATCTTTATAAACTTTTCATATCAATTTAATTCAGTTCCCATACAACTCTATATTTTTTTAATTAAAGCTGTAATTATAAAATTATTAAATTATAGAATTTTTTTATTTATTTTTTTTTTAAATAAGATTTTAAACATTTTTGGTTACATAGAGTTCCACCGATTGCTACGAAATGCTAATAAAAATTTAACTGAGTATAAAATAATAACTAGAAAGTGTTTTGAATAATTAAGTATTAATTATTTCGTAATAAATCTAGAAAAAAGGTATCTATCCATTTATTGTGTAGATAAATGGATTTTATCCATCTTTCAAAACGGTTTTAGTTCTTTAATGTAATTTAATTTTTATTTTGAATACTAAATTATTACGAGAGCAAATGTGAGAGGTACAATAGAGTAATTCTAACCGTCAGAGGTATTTGTATTACTTATATAAATTTTCATTGTATTTGTATGTTTTAATTTATGATACTACATTTTTAAATAATTTTATTTTAATAATTAATATATTATTATAATGCTTCTATACATAATTATTGGTAAAAAATTGTAGTGCCTGCTGTGTATTTTCAAGTATTTCTTAATATTTTCAAATATTTCTAAAAGTATTTATAAAAAAAATATTTTGTTTCAAATATTCCAGGTTTTCATCAACGATCTATGTACGTTCTTAAGTTATAGTTAACTTATAAGTTAAGTTTCTATAATTTGAAACACTAATTACAAAATTGGAAAATGCAATGCAAAATAATATACGAGTATAAGAAATATTAGAAAGTATTTCCTTGCCAAATAAATATATTTTGCATTTGGATTTTAAATTTATATTGGTAATTGGTATTTGAAACGCAAAATACTAATGCATATTCAGATTAATGTAGTTATTTGAAATACATTATTCTTATCTCCGATTATATCCAGCACAGATTTCATATTATGAAAAGAACTCAAAATCATTCATAGGAGTATTACTTGAACTGGAAAATGTAAGTCGAAAATTTCTAAACTCTGTTTTCCACTTAATGCTGTATTCTAATGAATAATAATCTGTTTCTTGCTTCTAAAAGAGTGATTCACTTAAAACACATAGCTTGTTTATAATGTGTTAATATATTAATTTTAATATAGTGTTAAGATATTGATGTTAAATATGAAGAATGATATCGGACCAAATAATGTTGTTGATGTTGATAAAATTTACTATTATTTTTCGACATAAATCCTGTGGAAGTTCTTTAATTCAAATCGTTTAGGGGTCATTGGCATATACCTTTTGCTTTTGCAATTTTGGTAGCTTAATCAACCGATTACTCAGCCTGGAAACTTTGTGTGCAATAATACTGTATTGTTTCTCACGCTGTGGGTACTTGGTACCGTCTTCTTGTAGCCACACGTCTTTAATATTACTTTTGTCCAATTGGTGCCAAACATAATTTTTTTTATCATGTTCCGATAACGTAGTTTCTCGTTTCAGCGACCGAAATTGGCTACCTAGATCGTCTGAAATGATACAGTTGAATTTGTTCTTTTAGGCTATGCTAAGCAAAAAGTATTTGTCAATATCCACAAAACGATTCCAGAGTTAAAGGAATAGACTCGATGCATATTTTTGAAGTACCACAGGCTTTATGTCGAGAAGTAACGGGAAATTTCATCAAAAGTCAATAATATTAACAAATTATCAAAACGAATATATTATTATTTCATTTAAAATTTAAATTGTTACCTTGAATTGAATCACCTTTTATAAACAGAATTTCAGAATTAGTGAAAAGTGTAAATCATTTTAATTTATTTGGAATCGTGGAAGTACATTAAGTAAATCATCGGTTGCTCAATATGATTGAGCTCAGTGGCAACTCTTCTGGGTAGTCTTAATTTAGTGGTTCTCGTTTCTCTAATTTTTGAATCAGTACAGTAGAGTAGCTTTCTCAGCTAAGCAAAACTATCAAATTACAACACTAAACACAATGTTTACTAAAGCTTGTTTTCACGTGAGGTTTTATTGACAAAATATTTTTTAAGTTTACAATAACATAATAAAAGTACAAAATGATTAAATTCATGAATATCTAAATTTTACCCTCGAAATAAAAATAAGTACCTATAAATTAATTAATTTGGATAAATTCAAATCTACGTATAAAGCCGTGGCGTCGCAACATGAGTCACCGGTCTTTATATTGTACTATTATGATGGTATTTATTAAACTAAAAAAAGTTTTTGGGCGGGTCAAATTTTATTGATATTATATTATATTATATTAAACAAAAATTTAATTATGAAAATTAATAAAAGCATAAGTATCAGTTTGAAGTTTTGTTTATCATTTTTAGTAAGTACATTTTGGAGTAAGAACTACATATATCTGAATTTGCATCGGAACTATAATAAATTGTTTATGAAATTTAATAATGATATTAAATTTAATAATAAATATTTGATTCATAATTCCTCCTTATACTTAGTAGAGTGCAATCTTGAAACCTTATATGACGTAAATTCATAATCTGAAGATAGTCAAAAGCAAGAACGGGTGGAAGGGCACTATTATTAAAAAATGAGATAACAACAAAATGTACAAAATGTGTTTGGTTTTGATGTTTGAAAACCTCAAATTGTTAAGTCGCCTATGGAGAATCAAATCTTTAATTGCAATTATTTCGGTTAGTAAAAATTTAACTATATTTTAAAATTTTATTTATATACTCTTGTGTTAGCAAAACGAAAATCGTAATCAAAATTTTTTGTTTTTTTTATCTTACTTTAGGTTTTTATACCATCTTAGTTATTAAATATGGACTTAACTTGTGAGAATTAATAATATTAAAAACGTCAATATCAAGTTAATTCAAATAATAAAATTCAGTGACAAAAGCGATAACCGTCGCTGAAACTTGTTATATTGAAGTTTTTAATATTATCATCTTCGTTATTGCTAATAATTTCATGTCGTGTTAAATATTAAATTAAAAATTATGATTTTTGAACTAATCGATTTTACAGTCACATGTAACTTTTTCAAAAAACAAAATATTTTGATAACACCTTTCGTTCCGCTATAGTAGACAGGTATACAAATAAAACTAAAATTGTAAAATATAAAGAGTATTCTGTCGTTTTTTGTAAATTTTGTAGAATTTTTAATACAGATCTGGTGTACGAAATCTACGTAGTCGTACTTTATGCAGATGTCAAAGTTTCGTACATTTATACGTTGGTGATACATAGTAACCAAGAAAAATTTGAACAATGAATAACGTCAGTAAATGTGAATTAGAATTAATTAATTAGTTAAATAATCTACCTCAAAACCTCAAAATAATCTGCAAATACAAGTACGAAAGAATTTACGAAACATTGAAGGGTGAGTTTGTTCACATGTCTCACAAGTCTACAAAAATTATACGATAACTAGGAACATTACGAAGTGAAATGTTAATAAATGAAAATAGTTAAATTTTTACTAACTTCTTACTGAAATAATTGCAGTTAAAGATTTGATTCTCTATAAACGACTTAACAATTTGAGATTTTCAAATAAATAAATAAATAAATATATTTTGTATAAAGGTTATTTCAAATTATATATTAAAAATATCGACATTGTATGGGCTTTCTGTTAATTGTGGTGTGTCGATTTTTAATGATAACGCTCTTCTGTCCGTACTAAGTTTTGACTACCTTCAGATTATGAATATAATATGCTATTATAAGGCTTTATTCTATCAATTTTCATCTTTTAACCCGGACATCCTCACTTTAAGTGTTTTATTGCAGTTCGAGCACCCTACTGTTATGCAATTCAATTATTGATTTGTACATAACTTCAAAACGGAACATTTGAACTAGAAGCATATTTATATTCGCAATGAATCTGTGGTTATGATACTCGTACCTACTAGGATGTTTATCTTATTAGTTATTTCTTTAAGTAGGATATAAAAATTTTTAATTTTGCTGCAATATTTTCAGAGTAATTGAAAACTTTTAATACAGATTGTTATTTACTTTACCAACAACAGGTTTAGTAGATTTACTAATCAAATATACTTTAAATTATATGCATTTCTTGATATATGATCAATATACTGAATGATAAATCAATCAATTATTATTTTTGAATTTAAATAATTTTATAATATATGGCATCATACATAAATAATACAAAATAGGCTTTATTCAGAACACTTTCTTAAAATATGTTATACTAATAATATTTTTTAATTGGCACCACAAAAACGTTGTATTAATCAATTAGATAATAAATAATATAGTCGTGAGGCTGATATAAACAGATTGTGTAAATATTTGTGTAAAATTAAAAATAAACGTGTAAGAAATAATGCAATGACTGAAATAATTTATTAGACACAATGAAGAAGGCACTAAGTTTGTTATGCCTACTTTCATAGAAAGGTTCTACATAATTTTAAGAATAGATTGTTATTAAATTGTTGTGTCATAAAAAAAAAATAATGTATGATTCCAATTCTAAAATAAGAGTAAGCACTAACGATAATATACATATTATATTATAGCAAGGAATGTTTTCAATCGATTTTTCATAAGATGGCCTAATTATCTATGCCTAAAGCTATGTCGTACCTTTTGGAACACCATGTTGAACTAACTAACCTGTATTTGATGAATTCAAATTATGTTGTAGGTATTTATTGAAATTTTAATTAAAAAAAAATTTCGACATAAAATAATTTATTTAAAATGTAATTAACACCAAACATTTTAAGTGTAATATGTAGGGTTAATAATGGTCTTCCTAAACGGTCATTGTATTTTTTCAGTATAAAAATATTTGATATTGTAGGATAGCTTAACAATATCTCTAACTGCAACGTTGTCCGTTTGCCTTTATATTGCTGCAAAAATTGAACAGGCTATTATAGCACACAATGTTTTAAAGCAACAAATATTTTACTAATTTTGTTGTTATAAATATTGCTGGTTGGTGAAAATAATAATTATTATTGAGAAACTGCATCGGATCTAAATTTTAAATTTTTGCTAACTATAGAAAACTTAACTTAGAATAATTACAATAGATTTTGTTGTGCGGTATGTTTTATTCCCGACTTTAAATTTAAGTAATCATATATTTTTTAAGTTATTTAGTTATCATATTATTTAGTTAATAAACTGTAATCAATTTTACAATTATTATTGTTTAGTGGTTTATGTAACGAATGTAACTTTTTCGGTCTACATGACATTAGAAGATCTTGCAATAATGTACTTATGTACCAACCTATATGCTACCTACTGCCTGTTCAATTATTATTTTTAATTTAGTTATATGATATTAAAACTTTGTGTATTTTGTTATTTGCAGTAGCAAATGCACTCAGAATCGTCGTATGAGTAGGCCTTGGCCAATATATTGTTACTTAGGGTATAATATAATTTTTAAATATTATTATTCTCTCGCGATGGATATTTATATTATTTATTTATGTATGTAATTAATACATAATATGCAGTTGTGCGATGCAGCGAAGGTGTTCGTATTAGGTATCAAATAATAAATCACTGACATAACATACAAATTTAGATACCTATAAAACCTATCAATTATCAGTACACGATTTTCCAATTGGCTTTATTGTTTGTTTCATAACCAATATCTTTGTCAAATTTGATTTAAAAAATGTATTTATTTACTTTATTTTAGTGCATGTAAACAAACACTGTAATAATTTTGAAGCAATAATGTTGTACTTGTAATTGATGAAGCGGACACCTCGCGGATTTTATACCAAAGTCATAAGTTCAACTGCTCACTTTGTTAAACGACTTCTAAATCAGCTCGAAAGAGCTTTTGTAAGTGCCAAAAGTATGTTCTATACAGCATCGATATGATATTAAAATTTAAGGTGCTTTTAATCGAGATAAGCAATTTATACCTACACAATGATTTCTGTATCATCGTTCTTATTAATATTTATACTTAAAAAGTACCGTAAACTTCATTCAGAAATTTAATTAGTCAGCTCAGTATAGCATACTTTTGGTAATATATTGAACTTTGAAGGAAAATAATTTTTTTATTTTTTAGGGATTTGTTACCTATAATAGAACTATCATATAGTCAAGATTAAAAATGTTAAAATTATTTTTGGTTCAAAGTTACGTAATTGTATTTAAAATTCTCATCTCCATCAATATGCGTTATTTGTTAACCTAAAAGCTGTTAAGTACTGTTAATAATGGTCGCAAATTGTAATATATTGTATCAAGATGCTCACAGCGACTAGAAACGATAAATAAAGTGTACTCTACTGTATAATACCTTATTTTATCATTATTCGAAATTACACGTTGAATCACATATTATATTATCTTATAATTATTTACAAGTTAATCGATTGATCCGTAGTTCATACTATATTGTGTTGCAGTATGTAGTGAAATTTATAGTATTCCTATATCCTTAAGAATAACAAAAAAATTCACAAAACATATTTTTGAACTAAAATCATTCTAATTTTCTATTCAATTATTATTTTCTTAAACTTTTCCGTCATACATAAATATATCAATATTATTTATTTGTTATGTTACTAATTTAAAAATAATTAATTATTGGTAATTTTTGTTTAATGATATATTACAGTACGATGTAAATGTAGTAATAATATATTTAGTTTATTTTTTATATTTATATTTTAATGTTTACAAATATACTTACAGTGTATTTGTAAATTTTATATCTAAAAAATGTTTTGCATATTGTTTTGTAATTCTAACTTAATTTCCGTACTACCCATTTGATAAATAATTTATGAAAACCGAGAGAACGTCTACAAAAAATTTTTGTAAAACAATATTTTTTTTAATTATTCCAGAACGTTGGGCACAATCTTATCAAACATTTCAATTTTTGGTTGATTCGATTATCAACCACCAGTAGTTGTAATAGATCTACGTTTGGCGACTGCGTGAGGAACATTATAGGCCCCATACACCTGCCAACAAATTGCGCAACGGAGGCTGTTGTGCATAGTGTATGTATAGTGTTGTTTGACGTTCTGTGCAACTATGGGCATATATGGGTAACCTTATTATAACATGTTTGTGCAAACAACCTGTTTGCGCAATTTGTTTGCAGGTTTATGGGGCCTATTAGTAAATTTACCAAGAGTATTGAAAAGTGATGTTGGAACGTTTTGCAAATTGTTTTCGAACCGGAATTAACGTCATTATATTTAATAAGTTACAACCTAATCTTGGCATAATTGAATTATTTTGTTTGTTTTCCAGAATATAGAGGGAAGTATGTGCCCATAATATACTTTCAACCTATTTTGAGTATTATTTTACTACAAGAATTGACCAAGTAGAGTATTGAAACTATTTGTATAATGTTTCTTCAAATAGAGAATTTAGAGAACATAAGAACAAAATAACAAGAAATGAATATTTATATATGTACATTACTCCTTTCTCATTTCTCATCATTTCTCCTTTATGTATCAGAGTAGACTTATTATATAGTATATTTCATTATTTTTACATTTACAAATGGTGTGCACTTCTTTCTGTCTATCTATTCGTTATTGGTTAATCGCTATTATTCCTCGTATTTCTTCTCTTCCTGCCCTTTTCGGTTCAGTCAACGTCAGGATATATTGTTTTTCTTCATTAAGTTCACATTCATGTATAATAGTTTCTTTTCTTTACTACAAATTCAGAGTTACTAATCTTCATATTATATTTTGGTCATTTCTTTGTCGTTTATTCTATTTTATCGCCGGTTGTCTTATTACTTTTTAGTTGTTGTTATTTTCCGTTTGGACGCATATTCTTCTCCTGCCTATAATAAAACTATTTTATGCAGGTGTCTTGTTGCAACTAATTTCATTATTGAAATTTTGAGGATTCAATTATTAATTGGAATCTAAATGCAGAGGAAAAATCATGTAAATTACAATGTAAAATAAAATAAAAAAGATAAAAAATACTGGTTACAAAAGTGTAAAGTAAAAGTACAAAAATTGTTCCGCCTATGACTTTTCAAATGGAACTCAAAACTGAACATAGCAACTACAGCAAAAGAAATACATAATAAGAGTAGATAAACTTTTTTAAATCTGTTTCTCGTGTCGTTCTTGGTTTTTGCACCAAAGTTCTATATTATTTCTTTAAAATTTAATTTCTTAATTACATTCATGTGCAAGAAAATATGTCGGTAAGTATAAATTGTAGTAAATGTAATGAATTTGTTTGTTTTATAATATTTATCTTGGCCAGACATTTTAAAATTTTATTATGCAAAGTTAATATATTTTTAAAAATTGTACAACAGTTTCATCTTCAACTTGGTTTTAGATTTTTAGATTAGATTTATTAATTTGTGTTTTTACATACATATGGTATATTTACACTTGTCAAAATAAATTGAAGAAAATTTCAATTCATGCTATTACATTATCATTTTATTTTACAATGTTTGAAAATTATATTTCATATATTCATCTGCAGAATAAAATGCAGCCGCTTCCAAAACTTTAGACAATTTCTTACGAAACTGGACTGGTGGCAAAGATTTCATATGCACTGGAAGTGCATTATAAAATTTAATGCCATAAGATCCCGTAGCCTCTCTTCATCGGGTCAGCCTCTGAAAATCCGGTAAAAGGTGGTCCCTCTGACGCGTTGCATAGGCATGTGAGTAAGTCCGATACAACGATTCGTTCTCTTTTACATATAGTAATGCTTGAAGTATGTATACGCATGGCACCGTTAAAATCTTCATTTCAACAAATTGTTGTCTACAATCGTCTCTATAACTTAGACCAGAAATGATTCTTATGACCCTCCTCTGAAGCGCAAAAATTTTATCTACGTGTGCAGAATGACCCCATGCTAAAATCGCGAAAGATAAATTACTGTGAATTAACCCGTAGTATGCTGTTTTCAGAACTTTAGGTTTTTTAGTTGTCTCAGAAGATAAATATTCTTTGATAACTTTCCAGCGAGTTTATTTATATGGGGCTCCCATGTTAGTTTTGAGTCCAGTCTGACTCCAAGAAAGTCGACTGTTTCATTTTTGCAGGCAGTCTGTTTAAGAGTAAACACTAAGCTTTGACTCTTGTTTTCGTTTAGGCATATTCTATTTGCAATGAACCACCTTCGCAGATCTTCATGGTTTCGCGTTGCCAGTGCCGTCAAGTCACTTAAGCATTTGCCTTTATTGAAATTTGTAGTATCGTCAACGAATAAGAGAAAGTTTGTGATTGAACAATTCGGTAGATCGTTTATGTATATCAAAAATAGAATTGGTCCCAGTACCGAACCTTGAGGAACTCCCATTGTAATTTTTTTAAAAGAGGAAAGTATATTCTCGAACGAAATACACTGACTTCTGTTTTCCAGATATGATTTCAGCAACAAAAAAGCGCTTTCCGAAAAACCGTATGCTCTTAGTTTATCAAGTAGAATTTTATGCGTTACACAATCAAATGCCTTTGAAAGATTATGGAAATGTGCATTAAGATATTCGTTTTTTTCATAGGCTGCTGTTATGTTATTACACAACTCAATAATTGCCATGGTGTTCGAGCGATTATTTCTAAACCCAAACTGATTAGCGTGAAACAATTCCTTTGATTCAAAAAAACAATTTATCTGTGTTTTTAGAAGTTTTACAAACACCTTACCCATAATAGGTAAAATGGATATGGAACGATAATTACTTGGGTCACCCCTATCACCCTTCTTGTATACTGGAACAACTCTCGCTATTTTCAAGGTTTCGGGAAATATACACTTGTTTATACATAAATTCAAAAGATCGGTGAAAGGAACCAAAATCTCATCAATAATAGATTTTATAATTTTTGAGTTACAATTATAAATATCTTTGCTATTACTATTTTTTAGATTACTCACATCTCTAACTTCACTATATGATACTTCTTTAAAGCAAAATTGCTCGGATTTTATAGTTCTAACATTCCCTCTTAAATAGTCGATTGGATCGATATTTGACGAAGGCAACCCGCCAGTAATCGACTGTGCAACGTTTGAAAAATATTCATTCAGCTTTTCATGCGAAGGCATATCTTGTGTATGAGCAGCCATACCTCGATTTGAGTTAATCAACCTCCACGCAGCAGCCGAACCGTTAATTTGAATTGTTATTTCAGTTTTAGTTTCAAATTTTTCAGTCCGAGCAACATTTTTCATGATAAACTCTACTGAAAAAATATGTAGTCGGTATAAAATTATTTTTATTTCTTCAGACTAAAACGGAAAATATAATACTGATTACGATAATTAGTGAGGAATTTTGGACTACGGTGTCAATAAAGCAAATTTGTAGCGATCAACGTTTTGAAAATTTATTTTCTTCTTCTTCAGGATCTGAAAATACACTCACTTACAATCTGACAATTAGTAAGATCTATACAATTCCAATACGGTCGTTTTACATTAGCACAAATGAGGAAGTGCATTAAGAAAGCGTCGACAATACTATGTCCATTAACTAACAATTATTATAAAACTATAAAACTCTTACAATAAGTCAATAATTGAAATAAACATTGTCAAATATATAAAACTTGCACAAATCCTAAAAATTTTACAAACACACCTGCCGATTATAAATGGTCATATCAACACTCAACCATCACACACAACCAAAATCCCAGCTACAAAACACCACTGTAAATTTTACTCAGCATCATTGCATCCTTTCTAAAATTGACGCAATCATTCTTTTTTATAAAATACATTTCGCTGATGTTTCTCTTTAACTTCGAAGCTTCAAAATCCAAAACATTTACATTTTCGAAGTCAAACATGTGTTTTGTTTCCCTATAATGAACCACCAATGCTGTAGACTTATCCCCTTCTTCGCTCAACACTCCTCCCGAACATTATCTTTTTTCTGATCAACCAAATTGCAATCTCTTGTGTGCTGGTAAATTATTTGCTTGACATACTGTTTCGTCTGCCCTATATAGGTTTTATCACAATCCAGACAAGGTATTTCATAGATTAATTCTGATAAAGTCTTTAGGGACTTTATCCTTCAATCTAGATAGGAGTTTATTGTGAGTATGCAGACTGTATATAACCAACTTGCAATGGTCTTTCAAAACGGTGTGAACTCTCTGCGTCAGTTCCCCCCGTATGTAGGGGAATCTAAAATATGGGACTCCTTCCTTTATTCTCTGGTCTATATTATCACATTTCTCCTTATAATGAAAACATCGGCAATAAAAAATATCAATTCAAAGTTTGAATACATCATGTGCATGGAACGACTTTAGTTGTACAGTTTGCGTTGTTCATAAAACTGGATCTCTTTAAATGGAATAAAGTTTTTCCTCGCAATCTATGGTGCTCATTGGTGCACAAAATTCAAGACGATTTTATTGAATAACTATAGCAAAATCATGTTTCACCAATTTTGTAAGCAAAGACAATTAAAAGAATAAGAAGATTTATACTACATATTTTTTTAGTAGAGTTTATCATGAAAAGTATTGCTCGGACTGAAATATTTTATATGTAGAACCTTTTTTATATAGAATTATCGTATCTTTTTTTTTGAATGGAGGTATTGTGTTATTGTGTTCGTAAAACTGATAGGAACCGAGGAAATCGCGAGAAACCATTTTAGAGCACTTTTACAATTTTACCAGATGTTTGGCGGAGCCCCCCCCCCCTCTTTAGACTTTTGAGACATTATTCGGGACACCATACTATGTATGAAAACGCGCAATAACCTTAATATATACATGTGTACGGATCTTCTACTACGGTCAGGGTCGCCTCTCCGTTCCTAGTTTCCATCTCTTTCGATCTTCTTCTATATTTCAAGAAGTCATGGAGTCATCCACATCATCTCTCCAGCTTCTCCTATGCTGTCCTCTCTTTCTCTGTTTCGGCGGGATCCATTGTAACACTTTTCGTGGCCATCTATTTTCACCCATTCTTTTTGTATGTCCGAACCATGCCAGTTGTCGTTTTTGAAGTTCTTCCGCTATATCGATCTCCATATTCATCTTCTTATAATTTTATTTCTTATTCTTTTCAGTCTAGATCTTCTACAACCTCTTCTCAGGCAATCCATTTCTTAAACTTTCATCTGAGCGTGGTTGAGGCGATAGAGGAATATATAAAGAACATTCACACCAAAATTCAAATAATTGGTTCATTAGAACTTGAGATATCGTGCACGTCAGTTTTTTTTGGACCTCCCACTTTGCTAGCTCATAACTTTTGAGTTTTTACTCAGGAAATACTCTAATATTATTCGAGCTTTTATGCTATTCCAAGCAAATATATGCATAGAACATAATCATAGTATGACATAACGTCGGCTTGCAAACATGTTTAGTTTGATTTAAAAATTTTACAAGATCCAGAAACTTGTATCCTTTTCTTAAGTTGTTACGTGAATTTCCTGCACAATATTTTATTGTGCAGAAATGTTTATCACGGTTCTAATTTGTATAGTATTAAATGGCGATAAGTATTCAAATTTAAAATTTTCGCCGTCAAGTTGGAAAACTTCCGTTATTATGTTTCGTTATTATGGGTGGACTTATTTTAAGTTAAATTATGTTATAGCTAAGTAATTTTATTTTGTGACGTCCGAGTTGGTTGTTCCGCATATTTTTTTGTTTTCCTACCGTAACGAGAAGAATTAGAATTTTAAAAAATGGATTCGAATAATTTTTGAAAAAGCCACTTGATGCAGTGAGTTTGCAAAAGTAGTTTTAATTATTTTCCTGAATATTTGTTGGATTTCGACAGTCATTATGTGACCTGTTTGCTTCTATTTTTAAAAGATTGCTAAATTTGCTTTTTTGCACCCTTATGGGTACACGTGGAAATTTTTTCTGGAAGAATTATCTGTTTGTTTTTTGCTATCGTAATATTCCTGAAATATTGGTTTTAATTATAAATTGCATTTCTTTGTTTTTATCTTTTATACTGATTCAGCGTCTTTGAACATGAATGGATATTATCGTACGTAATTTTATTATTACCCTAAAATGACTTCTGTTAATCTAGAATATGAGAAAAGGTATTTAAATGCTCAATTAGATATATCTGGCAATTGTAGTATTACCGACAACAAAATTCCCTATATAACGAAAATAAGGAATAGTCCGAAGAACTCCAAATACTCCAAATACAGAAATTCAAAAATAAATTAGTGTTGTTCTTGTCAATCTTATCGAAACTATCGGTAGGTATTACAAAAATAATGTAATACGACTCAAACAAGTTCGAGTAGGAGTCTAAAATAATGAAAACAATAACCATCAACGGCGGCGGATTCACTATTTATATACAAATGCTAACAAAAATGGTTTGAAACGTTAGAAATTTAGAAACACTAACCTCGGTAGCTACGTCAGTGATTAAACAATACAGCTTATACAATGTTTCCGAACGAATCGAATCCACTAGCATTAACAGGAACAACAATATCTTCCTTATTTCTTCTTCCTCAACCTCGAAACTTGGTGTGTCCAAACCACGGTACATAATATAGTAAGGTAATCCGACGAGCAATGTTTACGTAGAACAATTTCGTCCACAAGAATAGAGCTCAAGGACCTATAAGCAAGCGTTGTATAGACAGAGAGCTGATAAACTGCCCTGTCAGAATCATGTTAACGTTAACGTAATGTTAACAAACTTTCTACTGATCTACCAATCCAAAGCTCCATTTCGTTAACATTACGTTAAAATTAACATGATTCTGACAGGGCAGTAATTGCGATGTTTGTCGTAGTAAGATGATCTAAAATGTGCACATATAAGTTTATGTTGGAGCTGTAAGCAGTGATGGTTGCAGTGATTCTCGCGAAGCAGTGATTTGTAATGCATTGATTCTTATAGGACCGTTTATGTTGAAGCAACACGCAAGTCAATGTTAATTTGTAGAACAGCGATTAGAGCTACACAATTTCTTCGCTTTATCAGTTATCATAGCTCCAACATAACCGTACCCTTAGGGTACGAATTAACATTGACTTGCGTATTGCTTCAACATAAACGGTCCTATAAGAATCAATGCATTACAAATCACTGCTTCGCGAGAATCACTGCAACCATCGCTTCTTACAGCTTCAACATAAACGTACTTTAAAGGTAAGCGTTCACTTGTTCGCATCGACCTCACCGCCAGCAACGCCGTCATCGCATTTTCAGTTGCTTTGCATTATTTTAAATGAGCCAGCGTTCATTACATCGTATCGTTCTACACGGGCTCATGCATATACGAAGATTTGTACGATGCGGACGGTGACGACGATGCGTATAAGTGAACGCCTACCTTAAGAGTACCCTAAGGGTACGTTTATGTTGGAGCTGCAAGCAGTGATGGTTGCAGTGATTCTCGCGAAGCAGTGATTTGTAATGCATTGATTCATATAGGACCGTTTATGTTGAAGCAGCGCGAAAGTCAATGTTAATTCGTAGAACAGCGATTAGAGCTAAACAATTTCTTCACTTTATCAGTTATCACAGCTCCAACATAACCGTACCCTAATGCACGTAAAGAGTGTAGCGCTGGATTACCTTACTGTAATATTATGTACCGTGGTCCAAACTGAATATCGTCACAACGCTCGGAAAGTTCTTGATCTTGATCCAAACGGTGTTATCTGATAATCTTCTATATACCAACAAAAAATAATTTTACTGTGTAAACGAAACCGGAATTTCTCTACCTCTCAAAGTATATTGTACGATGATCATCAACGGATCATCGTATCAACGCATCATTGTGTTAAGGGGTTAGGCTACTTAGACGGGCTGAAAAACGAGCCTTCTTTACAATTTTTTTATGTGAAAAACCATGACAACGAGTTTTTGTTTATAAGTAATTGATGTTTTTGTATCAAAAAGTTAAAATATAAATTGTGACATCTTTTATATAAACGAATCATTTTAAATTTGTGCATCGGCGGATATCGCTACACGGCAAGCCGTATTCATCCTCTACAGTAGGCAAAGCATAAAAAGTTTTGGTTCTAAACTATTTTTTATCAATGTGCTACACATACTAGCCGGCAGACCCAGATCCTTTCTTCCACAAATAGCGGAGGAACAATCATGCTTTGTACCGTAAATGTAAATAAATAAATAAATGAAAGAGTACGCGAGAACAAATTCTAAATATGTATTAGACAAATAGTTATTGAGATAGCAAAAGAGTTCCAGGAGAAAGTGTTTTGTGTATTGTGGATTACAGAAAGATGTTTGATACAGGGAAATGGAATTAACTATAAAAAAATCCTGGAAGAGGGAGAACACCTCAACATATAATATTACACAACAGCTACTATTGGAATATAAAATAATCCGATTGTTATCAGATATTTCAAACTGTGTTAAATTCGACAACAAATTCCACTATAATACCGGTAGGGAGGTGAATCACTGTAGCAGTATAGTGCTCACTACGTAGCAGTATAGTGCACACTACAAAGCAGTATATGCAGAATAAGCAGTAAATGGAAGTAAGTAGCAATATATGGCAGTAACAAATAGTATTCAGAAGGAATCACTGTCATTTGGCCGAAATTTATTTGGCCGAATTCTATTGGCCGACTGTTTTTGGCCGATAAATCACTTGGCCGACATATCAATTGGCCGACAGATAATTTGGCCGAACAGTTTTTGGCCGACAGATTGTTTGGCCGAACAGTTTTTGGCCGACGTTTATTTGGCCGATCAGTTTTTGGCCGACAGTCACTTTGCCGATAAATTTTATTTTTTTGGTAAATAAATAAATATTTTGTAAAATTATGTTGTTTTATTTAAATTATATTAAATTATTATTAAAATACACAAAAAAACATGCAATACAAAATATTCGTTACACACCAACGAATTATTTTTAAGATCCATTAGGTTTAAACTGAAGGTTATGAGAAATGCCACGAAGGAAGTCGTCTTGAGTTTTGTTGGGAAAATCCACAACAAGTCGTTTGAGCCTGTCCGCCAGTTTGACGTATTTTTTCTTGGGAGGATTGGGCACGTGGCCTGCATTATACTGAGCAAGGCTGAATTCGGTATCCAGTCATTTGCTAAATGCTAAACTTGAAACCCGAGTTAAAACCTGTAAGTATTATGACTGATTTTGAAATTGCTCAGAAAAAAGCGTTTCAACGTGTTTTTCCTGGCATCGCTCACCACGGATGCTTTTTTCATTTTAATCAATGTATTTGGCGTGTAATACAGGCTAACAATCCTATTCGAGTTCGGTACGAAAATCTGGCTGATCCATCGTTTCCCTTAAATATTAGAAAGTTGGCGGCTCTAGCCTTTGCTCCTCAAGAGAATGTGGAGCTTATGTTCGAGAATTTGCTGCAAACCGAATTTTTTCTGCAAAATGAAGAAATTTTAAAACCACTTCTCGATTACTTTGAGAACACTTGGATTGGCGCAATTCGAAGTAGGAGCAATCCAGTGCGAAAACCCGTGAATTTCGGGATTTCGGTTTGGAACTGTCACGATGCCTGCCTTGGAGACCTTCCTAAAACAAATAATTCCATTGAAGGGTGGAATAATAAATTCAGTAGTCTTCTCGGAGCCAATCACCCTACAATTTGGAAATTTATTGATTGTATGTAGAATCTGTTGGGGGTTTTCTTTTGAAGTTTTCGCCACTTCTTTAATATTAGCAAGCACAGTTTTTGCTGCAACTTCACTACTTTCCACCGTGTGACCAATATGAGTGCCACTAAGTCCAACAAGTTCATCGTTTTCAGTGATTGCTCTTGCTTTGCACTTTGAAGTGTTGTATTTGGCACATTTCCAATAAATTTTTGCACCACCTTGTTTATCGCGAGTAAACAGAAATCCATTATGTAAAAGCTGCTTAACTCCACGACTGCTTTCGACATATTCCAAAGGCATATTTGATATAATTTTAATTTACTTTTGATTTCTTCTTTTTCTTCTAATACTTATAATTTCTTCTAATTCTTTCTACTTACTGATTCTTAATTACATAATTGTTTATATAGAAAATAACAAAAGGTAATCGGATAGGATTAACGCGGATAATTTTAATACCGCGTCGTTCAGAAACGGTATTAGTTTTTTTATTAGATTCGTCCTTGGGTGACGTTGCTTTCTATTGGTCTGCTCATAGTCAGGACCATATTCCTCGACTATACGTGCTAACACGGCCATCCTGCAATTGCCACCAAATAACTGTCGGCCAAGTGACTGTCGGCCAAATACTGTTCGGCTAAATGACTGTCGGCCAAAAACTGTTCGGCCAAATAATCTGTCGGCCAAAAACTGTTCGGCCAAATGATTTATCGGCCAAAAACTGTCGGCCAAATGATTGTCGGCCAAAAAAATTCGGCCAAATGACTGGATACCTTAATGACCACATACGAAGTAAGCCGAAAGAGTAACAGCAGTGCCAATATATTTAAAAGTACGTTATTTATTTTGGAATATGGAATTATCTGCAGTTAAAAGGCATTTCAAACACAGTTTGTTGGGGACGTTAAAGTTGTCTTCCAGGTGGGTAAGTTGAGGATGTGAAAGCTAATGGCACATTTTTATCAAAATAAACTTTTATTGGCGATGCTGCTTATTCATTGCAGCCGTGGCCGTTAACTCCAGTAGAAAATGCAGAAGCAAACTCTCCACAAAGTAGGTACACCGAAGCACACATTAAAGCAAGAAACTGCATTGAAAGGTGCTTTGGTGTACTGAAAAGTCGATTTAGGTGCCTTCATAAACATAGGATCCTCAATTATAATTCTGTCAAAGATGCAAAACCTGTTTATTCTTGTGTGATTTTCATAACATTGCAGTGGAAATCAAATTACCACAAGAAATTCTGCAAGAGTTTGAAGAAGAAGAAGAAGAAGCAGTACAGCAAAGAGCTTCAGGTTAGCTGAAAACAGAAAATTTGCAACATTGTAATCCAAAATTTTCGTTAATACGAGTATAGTAGTTGTAAGTTAGCTAGTAGATTAATTGTAAATCAAACTATTTTTATTAGTTTATGAAATAATTTCTTAAATAAAACCATATACAGAAACTTAAGTACTTTTTATTTTATCATCATCATCATCATCATCATCATCCGCGCTTTGCTTATATTACTTATAATTGTTTAGGTATCCGCTTGTCGGTCATTCTTTCAAAGTGTTGTTTCCAATTATTCCTATAATTCTTAATGCGGTCGTTTATGCTGGAGGTGTTTAACTCGTTTCTGGTATCGGTGTTACAACCCTTTTGTACCCTGCAATCTCCCTCAAGAAACTCCTTTCTGCGGCATGTAATTGCTTTTCTTCACCTGTTGTTAGGGTCCATGTTTCGCCTCTATAGGTTACTGTTGGTACTGAAATTCTTTTATAGAATTTTAATGCCGTATTCTGACCATTTCTGTTCTTGAATATTCTTTTAATGGTTCCATTTAAGTAGTTGAACTTTTCGAATTTCTTTTGTATATCCGTTTCTTCATTTCATTTCATTTTATAAAAATGAAAAATATTTTAAATTTAAATGACATTTAATAGCACTGACAAATGCCAAATTATTATGGTTTCGTAGGACTGTTTTTTGATCCAAAAATTTAAATATTGCTATCCTTTTCCGACACTTGTGAGCTACAATAAAGCTTTCTCGCTTTAGAAGTACTCAAAACTTACTATTATTTTATGCTTTAAAAAATAACGTTGACTGTCAATGGTTATTTTAAAGGTAGATACGTAATACCAATAATGCTGTAATAAACGCTAAGGAACCAGTTATTTTGAAACTTTATTATAACATAAAGGTTGACAGTTATTTTTAACGGTTGGGATACATAATAGACCTGATTATTTATATACATTTCGACTGTGCAAAAAATGTTATAACCATCACGAACGGTAAATTGTACATACCGTTCTAGATACTTATGCCCGGTTGCACCAACCGACCGTAAAAACAGTCGATACAAATATCGTTGATCAGGCGATTAATCGACGATTCTCCGATTTTTCAAAATACCAGTTTCACCAGAAAAAATATCAGTTGATTTTTGAATCGACTGTTTATTTGAAACTTTAAAATGATAGTAAGTTTTGAGTACTTTTAAAGCGAGAAACATTTATTGTAGCTCACATGTGTCGGAAAAAGATAGGAATATTTTAATTGACACATCCAAAGTGATCCTGACGACAACATAATAATGTGGTTATAAAAATAATATACAAGCAAATACAATAATTTCATTGCAAATTAATAAATATATTAAAAACGCTTGCAAAATGAACTCAAAAAATAATTATTACATTTATAGTACGATTCTCTAAAAATTATATTTTATAATGGTACGATAACATATTTTTGATGTTTTAAAATTTTTTGTAGCAATTTGTTAATACTATAATAATGATGGTAGATAAATAATTTGAATTTGTAAGGGTAAAACTTTATGTTGAAAATGATTTAGGTTGTAAATTAGGTTGAAACATCGGATTCATGCGAAAGTTTTGCTAAACCACGTGATTTGTGTCGAAGATTTCGACAATACTTCAATTGGGCAGAGAACGCGACGCCCAAATAAAAATATTTTTACATAGGAAAAAAGAGGAGAAAACTCTCCATAGGATATTAGAATGTTAAAGAAATCAAAAAATTATTGGAAGAGTGAAAGCTGAAAGCATCTGAAAATTTTGATGATTATATACCAGCTGGACTTTAAGAAAAAAGCTGGAGTCCAATTTAAAATGTTTAAGATGTACAAAAATACATGCAAAGATGCACGTTTTCTTGTACTACATGATTGTGCAAATTTTATCTAAAAAGGTCTAAGTAGAGAGGAATAACAAAGGAAAAAGTAGTGTTGGCCGAGACAAGAAGTCTCGCAAGACTTATAAAAGTCTTGTCTTGTCTTGCTTAGGCAAGACAATAATTGTTTCAAGTCTTGACTTGCTCAACTCTTGCAAGGTTACGTCTCGTCTTGTCTTGCGAGAGTCTTGCTATTTCTTGTCTTGCAGAATGACTTTCAATATTTCATAAACCCCTCCCCCTTCATATTTTTATTATTTTTGGTTATATCCCTTACAAATATTTCTAATCTTTTAACAAGAAGTCCAATATGCCGTTTACTCGTTAATTTCCACTGATGAAAATCATTTTAATAATAATAAAAATAATGAAAGCACAGGGCTTTGTATTGTATACTTTGGGCCAAATTTATAAATAAATGATGATACCTACATTAAAATTTCAGTGCCGAATTAAGTTAAAATTTACCAATGAAAAATTTTAATTTCAACTTAATTCTTCGTTTAAATTTTAATTCTTCCTTCAGTTTCTTTATACTCGTATCTGCTTCAGTGGCGGAACTTAAAAATTTTGCCCACTCGCAAAAGTAATTTCTTGTCTTTTAATAAAATTGTATTTTGTTTATAAAAATTTTTTATAAGAAATATAATATTTTTTTGTAACTTTCCAATAAAGTCTTTGCAATTTTGTAAATATGTATACTTTAAAAAAATGTTTTATTGCATTATTTTATATTATTATCTGCGCACGTTAGTTCCGTCACTGGAAATTGTCCAAATCTCTCGCAGGGCTTTACTAACAAACATTTTAAATTATAAATTTAGGATTTACATAAATATTATTCAATTTACTCTTTACAAATTTATCATCAGGTAAGTTATTTACCACTAGGTAACACTTAAAGGCTCTCAATTGTAAAAATTTGGAAATTCCAGTTGTAAGATTCAAAGAAAGTATTAATTTAAGATCTTTGTAAATGTAATAATTTACTCTTTACAAAGTTTACGCTCTATAGAAAAAATTTGGAAATTCCCGTTTTAAGGTTCAAAGAAAGTATCAATTAAAGATCTTTATTCAATTGTTCACAGGGCCGGCCCAAGCATTTGAGGCGCCCCATCAGAAAAATTTTTTGTTAACCCAAAATATGAATTAGGTATTAATAAATATTTTAATTTTTATATTAAACTTTAATCTTTATTGAAAATTAATATATAAAACTTTAAGAGAAGTAGGAAGATTAAATAAGAAATATAAATAAAATATAAATGTTGTCGGATGGTATATAGTCCTGGAAATAGGGGGTTTTGCCTTGCAATAAATAATAAAGTTTTGAAACCAGGCAGAAAGTTTCGTCTTAGGGCACTGTTTAACCAAAAAAAGTCGCCATCCCTCCGAAGTCCGGAAGTGTTTACCATCTTAGATTTTAAGTGACAATTTATGGTTTTTCAATAATAGTTCCAAAATTATGAACTTTACGAAAAAATAGTTTATATAAAAATTGAAGCTCGTTAAATTTTCAATAAGAAAGTTTATATTCAATATTAGCATCAGTGTAAAGTGTAATATTTAATCGAAAATATGCCGCGTCTCATTATGAGTATGACTATAGCGACGTTTTATGTAAACAACACCCGCACCAAAAACAGTTGTACCAGTATTTTTATTCATTTGTATAACAAAACAAAATAACTAAAACAAAACATATAATTCCAATGAATTATTTGATATATTTTCGTTAATTCAAAAATAATTCAAGTAATGTTTATTATTTAATTATTAATATAATTCGAATTATTTCAAGTATCTGCATTATTTTTGAGCATTAATTATTATTAAAAATAATGCATTAAAATGCATTTATTATGAACAATAAAATACGGAAAAGATCGACACTGTATAAAATATTCCAGATGGGATTCAAAGTTTGCCGCTTCCTAGGTCACCATAAATACCTCAAAAATAATCCCTTAAAGACGCCGATTAACATTCGAAAATTTTAAACAAATGTGTTTACAAACCTACAATTCTATTTTTAATTGATAATTTTTTTGGTACATAATATAACGTAGGTATCATTGTTTTGATTTACTGTAAAATAAATTCAAGTTTCAGGGCATCCTAATATTTTGTGCAAAATTGATTTGAAATTTTTTTTCACAATATATAATGTATTTGGCGCCCCAATCTGCCGTTCACCCCAATGCCATGGCCTCACTGGCTCGGCTCTAGGGCCGGCCCTGATTGTTCAAATACCGTGTTTTAATAAATAATAACAAAAAAACTTTCATATTTTATAAAATATATTATTGCTGGTTTTTCGAAAATGAAAATTTTTAAAACTTTATCAATGAAACTAAATTGAAAAAAAATTGCTTCCTTCTTTAGAAATATACGAAAATTTATTAAATTAATATATCATAAATAATTAAATTAAAACGAACTCTTTATATAGTGTAGCTATTTAATATTGCGTCAAGTTATCATTATTATTAGTATTAATTTTATTTAAAAAAATAGAAAAATTTTGGCAAGATTTCTTGTTCTTGCAAATTTCTTGTCTTGTCTCGCAAGACTTCTTGCTAAAAATATCTTGTCTTGTCTTGCAATTGAATCACCAAGTCTTGTCTTGGTCTTGTCTTGTATGAGCAAGACAAGACAAGACAAGAACAAGAAAAAGCAAGACAAGAGTGCCAACACTAGGAAAAAGCAAGGCAACATTGGCCATTTGGAGGAATTTCGGATTCCAAAAACAATGCGTGGAAATAAATTCACGGTTTTGTTAAATAAATTAAATAATGGATCACGTCTTGGTCTCACTTGTCTTATTTCTAGAAGAAGTTTCATTATGCGGTCGAGCTCTTCATCAGATGAAGAGATGAAGACGTATTCATAACTAATGATCTATTATTAAAATTCACATTAAAATACATTGAAATCGTAACATTAATATAAATCAACTTATAACCAAATGGGTAGATTGTTTATTTTTATAAATTAATACAATACTACTTATAAATAATATTAAAAGGATTGCCGAATAACTTGAAACTTCATAATAACAAACAAATAGTAACTAGCAAATTAGTGTGGTTATTGCCAAAAACCGTCCGTATTTGCAAATATCGCCCGAAAACGGTCGATTAATTCAGTCGGTAAAATCAATCAAAAAACGGACCGTTTTTGGGTGGTGCAACACAAAAGCTTCGATTTACGGTCGGTCGGTCGATTTAACGGACCGTTTTTTAGGTGGTGCAACCGGGCATAAATATACTATTTTTTTTAATTTTTGAACAGGAGGGTGTACTTTTTGTACACATACACACACATTTTTCGTTACATATTTTTTTTTAATTTTTGAACATGTTACCGATTTTATAGACGTATTCACGTCAAAAACCAGAAGGTAAAGTGTCTTCAGTCGAATGATTCATCTTTTTAAGATGAATACTTTCTCCTTCATATACCTTGCCAAAGCATTTTTAGGCACCAAACTGCAATAATTGCCACCTTCCATGAGATGCAAAATGCAGATGGTTTGACAAAATCAAGGATCGTGTTAACTTAGAGCAACACTCGAGTTTCGACATTACCCATTACGGGATTTGTCTTATCGGTTGCACAGTGCCAACAACGATACCGAACATTGTCAAGACACCAACCTATAATAGCATTGCTGATAACTTGAAGAAGCGCCTACCACGTCTGGCGCCCTGCAGTAGAGAGAGTATGAAGGATATTGCATGAAGGAGAAAGTATTCATCTTAAAAAGATGAATCTTTCGACTGAAGCCACTTTACCTTTTGGTTTTTATGTTTTATCAAACACGCTCGATTTTGATATATTAAAATTTGATTTTATTCAAAATTTTAATATTTATTTGTTGAAAATCAAATCTTGGTCGTTATTCTACGGTTGCTAAAAGACAGCGTCTTCATAGAGAAAACGCAAGAACCCATAACAGAAATGTTCTTAATACTTCTGAGCGAGCACAGTATCCCATTTCACAGTCGAAATATAGAAGTCGAAAATGAAATCGTTCCTTTGGTTCCACGGACAAGCAGGGAAATTATTTAGCTGATTCTCACGTTTCTATTGGAACCATGACTTTCAGCTGCAACTACTGTCATGCATTGAAATAGAAAAAAGAAGCACTGGCCTATATTGTTGTAGTGGAAAAATTTTATTAGATAATGTTCTTGAACCACCAGAACCGTTAAAGAGTTTATTACTTGGCACTCACTATAATTCGCATGATTTTTTTAAAAATATGCGAAAGTACAACTCAGCTTTTCAAATGACATCGTTCGGTGCTACCGAGATAAAGCATGGGAGTTTTATGCCCACGTTTAAAATTCAAGGCCAATTGTACCATGCAGTGGGTTCCCTATTTCCAACCAAGCAAGAAGAACCGAAGTTTTTACAAAGCTATTATATAAAAATGTAAGTTTGTTTGTTCGTCTTTTAATAACTCATGGACTCTGACCGATTTCAACCAAACTTGGCACACTTACTCAGTAGGACTTGGGAAAGGTTTTTGTGTAGGAATATCTTTAAAAATGTAAGAGGCGAGAGAAATAGAAAAATTATGTATGGATTAAATTGTAAGTTGGTAATACATTTTTACTATATAAATTCGGATTTCAGAAATGTGACGAACTCGAAAAATACCCAATATTTTTATTGCCCTTAAGGGATTTCGAAAAATATACCAAGTTACTTGAACTTGAGTCGCTTACTATATAAGTAGATATTTAAATTGAATCAAATTCAAACAAAGGAATTTCGACTCAAACAAACGAGCAACGGGAAGCAAAACTGAAAAACGTTCGAGTACGTATTGATCTATCTAGACGAACATTGCACACTGATTTCTTAATAAAATGCTTTCGGACAGGACAAATAATCCTTGCTTCCGAGAGCAAGAAACCAGTTAAACAGCGACTTGCGATATAGGTATAGTAATGCAACACGCAACTAAAATCGGCTATTAAATTAATTTTGGTTTGTGTGTCAGGTTACTAATACTAATTACCAACAAAATCATCTTGAGCTCATAGGAACGCTGTAGTTTAAGATCAGCAGCCAAATACTGAAGTTCATGAAGCAGCTCAAAATTGTTATGAAACAAATGCACCTAAAGTTTGAAAAAAGATACGGAAACGTCAATAGAGAATAAAAATTCGTGCAGCAATGAAGTATAAAGTAGACATAATTATTATGAAAAGGTATAATAAATTCTGAGTGCCGATACTGTGGAGGGAGCTCTTAAATAAAACAACGAAACACCTGGAATGTGTTGTAATGGTGGAAATGTGCAATTGTTACCTATCCAACCTCCACCGGAGGTTTATAGTTTAAGAAAGTTGTTGCACAAAGTTCAAGGGCCTAAATCGAAGTACTTCAGACAAAGGCGAAGTATTTAGAGAGACCCCGTGCGAAGTCGGGTATCCAGCTAGTATTATATAATATAAGAAACTAGCCATGTCCAATACTTCCACTTACTGCTAACTGCCGTATACTGTCAATATTGCCATTGTTTAAATTGTCATTTACTGTCTAATACTTCGACCAACTTCTGAATGGTACTGAACGACGCGGTATTAAAATTATCCGCGTTCATCCTATCCGATTACCTTTTGTTATTTTCTATATAAACAATTATGTAATTAAGAATCAGTAAGTAGAAAGAATTAGAAGAAATTATAAGTATTAGAAGAAAAAGAAGAAATCAAAAGTAAATTAAAATTATATCAAATATGCCTTTGGAATATGTCGAAAGCAGTCGTGGAGTTAAGCAGCTTTTACATAATGGATTTCTGTTTACTCGCGATAAACAAGGTGGTGCAAAAATTTATTGGAAATGTGCCAAATACAACACTTCAAAGTGCAAAGCAAGAGCAATCACTGAAAACGATGAACTTGTTGGACTTAGTGGCACTCATATTGGTCACACGGTGGAAAGTAGTGAAGTTGCAGCAAAAACTGTGCTTGCTAATATTAAAGAAGTGGCGAAAACTTCAAAAGAAAACCCCCAACAGATTCTACATACAATCAATAAATTTCCAAATTGTAGGGTGATTGGCTCCGAGAAGACTACTGAATTTATTATTCCACCCTTCAATGGAATTATTTGTTTTAGGAAGGTCTCCAAGGCAGGCATCGTGACAGTTCCAAACCGAAATCCCGAAATTCACGGGTTTTCGCACTGGATTGCTCCTACTTCGAATTGCGCCAATCCAAGTGTTCTCAAAGTAATCGAGAAGTGGTTTTAAAATTTCTTCATTTTGCAGAAAAAATTCGGTTTGCAGCAAATTCTCGAACATAAGCTCCACATTCTCTTGAGGAGCAAAGGCTAGAGCCGCCAACTTTCTAATATTTAAGGGAAACGATGGATCAGCCAGATTTTCGTACCGAACTCGAATAGGATTGTTAGCCTGTATTACACGCCAAATACATTGATTAAAATGAAAAAAGCATCCGTGGTGAGCGATGCCAGGAAAAACACGTTGAAACGCTTTTTTCTGAGCAATTTCAAAATCAGTCATAATACTTACAGGTTTTAACTCGGGTTTCAAGTTTAGCATTTAGCAAATGACTGGATACCGAATTCAGCCTTGCTCAGTATAATGCAGGCCACGTGCCCAATCCTCCCAAGAAAAAATACGTCAAACTGGCGGACAGGCTCAAACGACTTGTTGTGGATTTTCCCAACAAAACTCAAGACGACTTCCTTCGTGGCATTTCTCATAACCTTCAGTTTAAACCTAATGGATCTTAAAAATAATTCGTTGGTGTGTAACGAATATTTTGTATTGCATGTTTTTTTGTGTATTTTAATAATAATTTAATATAATTTAAATAAAACAACATAATTTTACAAAATATTTATTTATTTACCAAAAAAATAAAATTTATCGGCAAAGTGACTGTCGGCCAAAAACTGATCGGCCAAATAAACGTCGGCCAAAAACTGTTCGGCCAAACAATCTGTCGGCCAAAAACTGTTCGGCCAAATTATCTGTCGGCCAATTGATATGTCGGCCAAATAAATTTCGGCCAAATGACAGTGATTCTAAGTATGCGCATCAGATCATTTGTTAAACGGTATTTTTCAACAAAAAACCTGTTACACATTGAAAATGGACCACTCTTTTCCCTTAAAACTCTTCTTTCAACCTTCTCCCATGCTTCACTGCAATTACAGATCAATCAGGAAAAGTGTTTATATAAACCTCGAAAGTATAATTGTATAAACCTACATAAACTACATTTTTATAATAAATTATATACTTAAATAAATACTTCCAATCCGCATTTTCTAATACATTCAGAACAAAAATATTAATTAATCCGGCGTTAAAAGCCATTTTTTCTCTAATCTATTTTTCTTAACGGCACCTATTAAGCACTTGTTATATTTTGCACTATAAAGGTTAAGAAAACCATTATTATAAAGATCATCTTAAAATAACGGTTTGTGAAATGGATACGTAATACCAATTTGCCGAAAACCTTTATGTTATGTCATAACTGTCACCTTTATAATAACGTTTGGGATACATAATAGACCTTAATAATTAATTTAATAAAATATAAGTACTATTGACATTTAGTAATTATTTATAAAGTAGGTAAAAATTTTGAATTAATTTTGTTGCCATGGTTGTGTTTACAAGACAAACAAATTGTGTGATTTGTAAAATTGAGAAAATAGTTCTTACAATAATATTATAATTTAAGGATGTATAGGAGATACAATCGGAGACAAAAGTAGGATTAATTTGAATATCACGAATATTGGTCTTATGTGTGTAGTAAAATACTTTTTAAATATCATAAACGATAAACAAAGTTATAAAAATGCATGAAGAAAGGTTTTTTTTGTTTAAGTCGCTTCATTTTCTGAAATTACAAATATTAAATTTGACATAACAAAATTTTTATTAGTGACTATCCCTGCAATCCAACCTACTATCTAAACAAAAAATGTAATAATTTTTACGAGTAAAAATTGATATTTGTTGTTAAAACTAATAAAAACCGAGATATACATAATATTTTTAATACCAACAAGTATTAAATATATTTAGGATTCTTTTAACGTCGAAATCTATTTTATTTTTAGCGAATTGAACGTGACAACCCTATATCGGTTGTTCAATTACTAATTAATTTCTCGAGAACGGGGTAGTAAACCGTGATGAAATTTTGCTAAAACCTTCTTCTATTTACAAGCTATAACTACAGAAAATTTGAAAAAATTCTTATATTTTGATCATATATTTTAAGCTAATATATTATTCAATAAAATGTTTTTCATAAAATGATTTTTACATTATATAATTTTTTTAGGATTTCTTAAGATTTAGCTTTAGATTTTTATTTAGACAAGTATTTTACTGTTTAACACCTTGTGATTTTCCTTAAAGCAGACTCCTAAGCAAAACCATAGATGTGATTTTCTTGAATTTTAACAAAAAGTCAACATTAAATTAAAACTGCAAGAACTTTTGAACGGTGTAGTGAATCGATTTGAAATTTTTTTTATTACATCGCAAAGTAAATGATGATATGTGTACCAATTTTCATCGATATCTTATATTTTTGAGTTTTATTTTTTGTCTCCTATACATACATACATCCTATACATCCTTAATGTATTAATATATTATAAAACCGAAATGAGTGATCCTGAAAGTGAAAATGGTGATATAGAAGAAGCTTGGAATATTGGATGTTCGGCAATAATTCCCGAAAAATCTAGGGAACGTTATGAAACGACCTACACAATTTTAAAAAAATGGTGTGTAGAAAAGAATCAAAATACAAGTGAAAAAATTTTGTTGGCATATTTGGTCCAAAGAAATGGAAAACTGAAAGCTGCTGGTAGTTTATGGGCCGAATACTCAATGTTGAAAGCTACAATTTTTCTACACGAATCTATTGATATTTCAAAGTTTTCCACATTAATTGCTTTTCTAAAGAGAAAAAATGTTGGATACAAACCTAAAAAAGCCAGTGTTTTTACGAAGGATGAAATGTGTAAGTTTTTAATTGAAGCACCAGACGAATTGTTTTTAATTCATAAGGTAAATTGAGATTATTGGTAAAACACGTGGATATGCTTACGACTATGTATTTTTTTTAGGTAGCAATGATATTAGGAGTAGCGGGAGCATGTCGCAGAGAAGAGTTATATAACATGACTATTCAAGATTTAGAAGATCGTGAATCGTTTATTATTATAAGCATTCCAAATACAAAAAATTATATTCAGCGGACATTTACTGTCATAAATAAAAAAGACGAAAAAATTCATTATTTAGAAATTGTTCGAAAATAGAGTAAACTGCGGCCAAACAATGCAAAGTCGTCGCATTTATTCCTAAATTATCGAAATGGAAAATGCAATAATCAGGTATTCGGTAAAGGTACAATTGGAAATTTACCATCAAAAATTGTTGAATATTTAAAATTGAAAAATTTTCTTAATTACACTGGTCATTCGTTTCGACGTACTTCAGCCACATTATAAATATTAGCTAATGAAGGTGTAGACGTTTTAGGGCTAAAAAGACACGGAGGTTGGAAATCTTCGACTGTGGCGGAAAGTTATGTCGAAGATTCTCTTCAAAACAAAAATCAATTTGCGGAAAAGATTCTGCATGAAGATAATGAATCGCCTTGTATTGTATCTAATAATACACTGCAATCTTCAACTTGTGCTTCTATTTCACGGGAATTATGTGTTAATACAAATACCGAAAAAAGCAATATTTCCATTTCCAACTGTACAAACTGTACATTTAATTTTAATTAAATCATATTTTAATGTGAAATTTTATTTATTATACTTGCGTATCTATTTACTTACCGTTTTTAGAACAGTAAGGGCCGATCTTTTCACCTTCAAGTAAACCCCAAGTAAGTTCTAATCGACAAGTAAGCTACTTTTCGGTCTTTTCAACTACTAGTAAAATTTAGTAGCCTAATAAATCAGCTTACTGGCTAGTAAAGTTATTAGCACCTTCAACAGACCTGTAAATATTTATTAGCATGATAAACTTAGCGGACAAAAAACGAACTTGTGATTATGTTAATTAAAAATTTTAAATCATAATGACGGTTTTAATATTTTCATTTTTGAATGAATTTTGAATTTTGAAAATAATATTTAATAGAGTTGTGCTGGTTCCACCAGCTCTGATTAAATACTTTAATGTCGGTTAGTTGAAATTTATCACGGTTAAATAAAATGAAGTGTTTCACCAAATGTTTAATCGTGGTTAAAGCAAGTTAACCAGTCCTCAAACTAATTAACCAATTTTAGCTGGCTAGAAAAGTTTAATCACTGTTAATGCCCAATGCATACGGATTGGGTCTGCGCGAAGAAAAAAAGCGTGTTATGTGTTTGAAAAAGTGGTTTTAAAAGCGATCATTTGTTATTATTTACAATAATCATGTTTACAATAATATTCTATCTTCAGCAGATGATGAAGATATAGATATAAATTATAGTAGACCGCGAGTGTTAAGTTCAAGAATTAATTATCATGAAATAGACGACGATTTTGAGTATTTTCAACGTTTTTATCTACAAAAATATTTTTATAATTATTTAAACTATAGTAATAAAGTTTATTTTAATAATAATTGATTATTTATTAATTCGGTTTGCAATTTTTCATTATTAACCTTTGGGCTAATCTTAGGTGTTCGTTTTTCTTTAACTCTTTAACTTTCTTTAACTTAGCAGTCCTCTTTTTCTCAGCTGCTTCCATCTTGGCTTCCATGGTATCGAATTGCAGTTTCTAGAAATATTTCTAGAACTATCCAAACCATATAAAATATTTATATTTTAAATATTATATTTTAGTATTTACTTACTAGTAGGTACTTATAGTAATTACTTATTAGTAAAAAAAATTACTAAATATGAATATTTTATATCATTTGGATAGTTTTCAAGTTACCTTACAACTTGACCAAATTAAAATGACACTTCACCTGTCAGGTTTCATATTTAAGTTTAAGTTAATCTGATCTACTAGTTCAAATGACGCTAAATTTTTAGTTTTAAATGTAATACCAACCGTACTATACTTCAACAGCCTTACTAATAAAAATTCGTTATACACGCGTTGAACAAGTGTATAGTTATACACTGTATAAGCACTGTATAAGGGGTATATAAATTTTCTACTAATAAACATTGTATACAAACTGCATAAGCTATAACTGTGTTATACTATGGTTATACACTCGAAATGTCATTTTTGTGACTTTTTCTGTCACTGTCATTTGAATTTATGTCATTAAAGTCATTTAAGTAAATATATTTAACCTAAAAAATGGAAAAAATGACAAGGAATCGTTAAACTAGAGTTCTAGTTGTATAAGATTTGTATAAAATGTGTTTTGACACTCATGAAAACCTTGACTACCTCATCGCTATACACGGTTTATTAGTAACGTTTTTACTTATACACCATGTATACAGGCTGTATACAAGCTTTATAGGTACATCTATGAATAGTTATGACAAGCTTATACATAGTAGAGCTTATACACGGTTTATTAGTAACGTTTTCTTATGCAACCCTGTATAAGCCCTGTATAAAATTTATACAACGTTTATTAGTAAGGCTGCAAGTAGTTAATCGTTGCATAAAATTCGATGAAAAGACCCAACTGTCTTACTCGACCATTAAAAAGCTCAAGTAAAGTAAACGACAAGTAACTACTTGACGTATAACTTAAATATGAAAAGATCGGCCCTAAGTAAATTACTTACCGTCGTGTTAGGAGTAGCAACCAGTAAAATCAACTTACTGTCATAGAAACACTATTCGTAAATAAACAATAGTACGATCGTGTAAAAAATATGTAACGAAAAATGTGTGTGTGTGTGTGTGTGTGCACAAAAAGTATACCCTACATCAGTGGTTCCCAACCTTTTCAATACTGTTACCCCTGTGACCTGTTAGGAAAATTGAAATTACTTTCACTACCCCCACCCCTTTAAATAATAATACAAATATCTTTACTTTTACCCCCGCGGGGGTAATTACCCCCAGGTTGAAAACCATTGCCCTACATGTTCAAAAATTTAAAAAAAATATGTAACCAAAAATTTCAAAACATGTTGACTTGTTGATTTGCTTTCTTAAGCCTGTTTGAGACAATGTTTAATTTTTTTGTATTTTTCACACGAAATTTTTCTAAAATGGTAGTTAACCAATAAAAAAATTCACTTGGATACCAACACGCGCTTTCCGTTGGTTAGTTACCATTTACTGCTAAATTTTATACAAAATTTGACATCGAATCCTGTTTGCAACGATGGATAAAGTTTGGGCAAACTTTTTAGAAAATTTTCGTGTGAAAAATACAAAAAATTAGACATCGTCTCAAATGGGCTTTATATAGAAATATTTCCGAATTGGCACACAAACTTATCGGATTATCTTCAGATATAATTTTGAATTGGTAATCGTTTCAATCATTTAATCAATTACAGACACAATTACATAATAGTATTATGCAAACTCTGAAATAGAAATTTCACAAAATATTGGCGTGGCGATAATTTATTATTAAATCTAATAAACTCGTAAATATTAATTTAATAAAATTTATTATAAGTGAAAACAATAAAAAAAGAAAATTCCATTAAAACGTCTCCGCATTATTAAGATCGTTTTTAAAAATTTCTCTTTTTGCAGATTCTTCTTTAAGGCAATGTTCTAGTCTAGAACCATAAATTTTGCGTGTTTTGTCAAGCTCGATAGAATTGAAACATAACAATATTTTAGCATTCATTTTTTTTACATGTATTAGTGGGTGATCTACTGACTTACTATAAATAGGAGTGTTTATATAGTATTTAGTTTTAAATAATAAAAATTGTTGAGTTTTAGGTCTTTTATTCAATTTAAAACTCAACAATTTTTATTATTTAAATATTAAAAAAGGCCAACGATAATAAATTATTACTAATTATTGAAATGCTCATAACTCCGCGAATAATTTATCAAATGCCACGTTTTTTTTAAATGTTTCTTTTAAAACGTACTTTCTATAGAAAATATAGAAAAATATTTTGAAACGACATTACTATTTGATTTTCAAGTTTTAAAAAGAAATAGCCATTTTTAATAATGTTTGTACTGATCAATTTATAAAAGAACGTTTTAAAAGAAACTTTTAAAAAAAAACGTGGCATTGGTAAATTATTCGCGAAGTTATGAGCATTTAGAAAAAATGTAACGTAATTTTCAAAAAATTTATATCTCTTGAATGACTTGATAAAAAAAATTGAAAAAGGTCATGAAGGCTAGTCTCAACTAGAACTAAAAGAAAAAAATTTTCAAAAAAATCCGAGATGCAAAAGTAAAACGTTGTCCGATTTGACGTGGAATGCCCCATATATAGATTATGTTATAATTTTTTATTTCTGTTATTAATCTTATACTGTATTAATAAATTTTTTATTAATAATTATTAATAAACTTTTACATACAATTTTGAATATAGCTATTAGCTATCCCCGATCTGGAATATACAAATCTTTTTGAAGGGGTGGATTACTCCCTATATAACATGTTTTATTAATTTCATTTACCGTTTCTTTCTTACATCATGTCATCGTTTACCCAAATCCATATTTTCTGAACTATGGCCATGGAAGGTGGAAATAAAAAAAATGCTTTAAAAGGGCCTAACTCTCGATGGTTTGAATTTAGAAAACAATTTTTGTTAAATATTTTTCGTAGAAAATATTCTCTATCACCGTTTTAATAACGCCCAATCGAGTGCGAATCAGAATAGCCAATTCAGTGAACAGAATTATTAACTTAAGAGCACTGTTACATGGAGGTGATACCAGGTGGGAAGCGGGCCCGCAGGAAGCTTTAATTATGGGACCGTGCAAGTATTACGTAAGCAGGCTTATGAGAAGGAGGGATTAAATATTATTTACCTTTGTTGACAAATAAACCTGGAGGATATTATAAATCTTACATAAAATAAAACAATACAAAATAATGAAAATGTTTTCAAAATAATATTTATTAAACTTAGATACGGAGTCCGTGGACAACAAATTAATAATTCTCAATTTTCTGATTTTATTAAAACATTAGTAGGTTTTTATAATAATTATAAATTATAATTATAATAAAAATAATTTAATTTTAAATTTAAATGTTTTTAATTACATGTTTTGAAAAATTCTTCTTATGCAAAAGGGTAAGCTACAATAATTATAAAAACACAAATATTCCACCACAACCACAAGATACGAAATAAGTGGAATTCATTTTCTTAATGTTTATCAGATTTTTAAATAATACGGATACAAAGTACTCATCATGTGAGATAAAAGAAACATAGAAAAACACGCACAGCTGAAAGAAAAGGAAGGACAAGAGCTTTATAGGGTAAAACGTGGGAGGCTTAAAACCATAACATAATTAGACGAAGTTATGCAAAAAGGAACCATCCACCAATGATGTGGATTGATGTGGAATGTGATGTGGAGCTTTGAGATATTGAAGCTTAAAGTTAAAATAAAATAATTAAATCGGTTGATAATTATGCATATTTTAATTTTGTTTAAATAACACATAATGATACGAGTATGTAATTTGTGTTACCAGAAAAATTTTGTAAAAATTAGTTTTCCATTATGTCGGTCACTAATAGCAAATAAACTAAATTTTATGACTTTGTCGTTTGGTTCCTTTTTGCATAACTACGTCCAATTGCAAATATTTCGAAGTTATTACCTATTGTTTCAAAAAAACTATATTTGCCAAAGCAAACTATTTTTAAGAAATGCAATTGTACCAAAATGTACATTATTTCTATTTTCACTTATTTATAACATATCAATTCTAATAATATGTCCATCAGATCCTCCAGCAAAAATTTGATTTTGCAAACCTGCAGTAAGAGCATTGATGACAATGTTAACCTCACAGCTATCGTATAGTTTATTAGACAAATCATCATCGATTATCCACATTTTCGCTATTTTGTCCCAACCACCGCTACATAAGTATGCATTACTGTCGTTCTTTTTTACTTCGCATAATGCATTTATAATCATTTTGTGGGCATCCTGCAAAAAAACATTATTAATATAAAAATTCATTATTGTACAGTGTTAAGTAGAACTATTGCCAAGCATTTACAGTTTTATGGAGAGGGTAAATCATCACAAAAAGTTTCTAATTTTTATTAAAAAATTAAATAATTTTAATTAATTTCCAGAAATTCAAGTTTTGGCATTTATACGGTACTTTACCAAGGGTGCTGATTAAAATAAAATTAGTGAAAAACGTGGTTTTCGCCTAAGTATACAACGGCCGATTTCACAATTGATAGTCAAAACCTAAGGTTACGTAGGTAATCTTGACTTGCAGGCTAACTTGAACTTTGAAATGTGGCATAGTTTCACAAGTGAATTGCGACCTTTGGTCTGCTTATCGGCAGTTGACCATAGGTTTAGAAATGTTGCCAGCTCTGTCCCGTTCTTATTTGTCTGTCATTTGTCATATTTTAAACTTTTGAGTTTGATAAATATTTGCCAACTGAATATTCGAAGTTTGTACTGTTGTCTATACAGTATATTATTATGTTTATCCACGACCACTATATTAAGAAGGTTTAATACGTTCGTTTTCCGTGTGTAATATTAGCATAATACATATGAATTTGCCGGGATTAATGAATAGTCATGGTACAGCATTGGTGCAATTTACTGTAGTGCAATTTACAGTCGCTAGATATATACAGTACCGCAAACCTATGGGTCAATGAGTTAGAGAGAGAACGTTAATTAGGGCCCCAAAATGGCGTCATTCGGAAATGTCAAACGACATTTGTTGTAATTTTTACAATTTTTAAGGTTAAATCAGTGGCGGCTCGCCAGAATTCCCTAAAATTATTAAAATTAAAAATAAAAATAAACAAACATATGCAGGAAAATACATACATAAGACGAAATCTATTGTTTTAACTTGACATTATTGAAAAATTATAACCCCAGTTACAATTTTGCAACTTTCAAGGAGTTTCATAACTCCGCGAATAATTTATCAAATGCCACGTTTTTTTTTTAAAATGTTTCTTTTAAAACGTACTTTCTATAAAAAATATAGAAAAATATTTTAAAACGACATTACTACTTGATTTTCAAGTTTTAAAAATAAATCGCCATTTTTAACAATGTTTGTACTGATCAATTTATAGAAAGTACGTTTTAAAAGAAACATTTAGAAAAACAAACGTGGCATTTGGTAAATTATTCGCAGAGTTATGAGTATTTCAAAAAAATGTAACGTAATTTTCTAAATTTTTATACAATCTTGATAATTTAAAATTTAAAAAAAAATAGAACCCATTGTTTGCCCATGATGAGACTAGGCTTAAAATTTGTTAAATGGATAAGTTTTTTATAAAAAAATTTTTAAAAAATCGATCAGTACAAACATTCTTAAAAATGGCGATTTATTTTTAAAACTTAAAAATCTAATAGTAATGTCGTTTTAGAATATTTTTCGATATTTTTTATAGAAAATGCGTTTTAAAAGAAACATTTAAAAAAAAAACGTAGCAGTTGGTAAATTATTCGCGAAGTTATGGGCATTTAAAAAAAATGTAACGTCATTTTCAATAAATTTATATCTCTTGAATGGCTTGATAAAAAAAATTTAAAAAGGTCATGGAAAGCTAGTCTCAACTAGAACTAAAAGAAACAAAATTTTCAAAAAAATCCGAGATGCAAAAATAAAACGTTGTTCGATTTGGCGTGGAATGCCCCATATACTTGTTTTAAATGATGCTGTATGCCAGGTTCTATTTTGTAAGTCAATATTCCCGAGATAATGACATCCGGTGTGCAATTAATCTTTGCTGAGCATAACTTCTTTTGTTGGGTTATCCTCTTCAGGGATACTCAACTATATTTTTTTACTTGACTGAATCTACCCTTCAGGTGGACGTCAGTTTTTCACTTTTGTATTTTTATTTTATTTTTCTAGTTCGTAATCTTCAATTACGTACTAGCTTTACTTGATCCTTATGCGTATGTTTTATGTTTTGTTTTGATTGGTGAATTAATTAAACTTGTCGACATCTTTATTTTCTATCTGATTTATCTGTGACAATAAATCGACTCTTGATTTCTTTTTAGTTTTATTTGTATTAGCTGGCGTCCACTTTTGCATCGTACTTTTCATTTAGCTGAGTTCAGATCTGAGTACTGAAGAACGTTTTGTTACGAACCCACGATGTTTTTCGAAACACCCACGCTCTCGAGAACTGCGTTTTAAATAACACAGCTAGCTAACACGTACAGTTCATCTACGGTTAGGCAAGTGGCAGGGGTAGTTTAATTTTGAGCAAGTTACGCTACAGTTGGATTTCTGTATTTTATTTAAAGGTGTGATGATGGGTGTTATTATTATTGTGTGGTAATTAATGTGTTAAATTATTTAATATGGGTAGCTTATTTGGTTAAACGTCGATGATTGTGAGAAATGTTGGTTATATTATAGATTTGGTTAGGGGTGGTTATTTGGTTATTGTTTTACAAAGTGGAGTAGGTGATGCTTGTATACAATGAAGTAACTTATTTAATAATGCAACGATTTCAAACCAGTAGTTTGTATGTGATTTAGAAATAACAATAATATGAGGTTTGTACTGATCTGCTGATGCAATCCGATCCAGATTTAATCCGTATAGCCAGTCTTCATTAAGAAATGAGACAATCATATTAGTAAGGGCATTGTGTGCTTGAATCAATGGTTCCCCCCCCCCCCCCCCCATTTGACCCATGTTAATCTTGGTGTGTGATTTTTTGAAATTGCTGTATTATTTGAATTAGTTAGTTTCTTTGTTTAGCAAGCAACAGTTGGTTTCAATTTATTACTATTAAATTAATGTATTATCTTTGTATGTTAAATTCTAATATAAAAACATCGCTGACTAAATGAGTAAAAAAAATGATATGAAATTCTCAAAGAGAACAAGAATCTCATACAAATATAATAATTAATTATTAGGTATAAATATAAAGTTAATTCTGATTACACAGTCTAACTAGGAAAATATATGTTAATGCTAAATGAAGAGTTTGAAGTTAAAGATTATAAAGCGAATAATAACAATTATTTCAATTTAGGGACAAGAAAGTGGAGGTAAGAAAATAAATTTATGTCAATGAAATAATACAGAAAACTACCAATATGTAAATAAAATATATATTATATAGCATTGTATTTAATTGTTAATGATATTAATGAATAATGACTTAAGTTGCCGATTTGGCTGTTGAATTTTTCGTGCAATTTTTTTAAATATTTTTTTTAATTTACTAATAAATACCAAAATATACCCCAGTCTGTGTTTTATTATGTCTATTGGGTTAAAACGGGAATATTAATTTATTTACATGCATTAAGTTGGGAAGTTCTGCTCTTGACTGAATCAACTTTTAAGATTTAATTATTACTAACCTTACATCAAATAGCTTTGAGTACGTCACTGGTTCTAACAAACAAGGAAACTTTGGGTCTGCATCTTTAAATGTCAACAACTAGATATTTAGCGAAGGTTATGTTGATCTCACAAACTACTTGTCTGTTCTTTAAAAGAATCTGAAGATTGGGTTATTACAAACTGGAGGTTATTAACGACGTATTGGTGTTGGATTTGACGATCACGAGCGTGCGGTTAGGTATTTGGTGCTGAGGATTTGAGGTTTGAAAACATGGACTTAACTCAAGACCTTTCACTACACGTATATTGCGAAAAATAAAATATAATAAGAAATAAGATAAATAATTACGATTAAGTTAAACACGTTTCGGTAGATATAAAATATTATTTTATTTGTCAAGCAACAAACGTTTAGATTATAAATTATGTCAAATAATTATTATTATAAAACATTTTGAACAATAAAATTTAAAATAAAAGAAGTTAAATTCAATATTATAATCAAATTATATTTTTTTTTATTAAGTATCAACTTCTTGAGTCGCGTCCATATTAACCAATGAAAAACGGAATAGTGGGAAATTGGACAGTCAATAAAACACGGTTTTTTTAATCGATTTCTGATCGATAAACCTATATAATAAAACCTGTGTTTTCATTTTTTATTAAGCTTTCGACGACTTTTATCGTCTTCAAAAATTTATAAAAGTCGTCGAAAGCTTAATAAGAAAAATATATAATTTGATTATATGATTGAATTTAACTTGTTATTTAAAGTTTTATTGTTTATTTTCTCACAAGTTAAGATTTATATATTTAAAACATTTTGATTACTTACTTTATTTTCATCACTATAATAATAATAATAATAATAATAACTAAACTTTATTTCTAAGAAAAATTGTACATTAACATAAATGTAAAATTGAAAAAGAAAATAGCGTCATGGCAAAAAATAAAAATATAATAACAAATAATTAAAAAAGAAACAACAAATTATTCTTGTAAGTATTCATTCACACTGTAAGGTTCAATTTCTGATAAATATTCATGGATAGCCTTTTTAAATTCTTTTAGTGCACTTATAATTTTTATTTGATCAGGTAATCTATTATAAAATTTTATACACGTATAGTAGCAATTCTTCTCGGTTGTTGTAAGTCTATGTTTAGGTGTAGTGTAGTTTAGGCTTCTTGTATTGTGATATTGTTTACAATTGTGGTGACATGCAAATAAGTTTTTATTTTTGTAAACGAATAAAATGCATTCTTGTATATAAATTCCGTAGATTGTGAGTAACTTGTGTTGTTTAAACTTGCTTCTACATGTTTCCCTGTCGCTCAATTTTAGCAGCGTTCTTATTGCAGCCTTTTGTATAACAATTAATTTATTTATTTCTCCAGCACCGTAAAAAATAATTCCGTATCTTATTTTCGATTCAAAACTTGCCTGGTAAACAGTTTTTAACACATGAAAACTAACGTAGTTCATTATCACTTTCATGCCGTAAACAATTGAGTTCAGATTAGTTCCTAACTCCTGTATATGCTCTGCCCATGACAGATTACTATCCAATTTTAAACCTAAAAAGGTTGTTGCATTTACAATGTCATACTTAACATGATCAATTATTACATTTTCAGGAGTATCGATACGAGCTCTGGATGGTTTAAATAAAACCACGTTAGTCTTTTGTTTGTTCAGTTTCAAACTGTTAAGGTGAAACCAATCTTCAACCTTCGTGAAAACTAAATTTAGTGATCTTACCACTTCGGGCCAATTATTGCCACATATTAACATATTTGAATCGTCAACATAATTCGTGCATTCCTGTTCTTCGTCACTTACAATTTTAGGTAGCTCATTTACATAAATTATAAAAAATAAAGGACCTGCTATACTGCCTTGAGGTACTCCTGTTTGAATAAGTTCTTTTCGCGAACGATACTCAGCTTTATTTTTGGATATTGTTACAACTTAAAATCTATTCGTTAGATAAGATTTAATCCATTGTAATGGTTTTCCCTTTATTCCATATTTTTCCAACTTATAAAAGAAGGTTTCATAATTTAGGCAATCGTATGCTTTCGATAAGTCAAGGAACACCCCCAACGCCAGCTGTCCTTTCCCACAGGCCTGAAGAATTTTATTTACAAATTGAAAAATCGCTGTTTGAGTGGATTTTCCCTTTATATAACCATGTTGTCTATCTGTGAGAAGATTGTTACTTATAAAAAATTGCATAATTTGATTGCACATTGCTGTTTCAAATATTTTGGATATTGCAGTTAGTAAGCTGATTGGTCTGTAGTTATCATAATTAGTTGGGTCCCCCTTTTTGTAAATTGGCTTTATTAACGCTACTTTTAACATGTTTGGGAAAATTCCATACTTCATCGAGTGTTATTCACTATATGCCAGATCGGATCCAGTATTTCGTTTATGGATTATTTAATTATGCTGGTAGAGATCTCGTCAATGCCACTGCTGTGTTTGTTTTTAAATTTTTTCACAATTTCAATTATTTCTTCTTTAGTAATTGGGTTTATAGTCAATGTGATTGCATTTTCTATCATTGTACCCATTTGGTTATGGATATCATGGTTCCCGTCCTTGACTAGATTACTTGTTGCTGTTATCATATGTTTATTCATATCATTTGCTATTTGTAAAGGATTTCCTTCAATTGCAATGTCTTTGTTTTTGTTGCAGTTTTTGATCGAGTGCACAACATTCCATAATGCTTTGGTCTTGTTATCTGATTTACTTATTGTATCATCAAATATTTCCTTCTTACAATTTGTTAGCAGTTTATTGCATTCTTTTTTGGTGTCATTATAAAGCTTTTGGTAGCTACTGTCAAACCGACTTACAACCAGCATAGCATCCAATTTCTTCTTACATTTCATTACTTGTAAATTTTTTATTTTTGCTTTCGATCTTTTTTTATTATTATGCACAAATTTTCTTAGTGGGAAACTTTCTCTAAAACATTGAGAAAATATTGCCATAAATTTCTCAAATTGATTATTTACCTCTTCGTCATTAATGGAGTAGATGGCTTCCCATGATACTTCTCTCAGCATTTCAACAAAATTCTTCTTGTTTTCGATCGACAATATCCTTTTACTTTCCGGCTCACTTTGATTATACTTAATTTGTAAAGATAATTTTTGAGCATAATGATCAGATATGTGCGCGTTTAAAATAGCCACATCATAGTGACCTTCAAAGTTTGTAAATATATTATTTATGCACGTTGACGAAGTTGCCGTTTCTCGCGTATTTTCAAATATTGTTTGATGCATGTTGTACGAATTTAATATTGAGATCATATCTTCCACATCTTTATTACAGTCATTCATATTAATATTAAAGTCACCTGCTGTAACAATAATTGTAGAATCTTCTTGTATTAAAGCATTTAAAATTTCGGTAATTTCATTCAAAAACACATTTACTCTACTTGCTCTGTATACTGCCACACACACTACTTTAATCTTGTTTATGTAACATTCAACACCTGCACACTCAAATTCACCCATTTTTGATCGACTCGAAATGTCTTTTCTCTCTTTGCACGTAATATTATTATTAACAAAAATCGCGGCACCACCATGTTGACCTTCCTCTCTGCAGTAGGCAGAAACCAGATTATATCCGCTTAAACCTTAGTTTTTTAGTTGTTCCGTTGTTTTCCAGTGCTCCGTTATACAATGAATTTTGCAATCTTGATGTTCTTGCAACATAACTTCAAGTCCCATCACCGAGTTTCCAATGGATTGCACATTTTGATGAAGTATACTAAAGTTTTTGGTCTGTTCTTGTGTTTTGCATTTTGTATCATGTGTGTGCCTTACACAAAATTTATGTTATTTAAGAAGTCACGTGCCCATATTCACAAACGTTCGTAAAAATTTTAACGAACCGTTTATTTAAACAAACCAATGGAATTTATTTGCTTGTACTACAAAATCATTGTCATTGGTTTGCAAAATTAAACGGCTCGTTAAATATTTTACAAAAGTTTGTGAATAAGAACAACGATGTTTTTGAAAATCAAATCTTTTTATTCCAACTCCTTTTGGTCAGAATTCTGATTTATACATATCATCTTTTTTTTCGAGAGGATCAGTTACTACAAAACGCTTCTTGTTATTTTGTTCACTCGGCATCTCGTGCACTGTTATTTTAATCTAAGTTTTGTCAAAAATTCGATTCTCTTTGGTCTGGTGGGATCGGCCGTAAGTAGTTGGTGAAACACTTCCTAGTCCTACACTCGAAAGTAGTCGTATAAAACCTTGTTTCAAATTCATTAATACCCGGCTGATTCTTCGTGAGCAGTTTCATTTGCCGAGATACCCAACTTTTGTTTTTGAGAAAATTATCGAAACAGGTAGCTAACAGAGTGAGCAGGTGCAAGGATGTAGATTTGGTGATTATAAAAAATTGATTAGTACCAGTTAATTTTGGAGCTCAATGTTGAGATTATTTTATAAATAATTCGAAACAACATATTTGTTCTACAAATAAATTGGTAGGTTTTCCTAGTACGACACTGGAAAGTTGTCGATTCCACGAAAATACTTTTTCATTAATACCTGTAGGACACTAAAACTATATGATATATTAGCATATTCTCTACACAAATCAATCAATGTCCTATAAAAAAAAGAAAGTTATCGCTAGTACTACAAAGAATATGAAAAAGAACCCCCTCATGGACCAGCTTAATATTTGAAATATCGGGCTGAAATTTTAGGGGAATTTTTATTCAATCCTATAGTAACTTTTAAGACAATGAGACTTTTATGCTGCTTTTCCATTGTTCCAATTTACATATTTTTTGTAGCGATAACTACCTATTTTTTTTGTAGGACATTGATTGATTTGTGTAGGGAATATGCTAATATATCATGTAGTTTTAGTGTCCTACACAGGTATTAATGGAAAAAGTATTTTCGTGGGATCGACAACTTTCCGGTGTAGGACTGGAAAAACTTAACAATTTATTTGTAGGACAATGTAGCCATTTAATTATGGTAATTTTTACCAATCTATAGTAAAAAAATTAGCTGGGTATTAATCATTTTTTATTACCGAGTAATTGGTACATGTTTGAGGGAGGGGACACTCTTGATTATACCATTTTTTTTGTAGGACAAATGTTGTTTCCAATTATTTATAAAATAATCTCAACATTTAGATAAAAAATTAACTAGTATTAATAAATTTTTCTTAATCACCAAATCAACATGTTTTACATCTGCGCACTCTGTTAGCTACCTGTTTCCATAATTTTCGCAAAAGAAAAAGTTGGGCGTCTCAGTAAAATGAAGCCGATTACAAAAAATTAGCCTGGTATTAATTGTTTGCCAAAAAGGCCCACGGCTCCCGGACTATGTCTGGTGGGATTGGCCCTAAGAAGTAATGCCTTAAGTTATATAGTTGTTCTATTAAATTTACTCTTATCATTTCGTGTTTTTGTAATTTGCACTATTTATGAGTTTTCCGATTTTCTGCAATTTTTTACTTGATTATTATTGGACATCATTTTGACTTCTTGATAAAAGTTATATTTGAGTCAGGAGTTGCTACCACGCCGCAGTTTGAATAGATTTTGTTAGGTGCTCAACTTTGTTTTCCAAGTCGTCTTCCGATTTTAAAGCAACATAGAACATAATATAATTGTATTTGATCGTCCAGTGCTGTTTTGAAGACTTTCCAATTGGTATTCTTGCTAAACAATGCAGGTTGTTCCTTCTTATAGAGGATTTGAGAATGCAATGTTAATAAAATAGGTGTATGGTCCGCTGATAAATCTAGTGATGACTCAATTCTAATTTTTTTAGGATTTATGCCATTTGTGACCTAAAAATCAATCACATCTGGAAGTTTCGTTGAGTTTCTGTGCCAGTAAGTTGGTTGTCCTGTCGATAAGCTTATCATGTTGTTATTTTTTAATGTCGTAAAAAGTTTTTTTTTTGTGGTAGTAAGCCTTGAGCCCCACTGTTGGTGCTTCGCATTAAAGTCACCCCCCGCGATAAATTTGTTTCCCAGTGTTTTGAAGAATTGTTGGTAGTGTTCTAGCTTATTATTATGTTTAGGTGGACTTGAAGAAATTACTAATTTACCTAGTTGATCTTCAACAATTATTATGTTAGTTGCTTGCAAGTAGTCATGTTGATATTTCTCAATTTCGTAGTGTTGGATAGACTTTTTAATAATTATTGCTGTTCCACCATGAGCAGCTCCATCAGGATGATTAGTGTTGTAAATATCAAAATTAGAAATTTTTAAGTAACTTTTAAGCGTAAAGTAGGTTTCTGAAACTAACATTACATCTATTTTATGTATATCTAGGAATAAAATTAGTTCTTATGCTCTTTGGCACAAGCCGTTGGCATTCCATATTGTTTTGTTTATTGCTACTTAATCAAACACGTGCAATACCTACATTAATATTTTATTCTTGAGTCGCCACACTAAAAGTGGAATATCAACTGACCATATTTACAACTTACAAAACAGAGGTTACCTTCTTTCAATGTTACCAACTTTAGATTGTCTAAAGCTGGGTTAACATAATACATAACACATGTAGCTAGTTTGAGTGTTTCGGCCATTAAGCCATTTTGCTGACTACTGTGGTCAGAAAGTTTAACATGGTTCCCATTTGTTCAGTCAGTTTTTTCACTATAACTTTAAGATCTTCGATATCGCTTGGTTGCTGTACCTGTACGGGAAAATCTGAGTTTACTTGACTTTGATAATTTGGAAATTGATTGGGTGCAAGTTGACTTACTTGTTGGGCGTATGTTGGTCCTGGTTGTACCATTTGTGGTGACATTGTGTGTTGTGAATAATTATTATTGTTATTGTTCAGAAAGTTATCTTGCCTTGTTTTCAAATTTTTCAGATTTATTTCCCTTAATGCTGGATATAATCGCTGCTACAATTGTTTGTGTATTGTGCATCCTCTATAATTTTCAGGATGTGCACAGTTAACACATTTGACACCGTTGTCTTTTTCTTTTCTTGAAGATTCTGTTGTTGAGTGATCACCTGTGCATTCGACACATCTTGATGGTTTGTGACAGAAGTTTTTGGTATGACCAAACCTTTGCCATCTTGTACATTGCGGAATTCTTCTCATAATATGTAACTTTAGAAACTTCCTTATTGTTTTCTTTTTATTTGAAGTCAACAGAAAACATGGATAATGCGTTTTTAGTAATTCTTTTTTAGTAAATGTTACTAATATTAAGTACCTTGTCCCAATTTTTCCAGTTCGGATTTGATTTGATCGATATCAATTTTTTAATACTGTTCGAAAACTTCTGTTTTGTTTATATTAAGTTTATAAGTGAATCGCTAAGTGCAGAAAGGGAAGTACTGACAAATTTGTCGAAATTGAGTTATACATCATGTCATATATTTTCGAGATAGCCCGATCGTTTAGTGCAGAAATAAAAGTTCTACCATAAAGCGTTAGTTAGTTATTCCTCAGCAAAATATGCGTTTTTGCGACGTCGCTTCGTCTACATAATTAACAGTAGATGTTTGTAGATGACAGAAATACTTATTAAAAACTTTTCGTTGTAAATTTCATTTCCTTCATTTTTGTTTATATAAATTTTTCTATTTTGTTGCGCCATTTCAAAGTTACGGTTATTTGAAAAAAACTCTGTAAAATACAAAATTTCATCTGTATCTCAAAAAGGGTGCAAAGAATTGGAAAATGTATAGGAACAAAAATGTAGGGAATGAAATTCACAACAAAAAACTACTTATACACTTTTCTATTTCGTTGCACCGTTTTTGAGATACAGACAAACTTTTATTTTGTATTTTACAGAGTTTTCTTTAAAGTCACTGTAACTTTTAAATGGTGCAACAAAATAGAAAAATTTATATAAACAAAAATGAAGGAAATAAAATTTTCAACAAAATATTTTTAATAAGTATTGCTGTAAAAATAATTTTTATATGGCAAAACACGCCTTCAAATCCTATAATTTACATTGCTAACATAGAACTGGATGAATAATATTGTTAGCCACTGTATATAACGAAAAACAATGTTTATTTTATACCTTTGAATGAATGTATTTTATGTCCTATAGAATAAAGTTTTTTTTTACTTAAGTTTTTTCAATTGTTTAAATTAAACAGCATTATTAAGTGCAGAAAGGTAAGTACTTCAATATAATAAATATTTTTTTTTTTGGGTAAGATATTGATACAATTAACTTATTTTTTCACTTTTCCTATATCTAAGAGCCATTTCTAAATATGTGTAAAAAAATTGTGCAGCTGAAAAGTATGGTTAAAAATTTAAACATTTTAAATCGATTATCTCAAAATGAAAATTTTGTAGTACTTTCCTTTCTACGCTTAGCGATTCAAGTATGAAAGTTGTTTTTTTTTAGCTATTAAGCCTTGAATAATAATTGTATAGTTTTCTCTAGTTACCGGTTGTATTTTGACTTGATCTCCATATAAAGTTTTGATAGTTTAACCGTCTTTTGTTACTGCTTCTAGCACCACAAAAAGTGGTATTATATTCTGTACACCTTCCACAAAAATAGGTGGTGGTTTAGGTTTTGTTGCAATCCGTTGTTCATTCTGTTTCCCATTTCCTTCATTTGCATCTGCTATAGTGAAAAAAAAACTTGTTTGAATGGGATTTCTTAACCGATAATAGCTCATCTTTTTTGTTTATAACTCCTGATATTTTGTTCGGAACTTCTTACAAGTTTTTATACCTTTGACTACTTTCCATTCCTTAGTATTAGGTAATGGTGGATTTTCAATGTTTCTTACGGGTACATATTGGTAAGATGTAACAATCTATGGGGCAGTTACTTGTGGATTTCCCGTGTTTTGTTGGCCGTAGTAAGGTACAGTTTTATAAGGAAACATTGTTTGCATTTGTGGCGGGTATAGACGATCGAATTTAAGATCGCAGCGCCAGTGTGGCAGGAATCGTAACTAATTTAAGAGACATGATTTGGTTTGTTTACGTTGCTTTAAAGCGAATAAATGGATGTTTTGATTGAAGTTTTGTGATTTAGTGGAAGCAATAGTTTTTATGTGTTTATGTTGAAATCATCGTATAATTTTAAATTAATTAAAGGCCTTTGAGGTTGGTACAATCTCTTTTTCTGGCTGTAACAACATGTAAAAGACCATTATTTTGTATTTCTAGGTTATCACAAGTTTTCTTCAAAACCAACAGCATTGTTAGAAATAAAATGCATGTATGAATGTAAGTTTTTTTGTTTAATTATAAAAATATAACTTAAAACAATACTTTTAAAGGTGCAGGAAAGAATAACCACGATGGTTTACCAGCGATTCAAGACAATAATACGTGATTTAATAATAAAATAAAATGCGTATTTTAGGTTAGATCAAATTATATTGGTAACAAATAAGACGAATTAAAACAATGTAATTAGGTCAACCCAGTATGGCGAAATGTATTATGTGCTTGGATCATAATTACAACGCTTGGAAATCGTGAGTTCGCCCGAGAGGAGATTCGGAAAGCATCGCTTTGACTATGTTTTCCGATAATAGTAGATTACTGGCCGAGCCTCGAAAATGATCCGTTACTGGGCGCGCAGCTATATATGCTGCAAGCCAAGTAACGAATCATTTTTCGAGTAGAGGTGAGTATACTATTTTATCGGAAAACATAGTCAAAGCGATGCTTTCCGAACCTCCTCTCGGATGAGAAAGCGAAGCATTCTCTAGTCACCTAACAAATCGACCAGTAATGAAAAATCGACTGGTAATGGTTTTCATTACTGGTCGCTTATGTCACTTCAACATGTCGAATCATTTTTATTATAAAATGCTATTAAAAAAATTTGACCGACCCGTCGTGAGGATCGAACTCACGATTTCCAAGCGATATAATTATGATCCATAGTCCAATAGATTTAGACTTCAACCCAAAAGTTGCATTTCAGAGGATGAAAGTTACACCAATCGATGGCTAAAGGTTCCCTTATGTACATATTACAATGTATCAGCTCAATTTTTAGGGTGCGATTCATAATTAATAAAATACAATCCAAGATTTACGACTAATGGACTTTCACCCCTCATTTCTTTAAAGTTACTCACTCAATCCAAAATATAAAATCACCAATTTATGGAACGGAAAATTTACTATCAAATTCAATCGGAAAACTTTGTAGGAAATGCACCATTAATTTAGTATAATGATTTAAAGTAATTTATAAACATTTGTTGCTAAAACGTCAAATGATCGAATTGTGGCGGTTCGTGGCCCCGATTGCTGTGTTCGGCGTCACGATTCGATCATCTGACGTTTTAGCAACAAATGTTTATAAACCACTTTGATACGGTAATTTAACCGAAATTGTGTTTTATTTAAATTATTTGCACAAATGGCCCTTGACTGCTCAGCGGATCTCAAGGCGTGCAACTGCAGCGATACGGTTAAGAGAAGATAGGCCGGTACGCGACGACTTCTGCGAGAGTCGAGTCGGTGGCGTTCTCCAGCTACTTTCGCACACCAAAGCCACTTACAAAGTTTAATTATTTCTGGAATTAAAATTAACACACAAACAACAATATATGACAAACACCAGTATTTAAGGTTTAATACGAAAGTCAATACATAAGATTGTACACAAAACATGTACGCAATTGAACAACTAATTGCGATAAAAGATAAATGAAAACGTACCGGGTCGACCACGAAATACGGAAATTGAAGCTAAATCTAAAAACTATTAAGCTAGGACAATTGTTCACCATATAAAAATGGTACGATTTCTTTAAACTAAAGTTTGAATACAAACAGCAATAAGTTAATACACCGACCGTGTCGATAGTAAATGGATGATCGAAATTCGATAACGTTTTTAATGAATCTTAAGATTAAACACTTCACCAAATAGTTAATTTTTGTACTCACATTGATTGATGTAGTTTTTGCGACTTTGGTGTGAGGTAGACGCTGGAGCTGCAAAACGTGACTGCACTGGATGCGGCCGGAACGATAGGAACTCACCAGTTCCTTTACACTTGAAGGTGTGGGTGGGTCCAGGGCCGTACTGGCTCGAATGGCCCGAACGATATTACTGGAACGGTCTGAAGGGTCGCGATAAACGACACTACGCAGATTTTATGCGTGAGCTGGAATTTGTTACGAAATTCAATTGGACTCGAGAGTCTCGGCTACCTAACAAAGGCACGGAGCAAATAAACGATTAGGGTGTTTTAGCACAACACAACAATCAACTCGACCGAATTGGCAACAGTTGCCTTAAATTACCCTTGAAGAGGCACTAACGGCATATAACAATCTCACAAAAGGTATCGGTAACAACGAGCAAGGCGCTTCAAACGTGCTAACTCCGCGGTAGATGGTACCAGAATGGTCCCAGCGCTTTCGCCCTTCTTGAGCTAAATATCCCCACTCAAGGAAAGTTAACATCGCCAACTTGCATGGACTTGCAGCGGGATATCTGCACGTGTGGGCTATAAAGATAGGGTTTGACAGTTCTGGTTAATTTATGGCTTGTTGGATTTGCTGAAAGCAAATCGTAACAACTTTAAATCATTATAGTAAATTAATGATGTATTTCTCACAAAGTTTTCCGATTAAATTTGATAGTACATTTTCCGTTCTATAAATTAGCAATTTTATTTTTTGGATTGAGTGAGTAACTTTGAAGAAATGAAGGGCGAAAGTCCATTAGTCGTAAATCTTGGATTGTTTTTTATTAATTACGAATCGCGCCCTAAAAATTGAGCCGATACATTTTAATATGTTCATAAAGGAGCCTTTAGCTATCGATTGGTATAATTTTCATCCCTTGAAACGCAACTTTTGGGTTGCCATATATTCAAAGTCTCTATTGACTGGACTACCAGTCCTCAATACATTACGCCACCCTGAGTTGACCTAATTACATTGTTTTAATTCGTCTTATTTGTTACCAATATAATTTTTTACCGAATGCATGGCCAACCGAATGCGTGGCCAACTCTCACTGCGACGTATAAATTTGCCAAAAATCGTTGAAAGTTAAATATTTACACATAATACAATTTTCTATTATTTTCGTAAACTTAATGTAATGCCTAATGCACTTCGTGCGGCAAAGAAGGGTTGTATAAAAAAAATTATCAAATAATTAAAGGAAAAAAACTGTTCAAGACTGGTCATCCATCCATGCACCAAATGCTTAGCATAACCCGACTTTTCAGATCGGACGGAATCGGGTTACTCCCACTATGCTATGGGCATTGTCTTAACATTTAATCTTTTATATGGTATTTAATGTTGTGATATACAATATTTTTTATTTTTTGTATAATTGCTAATATTTTTGTATTTCGATAAAATAGTATACTCACCTCTACTCGAAAAATGATTCGTTACTGGGCGCGCAGCTTTAAAAAGCTCGCTATCGCTCGCTTTTCAATATAGCTGCGCGCCCAGTAACGGATCATTTTCGAGGCTCGGCCAGTAATCTACTATTATCGGAGAACAAAAATATTAGCTATTATACCAAAAATAAAAATCCTACACAAGTACCTATTATGAAATATTTTGAATTAGCAATAACTCAAAAACAGCGCTAGATATCGAATAACTGAGCAAAAAATTCTCCCCCCTCGCCTCGTACCCACCCCTTGTGAATTATCGGTAGGAAAGCATATGCAAAAATTCAGATCAATCGCGCGCAAAAATATTCGTATTTTAGGTTAGATTTGCTTAAAATGCGAAAAAAAATTAAATCCAAAACAAATAAGACGAATTAATAGTAGATCTCTGGCCGAGCCTCGAAAATAAATTATTTTTCGAGTAGAGGTGAGTATACTTTTTTATCGAAACCAAAAATATTAGCAGTTACTTATTAGTCCAGGCAACGAATGCTCAAAAAAAGGTATAGAGGGAAATGTTGGAAACACAATTTTTAACTTCGTAACTTTGTTTGGACTAGTTAGAAGATAAATATATCAAAATTCCCCGCCCGTAGCCGTTGAGCCGGGGGTGTAGGGGGGGTTTGAATGGCCCATTTTTCGGATTTTTGCTTATATCTCGGTAACTGTACGTCCTAGCGACATCACAATTCTATACAAAATGAAAGCTGATTAAATTTGCTACAAGTTTTATTCAGTCAAGTTTTTCGATATCTTGTATAGTTTTGGAAGTATTAAGGTTTAGCTTGGTGACTTGCACGTTTTTCTACGTCTTTATTGGAAATTTTTTTTCTATGGGAAAATGAAATTCAATGGTTTTGGTTTTTTAGTATGTTATTATTGACATCTAAAGGATACAAAAAAAATTTTTTTTGATTTAATTTTACAATGTTTTATTATTATTATTGTTGGTCAAAGTAAAAAGAAGGTACGTAACTGGCCCGGGTGATTTCGGCTCTTGAGGACATTGGAAATAAAAAAATCAAAAAACGAATTAATTTATAGACTTGTCGTTATCGCTGGAACTAGGATCTTTTTTTTTCATCCGTAACTTTCCATTTTACAGCCCGATTTGTGCCTGAACATAATAACAAAATTGCCGACTTACAAAATATAATTGAATATTTTCAGGCACAAATTGGGCTGTAAAATAGAAAGTTAGGGATGGAAAAAAAAGATTCTAGTTCCAGCGACAAGTCTATAGATTAATCCTTTTTTTGATTTTTTTATTTTCGATGTCCTCAAGAGTCGAAATCACCTGGGCCAGTTATGTACGCTTATTTTGAATCTAATTAAATTGCATACAACTTCTATTCTATGAGTTCTACTCGTAGGATCAATGGTTTAGCCGCAATTTCGATCTAAAACTGAAATTTTCATTTTTTGGAAAAAATGGCATATTTTCATCGTGCCGTAATTCGGCAACTAATTGACCTAAAGAGCTCTGGTTAAGGGTAAATTATCACAAATGGAATTCTCTTTAGAAACGTATATATTGGCTTTGGTCAAAAATGCATAGTTTAGGAGATATAGAGCAAAAACTGATAAAAGTTCTAAAATTTTGCGGTTTTTCGTGTGCTACACTTTTTTCACAACTTTTAGAGAGTTGCAAAGTTGGGTATACACTATCCTAATGGGTCCAAACAACATACTAAAAAATCAGAGATACTTCATTTTTTAGAATTTAGCGATGTCTTATTGTGTCGATTTTGACTGGCCTAACTTACTAATTTTATTGTGAAATTTAAGAACCCAATACCAGTGTCTAGGTAGAACGCAGTTTTTCATAGATAAACATGTGTTAAGGGGGGTATTCTAGTCTAGAGGCATCAATTTCGGGCGGTTTTTAAAGCTCTGTATAAACGAAACAAAAATATTTTTACTATCTATTTTTTTATCATTTGTTTATTGATATTTTAAGATTACATAAAAAATTAACCGAAAAAAAAACTTAAAATTCTCAAAGCTATGAGCTGGCAAAGTGGGAGGGCCAAAAAAAGGGTGTTTTGGCTTGCATGATATCTTAAGTTCTAATGAATCGATTTATTTGAAATTTGGTGTGAATGTTCTTTATAGATGTCGCTATAGCATGAACCAAGGTTCAGGAAAAGTAAAAAAAAATTTTTTTCACAAAATGGCGGCCGTATAAACAAAACCTGTTTTTTTGCATGTTTTAATTAACAATTATATTAAAAATAATATTTTGTTATATTAACAAGTATATTGGGCCTAATTTAGAAGCAATAAATATTTACATATCAGCTCAAAAAGTATTAAATAACCCTATATTTTGATAGGAGTCGGACAGACTCCGTGTCAGTATTAGTGTCAAAAAATTGGGTGTCAGTGGTTAAGAGTTATTAATACCTATAAGTTCTAACGAAGTGAATTTCACGAAATTTTTTATATGAAATATTTCGGACTCATTTCTCGAGGGGAACTTATTTTTGGATCTTAGAAAAAATATTGTAAATTGTGTCAATTTTGGTATCAATAGTTTGTGTACTTCGTGCATCAAATATTTTCATTTATATTACGTAATATATTTGCACCGCGAAACACCTTCAATTTAAATTTGGAAGGGGGGAAAATATGCGGGCAAAAATGCATGTGTTCCCTTGTAAACTGTCAATGCAATGTATACATATTGTTGTGTTCTGATAAAGAAATGGAAAGTGAGTTGCGTAATTTAGAATGAAAGAACTGACTTTGCAACCTGATGAACAATAAAGGCATGACTTTTGTTCCGTTTTCAAAATTGTTTTCTATTTCGTGTTAAGTCTGTTCGTTAGTTTAAGTTCCATTGTTTAGTTTAAGTTTGTTATTGCAGTAATTTAGTCTTGTTGTAAAAATTTTAATGTGTGTATTTTTATTTATTGTTGTTTAGCGACTCACACGAATGCAGCTGAGCAGTACACGAACAAGCACAAGCAGCGGAACATAAACAAAATTCTAATCTTGATTTTTTTTAAAAAAAAGGGAAATAGCAAGGACCAATAAAAATTGAACACGGGAAGAAAAACCAAGGAGATAAAAAAAAGATAAATAAGGGAAGAACTGGCAGTCGCAAATTGATAGCCAGAGAGGCAAGTCGTGTTGGGGAGTCGAAAATTGATAGCCAGAGAGGCAAGTCGTGTTGGGGAGTCGTAAATAGAGAGTCCGACAGGCAAGCGGTGTTATAGAGTTCAAATTTGAGAGCTATAGAAGCAAGTCGTGTGATTACCAACCGAATTAGTTGGAGTGGAGGTGTGGTTTAGCCAAGGAGTGTTTTTTGAAAAGTTTATTGGTCACGAAGTTTGGCAACGCGAATACCGAAGACAAGTTCTTGTAGAAAGATATTTGTAGAAAGTACCCCGAGTTACACGTGCTGCCCAGCGAATTTCGTGTGAGTGTTGCCATTATAAAATTGTTTCTTGTTTTGTTCAGGTTGCAAATAAATACGTTATTTAGATTGTCAGTTTTTTATTGTCTTCCATGTAACCATTCTACTTTCGAGAACCAACGACCCATTTTTAGTTTGAGAGCTGAGAAAGAGCACTACAATATATACTATAATCAGGTACATACATATTATATTATTTAGGTTTATTAAATAAAAATATAAAATTTATATTTAAAAAATGTAAGTGGTTTTAGTTTTAGTATTAGTGCTTAATACTCATAATTAATACACAAACGTACATTAACGATACACAGACGATTGATTCCAAAATCGACCCAAAATTCGCGAGGCGCTCGCATTTCCTCAGCGCCCGCGCCCCAACTTAAAATGTACTATATTTTTCGCGAACGGTGCTAACACAAATTAAAATAGTTATTACACAAACATACACTACAGATATACAATAGAGAATCGATTAAAACTAATTTGGACCCGAAATTCGCAATGGGCGGCGCTGGGGAAATGGACCTAGTAACCATTACTGTTTTGTAACAATTTTTTAACCTACCACAATTTTTCCAATTTCTTTGAAATCAGATTGCTTTGTATTATTATGTACATTTATATCTCTTCCGCTTCTGCTTGGAAAACATAATTTATTCGATACTACGCATGTGGGTGCTTTACCTTCAATGGATCGTATAGTACTGATTCTTTTTTGATCTGAAAATAATATAAACTAATGTAAAACAGCTTCTAAAGAAGAAAAAATTCAATTCTTTCATTTTTATCTAATTTCTAGTGTTTGATAATGAGTATACATAAATTATTGTAGTGGAATGTCCAAAAAAAATAAATTTTACTTAAATTAACCTCGGCTAGCTCAATTTGTCAGTAAAACAAGGCTCAGGAGTCGGTTTCTTTGACATCGAAGTTCATTCTCCAAATATCCAAAAATAATTAAAGCAATTCCAAATCAATTTTTGAAACTTTAACCCGTCGTTGGTACACTTCAATTCTTAACGTGATTGGTACACTGTAAGCGCGGCGCTCACACGTTATTTTTATATCATTATTAATTGCTCGATCAACTTAAAACGTCCAATCGTACATAGAAATATGTATATTTTTACCCTTAATTAAAAATGTAAATTACATTTTGTATTTAGTACATAAATTTGTGCTATTCTCCAACGAGATGTTTGCGGAGTATTTGATTGTTGTGTACTAATGTTTAGGTGTAGGTTTAGAAATATCACTATCAGACACCCAAAAATTCTTCTTCGGTCTCCTCCAACTACGAAATTAATTTATTGGCTACGATGAATTGAAAAAAATAGAAACAAATACATTTTTTGCAAAACACTTTCTTTCTTTCTTAATAATCCAAATCTCCACTTACTAATTATTAATTTCCAATCAACGGATCCGAACTTTTCAAAACCAACGAAATCTGTCCAATCTTTGGACAACTTCCACTCTTAATAAATCAAAACAAATTTTTACTCACGTAATCTCAACTTTGTAATTTATTTATGTATTTATTTTCTCAAAATAAAAAGCAAAAATCAAATTAATTCCAAATTAAAAATATCTCGAACCTTTGCACTAAAATACGTCCCGTCCGACGGACGACGATGGAAGACTTAATCGCTCCTTTTGTAGTACCAACAATTCAAATTATTCTTACGACAAGCGCACAAATTCAAAATTTCAGAAATTCTCAAAAAAATTACAAAAATCACTTACAAATCAAATCCAAATACAAAAATAGACAAAATGTTGGATTAACAAAAACTCTAAATTTAAAAAAATTAAATTCAAATTCATTTTTACAAAAATCAAAAATTATAAGCGTGATCCACAGAATCGAACAAACGTTTTTTAAAAAAAACTTATTTAGATGCAACAAACCAAAAATTTTGAAATAGATAACGATAAAAAATGACCTGATGTATAATATAAATTATACATTTTCAAAGTAGCTCCCTTCTGCGTGAATATAAAACTATAAACGTCGAATGAAATTATTGGCTGTTTTTTGTAACTCTTTTAGGGATACTTTGTCTTATACCTGAAGCAAGGATTGTTATAGAGATTTCAAACTATTGTCGAGTTTTGCGCAGATCCTGGTCTCTAAAATTGACCATATAGAGAATCCATTCGGTTGAGATTTGATGAGTACGAGGACCATTCAGTGGAACTTAGGTATTAAGAAAATTGATTCGGCAACATGTTTACGTAGTGTTTGCTTTATAGACAGTCTTGTCGAAAAGTCCAATGTTGGTCAAAAATGTGCTGTTGGGCGCACGGAATTACTATAGCTTCTAAAATGTTTCGGCGGTAGGTATCTTTATTGATTTTAATTCCTTCTTCCGCGAAAACTAATGATGTTTTACTGGTAGTACAAATACCCCCTCAAACCATGACAAAGTTAAGATGTTGGCGCTGGACCCCGATGGCAGAAGGTCCGGGTGCTTTTTCTTACCAATACCTATCAATTTGACGGTTATGAAATAGTTCGATTGTAAAACAAATTTTCAATAATGAAAACGAAATTTTTTCAATTTTGAGTAGCGGTGCGATGAAGAAAAGTACGGCAACATTGAAGTCATACTTGCTTGCTTTCATCCGATAGCATTTGGGCTTTTTATATCTTATAAGGCTGCTTCTAATGCTCATTGTTTGCAATTAATCGAACCGACTTTCACAAGATTACACTTACATTAGCCACTTTTTGCATTGAGAGTCTCGGATTTCGTTGAATCTGAAGTTTCATGATGTTACCATTTCGGTTAGTGTTAACAGAACATCAGTACCAAGTTCTCTGTAACGTTTGATGGCATCAGAAACGGCCATTATTAGAGGAACAATGATACATCATGAGGAAAATAAATACGAGAAAGATTTCCTTCAAACCACTACAATCCAAATTAATCAGCTACCTACATAGTCAAATCAAAATATCTGCAATTTACTGTCCTCCCAGACACAATATAAAAAAAAATCAATTAGAACCTTTCTTTACACTGCTCGGCCAGAAATTCATAGCAGGTGGCGACTTCAATGCGAAGCATACTGCATGTTTTGGCTAATTTTTTACTTTCCCTATCCACTCAAAAATCAAAAATCCAAATTTTGGTATTAAAATGTTTCTTGTCATGCCCTAATAAGTTTTTGATGAATTTTAGTGGGATGTTCGTCTGTATGTCTGTAGTTACGACATCATGAAAGGAAATACTATCAATTGCCCAGGTTAAACTACGCAACCAAATGTCAAAAAATTTGGCATAAATGTACATCATAGTTAAACTTAGAGGCCAGCTAAAAATGGTGAAAATTGTAAAAAATAATAAAGAAAATGAAAAAAGTTCAAGGGTCAATTACTTTTGGACCACCATTTGTTATACCCAAATTATTTAATCGTACCGTGTCGCATCTCTTTCTAAAGCACGTAAATCGAGTTAGACGAAATGCGAGTCGCGTCGCAACTCGATTCTAAAAATTTCGAAAATTAATTAAAGTTTTGACGTTTATGAAATTTTTACATGTTTTCGGGTTTTACGCCCCGCGTCCAGCGTAGCGCGATTTTTGAGCTTCGCAGATTTCCTTGAGGTCTTCCGCGTCGAACGGTACCCGGTAAGAGGGTGGTGGACAAAAATTTACCCTCTAATTATGTGTGCAAAGAAGAAAATCTGCACCTTTAATTTAACTGGTTTTCAAATTTTTCAACTTTTTGACTTTATGATGCGAACTGTAGCTTCCTCGCGGTCTTTCTCGTCGAATGGTTCCCGGAAAGAAGGTTGAACCATAATTTTTATACCTAAATTTGATGGGGAAAGTTATGCAATGTTTACATAACCAATTGTTTTTCTAAGTTAATCGGGATTTCCCAATGCTAATCGTTCGGCTAAATAGTATACAGTTACTTTATTTGAATAGAGCCATTAAAATTTTTTCAGTGTTTTTCTTGGAAAATGTGAAAATTCAAAAAATTTTCTTTTGGCAAAGTGTATTGTTATCGGAGACAAATCCATGCGCAAAATTTCAGCTCGATTGGATAGCGCGAACTGGGTCAAATTAGACTTTGGTGAAAGGTGAAACTAATAAAAAAATTAAAAAAAAAACGCCAACTTAAAAAACTGCAAGAGTCACCAGCGTCTCGTGCATCTCGACTCCAAAAGCAACGTCAAAAAGATGGAGGAAGACGACGCACAGTGGTCTGAAATCACAAATTCCTGGACAAAACCCCGAAAATAAATTTTACAATTTCAGGTATATTTTGATTTCCCTTCATAGAAAAGACATTAATCCATATAATTCCAAAAATTTATACATCTAAATTTAACGTTGTGTGCTATAGAGATACTCAAACTTACCCTTTGTAGCCGCGATTTTAACTACTGTTTCGTTTATTTCGAGCGCTCTGTTAGAAATATTGTAGTGTTGTTATTATTTGTTAAAAGTGAACAAAGTAAAATGGAAAATGATCAATAAGGTTTGTACAATATTTCTATATATATTTATTACAGTATTTTTACGATCAATCGTTCGAAAAATGTATTTGAATGTGACCCTCGAAAATTTCTATGTTTTAATTTGAAGCATATAAGCACTTAGAGAATTAGTTGTAAATTGAGTGACATTCAAATTCGTGTTAAGGTTTATTATATGCAAAAAAAGTGTAAGAAATTCGGCAATGAAAGAAAATTAACCGAATCGAACTGATAATGTGCATAAAATAAGATTGAAGTCGGAAGCGCGGAAGCGAATTTGAACGTATAGGTACATACGTTATTACGGAGGGTGATGATGTTGACATTATTTAATATTTTGTATTTTATTATTTTAATGTAAATATTTACTGTTAATCTATTATGCAGTTCTATTTCAATAAATTCACCAATTATCAATTGGATGATAAAATATAATATAATTGGATTTTGAATATAATAAGTGGTTGAATTGAAATGTATTGTAAAATTTGTGTGCACGTCGAGTACCTGGTTCGATAGCTACACATTCGGTTAATAATCTAATTAACATATCAAATCACATTATAAAAATTAAGGTCAATTACATCGTAATCAAAAACCACAAATCTATATTACTTATTAATTGAATTGATCTACGCATTCAAATTTCGATTAATTAAATTCCGACTTAGAATTTAAACAGCTTAATTTTAAAAAATTACAAAATTTTAAATATTTTAAAGCTTACCAGGGAAGACTTCCGAAATAATAATATATAAATCTCTTGCAGTGTAAACCAAATTTCCAACTATCAAGAGATCTGCTATAGGGTGCATAATTTCTAAAACACCTTCAATGCTACTTTTATTGAATATTCTCACCTAAAAGATTTTATGTATAGAAATTAAAATAAGCTTTTTCAGTATATTACAACTACATACTAGTCCTGCATCGTCACCAACATACAATTTTCCGGCGTTAAAAAAAATTTTCCAAATTTCAGTATTTCCAGATAAAATTACATCTTTTGCTTTAAGACTTTCGAGTGACCAAGATTTGACAAATCCATCATTTGAACAAGAGTATAACGTGTCTTCACCGATAGTCAACGAGAATACCGACGATTCGTGGGCTGTAATTTCGTTGATGAGCTTTAAATTTTCATCCCATATCTGAAATATCCAAAGAAAACAATTTACTCTTGTTATAAAAGTATGTATTTTGACGTGAAATTTGGGGTTTGTAAATTTAAAAAATTTACAATTTACCAAACTAACGCACAAAAAACATGAGACTCTCAAATTTTCACTTATTAAGTAAATTTTGTACCACTCCGTCCAATTGTTAAAGTTAAACCAAATTTGCTGTGCATAATATGTACACGTTGTTGTCTTATCGCTTCGAAATTAACTTTTAAATATTAAATTTTGCAATTTTCCAATTTTGCGTATTCAACCTAATCTTTACTTTCCAAATCGTGCAATTAATTATAATTTTGAATTAAATGCTTCCCATCCAAATTATTTCTTTCATACCATTAAAAATTAACAATTTTCCAAAAATTATACTCAAATTCGAAATGCAAATCATTTAATAAAATGATTAAATAATTAATTAATTTAATTTAATTCAATTAATTTATTCAATTTAAGTTAATTTAATTAATTAATTAATTTTTATTTGCACAAAACTCAAAATAAATTTCAAATTAGAAGCACAAAATTATGAATTCTTGGAGACGTTTTTAAAAGCGTCCGTCTACCGTCTACCTTGGAAACATGGCAAAAATTAAATTTTATCATGCATTTTGGTGCCAACTTAAATTATTAGCGCCAAAAGACACAAATTCAATTTTTACAGTTATTTACTAAATCAAATCAAAGTCACATAAATAAAATTAAAATCCAGATCTATACAACAAATATAAAATTGACAAAATAAATTGAAAATCACATTACTACATTTTCAAAAAAGGATTTTGGAACAACATGACAATATATTATTATTATTAAAAGCGCGGTCGTAGGCTAGTTCTAAAAGGTTAGATTGCTATGCCGTAGGCCTGCGTTCGATCTCCGACTAAGTACATCTGACTATCTCGACCGTGTCTCCCTCACAAGATGCTGGCAACATCTTTGTTGTATTAAATGCCTAAACACTCCTCAACGCTGGGCCCCGATGGGAATCAGAACACTTCAAACGTTGTAAAAAAAAACGATATATATTAGCATATTTATATATTTACGACCAGCAATGTGGCATAAAACCTACAACGGACGACTGGGAAGCGGGAAACCGCAGTTCAGATCCTGGTCGCGTCGAATACACTGCTATGATCTAAAGCCCAAAATATATATGTGGGCTATGGGGAAGGCAACGGGAAACCACCCCATTAATTAAATTCCCTAGTACGTCATCTTGGCTTCAGCCAAGAGACCTCCTACGCACTGCATAGTGTATGGCACTTAAAAGAAGAAGATATATATTATAAAAACAACTTATCTTTTCAAATAAAACATCAAAACGGAATCAAGTATAGTACGGTACTGTGAAATAAAACGCATCAATTATTAAATAAAGAGAAACAACCATCACTATCCAGCAGAAAAACTAAATGGAATATATTCAGAGAAGAACTAGACAAACTGATCATGCTAGACATTCTTCTTAAGACTGAGAGTGATCTGGAAGAAGCAGTAAATACTTTAACAAATAACATACGACAAGCTGCCTGGAAGGCAACCCCCGACGCTTTTAATAAATATATAAAAGAAGAAACACCATTATTAATAAAGCAAAAAATTGCTGAAAAACGAACATTGCTGTTGATCTCGCAACAAACAAGATATCCTGGGGATAAAGCCAAATTAAACAAGACTGGCAGCGAATTGAAAGAAATGCTAACAGAAAACAAAATCGAGGAATCAAGGAATACTTGGAAAGCCTGAGCCCAACGGAAGCAACTGAGTACTCCCTGTGGAAAGCCACCAGAAAACTAATAAAAAGGCCACAACAATCAATTCCACCAATTAAGGATGAAAATAATAGATGGGCTAAAACCCTATCTAATATTTTTCAACCAAATTCTTCGTCTAATGAGGCTTACGAGAAAATACGAGAATATCTGGGGGCTCCTTTCCAAATGGATCTGCCAGTTCAAAAATTTAGAATGAGTGAAGTCAGAAGAGTCATAAAAGAAATAAATCCAAATAAAGCTCCGGGATTTGATCTGATCACTGGAAAAGTACTGCAAGAAGCAAGCAATAAATGCATTAAAGTCATAACTTACATTTTTAACGCTATTATTCGAATAAATCATTACCCTAGCCAGTGGAAGGTCGCTCAAATTGTTATGATCCCAAAACCAGGAAAAAAGGTTGAAGATGTTAAATCCTACAGACCAATAAGCTTGATCCCCGTATTATCGAAAGTATTTGAAAAACTCTTACTCCAGCGATTAAAGCCTGTAATAGAGCAACGAAAGCTAATTCCCGTCCATCAGTTTGGGTTTCGGAATCACCACGGAACCATAGAGCAAGTATATAGAGTGGTCCAAAGAATTAACGAAGATCTTGAAACAAACGGTTTTGTTCAGCAGCTTTTCTCGATATAAGTCAAGCTTTCGACAAAGTATGGCACGAAGTATATTCAGTTTTATAAACTGAAAAAGAATCTTTCACACCATTTTTACCAGATCCTCAAATCATATCTAAGCAACAAACATTTCTTTGTTAAACAACAAAACGAAATGACTGTCCTACACTCTATCCAGTCTGGAGTACCACAAGGTAGCATTCTGGGCCCTCTTTTGTATTTACTATATACATCTGATCTGCCGACATCACAATTCACAACTGTAGCCACATTTGCAGACGATACTGCAATAATGTCATCACATGAAGATGCAATAATAGCATCTAGAATTCTGCAATCAAATTTGAACATGATACAAAACTGGCTTGAGAAATGGTGCATCAAAGCTAACGAAACCAAGTTAGTGCATATGACCTTCACTATGAGAAAAGATACTTGCCCGCCTGTCAAACTAAATGGTTACATATTGCCACAAGCCTCAGATGCTAAGTATCTTGGAATCTACCTTGATATAAGACTAACGTGGCGTAAACATATATTTACTAAACGGAAACAACTTGGTATTAAATTCAGTCAAATGTATTGGATTGTTGGTCGAAAGTCACAACTCTCCCTTGAAAACAAGCTTCTACTATACAAAGCCATAATCAAACCAATTTGGACCTACGGTATTCAACTGTGGGGATCAGCTGCTGCATCCAATATCGATATTATTCAGCGATTTCAAAATAAAGTATTACGGGTGATCGTTGATGCACCCTGGTACGTGCCCAATACTGTCATGCAATGTACAGGATCCGAAGTAAGGTCGTCCTTCACCCATCTGCTTACCGGATAAAAAGTATTTTTTATCAAACATAATATGGTAAAAAATATATCGCGAATGGGTTGCCTAATGAAATATGGTCATAACCATCCTTAATTAAAAATACTGTAATCAATTTTTTTTCAATATTGCACTGACTTGCTTACCAAACCAATTTAACATTAATCGGAAGTATAAAGCATCAGGAACATGAAAAAATAAGGTTGCCTAACTTTTTTTCGTCCCTAGTGTCAGGTTACCTAAAATAAACAATGAACTGAAACTAGTAATTTGCACCGATCTGCTTTCTCATTGAATCATATATTAAAAGAAAGATAATTTTATTGCGAACACAATGGTGTAGGGTTGCCTGCGAAAAATCGGTCATGAATCACGGTTGCCTGGCTTTGAAATTTCAAAATTGAAGCGAGCGAAAGTGATGTGTGAGAGAGTAGCATTGCGCGTAATATGATAACATATTATGAGTTATAATGCGACTGCAAACTATGATATGATAGAGTCTAGACAAATAAAATTATGAATAAATGTAACAAGATCGAATTGAAAATACGTGTAGTAACTTAATATATTAAAATAGTAGTACGCGCAATGTTTCTCTCTCACACATCACTTTGGCTCGCTTCAATTTTGAAATTTCAAAGCCAGGCAACCGTGATCATGACCGATTTTTCGCAGGCAACCCTACACCATTGTGTTCGCAATAAAATTATCTTTCTTTTAATATATCTCATTAATAGATTTTGAACTACAAATATTATATTCATTTATTGTAAAGAATGTTACACATACTATGTACATACTTCATTAACAGAAGAACTTTAGGTTCATTTTGGAATATGCAGATTGCTCACAGGAGCACTCTGTACATGTCATGTATTGTCTTTAAATTAAGCTTATTATCGTTTTTGCTATAGATTGCTGTATCTGGGAGTTAATAAAAAGAAAAAAATGTCAAGCACATCGATAAAAAATTTGATGTGAGAACACATAACTGTCCCATTTATTACTAAATTAATAATAATAATTAAAATTTAATAAATAAAAAAATAACGTATGGATTTTAACCAAAATCTAATCAGCTCTCTAGATTGCTGTTACAAACGAGTATAGGAATTTTGAATAAAATCGGTTCACGCGTTTTGAAAAAATTGTGGACGAAAAAATTGCACGCACACACATATGCACATATCAAGACATTATTGCAAAATTTGTCTCAAACGATTTGTACGGACTCATAGACTATGAAGAAATGCTAGTTTAAAATTTTTTTTACTCGATTAAAATACTTTCCTTTACTACGTAAATGGGAAAGTAAAAGGAAGTTTTAAGGAATAAAAAAAATGTCATTTTTTTAATTAATTGACGTCTAAACTACGTAGCGTTAATTGGCTGAGAACGAAGCTCTAGTTAAGCAAATTTAAAAATAATAAAATTTAAAATCATACTTTAATTTTGCCGTCATCTGCTCCACTGTATAGTTTATTATTATGAAATACCAATGCATTAACATCGTATTCGTGCTTCTCTAAATCAGAAGTTTGAGTTCCAATTTTTAAAGGCATTTCTAAAATAAGATATTAATTATTGTTAAAACAGTATAAGTACCTATGTATTAAATAAGAGTTACGTAAAAATTATGTAGGTACTAAGTAATCGAATAATTATTGCGATTCACTATTAGAACTGCAGTACAACTAACTATTTTGTTACAGTAGGTAGTACAGTACTATACACTAAAGTTTGTTTATGTCAAATTAGGGTAGCTAAAAATAGTTTAGTTTTATAGTGCTTATTTTTAGAACTAGGAATAAATTTTAGTTAACATATAAGCCGGTGAGAATCAGCATGGTATAAGTCAATTTTTCTTTGCTTTGATTTTTTGAAGGTTTTATTATAGATTCTCTATAAAAAGAAACCTTTACATTGTAAAGCAAAAATAACTGCTGATTTGTTTACACAAATTATTGCTTTATTTAAATATGTAAGCTTTATATTATACCCATTATTAAGAATTAAAATAATATAAAAATGTAAAATGACTAGCACCATTATGCTGATTCTCACCGGCTCATACATATTTATTTCCACATCAATAATATTATGTAAAATATGCATTGGCAATTAATTGATATTATTTGACATACCTGCATCCTGCATCTATTACAATGGTCGACAGTGGCTTTGTTGCCCTGGATTTTTGATTAATTTTTGAAAGATTTTATATAAAAAACACTAAAGGGCCGATCTTTTCACCTTCAAGAAAACCTCAAGTAAGTTCTAATCGACAAGTAAGCTACTTTTCGGTCTTTTCAACTACTAGTAAAATTTAGTAGCCTAATAAATCAGCTTACTGGCTAGTAAAGTTATTAGCACCTTCAACAGGCCTGTAAATATTTATTAGCATGATAAACTTAGCGGACAAAAAACGAACTTATGATTATGTTTACTAAAATTTTAAATCATAATGACGGTTTTAATATTTTCATTTTTGAATGAATTTTGAATTTTGAAAATAATATTTAATAGAGTTGTGCTGGTTCCACCAGCTCTGATTAAATACTTTAATGTCGGTTAGTTGAAATTTATCACGGTTAAATAATATGAAGTGTTCCACCAAATGTTTAATCGTGGTTAAAGCAAGTTAACCAGTCCTCAAACTAAGTAAGCAATTTTGGCTGGCTAGAAAAGTTTAATCACTGTTAATGCCCAATGCATACGGATTGGGTATGCGTGAAGAAAAAAAGCGTGTTATGTGTTTGAAAAAGTGGTTTTAAAAGCGATCATTTGTTATTATTTACAATAATCATGTTTACAATAATATTCTATCTTCAGCAGATGATGAAGATATAGATATAAATTATAGTAGACCGCGAGTGTTAAATTCAAGAATTAATTATCATGAAATAGACAACGATTTTGAATATTTTCGACGTTTTTATCTACAAAAATATTTTTATAATTATTTAAACTATAGTAATGTAATGTCAAAACGTCAAATCAAATCTCCCACGAATAACCTCACTTCTTAATCTGAACCTAGCCCTCCTAAGCGCAATTATGGTGGCCACCAAACCCGCAATGCCGTATCGTCTAATACTAGGACCCCCACGTTGTGTACATAACCTACCCCGACATTACCTCCCAGACGTAGCACTTCTCTCATATCGAAGAATAAACTTGAGCAAAGCAAATGAATCGAAAGAAACGCAAAGCGAACACATAATTAAACACAGTAAATTTCGATGTTTATAATTTGTCAGTTGTCATTACATTTGTTTATTCAACCTTGTGGTTAGCTTTTGTTACCTTATAGGTTATCATATCAATTCTGTCATTTTGTCAGGTAAATTACATACATGTTAATATTCATAATATTGTCAATATTCATAATGGTTTTATCATTTAAGTTTAAATGTTGCATTTTGCATAATTTAGTAATACATAAAATATACAGTGTCATTCAGAATATAAAGAGATTGACATCCTTAATCTCCCATAAACTGTTAAAACATAATCAGTAAGATTCCCACGTGGATCCAAAGAATCAAGTTTCGTGTCGTGCCTTTCATAAAAAAATGGCTAAAAAATGAGATGTCTAGAGCTCTTGAGGTTTTGCAATGGACTCTGTCTAGTAGTCCCACAGTGACCCATAGGTCTTCTGTGAGTTTTTACTACTGGGGTCAGCAAGATCGTCTCTAACAAATGTTCTCATAACGATTAGAATTTATTATATAACAAATATGTTCATTGAATTCGATTACACGAAACTCGTATCTTTGGAATATATCAAATATAAACATTATTACCTTTAAATTGGTGAAACTGGTTAAACCCACAAAGTTGAATCACAATTACAAACTGTTATATACAATTCAATTTTCAAAGCATGTGTTGAACACAGCTTCATCAAGATGTCTCCCTTCTTCCTTTCTACCGTTTCCCTGCCGTTGACTACCCTTTCATCCCCACCATCATTCTTCGTCGTCATCGTTCCTCCCTCGGTTATGTCGAGCGCTGTAAAGCCATAGGTTGCCATCTCGTGCATTATTTCCAAAGTACCAAGCATGCATTTGGTGGTAATTTCAAATAATTTAAAATCGTTCATTAAGCGCCAAATATAAACTACGTTTATAACATTACAGTAATAAAATTTATTTTAATAATGATTGATTATTTAATAATTCGGTTTGCAATTTTTCATTATTAACCTTTGGGCTAATCTTAGGTGTACGTTTTTCTTTAAATCTTTAACTTTCTTTAACTTAGCAGTCCTCTTTTTCTCAGCTGCTTCCATCTTGGCTTCCATGGTATCGAATTGCAGTTTCTAGAAACATTTCTAGAACCATCCAAACCATATAAAATATTTATATTTTAAAAATTATATTTTAGTAATTACTTACTACTACTTTTAGTAATTACTTATTAGTTATTTGCGTCGATTTGCTATTCTGATTTGCAAAATGTAACCATGAGGGCGGGATTTGTGAACCATTCTTGCTATAATTCATGGTTACAATAACATGTGCATTTCAGTGCTTGTTGGGTTCATTTTGACCATTGTTATAAATTCGTTAAATAAGAAAGACAGCTGATATAAAAATATTTGAATTATTTTATTTATATTTGTAATATTTTTTATATAAATGGATACAATTGGTGTTAATTTTCACTTAAATTTTGAAAACGTTTACGAAAATGTTGAAGATTAGTAACTAAAATTAAATACTTAAAACAACTCAAACAAGAACCTCCGTGAAGTTGGCCTCCCATTTACAATATTTTGATATAAAAAAATATGGAATCGTTAGGTCATCGTTAGGTCACGAAAGGTCACTTAGTTTTATCGTTAGGTCATTTCTAGTGTTTCCAAAAAAATAATCAAATTTTGAAAACTTTTCTTGGTAAGTTAGCCTCCCATTTGCACGTTTTCGATGAAATAAAAATGAAAACCGATAGGAAATCGACTGAAAACGTTTGGTCACGTATGCATTTCGTTAGGTCATTTTTAATTTGTTTATAATAAATTAATTTCTATTCGATGCTCCTATTGCGCATGCGCGAAACAAAAATATTGTTGTGTGCATATTATACGGATGTTTTAAGCTATCAAAAAATTTCATTTATTTTCAACCACTGTTTGTTTTAAAACGTTTTATGTTTCTCCTGTAAAATTGTGTAATTTGGACTTACGAGGAATTCTAACTAAGCCGACGATATGCAGTATGTAAGCAATCAACTTACTCAAAGTCAAGAGTTAATTGGGAATATAATTAAAGGGGTAGTTTTGACTTAACTGCCTTACAAATCGACATTAAGTTTTAGATCACAGCAGTATATCTGACTTGACATGATCTTGTGCTATTCAATCTCCATACTGATGGTACGGTACTTCTATTAATGCTATTATAGTGTTAGAAATTACATTTTCTTTTAGATGATATCATGTTCTTATTTAAGGTACCAAAAGTTTCAAAAGGAGCGTTCATTAATTAAAATGCAATAATTTTTTAAATTTTGAACTCTCTCCCTCCATGTAAAGGTAGGTAAGATTTTGCTGACACTCCCCATTTTAAATAAGAATCGTTTAGAAAATTTTCATTCCCCTGCTTCACTCATTCAAAATAATTTTTTTCAGATGAATGTAAGTCCACCACAAAACTTTATATTATGTGACTTGATCTACGAAAAGGGAGCTTAGATGTAAAAAAATCATTTTTCACTTTTTTGCCGATGCAGATTAAGTTTATTTTTAATAGCTGTTTTCTCGAAAACTGGTTTTCAAACGTAAGCCTCCTTTTCGTAGACCAAGTCACTATGTTGGATAAAACCAAAGACATAATTACTTGTTTTTATTCAAATTTATTTCTAAAAAAATTAATATAAGAAACGCTTTGGACCACTCCCCTACTCTTTAGTAGTATCACAGTAGTATACAAGATTTTGCAGTCTCCCCCTCCAAATCATTCCATAATTGGGGGATGCTTATAATGGTATCAGTTGAAGACGCAATAACTACAAATGTTTCTTCTTCTGTACCGAGTACTGAATCAACTGCATACAGCCAAATAAACTACATATGGTATATTTTACACTAAGATTCATAAAATAATAGAATCAGACAAAAAAAGGAGCAATAAATAATTTAGTAAAGTATTAGAATTTAATAACAATATTATTTTATTATTTATAAATAATAAATTTTCTTAGATATTCACTATGGCTATATAATAATTATGCATGTACAATATTATTTACAAATTTTGTTTACTACCAAAGTTATAAATAAAATGAATTTATTTAAAAAATTAATATTTTTTAGTCTGAATTCACAATGAACATTAGATAAAATATATATTAAAAAACAAAAAAATTTATTGTACAAGTTAATTACATATTGATAAAAATCAATATTATTTGAGAGCTTTCAGAAAACCATACAAATTCATTACAAGCCAAGATAATGGAACACTTCATAACCCGTAAGGTTCACAAATCAATTCCATATGCTAATTCTTCAATACTAGAAATAGTCCGTGATAATCCTTCGATTTGAATATTTCGAAATCTGACCTTCCGCTTCAGATTTTGTTAAGTTTCAAATCAAGTAACATCTTCGAGACTTTATACGGACCTACGGATTAGATTACTTCCAATACATATGCAGAAATATAATTGTTACCTTCCAGTCAGATAAGGTTCACGTGAGAGAAAAGCCCTGCAAATCAAAAAGGTTTTAATTAAAGCTTTCTAAGCTGTGTTTTTGATTAGTCGTTGATATTTAGTCGGTAGTAATTATTATTCTACTTTGTTAATAAAAATCGATCCACTAAAAATTTTAAAATATTTACTCACTTGACAAATTACAAAACACCGTAGAGCTGTGAAAGCCAGTATAGAATAATTATTGTATCAAATTTTTGTTATCGATGGATTTAAATTACGACAACCTCTCTTGTAGGTTGTTAATATCTAACTACATTATTTTTTGTTTCTGCCAGATTCGTATATAAATTATCCTTTTCTTCTATTCCTGTTCAACTAAAATAAGGAATTGTTTAGTGTTTGACACTATTGAGGATTACAATTTTCTAAATTAACTTGCCGTGGCTATGAAGACGAAAATCAGTGGCTTTCCCTCCAGCGTTGCTTTAAATTATGTTGACGACCGTGATGCAAATTTCGTTTCGATTTACGTTATTTTTTTCTTGTGGATCCACAAAATTATAGTTAACCTTAATTTCGGCTTAAAAGTTAGACGTTGAGGTTATGTAACACTTGCAAGCGCAATTTTAGCAAAAAAACCGCGTGTGTTGAGAATAAAATATAATAGCCACCCGATTTTAAACGAAACATTCATTAAAAAATATTCGAATTCACCGCAAAATGTTTTTAAATAGAAAATTCCCATGGTAATAATCACCTAACAACGCTGAATATGTTTGTTTTTATAAGCAATGTTTGAAAATACGGTACGCTATTGCTGCGTTGGAATTCTTAGCTTACAACGCTTTCCTTGCTTTTCAGACCGATTCTTATACACAAAAGTGTTAGTAAGAACGCAGCCCAATACCAACTTTAACAGCTGATATGCACACAACAATATTTTTGTTTCGCGCATGCGCAATAGGAGCATCGAATAGAAATTAATTTATTATAAACAAATTAAAAATGACCTAACGAAATGCATACGTGACCAAACGTTTTCAGTCGATTTTCTATCGGTTTCCATTTTTATTTCATCGAAAACGTGCAAATGGGAAGCTAACTTACCAAGAAAAGTTTTCAAAATTTGATTCTTTTTTTTTGGAAAAACTAGAAATGACCTAACGATAAAACCAGGTCACCTTTCGTGACCTAACGATTCCATATTTTTTTATATCAAAATATTGTAAATGGGAGGCCAACTTCACGGAGGTCTAACAAGACTTCAGTTCATTAAAGATTTCTAAATCACAAGCTTTAAACGTATAATTAAATGCTTCTGCCACAATAGTTGCAATGTGAATCATGAAATGTGATATTGCTACAGATATGGCCCCATGTAAAGTTTGAGAAAGTTAACATCTTTACATATCCGGAATCCGGTGTATACCTAGAATACAAAGACGTAACGATTGCGTTAAGGGCTTGAAATGCCAACACTCCCTCAAATTACAAGAACTAACATCTGGGTCCCATTGAATATTTACAAATTACTAAAATTTCTTAAATTACTAATAAAGTTTGCGGTACAATGATACATACTGTTATAGTGCGTAAACAATTATTTACATATAACTGTAAATTTATTTAATTTAAATTTTAAAAAATTTTAATAAGAATTACAAGTTTAACTATAACTGATAAACATGAAAACAATAATATTAAATTTAATTATTCAACTAGGAATCATTTTTGGGATTGCGAAGATGAAAGAATGAAAAAAGATAATAAGAATTCAATTTGTTATATTAAAAAAATAAAAGTTTTAATTCACAGCTGATGGATCGATCTGTCATATATTTGTACATTTGTACTATTTTTACGGCATATTTGAACTATTTCTGACAACGTCTGGTTATGCTTAAATTATAACCATCATGAGTATGCGTGTTTAAACAGAATACCCATTTTCGGTAGCATTGTTACGGAGTTGGTTATAAGTTAGAATAACAATCTAGTCATAACAACATGGTTGCCTAACCATGTTGAAATCAGAATCGCACCGATTATCTGACTATCTCATCGACTTAAATATCGTTCCTCCATCACTCTATCACTCTTAAATCTTGGTGAAAACGTTCTCCCTGTTCCTCGCTGTAATCTCCTAAGTTTTCGGGGAAATTGTCAAGATGACTATGGAGAAAATGAATTTTTATGCTCATATTTGCTCCAAGATTTTTAAAACTTTTCAGCATTCTTTCAACGATTTCTCTGTAGTTTAGCGCTTTATGATTACCAAGAAAATTTTCTACTATACCGATACTAACCCACCCCAAGCTTCAGCTTCCACGTCAGTCATAACTTCTATGAAATTTTTATCTTACATCAAGGTTCGAATTTGAGAACCATCAAAGATTCCAGCTTGCAGTTTTTCCATATTCAGTTTTGAAAATTTTCGGCAAATATAAGTAAAAAATGTTATGTTCAAGGGCGGTCATAAAGGGGAGGGGGCATGGGGGCCATGGCCTCCTCCAAACTAATATATTACCGTGTTTTAAACTAATGTCCTTACTAAATACCTAAATATTTTTCAAGATTTTGGAAATTTTTTCGGAAATGTTCCCCTCAGAAACTAGAAATATGACCGCCCCTGATGGTTATGATGCGTTTGAAAAAGTTTAGAAGATTATAGAAGCTCATTATGGTAGATGTGGTAGATTTATGTTTCAAAAAACCATGCTGATTATCAGATATTACACTATGCTTATGTAAAAATGCCATAACCCTATCATGCATTGCATATTCAAAAATCTTTGAGAAAACTGATAGCAGAGATATGGGCCGATAGTTAGACAATAGCTTTGGATCACCCTTCTTCAATACAGGACACCGCAGGAAAAATACCGTTAGTAAGAAACTGATTTATTAAATAAGTTAATGGAACCACAATCATCACACAATCACAAACCATCCACACCACAAGCACTCGTACTACTTAGGCGATCAATGATAGCAAGAGTTTCCCTTTCGTCAAAAGGCACAACCGCCTTCGTATGCAAGCTCATCTTTATGTGACCCAACTTAGATTCAACGTGCGGAATCATATCTCGAATATGAATCGGTGCACGAATAAAATAATCGTTGAAAAGGTTGACAACAATACCAGCATCACAAATAATCTCATCACCCACCTGGATCTTAATGTCACAGGTGATCCCCCAGATCTGTTGTTACGTGCATGAATAATCTCCCAAGCCACCTTGCCTTTATTGTCAGCACCCGATATTACCGAGTTGTAATAATCAACCAACGCACAGTGTTGAGCCTTTTTTCTTCCATAGAAAGGTTTTAAAACATCATATTTTTTGGATAAAATCTACAGATCATTCAAAATGCAATTAGACTTAGTTACTTGAGGAGTTATCCACTTTTGTAGATCACCCCCTTTATGCACCAAAATAGGTGGAAAACACAATGTTACATAAAAACTTAGAGGCAAATGCAATCAAGAAATTTAGCATTTCGATTCACGTTATTAAAACATTGAGACAAGAAAGAATTATTACGTTCATAAAAATTAGAACGCTCTATAAATGAAAGCAGCAATAACTTGTGGTCTGAAAGAAATGTATCACTTACCCGCGCCTCAAGGTCTACGCAGAGTAGATACCGGTAGTCGGTTTCCGATTATCGGAGCGGACAATTCTATGTGGTAACAAATGGAACTGCTCACATTGCAAGCGTGTAAATAAGCTCCGAAAGTCGTTGTCTGCGCTGGTATTTATCGGAATGAAGTGTGCACAGTGCAAGCTTTTTTCGAATAAGCGCCGACTGAATCGCATAATTCAACATAAAGAGATGTATGTGACCTCGTTCACAAGCAAGGTCGCATTAAAGCAGGCAACCGGTGCTGGCAGATTCATAAGAATGATTTGTTCATTCTTGGTGACCGGTTGCCAGCTGCAGTCGTTAAATAATAATTTTAATTTTTACGAAAATTTGAAGTATTTGAGAAACTCAACCAACACCATCGGTTTTTATTTATCCAGTAAATATATCCTATATTTTGGAAGCCACAGAATTAATTAGAAACAAATATTAAAAATATACAGTTTTATTATGTACACATAACACATTGGACAAAACCAAAGCAACAATTAAAATATTACATAAATAAGTTATACCTACTCATTTACTATATTTTATTTATTAATTAAAATAAACGTTTAATTTTGAGTAAATCAGCAAAAAAATTGGTAGAAAAAAAAATACATATTAATTTAATATTTTGTGTAATAGCCCTTCGCCTTGATAACTTTCTTGCTCCTTTTTGGCATAGATTCAATTAATTTCTTATGTGTTTCTAATATTTTGAAGTACCGTAAAAAGGTTATTTAAATTTTGATTTATCACTAAATAGAACATTTTTCTAATGATTGGGCCATTGCACATACTTATATTTTAGCTAATTGTAATCTACCCTTAATATTTTTAATTAATGAACGCTCAGATTTACAAGAAAATTTTTTCGGGGAAAAAACTTTTACTTCTTGAAAATGAGGGTGGTTTTTTTGAACATTTACGTAAATTATGTAATAGTTTAAGCTTAATTAATAAAATAATTTTTTAATAAAAATAAAAATTTTGTGAATTTAATTTTTTGTTTTGTAGCTGCCTTGTTTATTAGTTCCTGATTATCTGTGAAATGGATTGGCGTTTCAAAAATTTTTACTAGGCAAGAGTTGTAGTCCGTTAAATTTGCTATCCGGAATGGGGCGTTAGATTTTGTAAATGGTTTCGTTTAAAAAACACGCAGTTTTGAAAAAATCAAAAAATAAAAAAACTTGAAATTTTCAACATTTTTGTACTTTAATTTATTCATAACTCGAAAGCCGTTGATTTCAGGTAATAAAAGGTTTAAATCTAGTTTATAGATTATTTAACGTTCTTTAAAAAAGCACTAAACCATTTCTACTGCAAAATTAATATTTTCGGAGCTGTGGTCATGTGAAAATAGAAATTAAAAAAAATTCTTAAAGGGGACCAACACTCGACGGTTGCATTTAGATAAAAATTTTTGTTAAATATTTTTCATACAAAAGTGTCTTCTATCACCACCTAAGTTATGTAAAAAATATGGAATCGTGAAATAGTCCCTAAACTTAAAATTTTTTATATTACACTGAATCATTATTAGTTTTTTATACCTTGACAACGAAATATATTAAGTATGCTATAATAACCTAGGGCTTTAAAGGACTCGAAACGTCGGTCAATTAAATTGATTAAAAGACCTAAAACTCAACAAATTTTATTATTTAAATATCAATAATTTAATATCGTTTCAAATAATTATTAAATTACTGATAATTGACATAGATTTAATTGATTTTACACGTAAATAATGCAACTAAATAAAAAAAATTACTCATAAATAATAAAAAAAAAATTAGTTTGGTTCTGATTCGAACCCATAGCAGCTTTGTATGGTTAATTGCTAGTCCAACTTTTACAGAACTAGGCTACGAAGCGTTCGTTGCAAAAATGATCTCACACGGATACTTAAACGTAGCTAAAAAAATTTTCAAAATCGATTTATTCAAAATTGGTTGAATATGGCGCGCTACTATTTCATTCGCGTAATGTCGTAGGTGTAATCTTTATATAGTATAAGTATAAATCAAAACAAAATTTCACACATTTGAAGTAGCCCTTGTGAGGTGTTTTCTTTAAAATATTTTTTTTAATTGCACTGGACCCAAACCGCGATTTGATTAAAATTTATTAAAATAAAAATTATTAAAATCAAATACATTAATTATCTAATTAGTTTATATTGTTGAGATAAACGCAAAAAGATGCACTTAATGTATAAATCATAACAAATCAATTAATTTTCGACGTATAAAATGTATTTGGTTATAAAAATTTTCTCACAGAGAATTTCTGAACAGGGAAGTAAACTTTTGTGTAAATTAAAATTTCAAAACTACTCATTGTAGGTATATGTATACGTAATTTATGTCAAAATAAATGCAAATGTCCAGATGTTCTTAATTTTTCCAAATACCTATACCCTTTGCTTTTTTTAAAAAGATGATATATTTTTACAGACCGACAAAGAAATAAATGAACCTATTTACCCGTATTTCATCCATTTAAAATATTTAAAATTTATTACTTTATTACTAGATCCTCTACCGTTAAGGCTGACAAGTGACAACCGATAGATAATAAATAACGTTGGATTGAATGCTAAAATTTGTTGAAATAAGTATTGTCAGTTCACCTCTTGTATCTTTTCAATCGGTGCAATTTTCTAAAAAAAGTCGTTATTTATAACAACCGAATTTAATTGTTATGTCAGAAAATAACATAGAATTTCGGATTATATCTACAATAATAATTATTGTCGTTTCATTTTAAGCATTTAAAAAATTACTGCTGTTATCGCAGCCCATAGAATAATATTATTGAATTCAGGCAGCAGGTGCAGGTTATCAGTTTTCTGATAACGCCAACTTATTATTCCGAGGATCGTTGCATTCGTGCAGTTATACATAATATGTGGCGAAAAATGATACTTCAACAAACGTCTTAGGAATTTAGTTTCTTAATACGATGCGAAAACAAAGATAGATACATACTACGCCGTTCGTTGCTTTTCAATACGATAACAATTAATCTGAGTCAGACAAAACCTGCTTTCATTCTGAGCACAACTCTTGCATGTAAGCTCCGACTTTCGGTACCGAAAACAAGCTAGCTGGTTGCCTGCGGCTACTCTGTTCGTGGCCTCACACTCTAATGTAATGCTGGTGAAAACAATATCAATTGACGTGGATGATGATCCCGCATCTCGCGTTCACCCATAAGTAGCAGCAACGGTCATACCATAAGCTTTCATCAAGTTCAGGAGATCGGATTTGGACCTAGACTCAGATAAATGATCCACATTAAAATCCCCTCCCAATATTATTGGTTGATTTTCACGATAGAGAGAGTCAAGAACCCCCATAAGTAAGTTCATAAATACCTAAATTATACTGTGGGGAGTTCCAGGTTGCACCACAAATTTCAAAATCCGCACAAACACATACTGCCTCTAAATCAAGAGGACTCCGCCACACCGCCACCTCTGCATATCTTACGACAGTAACTACAACTAACTAACTTGTAATCGCCAAGCGCAGTTGCATTAATAGTCGACTCCGATAACCAATGTTCAGCCAAACCAATAAAAGGCACCCCGATGCACTTGTCTTTCAGCACGACAAGCAGCTGACTGTGTTTGCAATTGAGTGAACGGATGTTCAAAAACAACAAGATTTGCACGTGGTGTGACTTCTCATCCTTCGCACAAGCACTATCTTTAGTTTGAATAATTTCTTCAATAGTCTGTAGACCAATTAGAGGCCTGTGTTCTAAAAATGTAGGGCCTAATCTCGGTGCTCTTGAGCCACATATCTGGATTTATCACTATATGCTTATCCTCACTATTAATACCCAATCTAAAACGAAACATGCAAATATACCTCGAGTTGGCAGAGGATCCATATTAAAAACTTCATTAGGGAGAATTTCATCACTACGATCATGCATTTTACAAGCCTCAATTCCCTTCAACAAGCGGCCAACAAAAATCCAAGTTTTTTTCTCCATAGCTATTAAGCCCGATTTAAAATAAGCATCTAAACCACTACCATAAATCGACCGTTTAGCCCTTCTCCTTCGGACCTGAGTAAAACCATCATCTGCATTGGAACCCCCAGCTAAAACATTATTATTTCCATCTTTATCAACCACCTCAGCAGACGTATTCAAACCCTGCGCAGCTTCAGACGTCAATGCACAACCATTCGGGTCGGAAACATCTTCACGGACAGGATAACACCTCCAACCCCACTGAATCCTCTTGCACCCCTATCAACACCTAACAAGTCTCTTGCTTTCCACGAGATGCATTATTGATCACAGTCGCAGGTTTATTACGACTCGATACGGACACCAAATTAACATCTCTATTTGATTTTTAGACAAATATGTCCGTGATTTAACTCTGCCATTTATCGAAAAGTTCCCCGAAATCGCACCAGCATAACGCCTTTTAGAGTTTCCTTCAATAACACATCCGCTTTATTCACATCGCGCATCATGCCCCTTAGGCCCTTGACCTCATTTGGCAATATTTTGCTTGGCTCAATCAGCGACTCAATTCTGTTTTCAAACGGCTATATTACGACGGGCACGAGCTTTTCATTCACGTCTTGCATTGAAATTTTCATCAATTTAACAACTTGCTCCCATTTAACAAAGGTCTCACCCTGTGAAGTATTCAAAACAATGCATACATTCTTATCACCAGCCTTTGAGGTTAAGCACATGGAACAACACCACTTTCTCGCCTGCCATCATCAATCAACCTGTTATGTTTCTCGATGGAAATCTTCGCACAAAATATATGGAGTCACGCATTACACTGAAAACACTCAATCTTATCGTCGTAGTTACGATCAAGTGTCTTACTGCACACAACACACGTCAATCCACGGCCAGACACCAACTTCAATGGCGCCTTGCCTTGGTTTTGCTTTTCCGTGGCTACAACGTCTTGGTGAAACCGTTCTCTATGTTCGTAGCTTACGGCACCTAAATTTTCCGGGAAGAAATCGAGATGAACATCCAAAAAATAAGTTTATAAGGGCATGTTACATCTCATTTCTCTGCAGCCACTAAGTAATTTAGTCATAACATCGTGGTGATTTTCAGCCTTGACATTTCCCAGAATAAATCACAACTGTTTTAAAAGCTCTATATACTCAGTTTAACTTCATTCAGCAAGTTGTCAAATTCGCGATATGCCATTACTTCTCGTGTTTGTGGTCCCACAAATATGCCCTCTTTAATGTTTGCCTCACGAAAATTTCTAGTGTTTCAACAAAATTTTTCATTAAAGCTCTGTATTAGTAAGGCAAAAGTAACAATCTGTGGTAAAAAAGCGGCAGTATATTGATTTGTCAATCCTGAAGATACTTGCAATGTTAAAATTTATTATTAAATAGTTGCAAAACTTCTGGTTTTCTAAAATGTATTATTATATTCAATTGCACAATACATTAAAAGAAAGTACTCAACAGTAATTGACAACTTTTATTTAAAAACCAGTGTTACATTTAAAAAAATCGACACGCTAGTAATTAAATTATTCCTATTTGTTAAAAGATTGATCATATATAATATTTTTGTAATAAAATTATGTTAGGATTTAATATTATCACTTAAATGTAAGGACCATCTAAATTGTTGAAATTCTCTGTTCAATTCTGGATCATCTTGAAATTCATCGGTTGTAAGATCATCTCGAATTTGTTTTAGTACTGGATATTCTTCTTTAATCCATTTTCGGTTCTTACTTCCTGGTGGTCTGCCTAATCGATTCTTTTTCTTACTGGATTTTGTGTTTAAAGTAGAACTGTTTAATAAACTTGTCGATAAATTCATCAAAGTTTCTTGAGCTGCAGAATTACGGTTTTCGCTTAGTAATAAACTCGATACTGCTGAAGAAGTTTCTTCATTTGCTATCGAGTTACATGTTAAGTCTAACGGAGGTAAAGGTAAAGCTCTAGATAATCCTCCTAATTGGGGATTAATCATTAAATTAGCTTGCGGAAAACCAAATCGTCCTAAAACCTATAACAAAAACAAAAATTTAAATATAAAGTACGTTCACTGTTTTAAAAATATATAGTAGAATTTTTGAATCACACTACCAAAATATAGTTGTTTATTCTTTAAACAATATGTAAAGAATATTCCAAAATACCAAAAACTTAAAAAAATATTTACTTGAGAAATATAAAATTCTTTTTCTTGGATTCCAAGAGTCTCCCATGAAGCAGCTACCGCAGCTTTTAATTGAGGTTTTGGTGCATTTGGATAAATCCAATGATACAAGGTTCTTGTACGTTTTGAAAATAACGATTTAGCTGCCTTTAACACTTCCGCTCTTTTATTATCAGTTATTTGTAAGTATTCAGAATTATCAGACTTCATAGAGTTATGATTTGCATGGAGAAATCGAATCTTTAAAACAGAGAAGAATGAATAAAATGCTATTGTATATTAAATACTTGTATCATACATCTTGATGTTCATATTTCCTCTTGCGTCCGTATTTCTGAACATCGCTACATGCTGTAGTATTTGCATTACAGTTTTTAGAATTCCAGGAATTTTCGTAGTTTAAATTGTAGGTTTTATGACACTTAAAACATGAAATCAAAAATTATCGTTTTCAACAATAATATTTAAAACTTACATTTTTATTGGTTTTGTTGAAATCTTGACAACTACGCTTTGTTGCGCAGGTTAAATCCATTGGCTGCTCAGCCAAGTCATTATCGACCATATAATTATTTAATGTATTACTTTTTAATAAGGAATTAACTTTATAACCACGTACGTTTCGGTATCTTTCTTGATACTTGGAGTAACACTGTATTGGATATGTACTAGATGTCCAAAATATTTCACCTTGTTCAGAATTAGGAACATTTAAAGGTTTGTAATTCTTCTATAATTAAATTAATTTTGAACTTAAATTAATAGCAGATAATAAGTAAATTATTACTTATAATAATTTTAATTTAATAAAACTTCAATTTGTAACCTTTAAATAAGCTTTCCACGGCATAAAAAATTACATACCTGTATTGAAATATTTTGATTGTCATTTTTAAATTTAGTCTCGGTTTCCATTGATAATGATTGCAAATTATAAATTTGAAGTATATTTAATAGATTTTGAGATATTTGTGTTTCGTTTCTACTCAGCACAAATAAATATATTTATTGTTTTGTTTTAATAAACAACTTCGATCATGATTATTTAAATTTGACCCTATCGTTGATTATCATAATATTAAAGTTAACAGACCTATTCGGTAACTTTTTCGTTATCACAACGATTCGTTGAAACCCGAAAGTTTGGTGTACACTAAAAGATAATCTAAAAAATTTAAGGTTGATAAAAAACATATTTTTTTGTTTTAAATGTTTTTTTATCAACCCATGTTATGTAGGAACTCAGGCCACATAATTTAAATAATTACGTGTCCTAATTAGATAATTAGTTTTTAAGTAAAAACACCTTACATAATTCATTCCATGCGAGTTTACAATTCGTTACACCTAAAAATAAAAAATTAGTTCAGTTATTAGGTTCATATTCACTCAGTGGCGTAAATAAGGGGGTGATCAGGGTGATGAATCACCCCCCAAAGGTGCTAAGATCATGTTTTTAAGAGTAAAAATTTCCAAAATTTTCCGGCGAGAACCCCGGACCCCCATTTTTCTTGGGGGTATGGAATACCCCCAGCCCCCGGTGGTGTCCCCTGCCACATTCATCACCACCCAAATTCAAATCCTATTTACGCTCCTGTATTCACTACTCCTCAAATTTGTAAACAATGCTTTCGTTACCATATTAGTTACAACCGAATTATTGTAGGAACGAATCGTTAATCTTTACGAATTCGTTGATACTTAAATAAATTATAATTATTTTAAAATTTTATTATTATGAATGAATTCATTTCACTTCGTAGTTTTGTAAATATCGTACTTTTTAATTTTTGTAGATTTGTGTGACATGAATACACCTTCGTAAATTCTTTCGTACTTGTATTTGTAGATTATTTTGACATTATACATACATCCATACACAGATGTGAACGAACACCCCTATGCTAGCAATGTAACTTGTGCCTTTTGAAGACATGTTTTCTCATATAAAAATAGCTTCTACAGCAAAACTTATTAAACATTTTTTGATGAAACTTTCATTGTCTTCATTTTTGTTCAAATAAATTTTTCTATTTTGTTGCACCGTTTCCGTGATACAGTGACTTAAAAAAACCTCTGAGAAAATTTTAATAAAATTAACATTGCTCTTATGGGTGTTTTATAAAAATTTTTAAAGAGGTTGTTTTAAGTCACTGTAGCTCGGAAACGGTGCAACAAAATAGAAAAATGTATATAAACAAAAATGAAAAAAATGAAATTAAAAAAAAAAATTTTTACTAAGTTTTGCTGTAGAAGCGATTTTTATATGAGAAACCATGTCTTCAAAAGGCACAAGTTACATTGCTAGTATAGGGGTGTACGTTCAATTCTGTGTATGGGTGTATTTATTTGACATTTTGTTAAGTGTGATTATGCTTTTAAAATGCCAAATAAAAGTGAAAAGCAGAAATTATTAGATTTTCTTGTGGAAAAGGCAATTCTTGATTTAATCATTTTAGAAGAAGCAGGTTTGCTTTTTTTGTATTTTATAGATGTATTTTAAACACAAGCACTTTTAGGTGCTGAAAATAAGATTGGATAAGTTTTATCATAGCGATTGGTACAAACTCGTAAATTTTGGTTTACTGATATGGTGTATTCCAATGTTGCAGAATTGATAAAACATGCTTTTTTGTGTTTTAAACTTGTGTTTTTCAATCCAGTCAGTAACTTCTTCGTTATCATAACAATTTTTGTCAAGTTTGGTTTCGTAAACAAGTCTGAAGCAAAATCGAATTCAAATTCGAATTCGTAACGGAGTTCGTTTGAACTACCTTTTTACGAAAAAATACAGAGCGGTATAAAATCTTTTGAATAAAACATTTTATTTAATATTAACATTTCTTTATATTTTATACAATAATTAAATATTTAAAATATTTTCAACGAATTCGTAATTAACGAAGGCGTCAGAAAATTCGTACAATAATTCGATTGTAACTACAGTAGAACCCCTCTATAACTAGTCCGGTTATAACAAAAATTCGGCTATAACGAGTAAAAATTTGGTCCCTTCACTTTTGTTTGCATGTTAAACTGACTGTTTATGACGAAAATCTGCTTACAACGAGTAAGTAAGCTGGTCCCTTAAGCTCTCGTTAGAGAGGGGTTCTACAGTAATATTATTGGTAACTAAAGCATTTTCATTTACAGGTTAGAGTACCGTATAATAGTTTATTAATTTGACATTGACAATATTAATTTGACTATTTTAATAACATTAATTTGCTTTAATTTTTTAATTACCAACCTTTTAAAACAAAAAATTGCGTTTCAAAATATTGTTTGATACGCGTTTGGGTTTTAAAATGACTTTGTTAAGGGCCAATCCCACCAGACACAAAAATCAATCAATCGGGTTTTTCAAAAACCTACTGGATTCTGAACATTTATTAACATAACCTATGTTATATTTGATAGCAATAGCGATGAAAATTAAGAAAGTAATCAAAATGTTTTATAATAATAATTATTTGACATAAGTAATTTACAATCTAGACGTTTGTTGCTTGACAAATAAAATATCATTATGTCTACGGAAACGTGTTTAACTTAATCGCGATTATTTAAGCACTGGGTGGGACGCGACTCAAAAAATCTCGATAAAGTTTTGAAGTTTAATTTTTATCTACGATTTTGTTAATCTTGGTTTTTAAAATTTATTAAAAATAAAGAACGTTGTCAAATACTTCATATATTTAAAAATGTATTTTAAAATTATAAGAAGTTTAACTGATTTTTATAATTCAATCTTTCTAAAATATCGTTTCTAATCGCACCTACAGATATGGGCAGTCACACGAAACATGTTGTGCTAGATTTAAATTAAAACATTTGTTTATTTACCCCAGCGAAAAATTTTTTTAACAAAAATAGTTTATTATGAATTGACATTAAACTCTACATATCAATTTATTATGCCGGGTGCTCAATGAGTTAGCCGAACATAGGAAATTAACATGTAAAAACTTATTTATGCAAATTCCTGCTTCCCTAATTATTTTAGAGAATAAATGAAAGACACATAAATAATGCAGAAATACAAACTGCGAATGGTAAGACCATTAGATTTCATCTAACTTTTATTTCAAAGGTCAAAAAATTCTTTCGAAATTGTTAAAATTTGCATTTATCGCACTGGCCATGTAATAAATTCAATTTAATTTATATTTTCCAAAATGATTACCATGGAAACTTTCATGGCCAGACCGATAAACAAAATTTTTAACAATTTCGAAAGCATTTTTGGGCTTTTTAAGTAAAAGTTAGATAAAATCTAATATTCTTATCATTCGTAGATTATATTTTTGCATTAGTTTTGGGTCTTTCATTTTTTCTCTAAAATAATTAAGGAAGCAGGAATTTGCATAAATAAGTTTTCACATGGTAATTTCCTATGTTCGGCTAAGTTCGGCTTAACCCTTTTAGTTCGGGAGCACAATGTATAAAAATAGCTCCCCGTGGCAATCTTAATGAAGGGAAGGTGGCAATGGTGTCATTTTATCAGAAAAATTATGTAGTTTGTTAATTTTTATGGTGACACCGTCACAGGTATTGTGTTTGTAGTCCAGTTAATGGGGAATTTTGCCTTGCAATAAATCATAAAGTTTTGAAACTTGGCAAAAAGTTTCGTCTTAGGTCCTTGTTTAACCAAAAAAAAGTCGCCATTCCTCCGAGGTCCGGAAGTGTCCAATTTATGGTTTTTCAATAATATATTCAAAAATATTCCTTTCTTCCTTTTCAGACTTTTTTATTCCAATATTGGACATAGTCCTCCCCTTTATTTTTCCACTCTTCGCGGTTACGCGCCGTTCGCATCCATTGTTTTCCGGCTATCTCTTTTATGTCATCTGCCCATCTTTTGGGCGGTCAGCCGACACTCCTTTTACTGCATCTCGGTCTCCAGTTTATGATTCTGGTCGACCATCTGCCGTCTTCCGCTCTCATAACGTGTCCAGTCCAACTCCATTTCTGTTTTGCTACCTTTTGTGTTATGTCCGTGATTCCCGTTTTTTCACGAATCCATTCTTTGCGTTTCCTATCACGTAGAGTTATGTCAAGCATTCTTCTCTCCATTGCTCTTTGTGTCACTGCCAGTCTATTTGCAGTTTTATTAGTAATTGTCATAGTCTCCACGCCATAGGTCAGCACTGGTAGTATGCAAGAGTCATATATTTTTGCCTTCAGTTTTTTGGGAAACTTTTTTGACATAAGCACAAACGCCAATCTTCCAAATGCCACCCATCCCAGGCTTATTCTTCTGTTTATTTCTGCGTCCTGGTTGTCTTTTCCAAGCCTGATAGTATGAAATAGATAAATGTAGTTGTTCACATTTTCAATCTTATTTCCGTCTACGTTAACATCAATTTGAGGATCATCAGACATAATTTTTGTTTTTTGTGTGTTCATACGGAGACCTATCTTGCCTGATTGTTCATGAAGCTGTTGCAGCATTATTGTAATTTCTGCTTCATTTTTTGCGATCAAAACGATGTCATCGGCATAACGTAGATGGTTCAGTTCTTTGCCATCAATATTAATACCCATACCTGTCCAGTCCAGTTTCTTAAAAACATTTTCCAGTCCTAACGTAAAAAGTTTTAGAGACAAAGTATCTCCTTGCCGAACCCCTCGATTCATTGGAATTCTCTTTGATAGACTATTTATTTTTATTGTAAGGTTTGCTTTATCGTAGATTTTTTTGATCAAATTTGAGTATCGTGTGTCTATTCTGCAATCATCAAGCGCCCTCAGTATTGGTCTTATTTCTAAAGTATCAAAGGCCTTTTCGTAGTCCACAAATGCCAGCACTAACGGTATATTATATTCATGGCATTTTTCGATAAGCAGTTTAATGCTCTGTAAGTGATCATTTGTTCCATAGCCCTTTCGAAATCCTGCCTGCTCAACTGGTTGGTATGAGTCAAGTTTACCACCTAGGCGATTTGCGATTATTCTCATAAAAGTCTTATATAGATGAGAGAGCAGGCCAATTGGTCTGTAGTTCTTTATATTCGTGTTGTCGCCTTTTTTATGAAGCAGCACCACTAGAGCATTATTCCAGTCATCCGGTATTTCTCCACTTTCCAAGCATTTATTAAATAGAATTTGAAGGATATAAATGACATTTTCTCCGCCATATTTAATCTGTTCATTAATAATTTAGAATAATAGAAGATCTCCTGGTGATCTTCGATTTTTATTTTGTTTTAATGCAGTTCTTATTTCTTCCTTAGTAATCTCAGGGATCTCTTCGGATCCCACGTTAAGTATGTTGGGTCTACTCCGAGTCATTGTCATATCCGCCTGTGATGTATAAAGTGATTCGTAGAAGTTTTCGGCAACTTCGAGTATTTCTTCCCTTGTTACGGCATCTGTGCGATCAGGGTTCGTCAGTTTTATAATTTGTTGTTTTCCTATGCTGAGGGGGCTTGCGTGTTTTAATGAAGCGGCATGCGTGTACCTGCTAGGATTCGGGTCAGGGACGTAAAACTCTCTTGTGCTCGGTCTGCTTTGGCTCTGTGGGTCCGGGCCGAGGTCTAAAACCCTCTGTGTTCGGGCTTTCATGGACCAATAAATCGGGATGACGGATGTCGTGGAGAAACCAGACTAATCACAGGTACCCGCGTGTTTTTTCCGTGCGTGGAAACCCGTAAGGTGGGATGAAAGGATCCTGGTGGCTGAGCTGACTTGGAGGCGGTTGTAGTTCCTCTGAGTTCGGCAACACTCCTCTTTGGCCTCGATTTCCACTTAAACGGGCGGTCTGGACTAGTCCACCCAGATCAATCGGCTGCGCCATCCTCTATCAGAGGATTGGCAGGACGAGTTCTTGGGTAAGGACGGGGTGTGCAAACACTCTGCCTTTCCGGGAGCTATATCCTTTGAGTAACCCTGGCGTCCTTGGTGACGTCCCCTGTGGGGCTCCGTGGCGGGTGGGGAGCTTCAGAGGATGAAATAAATAGTTTTCTCATATGGATAACAAAACAAACACGAAAAACCAGACAGCTGCACTCCCCCGGGATGCACTGTCGAATGAAAACGCTGCGGTGGGTATGTCAGACCCTGATGTCCCACCCACCAGTGTCAAAGGGATGGTACCGTCCTTACAAGACGAGCCATCTCAAGATGCTTATGCGGTCGTGCCTCTCGGAGCTAAGGTGGGGACGTCTCTAGGAGATGCCCCGCTGGATGGCAACACTGCGGAGTCTCGCCCTAAAAAGCAAAGGCTCTGCGGTGCTGAGAGGAAACGCCGCAAGAAAGCAAACATGCAGAAGGCGGCTGAGGAAGCCGGTCTGCAAAAGGCAACGACCGAGCACGAACGGGCTGGGCTGTCCAAACCTCAGGGTAAGGATAGCACACCATCCGGCTCACGGTCGATAAAAATAATAAAGAAAAGACCAGCACCACCAAAACGAGGTGAAACCAGTTTCCCTCAAAAAGGTGATGCGAAGAAAAGGGTGAGGTCTGAGGACTCCCAGCCATCGCCTCTGAGCGATCAGAGGAAGAAGGCTAGGGTGTCTGGACGCAAGCCAGGTACTGAAGTGGGTACGATCACCTACAAGGAGGCAGCTACTAAGCACCTCCGAGTAGCAGTGATTGACCGCTCCAACCCTCGTACAAACCACGGTAGCAGACCTCCCGCAACTGTGGGAGGGAGCTAAGCTGGACGTAACCCAGGTGGATGAGTTACCTAGACTGTTTAAAGCCACCGTTTGGATTCCGGGGAAACCTGAACCAAGTGGAGAGGTGACTAGACGGCTTGGGGCCCAAAACCCATGGGTAAGGGTAAATGAGTGGTGTGTCTTCTTTGACGCTGACAGGAGTGACCCTTTGGGGAAACTCATTGTCTTTGGTGTCAATGAGAAGGATGCTGAAGCACTCAAAGAAAAGAAGGAGAAGCTGAGCTACAGGTTCTCCAGCGTTAAAGTGAAGGTGCAGCGCATCGTTAAGAGTGATGCACCGACACAAATAGTGTAGCAGGTAGCTGCAGAGCTTGAACTCTTGGGCATCCAAGAGGGATCTCAAGCGGCAGCTTTGACTGCTCCAATAGTAGGGGGTCTCCCCACCAAGGAAGTCTGATGGCTGCCTTGGGGGAATGAACTTTCCTACAATCAAACCTACAACACAGCAAAACGGCGACGGCTACTCTATGCCGTCGCCTGGCTGGTTATAGGGAAACTATAGCTCTAATACAAGAGCCACATTTAGCAAAAGGCAGAGTCACAGGCCTTTCAGCGCTGAAGGGCAATGTCTTCACGGGCAACCCTTCAAACAAACCCAGGACATGTATTTTCATACCTGGTAATATTCGAGCAGACCCCTTACCGCAGTTCGGTGACCGTGACTTAACAGCTGTCCGACTGAGCTGTGACTTTGGGAAAGGTCCGAAAGATGTCGTTCTGGCATCTATATATCTCCCGATTGACTCCCAGGATCTGCCACCTTCACAAAGGATGGTGGACCTGGTGAGTTATTGCGAGCAACATAAGAGACACCTCATTATAGGTTGCGACTCCAATTCCCATCATAGCTCGTGGGGGAGTGGAGATTGCAACAATAGAGGGAAGTCTTTATTTGAATACCTTATTGGTACAAATTTAGAAATTCTCAATCGAGGGGATACACCAACGTTCTTCGTGTCGCCCCAACGCCATTCAGTGATTGACATCACTCTGGCGACGTTAGAAATTTCAACACGAATAACTGACTGGCATGTGTCTAAACAGCTGACCATGTCAGATCACAGATGGATATGCTTTAAAATTAAAGCAACCAAAGTGGAGCCTAGGCAGTTCAGGAATCATAGGAAGCTTGACAGGGAAGTCTTTTTGGACGTCCTGTCAAGCACCTTGGAGACCGATATGCCAAGGCCAATTACCACGAAGGTCACTTTAGACAGTACTGAGGAGATTGAAATATGCAGTAACGTACTGCAGAAATCTCTCATCAAAGCTTTCGAAGCGTCGTGCCCGCTGACTGTGGTTGATTCGGGGAGACGTGCAACACCTTGGTGGTGCAACGAGCTCGATCGGCTGCGGAAAGCGGTAACGAAACTTTGCAATAAGGCCAAAAAATCGAAGAATGGGTCTGACTGGGAGGAATTTAAAGCCCTACAGTTGGAGTACAAGAAGATGATTCGCCAAAAACAACGCAAGTCTTGGAGAGACTTCTGCAGCGGTATCGCGTCCACTACGGATGCTGCCAGACTGAAGAAGATCATATCCAAAGACCCAAACCAGCACCTTGGAGCGATTCTCCGGGACGACGGCTCCTATACAGAGAGCCTCGAGGAGACTGCCAAAGTACTGCTACAAACACACTTTCCTGATAGCAAAACCGTCTCGGACTACGAGTGGACCGAGCGTACAGCCCGGACACCGACCGAGATGGATTGGGAAATTGCAAACCAGATCGTAACTCCGATCAAAGTGGCATGGGCCATCAAAACCTTCAGCCCTTACAAATCGCCGGGGCTGGATGGAGTGTATCCGGCTCTACTTCAGTGGGGTCTGGATTGCTTATTCTGTCCCCTAGTGAGGGTGTTCAAAGCATGTGTTGCGCATGGCTACACACCCAAAGAGTGGCGGAAGGTCAAAGTTATTTTCATACCCAAGCCAGGCCGAGCTGATTACTCACTGGCTAAATCCTTTAGGCCAATAAGTCTTACCTCGTTCTTTTTAAAGACACTGGAAAGACTGTGCGACAAAGAAATTCGTGATGGTGTTTTGGTGCATAACCCACTCCATCCGAATCAGCATGCATATACTCCAGGGCGATCTACTGAGTCCGCACTTCATAAAGTGGTGGAATGTATCGAGAAATCGTTACAGTCTCAGGAATGTACTCTAGGAGTATTTATAGATATCGAAGGGGCTTTTGATAAAGCCACCTTTGAAAGCATTACGACGTCCCTACGGCGTCATGGCGTTCCTGGTACCATCGTAAGATGGATCAGCTCTATGCTGAGCACCAGGGCTGTTATGATCGGGGTAGGAGATGTGAGCATAAAAGGTGTTGTTACAAGGGGCTGCCCGCAGGGAGGTGTACTCTCCCCACTTTTGTGGGACTTTGTGGTAGACAGCCTTCTGCGACTCCTTAATGAAAGCGGTTATTATACCATTGGGTACGCTGATGATATAAACATACTACTTAAAGGAAAAGTTGATGCAGGATGCTCTACGAATCCTAGAGAAATGGTGCACAGAGCAGTCTCTCTCGGTCAACCCGACCAAGACGGAGCTTGTTCTGTTCACTAGAAAAAGAAAGCTAAGAGACATGAAAATGCCTAGCTTAAAAAGAACCCCTCTTAAATTAGCATCCGAAGTCAAGTATCTGGGAATTATACTGGAAATTGGGGCAAACATATCACCTCAAAAATAACCAAGGCTGGCATGGCTTTTTGGCAGTGTCGAAGGGCAATGGGAAGATCGTGGGGGTTTTCCCCGAAGATTGCCCTCTGGCTCTACACGGCCATAATAAGACCAATGCTATGCTATGGTGCACTAGTCTGGTGGCCCAGGACCAGACTGGTAACAACAGCGTCCTCTCTATATCGGCTGCAGAGATCAGTCTGCCTGGCTGTAACGGGAGTGATGCGAACGACACCGACTGTAGCCTTGGAGACTCTTCTCTGTCTTCCTCCGCTGGATTTCTATGTGGAGGAGCAGGCGGTGAGAGCTGCTCTTAGGATGCGGGCATGCCTCTTTTGGGTCTAGATGCCGACAGAATTTCTCCCAAATATGTGTTTGACAAGAAGTTCAACATCTTGCCAGATGCAACAGGAGCCGACGGATCGGACATTTGTCTGTACACGGACGGCTCCAAAAGTAATACTGGCTCAGGGGCGGGGATTTTCTCCCCTGAACTTCAGCTGGATATAAGTTTAACGCTAGGTAGATATGCCTCCGTCTTCCAAACGGAGCTTATGGGCATACTACACTGTGCGGAAATAGTCCAGGAAAGAAATATCCAGGGCAAAACAATTCAAATATTCACAGACAGTAGAGCTGCTCTTGTGGCACTTGGTCGTCATAAGATCATCTCGGGCCTGGTGCTGCAATGTATTCGGGCACTGAATGTAATATCAACACACAATGCTCTAACCCTTAGCTGGGTAAAAGGGCACAAAGGTAATGAGGGCAACGAGAGGGCTGACAAGTTGGCGAGGCTGGGCTCGGGTGATCCACCTTGTGGTCCCGAGCCTTTCATAACGCCGGCCGTTAGAACATTAGATGCCATCATAAAGAAAGAAACACATAAACGGCATGCGGAAAGATGAACGAATGTGATTGGATGTCGGCAGGCGCGGGCAACAATGCGTTCTCTCTCTGAGAAACATGCAAAATACTACCTACAGCTGTCCCGGGACAGCCTGCGTACCATTGCTGGCTTTCTTACGGGACACTGTAAGCTAAATAAACACCTGTACACAATGGGGCTAGTTGATAGCCCAACCTGTCGAGGATGTAAAGAAGCAGACGAAACAATGGAGCATGTGCTCTGTAACTGCCCAGCGTTAGCGTCAAAAAGGGGATCCATGTTGGGGGACTTCTGGCCTAGCATGGCCAGTATTAGCGGCACACCGCCCTCAAAAATACTCGAGTTTATCGTAAGTGTGGGATGGCTCGAGGAATAGAGGGGTAGGTGGGCTGCTACAAAACTCGGAGGTAGCATAATGGGCCCGATTTGTGGCCTGAGTGCATGCGAACTTCGGTTTGCCCTCCACATCCTATCCAGAATCCAGAATCCTATGCTTATTTGGGTTCTTAATACTAGATTTTGATTGTACTCATAGATATCGTTACGAATTTTTCTGCGGATAAGTTTAGTTAACTCTGCATAAGCCACCGTATCGGCTTGCCCATTCTTTCTCATATCTCTTCGATCTTGGAGCAGTCGCTTTGTCTCTGTCTTCAACTTATCTTGTTTTCGTGCATTTGTTGGTGTTATTGTACGAGCCGAGTCCGTAAGTATGTTAGTTATTGCTTTATTGATCTCGTTTTGGTTCTTGTTAGTGATTCCCAACTTCATCAATTTTCCCGATCTTCTATTTACAGTTTCTTCATATAGGTCGCATTGAACTTTTAGTGCCTCTATATTGATACGTTTTTGTATTCCACTGTTTATCAATTTGAATCTTTCTAAATCCATATTAATTTGTAGGTTAGCCCTAACCAGTCTATGATCACTACTTGTTGAGAATGCATTAAGAACCGATACTTTGCGAACAATATTCCTATGACTTGTTATGATGTAATCAATCTCGTTTTTTACTGCTCCATTTGGGCTTCGCTACGTCCATTTATTTTGCGGTTTTTTCTTAGAAAAACTATTCATATTGTACATGTTATTCTGTTGTATGAAATCTACCAGGATTTTTCCTCTTTCATTTCTAATGCCATGCCCGTATTTTCCAATGGATGTTTCCATGTCCCTTCCTTTCCTTCCTATTTTTGCGTTCATGTCCCCCATTAATACAGTATATCGCGTTTTAGTTTCTGTCATAGCAATCATAATATCTTCATAGAACTCGTCCAGTTCTTCTGTTGTATGGGAACTGGTGGGGGCATATACCTGTATGACTTTTAGGCTGTAACGTTTATTTATTTGGAAGATGAGATATATTACTCTGCTTGACACTGCTTGAATTTTCACAACATTTTGAATTACGTTTTTATTTATAAGGAATCCTACTCCTTCGTATGCTGTATCGTTATTGCCTGTGTGTCTTAATGTGTTGCCATTTTTCAGCACAATACACAAAATGCACAAAAAATATTAACTTGTCAAAAAAATTGTTCGTATAAAAATTGAAGCTAGTTAAATTCCCAATAAGAAAGTTTATATTCAATATTAGTCTAAATGTAATATTTAACCGACAAAATCCATCTACCTGTAGTAAAATGTTGTGCTGCGTCTGATTATGACTACAGTGTAGCGGATTATCGTCAAAAGCGTTCACTATCCCAGTTACGACGTAGAACTAGACGAATTATATATCAAAATGTTCGTATTGACCTAATGGATCAAAATACGAAGTTTAAGACATCTGCAATTGTGAGAGACAAAAGTTATAAGCCAAAAACTAAAAAAAATTAATTTTATTTAACCAATTGAAAGAACTTTTGAAATCGTTCGTACTTAAAAATTAATATAGGTATATCAAGATGATTTTAACACTATTATTTAGCTCGAAATGTCTACTTTTCAGCGATATATAAAAATATGTATTAATTAAGTTCTAATTAACTCTAATTTAATATTATACGGGCAGTAAGAAATTTGAATTGTCGGAATATTTGCAATCAAAGAAGTGCCTGATGGAAGTTATTGCCAATTACAATTACAAGTTGCCAATTTTTAATTTTATTTTTTCATTCCTTATTATGTTGTAATTTATGTGTATTATTTATTTTAAACTACTTAATATTTTCTTTGTAAATTCGTGTCTACTTGAAAAAAACTCTAATTTTCAAAAATTCAAAATACTTTTGAAAGTTTTGTTTAATTGGATCAAACTATAAAACATTATTACAAGTTTGATGCAATATGCAAATCAAAAAATAGAATAAATTGCGGTTAGAGCGGTAGGGGGTTGCTCAATGGGGTTTACGCTATCGGTCTTTATGTTTTATTGTTCTCCTGTGTTTATTTATAAAAATAAGTGCATAATGTAAGGGTATGAAATATTCTCCATAAAATTCCGCTTTTTGTCATGTGCACGAATTTTCAAATTTTAATGAGACAAAAATGTTATTAAAGAAAAACTTGTCATTTGAATGAAAATATTTCAGAAAAATTTCTCACTGCTCGTATAATATTAAATTAGAGTTAATTAGAACTTAATTAATACATATTTTTATATATCGTTGAAAAGTAGACATTTCGAGCTAAATAATAGTGTTAAAATTATCTTGGTATACATACAGTAATTTTAAAGTACGAACGATTTCAAAAGTTCTTTCAATTGGTTAAATAAAATTAATCTTTTTTTAGTTTTAGGCTTATAACTTTTGTCTCTCACAATTGCCGATGTCCTAAACTTCGTATTTTGGTCCATTAGGTCAATACAAACATTTTGGTATATAATTCGTCTAGTTCTACGTCGTAATTGGGTTAGTGAACGCTGAACGCATGTGACGATAATCAGTTACACTGTAGTCATAATCAGACGCAGCACAACATTTCACGACAGGCAGATGGATTTTGTCGGTTAAATATTACATTTAGACTAATATTGAATATAAACTTTCTTATTGAGAATTTAACTAGCTTCAATTTTTATACGAACAATTTTTTTGTAAAGTTAATATTTTTGAAGATATTATTGAAAAACCATAAATTGTCACTTAAAATCCAAGATGGCGGACACTTCCGGACCTCGGAAAAATGGTGACTTTTTTTTTAAACAGTGAACTAGGACAAAACTTTTTGCCAAGTTTCAAAATTTTATGATTTATTGCAAGCAAACGTTTTTGTTTCCGTATTGACTGGACTACTATTAGCTTTTCCAAATACAGTACAGTCTCGGTAATCCGAACACACGCTAATCCGACCATCCAGTAATCCGAACACAAGAAGAAAAACTTAGTAGTCCGCACAAATAGTTATAATCCAAACACAACTAACAAAATTTTCGGATTATAGAACAATGTTCGGATTGCAGAAGTAAGGATAAGATGAAAGATACTATGTACTTGCAATACAAGCACTACAAACTGCTGAAACTAAGTAATAACTACGAAAGTTGTCGATAGTTTTAACGTTCGATTAAGATGGGCATGTTAAAATGATGTCCCATCTCATAAATTTTCAAGAAAATAGGAAATGGATGCGGAGAAAAATCCGTAATTGCAAACAATTTTTCTAAGAAATAATTTTATTATTATACCCAGGTAGCACAAAATATTGCGCAATATTGGGGCAACATTGCGCCAATATTGGAAAGTTAGGCAATATTGGCAACGCCCAGGCAATATTGGTGCAATATTGATTACCATTATTGCGGCAATAATGGCTAACAATATTGGTGCAATATTGTCTACCAATATTGGCGCAATATTGTTCATCCATGTTGGTGCAATAATTAGAAAAATCTGCATTAATTGCATTATTGAGTTATATTGCCTGCAATATTGAGCTATATTGCCTGCAATATTGAGCAATATTGCTAACAAAATTATACAACAGCAAATAGTTCTCATATGGCGCTACATTGCTTTCAATATTATGTAATATTGATTGTAATATTGTGCAACATTGCAAATTGTTCTCATTAGTATATTGCGCTATATTGCCATCAATATTGTGCAATATTGACTGCTATCTTGTGCAACATGGCAAATTGTTCTCATTAGTATATTGTGCTACATTGACCTCAATATTGTGCCAATATTTAAACTATGAAGGACCAATATTGGCCCAATATTGCGTGCTACCTGGGTAAGCACAGTAGAATGAGGTTTGTTTATTTCTAAAATGAAAATTATTCTAAAAATTTCGTTTTTTATTTATTTTTCAACTTGATCCAGTAATCCGAACTTTTCTGTAATCCGAATGAGGCCATGTTTCTATTAGTTCGGATTACCGAGACTGTACTGTATATGCTAAGAACTTTTTTTTTGCTAGTTAAAATACCTTTCGACAAAATAAAAAAAATCAAAATCGGTGTGATAGGGACCGAGATAGGTCACTTTCTTCATAGTGAAGCGGCGGCCATCTTCAATGACATCATCACAGCCAACGCATCATCTGTGAAAATGTCACCATCGAAATTATTAAATCCCATGTTTTTATTTATTAAATAGTACCACGAGTACCATCCCTTCATTAACTTTCCCACGGGAAGCACATTGCTCCCGTACTATTTCCATAGTTTTTCTAAAATACAAAAAAAAATCAGGAAAAAATTGTAGTTTATTAAATTTTCTTCAAAAAAGTTGATATATATTTTTTTGTATCTCCAATACTTTAGTTTTACTTTAGTTTAGACACTTTAGAATGGAAATGCATTATGCACAATGTTCATATGTTTACTAGGGACGAAACTTTATGCGTCGTATATCTTTCTGATATCTCTTTGTACTGGAGAAATCGTCAGTCTTAAAGATAAAGGATTTACCACCTTAAATAAATAAATTGACGGCAATGAAACGATAAAGCTGCAAAAAGACCTGTATGCAACGTCGGATTACAGCTAAAGTATTAGAGATCCAAAAAACTATATAAGTATTATAGTATAAAAACTTGTTTGAAGAATATTTAATAAACTACAATTTTTACTTAAACTTTTTTTTGTATAAGTACAAGTTGTCGAGATATAGACAAAAAACAGCTCCAGGTCCCTGTTGTGTTTGTCATATTGGATTTATTCTTGTTAATTCCTAGTTTAATCTTTTTAAACTTTCATACCTTTATACTTATTTATTAATTCAAACAATTTTACTTATATATTAATTATGTTAACCATTATTATCGGATTAAGGAATTATAATGACATAATTAAATCCCATTGTAGTATTTCATATACTACATACCTCCCTTCTTAAAATCTTAAATACTTCCGTATCTGTCTGGCTTCTTGATTTGCCTTCTTTCTCTGTTCACAGCAATACTGCTTTCCACATCGTGTGTATTGTTTGCGTTATCTTCATTATTACTAAAACTTATCATCGTATCTTCTCGTGTTTCTGTTTTTTCATTAATCATATCTGTTTCTATAGTCTTCTGTTCCGTGGCAATTTCTTTCATTTGTTTTTCTACTTCTTCATCACCATCTTCTTCTTCTTCTTCTGAATTTATGTGTGTTTGTATGCCTACTTCTTTGGCTTTTACTGAAATTGATACTGGTTCTTCTTCCTTGTCCTGTTCAGGTACTCTTGTGAACATTTGATTTAAATGTCTTTTCCATCGGCTATTGTATCCCGGTACTTTGCATAAATATGTTCTTAACCCTAAAACTTTTACCACTTTCGCTTTTGTCCAGGATTGTTTGTTTTTCTTTCGATAATCTCGTATGTAGACTTCTTCTCCCACTTTGAATCTCTGTTCTCTTCCTTCTTTAATTATTTTTAGTTCTTGTCTAACGTTTTCTTTTTGCGGCCTCATGGCATCGAATCTAGTTCTTAGCTCCCTGTTGTACATTTTGTAAGCTGAGGTTACTTTGGTTGTGCAGTGTTCCGTAGCTCTATACCCTAAAAGATATCTAGCAATTATACAGTCTATTGATACCTTGACATTTATTGGATCTTCTAGTGCTTTTTGTAAAGCCGATTTTACTGACTTCACTGTATTTTCTGCTGCCCCATTCGACGCAGGATGATACGGAGGACTTAAACAATGCCTAATACCATTTTTATTACAAAATTCTTTGAATTCTTCTGCTATGAATTGTGGTCCGTTATCGGATATTATTTTCTTTGGTATACCAAATCTAGCAAATATTTGACGTAGTGCATCTACTGTATCAGAAACTGTGGTTTTTCCCATTTGAATCACTTCTGGCCATTTACTATATGCATCCACGACTACTAAAAACATTCTGTTTTTTATTGGTCCAAAAAAATCTATATGTATTCTTTCGAAAACTTCCTTGGTATCTTCAAATTTTAGTATTGCTGCTTTTGGTAGATTTGGCCTCTGCTGGTTACATATATCGCATGATCTTGCCTTGTTTTCAATTTCTGAGTCCATCCCCGGCCACCAAAAATAGGATCGTGCTCTGCTCTTCATTTTTATCATTCCGCTATGTGATGAATGCAATTCTTCTAAAAGTTGCTTTCTGAATTTCACAGGTATTACCACTTTGTGTCCCCACATAATTATATCTTCTTCCAACGTTAGTTCGTTTTGTCTGGTAATATAAGGGAAAAAATGTTGTTCTTTCTTTATTGAATCGTCGGTCCACCCATTCTTAATTTCTTGTACTACTTTCAATAATACTTGGTCTTTCTTAATTTCTTCTCTAATGCGTACTGCCGAGATTGGTGATTCATAATTGTCTTGAATAAAATTCATATAATTGTAATAGTTCGTTGTTCTAATACTCTCGTTTATTGGTAATCTTGATAAACCGTCTGCGTTACCATTATCTTTACCTTTAATATATTTGATTTCAAAATCGAAACTGTTTAGATATACCGCCCATCGTTGCAATCTACCGGCAGCCATCATAGGAATGCCCTTTTTGTTTCCGAATAAATACATCAAAGGTTTGTGATCTGTTGTTAGTATAAATCTTTGACCCGCCAAATATTGTGAAAATTTTCTGACTGCAAAATATATTGCCAACGCTTCTTTATCCAACATTGAATAATTTCTTTCACTTGTATTTAATGTACGTGAGGTGTAACAAATTAGTCGCTCTGTATTATCTTCGAACACATGTGATAATACTCCTGCTATACCATATGCACTTGCATCGCAGCTCACTTTTATCGGTAGTTTCGGATCATAATGTACCAGAACATTGTCGGACATCATGCTTTTCTTTGCTTGATCAAACGCTAATTGACATCGACTATTCCATTTAAATTTTTGTTTGTTTTTTAATAGTTCGTACAGTGGTTGCAGTATTTTCGTAATATTCTTTATAAATCGTGAATAATAATTTACCATTCCTAAAAAAGATTTCAGTTCAGTTATTGTTCCAGGGATTCTGCAATTTAGAATTGCCTCTATTTTGGATGGGTCTTTTCGCAATCCTTCTTTATTTATTATGTGACCTAGATACTTTATTTCCGGTTGAAAAAATGAACATTTTTCTTTCCTTAGTTTAAATCCTGAATCTCGCAATTTTGCGAAAACCACTTCTAAATTTTTTAAATGTTCTTCTTCATTTCTTCCTGTCACCACAATATCGTCTACAAATACCCCTGTATTCTTACAACCTCGTAGAGTTTTCTCTATTATTCTTTGGAAAACTTTGCAAGCCGGTTTTGCTCCAAATGGCATTTTTTCTACTTTGTAAATACCTTTGTGTGTACTCCACGCCAGTAATATTTTTGTATTTTCATCTAATTCTAGTTGGTTATATGCGCGGCTTAAATCTAATTTAGTAAACGTTTGTCCTCCCTGCAGTGTTGCAAATAACTCTTGTATATTTGGTAAAGGATAGTTTTCGTCTAATAATATTGGATTTACTGTCATCTTGTAATCTGCACATAATCTAATTGATCCATCCGTTTTTAAAACTGGCACTAATGGTGTTCCCCATTTTGAATTATTTATTGGTGTAATTACTCCATCTTTTTCTAATCGATCAAGTTCTTCACTTACTTTTTCTTTATATGCCAAAGGTAACGATCGTGGCTTGAAGAATTTTGGATTTCTTTTATCAATCGTCTGAAATTTAATTTTTTCGTATCTGAATAAACCCAATTTGTTTTCGAATAATTCTTTGTACTTTTCTAACGTTTCTTCTAATTGTTTGGATCGGTTCAACTTTACTATACTATTCATTTCCAATGTTATGCCAAAATCTTTCATTATATCTCTTCCTAATAATGGTGTACATTGCTATTTCCTTTAATGACTAAAATTTTTACCATTTTTAACGTTTTGTCTATTCGTAATTTGACTAGTATTCTTCCTTCTGGTGAAAATGTTGCCCCATTATATGTTTTTAATATTGCCTTACTTTGTTCTAAAGGTACCGTTTTAAAAAATTTCGTATACATTGACCAACACATAACTGAGACTGAGGAACCTGTATCTATTTCCATTCTTATTGGTACCTTGTTTATGAAAACATCTATATAATATTTATCATTTATTGGGTTATTGTTAAATATATTGTTAATTGTCTCATTCTCAGAATCTTCTTCTAAAACCTGTAAAAAATTATTTCTTTCTCTGCACACGGTTGCCAAATGTCCAATTTTGCCACATCGATTACATTTGTATTTCAGATATGTGCAGTTTTTTTGATTGTGATTTGTTCTTCCACATGTCATACATTTTCCATTAGCGTTGTTTGTCATTGTTTGTTGTTCTTTCCTCCCTTGATTCGTTGGTCTATATTTTCCTGGTTGTCTATACAATTTATTTACTTCAGATTCTTCGTAGATTTCTTGTTTTATTTCTGAAACCTTCCGTGCTGAATGTAATGATCGCTCTTTTTTTACCGCCATGTCGTAGATTTCCTGCAATTTTTTTGTTGTTGGTTCAACTTCACTAATGCTGTCAAAAACTGCACCTTCTTTTAGACCAATTACAAATTTGTCTTTAAGTGCTTCCTCTAAAAAATTTCCAAATTTACAATTTGCTGATAATTTTTTTATTCTTGCATACCACTCCGTAATTGATTCTTTTGCTTCTTGTTTTGCTTCGTAAAATCTAACTCGTTCGTTAAATGTTGAAGTCGTCGATACAAAATGCGATTCTAAGATTTCCCATAACTCGTCCAACTTCTTTTCTTCTGGTTCCATTGGGTCGCACAAATCGCTTAAAATTTCTAAAACATTTGATTCTAAACATATCAGCAATATTGCTATTGATTTTCTTTCGTCTGTTATTTCATTCGCTGCAAAATATTGTGTAATTTTTTTCTTAAAAATCCTTAGATTATCGTTTAATCTAAATTCGGGTAGATTACCCACAAGGGCTGTTCCTTTTCTCCGATTTTCCTCGTCGCCATTTGTTGTGTTTGTCATATTGGATTTATTCTTGTTAATTCCTAGTTTAATCTTTTTAAACTTTCATACCTTTATACTTATTTATTAATTCAAACAATTTTACTTATATATTAATTATGTTAACCATTATTATCGGATTAAGGAATTATAATGACATAATTAAATCCCATTGTAGTATTTCATATACTACAGTCCCCGGCACGAGGTATAAACGATTGCACCAAGTCCGATTTCAATATTTTGAGGTAGGGGTGCCGGGGACATGGAGCTGCAAAAAACTGAAAAAGAGTACTTTTTTCCAAGATGGCGGCTTGAGCGCAACAGATTTAGACGGCGACTTTTAGTATGTTTATCAAGAAGCCATAATAAACATGTAGGTATATCACAATTCAGATCGTTACCCATTAATGTTTTTATTTGCCGAAATTTGATCTAATGACTGGACTATATCTAATTTCAAATATTCTTTTTGAAACAACAAAATCGCTTTTAGTATCCCTTCTTGTTCTCTTTTACAGCGCAATATTTAAAATTTTTCTTCTTCTTTCGATTGTATGTTTTCTCTTTTCCTTTTATTGCTAATTATTTTAGGGTTTTTTGCAGAAGAACGATCTCTCGAATGGGGGCAAAAATCTGAAGCAGATGTTGATGAAATTCAACTTTGAATTTTCAACGGGTTATCTTCCATTTCATACGATATTTGTAATATATATAACTACTTTAAAATTATTAATTGTAGTCTTACCAAAAATTGTAATTCATTATCCGAATGCAGAGAATTTTGCATGGCGCAATATCTAAAAAGTAAACTAATAAATACTTCACATTGACTTAACTAATCTAGTATACCTAAAAGTACAGTTCAAGTTGAAAAATTACAACTATAACCGAATAAAATAGTAATTAAAAAAAACCTACCTAAACGAGGTACATGTCAGTGGCCCCCCCAGTTTCGAATTTTTGTATGAATTTGGTGTGCATAAATTTGGTGTGTTTGAGCCTTAACGAGCTTCCTTTATTTTCGTTTGAGCCTCAAAGGTTGCGAAGTTATTTGGAAAAAACTACGGAGGGGGGCTGTAGACATGATGCCCCCCTCCCATTTTCGAAATTTTGTATGAATTTGATATCAAATGGTAGAGCATTGTTTGAACTTCAATGGGCTTCCACTATTTTCGTTCGAGTCTCAAAGGTCGCGAAGTCATTCGCGAAAAACTACTGGGGGGGCTTTAGACATGTTTTTCAATTTTCAAATATCAATTGATATCAATCGATGGAGCTTCGTTTGAACTTGAATGAGCTTCAGTGAGGAGGACTTTAAGTTAATTTTTTGAATGTTATGGATAGTTAAAATTTTCAAATCTTTAATTTAAATTTTTTTAAACAGGGAAAGTGTTACTTGTTACTAATGGTTTAGAGTTGGTGGTAGGGTTGCCAACTCTCGATAGAACCAACCCGGGAGAATTTTAAGAAATGGTGGGAATTGCTTTCGAGCATTATCTAATATTTGATGATTTTTTACCACAAAATCATAAAAGGTTTTACATGAAATATCTAAGTTTGCTAGTATTTGTAACTCTGGTTTTACTAAAAAAATATTCATTCGGTTTCTTTCTTTCCTCCATATGTGGTGAGTAGGTGAGTGTTTGCTGGTATTCGAAAATCCTATGTCCTAATCCTATAATAAGTATTACTTATCCTATACGCATATCACTGACTAAATATGAATATCTGATATAGTAATACCGGAGAAATTATTGCGTCCCTGGAGCTCGGGAGGTTAATCATGTTTACCGGAGTCTTCCGGGAGGGTTGGCAACCCTCTAGTTGGTGGTGATCCTAGCTCAAATATTAATAAAGTCAGTTTAGCCCTCTTCACTGGTTTCATATATTTCGTAATATCAAATGCTAAATTATTATTTGAAGAAAAATTTTTAATAATAATAATAGTATTAATATTATAATACTATAAATACCTTATATAGGGTGTCCCAAAACTCATTGTCATCCTTTGGAGGGATGATAAACCAGATCATGACTGACCAGAATATCATAATATCACCTAAAGTCATTCGTTTTCGAGATATTAGCACTTTTGTGAATTTCGTGAAAATCGACACCTTAAATAAATAGCTTTTGGAGTCCCGCAGGTACGACATTTCATATTATAACATTATAATTTTGGTTACGCAACCCTGAATAGTCCTGCTATTGATCACATTTTTCACATCACAATTAAATTAAAGGTTCCATACTTTTAGAAAATAAAATATTTTTTCCAACTTTTGAATTAATTTTTTTTATTCGCTAACTTTGATTCTTCATACTGCCACGAAGCTAATTGTTACGGTACAACCAGACGAACAGCAACCTCCGCAGGTTATACGTTGCCGACTATGCTCGGGGGGGGGGGGGTTCATTGACAAATGAATGGTTTCTTCTAAATCAATAGGGAATTCAATATCGGGATAAAAGTGCGCCACCGTAGTTATTTTGTCATCAAGGTTAAATAGTTCGCGCACAACCACGGAATACGCGAACCTTATTTTACTTACAATTGTGGACCCCCGTGCCACGAACTGAAGTTGACAAGGGGAAATGGTGAAATTTTTCCCCAATCTCAGGGAATTTGGCAATGCCCTTTGGCTAGCTCTGGAGCAAAAAAATAAAAGATAATTAACTGATCGGCGAGTTTGCTTAGGAAATAAAAATTAATAGGGAAATACAAAAGTTGCCCTTGGCGCCACGTGATTATTTCGTTATCTTCCCTACGTGTTGTCCAGCTACCCAAATCACGAATAGTAGCTATGCTTAAAAACCCGCACGATACAAGAATTGCAAGAAATACACTTGAGTTGTGAACAGAATTATTTATTAAAATGATTACAAAAGCGCCGAAATTCGATTTGAGTAGGTAATCAGATAAATCATACAATCGCGCGTCGCGTAATCTTGCAAAAGAAACAAGATTAACCTCGGAATAGCTATACGCCGGTTTACAGTTGTTATAGCAATTTGTAATTTGTAACAATTTTATCGACGAATGGTAAAAAAGTAATAACTCGAAATCACAATTTAGGCGCAAACATAAATCAAAATTATCAATTAAACAAAAAAAAAGGACGGCACAAAACACTTATCTTGTTTGTTGATTTTTAAAAGAATGTGGTTGATGGCGAATTTAAATATTTCTATCGCAATTGAAGGTGGTAGCTGCATACACTTTTCTCCAACAATTATTCAAGACGGTAGCGATGACTCCAAAATAAAATTTCCAATCAAAAACAATATAAGATTATAATATCTAGCCAGTCGGGTTCAAAGATGAAAGAAATGCTCGGCTCCAGAAAATGACCAAGAACAAACAACCACCAAATGGAGGGGGGAGAAGGACCCTAAAAGAGGTTTTCATAGAAAAATCAAAAGTTTATCGAACAAAACTAAAAACTACCTCGTAGATAGGTATATTCAAGAAAAACAGAATGGAACTCCTGTATGTGCTATTCACGATATCGAAGCTCACAACTTCACAAACACAATCCTAAAAAGGTTTTCATTAGAAAATCAAAAATTATATTGAACAAAACAAAACTTTACCTCGTAGATGATATAGAGGGTTACTCAGCAAAACAGAATAGAACTCCTGTTGTATTGTTACGTCACACAAAAAAAAATTATGGGTAATTTAATCCACCAAAGGAGAACCCCTTTCTCACCTCGACAAGTAAAAAAAGGTATATAAGCTTCTTGCTCCGAAAATATCCCAAAAGCATATGGTTTGGTTTAAAAAAATACCAAAATTTCAGGCAATATTAGCAAATCCAAAATTTTAATTTTTAGTAAAAATTTCTGCCTTCCAAAAATAATCAATTTCACAAAAATGTGTTCCGTTTTGTTCGATAATAGAATCAAGGTCTACAACATAAATTATAACCAAGGAACAGGACCGTACTAAAAGTTATAGAAAAGTTTATAATTTAATTTAAACCGTTACACCCGGGAGAGATCGGAGCAGCTTCGCCTCTTACACTGTGAAACAAAACAGAACACAAAGAAACAACGGTTATAAATAACGATGGATTTAATGGCGTGTAAACAACAAAATTTAATACACTAATTTGGCAGCACCACTGCCACGCTGGGATGATAGGATCCATCAAGTTTTATGAACTTAATATCTATTTAAATTAAGGCTTAAGTGAATTAAACAATAATGGGTGTCAATAATAAAGTGATAAATAATAATCATAAAACAATCAATAATGATCAAGTAATCAATAATACTGAAGTAATCAATAATCATAATGTAATCAATAATCATAAAGTAATCAATAATAGGAATAAAATAATCACTAATCATATAGTAATCAATAATAAGAATAAAGTAATCAATAATCAAAAAGTAATCCCTAATAAGGGGTTCTCCAACAATAATTTATATTAGAATTAAAGCAGTTAATTACGATGATACAAATGTTGGTATTCAAGTAATTGTTTCGTACTCACGACAATCTCAAAGTCCAATGGACTTGAGCCGGACCTGCTCGGACGCTCTCCCTTGATTGGTTTTACTGGTTGCTCGAACTCGGTCTCGTCGAGGTGTTGAAGTGGAACGAATCCTCCCAAAAGGAGATGAGGGGAACTATTAACTCCAGGACAACTTTTTTTCCTACGGTGACTCCCGTTATTTTAATGTTCCACCCTTGGGTGTTGTAACCTGATATAACGATAACGGTAAGGAAGCCACGGAACAAGATGTTGTAAACTTCACCCGCACCTGCAGCTTTATACTTAACGCCGAATTCATAAATTTCCAACCAAACAAATAACTACTTAATCGGTATGACGTGGAGAGTCGTGATCGCGACTAAAGTTTGCGCAATATTACTGAACTTTCCTAATTAATTCCGCACTAGGCGGAATAATATCCAATTGACTTCTTGAAGTTAGGAAATAATTATGTGAATGATTTATCAAATTTATATATTATTTAATAGATATCTAATAAAGAAAATTACTATTATATAATTTCGTGGAGGGAGCGGTTTTAGTATAGCTCATAGTTGTAAATGCGAATTGTTTAGCAGGGGTTGATGCATAATTTGGAATGAAAGAGTTGGTTAAACGACATATATATTAAATCAAATTCCTATACATAAAAAACAATACAAATCACAAAATTCTTACCCTAAGTAGGTTGGGAGGAGGACTGCCATTCTGACGGACAGGAACCTAACATATACGTTTAACATATACGTTCCTGCGGTCACTATTAAAAAACAGAATTGTCGTAGTGACTGTATACCCTTCCCCTTAATCTTAAACTAATAATATCCTAATTGGTTATAATTAATTATTGTTACATTGATATTATTGGTTATTGATATTGCTTGATTAGCAGGACAATGTTCTTCTTTTAATTTTGCTTCATCATTGATCATTGATCACACAGGATATTAAATATTATTTTATATATTAATTATAATTTTATTTATATACTGTGTGATCAATATTTACGTGACAATACTGTAAAATAAGTATACCACACAAACCTGGCAAGTTATTTTAAAGCATTGCTCATCTAGTGTAGTTTACAAAATGCTATAAAATTTGCAATATTTTATTTTGTAAAAAAAGATATTGCAATTTTTCTGCACTAGTAACTTATTTTAAAATTATTGCAATAATAATAATAATAATCTTTATTAACTAGCTTTTTTAAGCTATTAATTACAATTTAATCGAATGCACAAATTATTAAAACAAAAACAACTAATTAAAATATACGAAGCAAATATTTATGAAAAGTTCGTAATAATATTTTGATTAAACTTAATTTTTTACAATTTTTTATATTAACAGGTAACTGATTATAAATTTCTAACCCCATAAAAAATAGTGATTTCCTTGTTTCTTCTTTTTTTGCTTTTTCTATGACAAAATTCAAATTGTTTCTGGTGGTGTAATCATGAGTTTCATTTACATATTTTAATTGTCCACTCAGATATTCAGGCACTCTTTTAAACCTTATTAAAAAAATATATAAAATGGATCTGTACATTATTCTTTGTTTAATACTCATAATTTCAAGCGTGTCTAACATAACTTTAATTGTAGTATACCTGCTGCATTGTAATACTATCCGCATGCATTTATTTTGTATAATTTGAAATTTTTTGGTTTGTTTTTTATTAAGTGTAAATAATATTGTCGAACAATAGTCTATAATGTGGAGCAATGATTGTTTTATATAACAACAATTTTTGTATATATACTAAAAGGTTTACCTATTCTATTATATATATTATTACCTATTAATTAATCAGAAATTCAATTTATTGGAACTTAGGCAGGATCCGTGTTTTTGTTATTTCCTTAGGTTTTAGCTATCGCTAAGATTTCTAGTTAGCGTTTATCATTGGTTTCCAACGTTGGAGTGCTTTAAGTAATTAGTCACAATGCTAATAGACCAAGAGCCAGCAAGAAAAACGACGTATGATTAGCGAAAAGCTAAAACTTTTTTTAGCAGTTAGCCAGTGTTATAAAGAACAGGAAAGCGCAAGTATCGCAGCCTGTAGGTGTAGCATTTGCGCTGCGCAATTTTTTGAATGTGTCAAAATAAACAATGCCTTTAGGAAAATAGCAAAAAGGTAATTCTTGTTTTATATTATATATTCGATATCTAGATTGTATGCCATACCGATGCGGCATCTCAAATTGTCCGCCACACTGAATTAAACGTGTCGTTTTTTTTATGATCTCTTGAAATACTAGCGCAAAGCTAATTTTTTTCCCTAATGATAGAGAAAAATGTGTAATCACCGATTATGACAATGCCATACTGTTCCGGTGTTCCTAAGTACCCGCCATACTGATTCACAAATGTCGAATTTTTCACTACTCCATGTATCATAGGAACACACCTGGAAAAAACATTTATCGATTCATGTTAATGTCTAGAAGACAAGTCTGTATGTGTCATACCGATTGGATGTCTCGAACGTGAGAAATTAATCTTTGAAGTTGTAAAACTTTCACAAGTCTGATGTATAACAGGCGAAAGTGCCATACTCATGTTTTTAGACATATTTAATGTCTGGAATACGAATAAATATATGCCATACCGATATCGTGTCTCTAAGGCGAGGACTAAACCTGTAAAGTTGTAAAATTTTTGACGGGCACAAGTTCGTGAATAATAATTCACGACCATGGTACTATTATACTAGTAATAATAGTACCATGGTCATGAATTATTGTTAGGGCGACTGGCCGAAAGGGTCGCTTCAAAGGGGGCGGGAGGCAAAAATGCGACGCCAGGCTGCCGGCACCGTACGCATTACGTTCCGAGGTGATAGACGAGTCTATCGGTTATTCTATTATGTGAAAAGTGAACGCTGTAGTTATGAGTGAAAATAGTGATGTTGAAGATGCAGTCTGTTTCATTTGTGATCATTTGATCAAAAAATACCAAATACATAAAACTGATAGGGGAACGGTACGATTCGCCGCGCACGATTCACCACGACACGACTCACCTGGAACTATTCGCCGCGGCACGATTCGCCGAGACACGATTCGCCGTCGCACGATTCGCCGGAAGTTTTTTGTTTTTATCCGTTCAGTAACCCCATTTATCTATAATCTTTGATAGAGTTTTAACCCATAAAAATTAATTAAATAAATTAAACAAATTAAATAAATTTTTCAAAAGTTAGAAAAACTAAAGTAGTTCTTTATATTTTCAAATTTTCAATTTTATTTAGATTAAGCCTCCAACATTTCGAAATTGTAGGCCAAACCACGAAGGTATTCTAATATATCCCGATTCTCAAAATCATTGACTAATGTCAAGATTCTTTGATCTGCAAAGATAAACTTTTTAAGTATTTTTGCAGTATGGTTCCCGGCAACTAGGCTTTCATAAAACACGTCTCTGTTTTTTTAACTCTTTTTAATTCGTTTATGAAACGCCAAAAATAATTTTCCCTTTGTTTAATTCCGAAGATTATTGATATATGGCGCTAGAAGCTCTCGTCGAATCGTGCCACGGCGAATCGTGCGCGGCGAGTTGTACCTAACCCAGCTGATAGTTTATAACAGTTCTTCTATAATTATATAATTGAATATCACCGATTTCTAACAATTGTAGAAACTGTAAGCTCTGACGAGGACATTGAAGATTGGGTTGAAGAGGAATACGACGCAGATAGTGACCTAGATGATTTTGATTATAACGTATTATCAGTAGAAGATAGCGAGGATAAAAATGAAACATCTGAGGAGGATGAATAATACAAAACATGCATATAACCTAAATTAAGTGTATTTCATTTCCAATGATTTTATGAATATTTCGAAGAAAAAAATAGTTTTATCATCATGGCGGCCATTTAAATACCTCCTATAAGTATGGCATTGCGTCTACATCTTTCAATCAGTATGGCGTGTACTTATGGATACCGAAACAGTATGACATTGCATCTATTCATCGAAATAGACGACGGGGGTCATAGAAACGGACCGCCATACTTTCACCTATGATACATGGACTAGTGAAAAATTCGACATCTTTGAATAAGTATGGCGGGTACTTAGGGACACCGGAACAGTATGGCATGGTCATAATCGATGATTACACATTTTTCTCAATCAATAGGACAAAAAATTAGCTTTTCGCTAGTATTTCAAGAGAACATAAAAAACGACATGTTTGATTCAGTATGGCGGACAGTTTCAGACGCCGCATCGGTATGGCATACAATCTAGCTATCGAATATATAATATAAAACAAGAATTACCTTTTCGCTCATTCCCTAAGGGCATAGTTTATTTTGACACATTCAAAACATTGCGCAGCGCAAATGCTACACCTACAGGCTGCCATACTTGCGCTTCCATATTCTTTATAACACTAGCTAACTTCTCAAAAAGTTTCAGCTTTTAGCTAATCATACGTCGTTTTTCTTGCTGGCTCCCGGTCTATAAGGCTCTTATCAAAAAGTGCTGCTAATTAAAAAAGGGAAGATATGAGAACTCAAAGGTAGTAGAGACAGAAAAAAGAGACTCGATGAGCAACGTGAAAAGCAACGCCAAATTCGGACAGCTGAAACTCAATTGCAGAAGTCTCTCAATTATCTAGGCGGCTTGGTCAATGGCAGCATGGGTGTTGTAAAGGAATTTTGATGGATTGCATTAAGACGTGATCAAATAAAAGCAAAAGAATGAATTATGCAATATTAATTCTTTTTGATGACCCTACAATTGGTTCAAAATCTAAGGATAAAAGTGGATATATCGCAGTATCCTCCATTACAGTAACGTTCTAAGCCAAACGTAGTTACGGTGACGTGGAAAGACCTATTATATGTTATCGCTTAAACTGAGTTGTGCAGTAATAATCGCGTATAGAATGGTAGGCATTAAACCAAACGACATGTTTTTCCAGTATTTGGTACACACTTAACAGTTCATATCCTGAAAACTACTTAACCGATTTTGATGAAACTTGCACTGTTCCCTAAATTGAAAGATACCTAATCCAATGAAAAAAAAGAATTATTGCAATCCGGGGCCCGCAAATTGCGCCAGCGCCAGCGGTCAAGGGTTTTTCTAATCCTACCCGTAAATTGCGCCAACATTTTTAAGGGTTGACCTTAAAATTTAAGTCGAAAAAAGGTTGTTATATTTTAATCCTTTGCTTGTTTGTCAATACGATTAGTATGGCTCTAAAATCTTTTATTTTTAAATTAACAGAGTTGCATTTTGACCGTATTTTCACACTGCAGAAGTTTCACTGATTAAGTTAATTTGGACATCTTTACCCTTACCTTAGCTCTGTTCAATATTCAATTTTAACTTAATGTTAGTATAGTAGAACCCCTCTATAACGAGACGGCGAGACAGAATGCCTCGGGTAGCAAGGCGACGAATGGCGTTATAAGGTCCAATGCCAGAAGCCAGCTGAGAGCTAAAATATTGTTGTTGTGTTGATTTTTAGGCATAAATTTGCTCGCTCCGGATTTCACATGATCGCAAGAAAATATACACGTGATTGTCACAACACTCCCCCACCCATCGTGATCAATCGTGATGTTATTCGAATCCCCTCCCCCCTCTGTTAGAACCTCTCGTGATTAAAGGACAACCCTATTACCCCATATCAAGTAGTATTAAGCATTGCTATTATGACTTTCAAGAGGTTAGGTTTAGTTACTTTTTTACATGGTTTTTGAAATGATGCCAAAAATATGGGATCTGCGCGAAAGGGTAGAACTGTACGTATGTGGGTTCGTAGGTTATAGTAACTTTTTTATATATTTTTTTAGAAATTATACCAAAAACAATTTCATTGTGATTTATGACTATAGTCCCCCACATTTATTTAGGTGTTTGATACCTTCATAAAACCTTCGCTGTCGCTCGCTTTTCAATATAGCTGTGTAGTACTCGCCCCCCAACAATTGCAAATATATTTTTAATTTACATTATTTTATTCATTAGTTAAATTTGCTATTCAAAATATAAATTAACTCTAAGTTGCAATAGGTAATTTCAATTAATTGAACGAATATTTTAAATAAAAATTATTTCTAATATAAGAACCATAATTAATCAAACTGCAATAATTTAAGTTATTTATGCATCTAATTACCGTTAAGTAAATTTTACTAATGAAAATCAATTAATATTTAATACTACCATTATTTGTAAAAATAAGAAATATTTGTTACTTTAAATCTTAAGCCTCTTAATTTTAAGTTCAATCTCAAGTGTATGCAATTATCTCTAAGACCTAAATGCATTTTCTTAGTTATAAATCCCCAAAATAGTTGTTTATAAGTGGAAATAAGTAGATTTCTTGTTTACTTTTAAACTAATAAATAAAAGTTAAGGATGGAGTATTAAAAAAAAAAACATCTTAATCACGTAGGACATTCACACGACCCCTTGGAAATAAATAATATTATAAGTACATGGGAACAAAACTTGAGAGAAAATATATATATATATTTAAGAAGTTTCAAAAAGTCAGTCAGTCAGTTATCGACGGGGAGTCTTCATAAGAAGTCTTCGCGAGACGGTCGCGACTATGAAACCATGTGTAAAAATTAAAATTGTGAATTAAATCAGTTAAAATGTCATTTAAAATTAATTTAAATTAAGTGTTTCAATTTAATTATTTTATATATATTTTTTTAAATCAGTTCGTCTAGTTTTTTTTTTTTAAATTTCATTATATTTTTATTTTAAACATAAAATCAATTTGTACAATTAATTAAACATGGTGACATTTCACAAATCCTCACAAGAAGAGCTGCAAATACTTGAGTAAGAAATCTATTTATGAAATCTTTTTTTATATTATTTTAATTGTTAACCTATAGTTAAATAATCATTGTTGCGCCCCCTTTGTTTTATTACTTTCTTTAATTAAACATAAATTTAAGATTCTTTTGTATTGAATAATCTATATATTTTTACTTTACTTTCAATAAATTTAAGTTTAATATTTTTTTATTGTTTAATTCGGGTGTTGTAAATATCTTGTTTATTCTCTCCCTACGCCCTCCTTTTTTACCGTAAGTTCACGTTACCAAACAAAACGAGCTGGTCTATCTCGTGTCCATCCTAAACTAGACTTGGTGGCAGCGATACCAACGATAACCAGGTACAAAAGGGAAGAAAGGTAGGTTAACGCTAATTTTCAGCAAAACCGTGAGGGCCTATTTTCCAACCCCGAAGTCCAGGTTACCACAGCTGCGCGCCCAGTAACGGATCATTTTCGAGGCTCGGCCAGTAATCTACTATTTTATCCGGTAAGCAGATCGGTGCAGGACGACCTTGCTTCGGATCCTGTACTATTCTATTTTCACGATGCAAAACAAAAATTTTCTGTTTGTCTATTTCGGTTAAATACCATTTTAAACAATGACGCACTGCTAAATTTATTTGGTTTGTGCTGTACAATCGTCTTATTGATGTTCAAAAACTTCACTTATGTATGATAATGTTTATTAAAATTAAGTTTGAATTTTATCTTTTATTTTAATACATATTATAGATCTAAGTACATAATTTGCGTTGCGGAAATTGCTCCTAGTATTGCTAAAAAGCTAGCTACGCCAACCACAGCCGTTGTTGTACCAGTAATAGCAATGATAGTGCCCATGCATATAGACAATATAAATTGTGCCAGAAACACCATACTCGATACTATAGCAACATCTGTTCCCATTCCACGCACTTGGATATTAGTTTTTTCTTCTTTTTCTTTTGGCAACTCAAACTAAAAATTTAGAATTTAACATAATTAAATTCTTGACTATTATTATAATTTTAATAATTGATATTATTACTAATTATTATTATACACTATTTTATTGAATTATAAATAGATATATATTATTAAAATTATTTTAAATATTGATTGCATTGCTCCTATTTATATCACAAAATAAATTTCATTAATAACATTCTACATAGTACCTATTATATATCGTCGGCTTAGTTAGAAAACCTCGTAAGTCCAGATTGCACAATTTTACAGGGGAAACATAAAACGTTTTAAAACAAACAGTGGTTAAAGGTAAAAGAAATTTTTTAATAGCTTAAAACATCGGTTTGTAATTTTTTTACATTTATGAGATTTTCTAGGTCGATAAAGCTTATTTTTTTAAATATTTTAGTGCCAAATTGTCATTTTCAACATTTTATGGACTTACGAGGTTTTCTAACTAAGCCGACGATATGACCGGCCAGCAGTGTGGCGTAAAACCTACACCGGCCGACTGGGAAGCGGCAACCGCAGCACAGCTGTGATCTAAAGCTCAAAATATATCTGTGAGCTATGGGGAAGGCAAAGGGAAACCATCTCATTAATTAAATTCCCTAGTACGTCATCTTGATTTCAGCTAAGTGATCGCCTACGCACTGCATAGTGTATGGCACTTGAAAGAAGAAAGACATAGATACAGGGCCGGCATCTTTTAGATTTGCCGTGTGTTGCTCACATAATATTATGCGATGTTAAATACTATTTTTTCAAGTGTTAATGTTTTCTTTCCCAAATTATTTTTGTAACTTCCCGGGTGGTGCTCAAAATCCGTGGTGTGGAGCCCGAGCACTCAAGCAATACAACTGTTGCCGGCCCTGATAGATATGCTGAAAGAAGTTCAGAGAGATGGACAGGATATGGTGAAGTATTATGGTAGTGGTGATGTAACAAAGTATGTAAAGATTCCATACACACCGGGGTAACCGGGAATATTGACCTCAGTGAAATTTTACCGCCTGGAAAAATTTCTCTAACGAAAATTTACCTCCTGGTAATTATTCACTACTCCAAATTCAAATAATTATAATTTTAAAGTGGATTAAAATGAGACGGTCATTAGCCTAAGTATGTTAGCTGAATAACTGCTGACACTAAGGTACTCGGTTCAAATCCGGAGGGAGTCTAAAATTTCTTATGATTGTCTCCCCCGTGCTTCGGAGGGCACGTAAAGCCGGCGGTCCCCCTGGGTTGATAATTTGCCGTCATCAACAAAAATCCAGGGTTACGGGCACATCTGAGACAAGCCCAGCAAGCTGCATTAGATGTAAAGCAATTTATATGCTCAGAAACTTTGTGACTACGGCTCGGTCTTCGATAGAAGACAGTCCAATGTCAAGGTAAACAGAAGTTATTTTAGCCTAAAAGTGGAAGAAGAAGAAGAAGAAGATTAAAAATAATTTTAAATTAATTTCATAAAAAAAACCGTAAAAATTGTACGTTCTACCATTGACTATAGTAGTTATCAAGACACGCAGCCATATATGTTTTAATGCAATACTAAATTGTCGCGACAACTAGATGGCGCTAATTTTCAATGTAAATCCTCATTAACAATTATTAATCTCGCGATCCATTCCGTTAAAACGAGTGGACAGTATAGTGCGTGGAGTGCTTTCGAGTGAGAGGGACATAGAATTTACAATTCTTTCATATGGCTGCGTGTCTTGATAACTACTATAGTCAATGGTTCTACTATGTTATAAAGAAAACAGTTGTAATTGTAATAAACATTTATATACATCTTATATATTTTGTTAAAGCCTACAATAAGTTACTGTCCTCAAATGAGGACGTTGGTACTTAATGGGTTAAGTAAAGTTTAAAGTTGGAGAATCGGTGCTGTTGCGAAATTCTAGGCGAACGATCGGAAAGGTGGCTAGACAACAGCACCTTATACAGGACCATATTTTATTAAGAAAATTGAAAGCAATAGCAATTGCATTCTTCGATCATAATTAGGGAAGTTGTTAAAAACAAGATATCCTATTAGCAATTTAAAACATTACCACGAAATTGGTGCTCATAAGAAGAATAGCAAAATCTACCCTAACGATAATTTAATTAATATTCCGTTTTTGTCCTATAAATCAAAAATGGTAAAAACGGTATTGTGAGAAGTTTGTACATACTTTCATTTTATTCGAATTCGATGATTAAAATAACAAGGAATTTATTGCTTCTACTACCTCACAAATCACAATATTATAGATATAGACGACGACGATATATTTATGCATTAATGGAACTGAAGATGAAGCACGAAGAATACGGAAGGTTATAACAGAATTTATGAAAATCAAAACCAACGAGGTAGATTTGTTTTTTGGTATGACAAATTATATGGAAAAAAAAGGTTACAAATGCAATTTGGGCAACGGAAGTAGAGATGTATTTCACTGCGGCACTGATAGGCCCTGATGTATATATTCCTTCACTCACATTTCCAAGAATCTTCTGCATGGATAATGTTTCCAAGTTCAATGCACCTTTCTGATCAACCTGATTACAAAAACCTAGCAATATATTTGAATCATAAAGTTTAAATCATAAAAATAATAAAATAATAAAACATAAAATCAAATCAATTTGAAGTTATTATTTCAGTAAAAAAAAGTGTATAAAAAATTTTATATTTAACGTGATTTAACTGATAAACTATTCTATGTATCTATCAAATTTCTTCAAATATTTATAGAGGGTATTTTAGCACAAGACAATAATGTATTACCGATACATAAACAGTAATAAAAACTCTTAGTTACTGTGAAATTTCATAAAGAGGTAAAAATTCACTGAGGATATTTTTAAGTCATTTACCCCCCGGTAAAAATTCACTAGAGAAATTTTACTGCCATATTTTTTACTACTAAAGCCTGTATGACACGACGTTAAATTTGACGTCAAATTTATATGAAAATTTCTATGTAAATTTGCTCATATTTTTGCCAGGAAAAATTTTAATTTTATGCAGGTAAAAATAAAGTTTAGGGTTAATGTGAAATGTGCGTCAACTTCACAATTAAAACTGGGCGGACTCTAGACGGGAAAATGTCTACTACGCACATTTACACGCACTTTTACCAGCAAATTTATAACATGTTCTAAATTTTTTACATGAAAATTTAACATAAATTTTGACGATAAATTTTCTGTATGCAACCGTGTTAAATATTTTCTTAAAAATTTACATGTAAATTTGACGTCAAATTTAACGTCGTGTCATACAGGCTTAAGAGTAAAATTTCTCTAGGGATTTTTAACCGCGGGTAAAATTTCTCTAGGTAATTTTTACCGGTGGTAAAATATTCCTAGGAAAATTTTACCCCCCGGGGGTAAAATATAAGAGGGTCAATAATCCCAGGTGTATGACCACCTACTATAGTGAGAAGAGTACTTTCTCGTTTTTTAATTAGAGCTTTGATTATGTATATTCAGATAAGCAAAGCTTATGCAAGTTTTGGAAACCAATTGTGTAATTAAGAAAATTGGAAGAGATGGCGCTGCCATCGTCAAGTTGGCGATATAATTTTTAAGGCGCTACTATAGGGATTTTACATTAATCAAACGCCACCACACGCAGCTTTTGTAACTACTCCATCAAGTATACCTAAGTGTCTTTAACGTGTTTCAACAGTGTTCGAGTTAGTTTTCCTGATATTGTTTAATTCAGTGCAGTGTTTATCTAAAAAAAAACCAGTCTTTTTTAAACCAACATTCTACCGAGGTATACTTGCTATGGCAGACATATTGAAGGTGTCGCTAGCGCCACCATCGGTAGTGTAAAATCCCTATTCCTGTTCTGTAAAATATTGTTGGTGAAAGCGGTCAAGTTCAAGAAAAGATAGACGTATATAAAGGTAATTGATGACGTGTTGTACAATTATACTGTCGTGTACTAGCAGAACTTTCTTGTGGATAGAGATTTGTTCCTTATCTCACCTAAATTTATAAACAAAATATCAGTTTCATGATTAGATATTTTTTGTATAAACTCGACTCATTATTTACTTATTATACATATTATAAAATAGGTGCTGGCTGATGGTAAATATGAAAAAATTTTAGCATGTAGGTTCAGTACGTTTAGGCCCAGTTTTTCATGAGTCAAATCATGAGTTAACCCAAATTCAAATGGTTAACTTACAAGTGAAAGGATCCCCGGTGCCCTTACCGATTTGAATAATTTTTTTGGATATTTTTAGACCTCTTATTTAATAAGAAGTCCTTAATTTTTTTAGCTGCTGAGACACGGCTTTAGGGAGTATAATCGCGCTTCAAAAAAAGTTAAAATATCAAAATTTTAAATTTTCATATAGATAGAGTTTTTTTGATTTGAATGAAGCATATGCCAAAATACTTTATTTATGTAACTAATATCACACATTCTAATTTTTTCGCAGCGATTACTTAATATTTTCCGGGGTATATCATCCCTCAAACAGTTTTAAACCTGCATAGCACCCATAACGTCATCAAATTTTTTCGAAAAAGATATTGTATAATATGTTGTAGGAGAGAAAAGACTGTAGGTTACGTATTTTTGGATTTTTCTCTAAATTAACATTTAAGGGATTAGCAACCAGTGGCGGATTTATATGGATGCTTACGATGCTGGAGCATCGGGTCCCCGATCATTGAGGGGCCCCCAAGACCTTACTTATTTTTTTATAAAATTTAATTTTGTTTATTTTCTACACTTTTCAAAGAACATAAAAGCAGATGCAAATTATAAATTCTTGCTTATTTAATTAAATACAATGCAAAAACCAACTATAACTTTTAGGGGTGAATTTATAGGAATGCTTAAGATGCTGGAACATTAGCCCCCTGATCATTGAGATCTCCAAAGAAGTCTCCAAATCCTTACTCAATATTTTATAGAATTTAGTTTGTTTTCTCTTTTTATGACCTTCAGTTACCTTTGTTTTGTATTTTAGATAATCTATAAAATAATCGATTGATATGTGGTTTAGGTGGTGTAACTCGATATTATCAATAATATACATTTTAGAAAACCAAAAAAATGTACACACACTTTTAGAACTGAAATGTTTTAAAGTTATCACAAATAAAATACACTGTAAATATAAAATATCGTAAACGTTTTCATCATATTATGGCATCATCAGGCGATGAACTAGACAAAATTTAAAGAAAATCCGTTTAAATGCTGTTCAGGGTGGTGGCAGCATCAGGTATTTTTGAAAATAGAAGAAGGTTTTTCGGAAAGTGATTTATTAAGGGAACGGAGTTAATTATTTTTCGAAAATTCTACATTTTTAATTTTTGTCTCTACAAAATAATGTATCATAATGTATCATTATTTTGATATTAGATAAAAAAACAACCCCCCCTTCCCATAATATTCCTACCAGGGGCCTCTAAAATCTAATTAGCATCAGGCCCCAAAAATTCACTATCCGCCACTGTTAACAACCCCTTTTTTAACTATGCCATGTTAAAGTTATTGCTTAATAGTTCTTTTTGAGAGTCGACAAATTTCACCAAAAAGTATATAAAATCTTTAACTGCAAGAAAAATTAGAACTATTATTAGAAGAGCGCAGTGCCGCATTTAGACTTGATTCAAGTCCTTCAAATATTATAAAACCAACAGAAATCGTGTTCAGTTCAGAAGTTCTTGTTATTATTACAGAGTGTCCCCGTCTCACCGTGACCGTGGAGAACCTTCGAAGTGGTGATAAAGGGCACTTTTCTAAGACAAATTTTTAAATAAAATTTTTTATTCAAGTCCAAACCCTTGCGGGGTACCTCCCTTTAAAGCAAATTTTTGAATTTCTGATTTGAAACGACCATAGCTCCGATATTATTGATTTTTAGGCTTAACGGATTAGAACTTTTTTAGAGATAATTCGCTTATCGTCTAGAATCAATGTATTTTGAGTTATAAATTAAATTAAGCGATTTTGTTAAAAAAAATTCAGGTTTTATTTTTTTTACTTTTCTTGCGAACTCCGTATCTCTTAAATGAAACATGTTAGAAAAAAACTAGAATCTTAAACCGGATAGGGAATTTTACGGGTTACAACTTTGCTCAAATAAATTGTTTTGGGAAATCAGCCCTTTTTACAGAAATTTTGAAAATAATCAACAAGGTGTAAGTAAAAAAAAATAAATTTATAAAAATTCTTTTTAATAAATTTTCAAAATGGCCTCCCTCATAAATTATTATCATAAATTTACAAAATAATTAACGATAAACTAATGTGCTTTATAACAATGTCGCTCAAACGATGCTATAGGTACCTACCTAAATCAAATTGAGATATTTAGCAATTTTGTAAATATATTTTTTGTTAAATAATATATATTATAATATAATATATTATAATATATTATTATAAATAATATAATACAGGGAGACCCAGACCACCCGTATAAGTACTTTTTTTCAAAAACGGTAAGTCATAGAGAGTTGGGCTAAAAAAATTTATTACAAAAGCCCTAATGACAAATCTAATAGTGATATTATTATTTCCGGGAAAAGTCGGCATCCAGAGTAGTTTGCTCCAGAAAGTCCAGAAATCCAGAATTTTAAAGAGCACCATATGTCGAAAGTGGTATCGTTGGAAAGCTCCTTAAAAAATAAGCAAGTTTTGTTGGAAAATTTTTTTAATTACTCCCACCCCTTCTAAGTTATATTCGACTTAAGTTATTAAGTTATTATTTTGAATATTTTGACTTTATTTAAAAATTGGCATTCAAATGCCATTTGAAAAAATGCCATCTATCGGGTTAGACAATAATTAATAATTGCAATTGTTTTATCCCTCTGTCGTAAAATTATCCGTTGCCATTGTTCAAACTAATCATTATTTATTGTTTATTATTAATATTAAGTGTTTGTTTTGAAGTTAAAATTTATATTATTAATTAGTTTAATTAGTGAAACTATGCCGTTTTCGAATTTAGAGGCTTTCGATATGTTAATGATTTTGAGAGAATGTGGACAAAATTACAGAGCTTCTGAGCGTATTTATGCTGAAAGATATCCTCAACGTGCCCGTCAATCTTTCAATGTTTTTCGGAGATTGGCAGCACGTATTTGTACCAGAGGCCAGGTGCAACCAACAAACAATCGCGGTAATAGGATTATGCAACATGTACGTGATGAAAGAGCAGCTGATATTCTTGCTGCAGTAATTGTTGATCCGAATACTTCAACCACAAGACTTGAAAGAGATTCTGGAGTTAGCCAATCCTCTGTATGCAGAATCTTTAAGGATCATAGTTTTCATACATACCACATACATATGCATCAAGAATTAAATGAGAGTGATTTTCAAAGTAGAGTAATTTTTTGTAATTGGTTAATTAACAAAGACCCCCATTTTCCTAGGACGGTTTTATGGACTGACGAGGCTACTTTTAAAAACACTGGTGAAGTCAATATTCACAATGCACATTACTGGTCGCAAACAAATCCCCATTGGCTGCGAACTATTGATAACCAACATCTTTGGAGCGTTAACACGTGGTGTGGTGTGCTTGAAGGAAAAATTATAGGTCCTTATTTTTTTGAAAAAAATCTTAATGGGATACGATATGCCGAGTTTTTAAATAATGATTTGATCGATTTATTGGAAAATGTTTCTCTGGAAATGCGAGCAATAATGTGGTTTCAGCAAGACGGCTGCCCAGCTCATTTTTCATTGGTTGCTAGGAATGCAATAAACCAACTATTTCCCAATAGATGGATTGGCAGGGGAAGCACAGTGGCGTGGCCTCCAAGGTCGCCAGATTGTACTCCCCTGGATTTTTTTCTTTGGGGTCGGATCAAAGATATTGTTTATACAGAAAAACCTACAACGAGAGATGATATGAAGCTCAGAATTTGCAATGCCTGTCGATCATTAAACACTGAAGAAGTACTTAGAGCCACTGATAGTATAACCAGAAGAGCTCAACAGTGTTTAGAAGTAAATGGAAGACATTTTGAACACTTGTGACATTGCTCTAACGCGGTAGCTGGATTTCAAGTGCTGACTTTTAAAGTTAAGTTCGTTATAAGAAATTGAAATTTAATAATTTCAAGTGAATATAACTTAAAAGGGGTGGGAGTAATAAAAAAATTTTCCTACAAAACTTGCTGATTTTTTAAACAGCTTTCCAACGATACCACTTTCGACATATGGTGCCATTTAAAATTCTCAATTTCTGGACTTTCTGGAGCAAACTACTCTGGATGCCGACTTTTCCCGGAAATAATAATATCACCATTAGATTTGTCATTAGGGCTTTTGTAATAAATTTTTTTAACCCAACTCTCTACGACTTACCGTTTTTGAAAAAAAGTACTGCTACGGGTGGTCTGGGTCACCTTGTATAACGTTTGTACGGGCTAGGTAGGACGTTGGTAAATCTCCATACCTAGTCGTATCTTGCTTTTGCTATGAACTGGTCTTCTAGAATACTTCACTAAATAAATGTTTGAAATAGTTATACACGTTGATAATTTTGTTTATTAATATATGTATATGAAAGTTGTTTACATTTATAATCAATTACAAGTGATGAAATTATGAAAATGAAGAGCCTACGAAAATACGCGTGGTCTCGTCGAAATTATAGGAACTCTTCTGAGTCCTGTAAATAACTAGTCTCCAGGTTACAGTCGTTGCCCTGGAATTCCTCTTGTTTTGTATTTGTACCCTCGTGGATATCTCGATTCAGATCAGTAAATACACATTGTGCATAATGCTGTCGCAACCGGTACACGTTTAACCGTGTCAATGCATTTTTAGGTTACTTTTCTAGTCGTAAGTTATCGTTTTCCGGAAAAACTAAGAAATTCAAATTTTGCCGCAATGTAGCAGCGCGACACCTAGCCGTTGCCGGAAAAAGTACAAACAGCAGTATCGCCGCCTGGTGTCAGCCGGCAAACGGGATGTTACCAATTTTTGTACAGAGTTTGCCTATCTGAATATACATAATCAAAGATTATAGTAAACATCAAAACCAAAGAGACAATGAAAGTGGAGTAATTTATAAAATAAACTTGCGAATATGGCCTATACTACGTAGGACAGATGAATCAATATATTGTCATGGAATAAAATGCTTGGGGTAAATTGTTTAATTAAGGGTGAAATTATTTGTAAAATTTAAAAACTATAAAAATGTTATTGCATATTTTATTTTTGAATTTGTAATTGCCGCGTAACTTTGTTATCTCGGACAAGTCGATTTGAATAGAGAGGGGGCATTAGATGTTGAAAAATGGGGGAAGTTTTGATGTCAGTTTTATTTTGAGAAAAAAATAAAAAGATTGTGAGAAATAAAAATTAGTTTCGAATAAAATGTTGTTTGATTTGTAAAAAGAGTGATTGGTTGTTCGAGAAAAAGAAGGTAAAACTTTGAATTTATTAAAGTGCCTCAGGCAGTAGTCTGCTTTAGAAGCCGAAAAAAAAGCGTTTTTTTCAGAAATTTTTTTTAAAGAGAAGGAAATAAATTTTTTAAATTTAGCGATAACCGTGAACATCGCGAAGTAAGATTTTCCGCCAGCTCCCCTTTTTTCGAAATTAAAAATTTTTTTTATTGTTCTCGATTGTTCTTTATTTGTTCTCAATTGTTTTGTAAAAATAAATTTTTTAAATCAAATGATAACCGCGAAAATCGCGAAATAAGATTTAAAGCCAATCTAAATTTTTTTAATTATTATTTTTTATTTAAGTTTTCCTTAAATATTATTCGAACCAATGGGTAAACAAGATTTAGTGACACATAAGATTTAAATTAAAACAAAGTTAAAATAAAATAAAAATTATTGATAGAAAATATAAAAAAAAGGCTATAGCCGGGTAAGCATGAGGAAATGGCCTTTACACCGCACCGATTTGGCTAATTTCTAAACAACATTAGATTTTCCAAAATATTAGATCCAAAATGTTGATAGTTTCTTAGAAAATAATTTTTTTCTCAGAAAGTATTGTTATTATATTAAAATATGTTATAGAGGTACTAAAGAACTATAAGTGGTAATTTTTTTGTGATTTTAGCTCCACATAAAATGTAGAAAAAACGGGAAAAAAGTTTTCAAAAATTAAAAAAATTAAATTTTGGCCGTACAACAATCACCAAATTTTTGTCAAATATTCCTTATATATGCCCATATAACATATATTAATTTTAAATTTTTACTAATGGTATAACATATTGATATTTAAAAAAGTTCTTGCCTAGATGCACCGGCCGGCATGGTGTTACTTGAGTGTTAAAAGCACCATTTTATCGCCACGGTGTTATTTTAGTAATGAAAATACCATTATATCACAATAGTGGTCCTTTAGTAGTACAAACACCAGTTTAACACCAAGGTGTTAAAATACACGGTGTTTTCTTGGTGTTTTAGGTACCATAGTGTAAAAATTGTTACTTGGGTTCTTATGCATCTTGACTAACAATATTTATTTATTTATTTTTTAAATTTTAATTCAATTTATATTTACAATCTGTTTAAGTAAACAATAAGTAATTGTACTGACTACATGTCATGCAGAAAACTTTCCATTGAAAGTTTTCTTATAAAAATAATTTATTATGACAAATGCTTGAACCGAGTCGATAAGTCAGATGGTCTAAATCTCCTCAGCCTTCTGATACCTCGAGTATCGCTTATCAATTTATTGGCTAATTTGTTTGGATATTCTTCTAGTCTGCTTTCATATTTCTTATTAAACTTTAGGATTTCCTCTTGAACTGATGGAACTTTTAAATCTTGGTGAATAATATTATTGGGCACATACCATGGCGCGTCAACAATTATTCTTAATACTTTGTTTTGAAATCGTTGCAATATTTCGATATTAGAAACACTTGCAGTTCCCCACAGTTGTATTCCATATGTCCATATCGGTGCTATTATAGACTTATAAAGCGTGATTTTGTTTTCAAGAGACAATTTCGATGCTCTACCGATCAACCAATTCATCTGGGTGAATTTAATTCCAAGTTGTTTCCTTTTTGAAAATATATGCTCTTTCCATGTCAATCTTCTATCCATGTGCATTCCACGATATTTTGCTTCATCCGCTTGAGGCAAGGTACAGTTGTAACTTGTAACCGGTTACAACTTTAACTTTGTAAAAATTTTTAAAATTGAAACAGTTAACCGGTGGACATGTTTCTCTTCGCATGGTAAACTTTACATGTATAGATTTGTTCTCGTTTGCTTTGATTCTCCATTTACGCAGACAATCTTATTGTATTTTGTTTAAATTATCTTGAACGTTTTTGGAAGCAAGTCTAGGGTCGGTATGTGACGCAAGTACGGCTGTGTTATCAGAAAATGTGGCTGTTGTTGCAGATTTTGTGGTTCGTAAATCGGTAGTGTATATCAAATATAACACTGGCCCCAAGATGCTGCCCTGTGGAACGCCTGAACTTATTGGATAGAGGTTAGATGCTTGATGTTTCACTAAAAAATGTCTGTCGCTCAAATATGAATCAAGTATTTGATAGAAATGATAAGGGAGACTTTTCTTTAGTTTGTAGCGTAAACCTTTACGCCACACTTTATCAAAAGCCTGGCCAATGTCGAGGAATCCGGCGGAGCAATATGTCCTATTTTCCAAATCGTTGCTGATCTCTTTGGTTATTCTATGCACTTGTTAGATTGTGCTATGCTGTTCTCTGAAACCGAATTGGTGAAGTTTCAGTCAATTATTTAATTAAAATTACATTAAATTAAAATGAAAATTATTTTCGTTGCTTGGTTAAACTCTTTCCTCTTGCTGCTTAAAGCAAGATAGTTTCACCCGACCGCCAAACATGTCTACACACCGTCTGATCTGGTCGGGTAGGATAATAGAACCACCCGACAAGGAATTCACATTAAATTGTTGGCCTCCACCAAAACACAAATCTGACCAATCAGGTAGCCATAAACGTAAGTTAATCCTTGAACATGGTTTAACTGAATCGCTAAGTGCAGAAAGGGAAGTACTAACAAATTTGTCGAAATTGAGTTATACATCATGTCATATATTTTAGACATTGCCCGATCGTGCAGTGCAAGAATAAAAGTTCTACCATAATGCGTTAGTTAGTTATTCTTCAGCAAAATATGCGTTTCTGTTAATTAACAGTAGATATTTGCGGTTGACAGAAATACTTATTAAAAACTTTTCGTTGTAAATTTCATTTCCTTCATTTTTGTTTATATAAACTTTTCTATTTTGTTGCGCCATTTCAGAGTTACGGTGATTTAAAAAAGACTGTGCAAAATACAGATTTTCATCTGTATCTCAAAAAGGGTGCAACGAATTGGAAAATATAGGAACAAAAATGTAGGGAATGATACATGAATGATTGTTTTTGAGATACAAACAAAATTTTATTTTGTATTTTACAGAGTTTTTTTTAAAGTCACTGTAACTTTTAAATGGTGCGACAAAATAGAAAAATTTATATAAACAAAAATAATGGAAATAAAATTTTAAACAAAAAATTTCTTATAAGTATTGCTGTAAAAATAATTTTTATATGACAAAACACGCTTTCAAAACCTATAATTTTCATTGCTAACATAGGACTGGATAAATAATATTTTTAGCCACTGTATATAACGAAAAAAAATGTTTATTTTGCCTTTGATGAATGTATTTTATGTCGAATGCAATAACTGCCATTTGGTATATATTGGACAAACAAACCAATGGCTTCAAAAAAGAATGAGTGGACACATTTCAAGTATACGCTGTAATAAGCCCGAATCTACAGCTATTGCCAAACACGTTCTAGTTGATGGGCATGATGCAGATTTTAAAAACGCCAAAATAATAAAATCCGTTACTAACTACAAAGATCGACTGCTTCATGAAATGATATGCATTACAAGAGAGAAGAACGCAATGAATAGGAAGAGAGATATAGACGGCTTAAGCAACATCTACAGCCATTTACTAGTCTAGTTCCTACTGCACACATTGGAGTTAAGTTTTTCCTAATTGACGGAAACTCAGTATAGGTTGTTCCTTAACTCACGATCTTTTGGATCTTAGGTCGTATCAAATGACGATGTGTTTGTTCCCTGTTTCCATGTAATTTATTTTGTTCATATTAAATAACTTTCTGACGAAGACGATAAAAGTCGTCAAAAGCTTAAAAATATAATTTGATTATATTATTGAATTTAACTTGTTATTTATAGTTTTATTGTGTACTTCAATATAATAAATATTTTTCTTTCGGTAAGATATTGATACAATTAACTTATTTTTTCACTTTTCCTATATCTAAGAGCCATTTCTAAATATGTGTAAAAAAATTGTGCAGCTGAAAAGTATGGTTAAAAATTTAAACAGTTTAAATCGATTATCTCAAAATGTAAATTTTGTAGTACTTTTCTTTCTGCACTTAGCGATTCAACTAGCCTAAGGCCTAAGGGCCGGTATTTCAGTTGAGGTTTAAACTACGATTCGAGTTTAAACTCCGTTTATATTGATATCTGACCAATCAGGTAGCCATAAGCGTAAGTTAATCCTTGAACGTAGTTTAACTAGCAACTGAGATACTGGACCTTAATAAAAATGAGGTCAAACAGGGACGGAAATGGAATATTATTGTTAATAAATAAAATCTCAGAATATATAAAATCCCAGCACGCTGCTGCTCCTGCTGCTCCAGCGTGTCATTTTTTGGTGAAAAAAGGAACACTCTGATTGGTCAATTTCTTTTACCAACCGAAAAATATATTAAACTAAGATTAACCCGTAACCGGTATCTTGAGGTCTGGCAGACCCTTGAATGGCTTGAATTCGTAATTTTTTGTTACACTTACGCCTATTCAATTCTAATTATTTCTTAAAATAAATTTTATTTGATTTGTTTTTTTGCGTATGCTAACTTCGATAACACATACTAATGTCCTCCAACCTTCAGATAGCAATTTTTAAGAGCTAGTTGTCTCACAAACCACGGCGTAGCGGTTATGAACCAAAACTAGGACTGTACTGGTTACGGGTTAACACTAAAAATATTTGAAAAATAAAATAATGATTAATTCCGGTATAAGAGGAAACAATTAAAATTTAGCAATCATAGTAATCAAAACTGAATGAGTTAACTAAACATCCTAATACATAAAATTCCAACACGCTGCTCCAGTTTCTGTTCAAGCGTGTCATTGTTTGGTGAAAAAAGAAACACTCTGATTGGTCGACTTTTTTAACCAACCGAAAAATATATTAACCTAAAGTTGGGATTAAAAATATTTCGATAGATCGTTAAAATAGAGATACATCGGTCAATCTTAGGTTAGCGTTAGGAATTTTTTAAATTAATACCGCTAAAAAGGAGGTCCACCGTCTAGATGCCCGTCCGTGGACGGGCTTTCCAGCTAGTACATAATAATATGTATTGTAAACGGAATTTAATAAATAATATTATTATCATCTATAGACAATTTTTATACTAAACATTTTATAATACTTACTATTTCTTTTGAGTGATAATGGGCTACTAATAAATAAGGCATTGTGAATAAAGTTGAATACATGATTCCTGCGGTTCCGCTAAATATAATAACTCCAATTTTATGCTTTGTAATTGCCATTAAAAACATCCCAAAAGAATATACTAATAGACCTCCAATATAAACAAGCCGCGCTCTAAAATAGTTATACAATAATTAATTTATTACGATTTATAACAATTACACCTAGTAGGTACAAATAATCTGATATCTGATATATATCTACCCAAATGTCTCAATGAATTTGTCAATGAAAAATGAATAGCATGCACAAGATAGTGAATAAATCGACATTCCCCAGCAGCCAAATCTTATTCCTTCTTCATACAGCTGACGATTGACAGATCCTTCTTCCCCCTTATAATATACAGTTTTTTAATAATACGTGCGTTTTTAAAAACATTATTAGAGGATTACCTGCGGACTTCCATTAAACACCGCTTCTCCAACAAAATCAGTAAAATAAAGAGAATAACATACATGAGCCATCCAACAAAATAAATTTGTTAAGCATACCATCCGTAATGAATGAGGCATGAAAATTATACTTTTTAAGTAAATTCTTAAAGAAGCGTTGGGTGGTGGATATAAACTTGGTCGCTGCGGGCATTCATTGTCAGAACTTTCAGGAATGCCCTGTACAGAAGTGGTAGGTGCCTATTAAATACAATATTAATATAAATTTTTACATTGTGCTGCTTTAAATTTGTCATCCGTAAAGTTAGCGTTGAATAATTTGATATTATAATATATTATAATTTATGGTAGGTAACATAATTTAATTTGAGCGGATCAGTTTCTCCGGATATTATTATATTATTAGAGATGCATGCTGGACTACATTTTCTTGTCCCGTTCCGTCCCGTCCCGCGGGACCCTCACGTCCCGCTGGTCTCGCACGTATAGGGGGTCCCGCACACAATGCTTTTGAACCTTCCTAGTATAATATAATGTGACATTACTAACTAAAAATTAAAAAAAAAAACGATTATCCGTGCGCGCATTATCCGTGAAGCGGTTTATCCGTGAGCGCGTTACACATCGATTACCGTGCGCGGATTATCCGTGCGGGCGGTTTAGTGCATATTTTAGCGTTAGGTATACCTACACACAGAGAAATATTTAAGCAAATGTGTGTTAAAATCAAGTATTTGCGTGCTTCGATTCCAGCCTAGTAAGCTGCATACTTAAAGTATAGCATTGCTTACTTATTTAACGGTTATAAATAAATTCAACCCATCAGTGTGTTAATTTTTAAGAATTTTCATACTTAAATGTTAGCAATCAACGTGCTTGAATTTGACATTCAACTGGGTTGACTTTTAAGCATTTACATACTTAATACAACCATTTAACGTGGTTGAATTTGACGTACAACTGGATTGATTTATAAACAAATACATACTTAAACACAAGTATTTATCAGGGTTGAATTTTACATATACATAAGTGAGTTGATTTTTAAGTATTTACATACTTAATACTTACTTACCTGCAAATCTGAAAAATGTCGGTTTATAAAATAGCCAAAGAGACATTATGCTTGTAAACCTTATGTGTTTTAATTAATATTATATTATTAACTAAAACACATTTTTCAAACAATGTTTTTTTGGCTATTTTATAAACTGACATTTTTTAGATTTGGTTGCTAACAGGTATTTGTGCTCTACACAGGTATAGAAGTTGAAATTTATAGATACATAAGTATACAAAAGTTTAAAATTTAGCAAAAGTAATACACTTTCCTATCAATTATTATCATTTTCGTTAGGAAGTACTTACCTTCGCGAAGTATCGAAGTACTACTCTTCATAATAGTATTATGAATATTGTTACTATTTTTTGTGTTTCCTGTAAAAAATATTTAGCTAGTAAAAATAAAAAAAACATCAAGTTTAAATTTCAAAGAATTTATTTATAATAATTGTCATAATGTAATAAAATAAAACTTAAGTTAGCCTTATAATCCTAATTAATATACAAAAACATATTTTTATAAATTTATAAACTAAAAAATTAATACATAAAATATTTAGAAACAAAATCAGAAAATATCATGCAAACAAATTTACGATATTAATCGAAGAAATACAAAATTAATACTAAAAAATAATAAAAAATAACTTCAAAAGAACAAAACCATTTAATTATAAATGATTATTTATTCACAACTTACCTAAAAATTTTTCTATAATGTTTTGTCCAAATCCCCAGTAAGAGAAGGTTTCTGACTACTTCAAAATTATTGTTTTAGGTAGTTATCAGAATTAAAAATTGTTAATATTCTGTTGATCAATTGGTCATCTTCATCCATTTTCAAAAATATTTGCACTTTGTTTATAGATCACACAACCACTTTACACTTCGTTGAAACGAACATGAACTTTTCATAACTACCAAAATTATGGGAATGAAAGAACTCCGTCTAAACATCGCGATTGTCTTACATATTATCTAGGACTAAGGTTTGCATTATTTTATGAATTTTGCAGTTTTCGCTAATCTTTTAAAACAAGTGTCAGCTCTGCTACCTGTGCTTATTTTTGTTAGCGAATTATTTGCGTGGTTTTTAAGTATGCAATAGTAGAATTTAAGTAATCGTATTCAAACTTTAAGTATGTGTGCATACTTAAATATGTTTTTAAGAATTTTCTTACTTAAATTTAAGTATTATCATATTGAATTGCATTTTAAGTATTTATATGCTTAAATTGGAAACATTACATTGCTTAATTATTATTCCAACTACGTACGTACTTAACTTTTAACTACGAAATGGTAAAAATCAAGCATTTTAAAAATACTATTTCTTAATCCCCATATAGTTAACCTTTTACTATGCAAAATATTTTTGTGTGTAATATGAAATTTCGCTGAATGTATTGTTTTGTACAAATGACTTGTACAAATGTACCTACTTAAAGTGTAGTTTCGTCTGAATTTTCTGCTTACCTACTTTACTTAATTTAAGTAAAAGTCAAAAATAAACGAAATTATCTGATTTCTTCAAATGGGTATACAAAACTCGGGTAACTTGATGTGTTCATATGTAATTTAGAAAACTATCAAGTACCTATATTTAATATTTCTTACTGATAAATGATACACAAAAGCAAGTACTATAAGGCCATAATAACAATTAACGTGAATTAAATTGAAATAATAGGAAAAATCGTCCTTATTTGTCTAAAATGTCAGTCCCTTGTCGTGTAAGCATTATAGATTTCCACATTAGGATGATCATATTTTTCAAACTATGAGGTTAAAGTGGTTATTTTTAGTTTCAATATATTATTTTAGGATACTGTATGAAATGTAAAAAATCAATAGAATTTAAATGTAAATAAATACTCACAAGACCTAATCAATAAATTACGTAATGTTAAAATGCCAAAAAATGCTAAATTAGTATCGTTTAGCGTCTGCAACCTTTTCACTAGCATCCCCATACAAAAGTGTAAAGAGAGAATCGAAGAAATTATATATGGAGCTGACAACCTCGCCCAGCTAGCCAAAATAGAACTAACAGCTGCTGTTGAACTAGTACTCTCCCAAAACTATTTCAAATTCAACGACACATTTTACAAACAAATTGACGGGTTGGCTATGGGTAATGGATCCTCATCAATGCTCGCAGACGTTTTCATGAACAAATTAGAGAAAGCCCTCCTAGAAGATAAAATTAAGAAATGGTTCCCCAAACACATCATGTATTGGCACAGAGATGTCGACGACGTAATCATCCTATAGAATGGAACAAGCAGACAGTTAGATAACTTCCTTAAACACATAAACAGCCTGGATAATTATATCAATTTTACTATGGAAATATAAACAAAATTGATACCTAAACTATTTAGATTTATCCATCGACAGAAACCGGGGGTTCCATTCATTCAAAATATACAGAAAACCAACATATTCCGATACTATGATCCCTGCTGATTCCAACCACCCGCGGAGCCATAAAATCGCTGGGTTCAAACCCATGATATAGCGGCGACTCTTGAAAGTTCCCATGAACGATTCCGATAAAAATGCCGAAATCAATAACATCAAAAATTTGGCTTACAATAACGGTTATCACGTGCCCGTAATAGATAACCTAATTAAAAAAATAGGAAAACGAATTGCCGAGAAATCTTCTACAACTTTAATACCCGAGAAAATCCAGAAGAAATTTGTCAGTTTACCGTACTACGGAATAAAATCTGAAAAAATTAAAAAACTTCTAAAAAACGATAACTCTTTAATATCATACAGAGCAAAAAGTTCCATAAAGGGCTCGCCACATAGCTTGTGCTATGCTATGCTAATGTAAAATGTTATCATAGCATGAACCAACATAGAAGTGTCCACATAGGTTGTGCTATCACAATGCCATGCTATTAAGCTCCGCCTTTGACTTTGGCATTGAACATAACCACAAATATTTTCAATGCTTATTTTAACTTTTAAAAGTATAGTTGGTAATTTCGTTTCGAAAACTGATGATATTTTTGATTACTTGTTGATTTAATTTGCTTTATTAAGTTGATTATTTTTAAAATGGATGTGGAATCTAGTGACGTTGCTCTAGGTTTACTTTTACTAAATGTACCTACTCTTAATTTTAAAATGTTTTTATTCGCACCTGCATAGGTAATAAGCAAATTAACACGTTATAAGCATACTCTATAAGTTGACAATTAAACACGACCCTGATAAAATATAAAGTTACCTACTTTAAGATATAATTTGCCTACGCATTTCAACTACATTAAACGTTACCTCTATTCTGCCGTGCTAAAATCAAAGGCGGTATCTACAAAAAATCAGATTTTTGTACTTTTATGTGGTTTTAGTATCCTGGCATGGTATTTTATTTATTTTTTAAATGAAAAGGCTGTATCAACTTTGGATTTATTAAAAAATACCATAATTAAACTTCTACCATTCTACCAAGGAATAATAAAACAACTTTTATCGTAAGTTTTGCGATATTTAGCTACTGTAGATGCCGCTTTTGATTTTAGCACGGCAGTATTATAGCAACATAATATTACGTCACCCCTTCACGTCGTCGGCGTCGTCTATATTATTCTCAGGTCAGTCTATTTGCTTATACTGCATAAGTAAGCATAAGTGTATATCAGTATATATTGAATTACTTAGTTATTCGCAAAGCTTACCTACGAGCAATAAATTATATTTCAACTGTTATTTTATTCCACGATTATTTTGTTATTGCCCATTAATTTGTTAATTTGCTTATTACGTCTACAGGTGCGAATAAAATAGTATATTAAAACTCAAGTTTAAACTGCTTATTAAACCTCTTGTTTAATAATATACTAATAAATTAATTTATAATTATAAAATTTCGATATTTAAATATATAAATCTTAACTTGTGAGAAATTAAACAATAACACTTTAAATAACAAGTTAAATTCAATAATATAATCAAATTATATTTTTAAGCTTTCGACGACTTTTATCGTCTTCTTCAGAAATTTATTTAATAGAAACAAAATAAATTACATGGAAACAGGGAACAAACACATCGTCATTTGATACGACCTAAGATCCAAAAGATCGTGAGTTAAGGAACAACCTATACTGAGTTTCCGTCAAATAGGAAAAACTTAACTCTAATGTGTACAGTGGGAACTAGACTAGTAAATGGCTGTAGATGTTGCTTAAGCCGTCTATATGTGTCTTCCTATTCATTGCGTTCTTCTCTCTTGTAATGCATATCATTTCATGAAGTAGTCGATCTTTGTAGTTAGAAACGGATTTTATTATTTTGGCGTTTTTAAAATCTGCATCATGCCCATCAACTAGAACGTGTTTGACAATAGCTGTAGATTCGGGCTTATTACAGCGTATACTTGAAATGTGTCCACTCATTCTTTTTTGAAGCCATTGGTTTGTTTGTCCAATATATACCAAATTGCAGTTATTGCATTCGACCTTGTATACTAAATCCGACCACTTGTCGGGAGGTACGGTGTCTTTTAATTTACTATAAAGTTGACCAATGTTATTAGTGGACTTGAAGGTTACATTGGTTTTGTAAGGTTTTAATATTCTCTTGATTTTTTCGCTTAAACCTTTAACATATGGCATAACTGCAATTAATTGAATTTAACTTGTTATTTAAAGTTTTATTGTAAAATTTCGATATAATTATGTTGTTAATTTTAACCTCACAACCAATTCGACTATACATAAAGTAGGAACAAGTTCAACTTCTGTGCTATGCCGTGCTATATGCTAGCATAGCCAACATAAACAGTTGACATACAAGTCAAACAATTTCATAGTTATGCAAAACATAGCATGGCAACCCGCATAGCAATGTGAACATCACTATTAAAACCGTATGCTTCTACTTCTGTGTTTTACATTGGCATAGCATAGCACAAGCTATGTGGCGAGCCCTTAAGAGAGACCCTCTCAAAAACAAAAGATGCTATAAATACAAGATAGAAGTGGGATATACAAGCTGCATTGTGAGGATTGGGATATGGTTTATGTAGAACAGACCGGCCGTTCGTTCAAAACAAGATTGAAAGAACAAGAAAAATAATAAAAGCAAAAAATTTAACTTTGCAGAACACCTTATTGACAAACAACACCAAACAAAGGCCGAAAGTACAGAATTCCTACATACATATATGCGAAAAAGGAGATAAAATGGACCGACTAGAATCCCTAGAAATCAAGAAAATCATCACATACAATCTCGGAAAGCTTCTCAACCAACAGCTCAAGTTGATAGGACCGCTTATCCAAGCGTGTGTTGACCTCGCGAGGGACGATAGTCGAATCTACACAGCATGCAATTTTTAATTTTTAATTTTCATTTCTGTGTGTAACCTAGACTACATTGTGATTTAGCTGAATGATGGTGTAGTAGACCGAAACGCGTATTAATTGTACATAATATAGTTTGACTAGTTTGTGTTTAGTAAAATAAGTGACGATAAAAAATCCGTTAGTTTTATTTAATGATTAATGCTTTTTACGATATCTCGGTCGATCAAAGTAAATTTAAATATAATATCTAGTAATATTTGGTGATATACCAGGTTTATAACCCTAATTTTTAAGAAAATTGTAATGTTTGTGATTATTACACAATTATACCAGTGGCGGCTCGTGATCCTTTTCTATGGAAGGATTCCATGTCAAACCGTCGAAAACAAAAACATTGAAAGTTAAAAACGACGAAAACAATAACGTCGAAAAGCAATAACGTCGAAAAACAAAAACGTCGAAATCAAAAAAGTCGAAAACAAAAACGTCAAAAACGAAAACATTCAATTCAATACATTCAAAATACTCTTTATTACTTAAGGGATTAGGCCCACCTAGGACGGCGAAAAAATGGTTAACTTTTGCAATTTTTTTTTAGAGAAGTGTATGTATAATTGTTGTACTACAGTTTAAGTATTTAAAAGACCTTTATTTAGTGAAGGCTTGGTAATTTTTTTGTTACAAAATATTAATAAACAAGCAAGTTAAAGTGCACTTTCCGCAAGCATGTTTTACAAAACACGTTTTGCGGTGAGCAGTGTAATTAGAAACCAGGTCATAGAAAATGAAAAATTCACAAAAAAAAGTTAAATCCTTAAACGAAGGATTTCATAAGAAACTTAAATTTGACAATATGGCAGCAATTCAAAGTCAAAATTTCAATTTTTCTTAAAAATATACGTCATTTTTGGTTCATAAAATAGAAAATACGAGATTTTGTCAACCTGAAGGGCGTATTCTTTTTGGTCAATGTCGCTATATGTGAGATCTTGACGAGTTTTCGTATTGTGTCAGTGAAAAAGTCATATAGTCCAGTCGTGTTAGACTTTAGCTGTCAAATTCGTGCCCTACGAATAAAAATTTTGTATTGTGTTTATTTGGAGGTCTTGAATAAGCCTGGGTAGTTACGCCACGATACACCTGGAGTAATTTGAGAAAATCGCGTCGGAAGGTCGCGGAAACGACAGATTTGGGATTAAATCAGTTTTTATGGCCCAAATGGGAACAACACCTATTATAAAAGTTGTACGTCTGTAAATTCTCTACCTTAATAGTCTTATACATTTTTTTGTACCTCTAACGATTTTGAAGATACGACGCAGACTAAGTGAAAAATGTATTTAGTTCCGCCAAACTGCTTTGGCACCATATATTTCGCAATTAACTAGCTTTCAATGTCTCATAATTAAATTATGTATTGCTGTTATAAAACTCTGGTTATAAAACCAGAATGTTTTATAGATTTTATTTGCATTGCATAAGTCAAAAAATGCATTCATTTCCGCACCTTCCTAGGAGGTAGAACGCTTCATCGCGTTGTTTTTTACATGGTTTGGACATGGATTTTAAATTAGTAAATATTTTCGACTCCTTCGGTATCTGAAACGTTGTCGTCTAATGACAAATCATTGTTATTACTTTCATTCTAATACGTCTGACCTACGTCGTCTATCTTGTCAGCAATTATAGGTGCGGCATTCAAGCAGGAGTGACCGTGGCGTGGCAATGGTCACAAGTTATTGAACAATTCAGTCCTACTTTCTTACAGCTACATTTTCTTACGCAACCCTTCGTACAGTTGCAAAAAATTGAATTTAACAATATGTCTGGTGCTGGTGATAAATGCGTTGGTACTGGCGGAAAAATATCATTCCTCCTAGTCCAGCCCCACTGCTCAGAATCAATGTCTTTTCCCAAACACGTTAACTTGATAATACACACTACACAAATGCTGTCGAGCTGCTGATGATGTTGGAGGATGTAATGATAATTTTACAGCCGTTGATAGTTTTGTAGATTTGGCAAATGTTAAATAATATCTGTAATTGGCTATGGAAGTTTCCGTTTTGGGAGCACCGAATATTTGCAAGAATAATTTTCATTTTAGTACAGATCAGTTTGCCTAAAAGGCAATTTTCTTGCACGAACACATGTGCTGCAGAGTGTAAATCCGAACATTTTGAACACTTGAGTTAGACATAAATGCATTTTTAACTTAGTCCGCGTCGTATTTCCAAAACCGTTATGCGTAAGTAAAAAATATATAGACCATTAAGATAAAGAATTTACAGATGTACAACTTTTGTAACAGGTATTGTTTCCATTTTGGCCATAAAAACTGAGAAAATCCCAATTCTGCTGTTTCCGCGATCTTCCTACGCGATTTTTACCAATTCCTCCTGGTGTATCGTGGCGTAACTACCAAGTGTTATTCAGGACGTCCAAATAAACATAATAAGAAAAAATTTTTTTGTAGGGCACGAATTTAGCACAGGGGTCAATTTTATAGCTAAAACGCCTGGATTAGTAGGAGGTATGGTAAACAAAGTTTGTCAAGGTACGTACGTCGGCCAGCGAGTGCAGGAGAAATATCTCCGTGGACCTCAGAAGTCCGGTGATCACACGGAGACATTTGTTCTGCACGATCTGGAGTGTCTTGATGTTTGAGGGGGCAGCATTGCTCCAAATAAGGCAAGCGTAAGTCGATATGGATCTGATCATCGTCAGGTAGAGTTGCCGTCGTATTTTTGGGTCCAGTGTGTTTTTGAAAGTCATGATGGGGTAGAGAGCGTGAAGCGCTCTCATCTCTTTTTTGGCTGTTGCTAGTAGGAGAGACCAGGGCAAGTTGCAACTCTTTTTAATTTTTATTTTTTTTAAAGACATCCAAATATTGGTGGACATATGTATTGCCATGTTCCAAAATCCTTCATTAAAATTTTTGTTTAATTTTGTAATTTTATATTTTGATGTAAAATAATTGTATTTGATTTTGAAAGTGTGAACTATTTTAAATCTCTCGTTTTACCGCATTTTTTTGAGAGCTAGTGCTGACTGGCGGGAAAAACTGGGCTTTTTGCCGACTCGCGACGTTGGCATCGAGAGTAGAAGTGTTCCGCTACGCTCTCCTAATTTTATTATTAAAAATTTATTCGGATTTTGTTAATAATTTTGAAAAATAAAGTTATTTTGCGTGAGTAATTTTTGGATTGTTGTTTGATTAATTTGAAAATCGTCCAAAAGTTTGGACAATGTTGATTCTTTTGAGAGTGAGTTTAAATTTGGATCTGTTATTTGGAAAATTTTTATTAAGAAGATTGGAAGATTAATAAAATAAAAAGTTTTTAGTAATAAATTTAATAATAGAATTAAAATTATTTGAATGGAAGATATCGTGTCACACGAATCGATAAGCGGACGCTCGTTTGTCGTTCCATTTTTAATTTGAAATTTACCGAGCTAGCCGGTAAAACCACAAAATTTTAAAGTGTGGAAAAGGTTTTGTGTAAAAAAGTTATTTTTTTTTACAAAATACCACTACACTACACTCTTACAGATACCTAGCAGGTATTTATGTAGGATTATTTGTAGGGATTTGAAAAATTATCTGTGGTAGATCCCTGCTAGGTACTCTGTGGCTGGTAATTTACCAAGCCCTGAAAAATATCTGTGGTAGGTCCTTATTAGGTACTTTGTGGCAAATAATTTACAAAGCTCTGATAAAAATTTACAAAATTGTGGTTTTCTATCATTTTTCAATATTATATTTATTATTTATTAAAACCCCTGACTGTACAAGCACCTTACTTTAAAAACTACTGTTCCCTATAAAAAGGAAGAAATAAATTTTTCTTCTGCACTCAACAACATAAACTCTCGGACATTTAAGTCGAAAAATTAATTTATCATTCTTCGCCCCCCCCCCCCACTACAAAATTTAAACATTTATTTTGAACTCAGGGGAAACGGAGAATTTTTAATACGGAATATTATGTTTCCCTTTGTTTTCCCTGAACAGTCTGTTGGAACCAATGAAAATTATTTAAAATCGTCTTTCAAGTTAAAGTAGTACTACATGTTAATTCTAACATGAAATCGGTTATAAACCTCTCTAATTAATTAATAAATACTTCTAATATAAAACATAAAATATCTCAAAATTATGAAAAGGAGTAGGAGCAGCAGCGTGCTGGGATTTCATGTTTAGGATTATATGCTCCACGTAGTTTTAATAATAAAATAATATAATTAATTTACTGAAAATCTGCGATAATCAAAGCTAAGTTGAAGTGAAATTAGGTTAAACTGCATTCTATTTACAACTTAGCATCTCAGGGGAAATTTGATGTTAAGCTTATTGCGTGCGTTATCTAAGGTAATTCAATATCAACCTTAGTTTCTAACTTTCATTGCTAAATTTACATCTCATATTTCTATCAAAGTTTATAAAATTATTAAAGAATTGAATTTCACATCTGTCAAACTGAAGTTAGATTTTATGGCGCCGTTGCCTAATCTAAATACTGCGTAAATCAAATGAGGCAGTGCATATTTTGGACTCTCGCAGTACCGAAAGTACTACCTAAATTCAAAAGGGCATTTATTTATGACACGCACGAATGGATTAACGAGATTCGCCGAAGATTTTAGAATCATTCTAAAAATTACAAGTAAATCATGTGTTTTTTATTAACCGCCAAATATGTGAACGGGTTACATTGTAACCGTTTGTTGCAAAGTGCCCCGCAACACTTTTTAGTTTTATAAGTTGTATAAAGTTTATCTTTATATCGCAAAATTCAAATCAAAGCACTATGACACTTGATAATTAATGTAACTGCATTGACAATAATAGCAAAATTACCTATTTTGTCGAAAGCACAGATGTGACGATTACTCATATACTGCAGCTATTAGGCGTGATTCTACCTGAGTCACCTAAGAACCATTAAATTACTCGTATTTTGTACCGATGGCGGTGTCAATTATCTTATTATCCGTGAAAAAATTATCTACACTGTTGCAACTTACCCCGGTCTCCCCTATGTGTGGTCGGTAGGTAAGTTTTGTGTCAAGCAGGATTCCTAAAGCCCCAAATAGACGTTCAACTTGGTTGACAACCTAGGTTGTCAACCAAATTGAAGGTTTCACTACACACTTTTCAACTTGGTTGATCAACCTAGCCGTCAACATCACTTTTTGCTATCTCGCCTTGTTAAATATTGTATAGTACATTACTTTAATTTGTGAAATTAAAGACTTTATTAAAATTTTAACATGAATGAAGAATTGTCTTTATTACATTACGTTATAATTAATGAGTTACAGTGAGTCGAATAATAACTCGGACAAGCAAACATATTGCATTAATTTCCTTGTAATTCGATTATTTAAACTGAAAACAGCGGTGTCAAATTACCATTTTATAAAGTCATCCTTCAGGTCACCAAAAATACAAAAAAAGTTTTAAAAAAATGAACAATAACAAAAAATTTTAGCGTTTAAACAATTTAATGATAGAAATTATGTCGAAAAAGAACTCGGACAAGATACACTCATAACTTAAGTTTTGTCAATTTCACGAAAAATTATGTTTTTTAAATATTTTTTGGGATATCCTTTACGTCTGAGAACCCCACCCTAACGTTTGGACAAGTTATTAATACTTTGTTTTCAAAAAGGCTTTATCAATAAGGGCTTATTCTTCTTGCAAGCAAAAAATTAATTCTTTCTTACTGATTAGGGGTTGTTTTATTATTGTGCAGTACAATTTATCCTATAGATTTTCTTTCGTGTTCAAGGTACGAGGACTGAAGAGACGGAAATAGTACTTTAGGGCATTTATGTAACAAAAACTTCTGAATTAAACGCGATTTATGTTTAAGATCGTTAGTTTATATTTTTTGAAAAACCCTTAAAGGCCCATTTTTGTAACACTAAATTGTAGTGTAACAGTAAATTGCCCCGCGAAAGCTACAAATACTTAAACTTGTTTATAATACCGTCTATTACGATCAAATTTCCGACTCCCACGGCGAAAATAGAGCCCCTAAACAATCACATTCCTACCTCCGTATTTTATAGTTCCACGCAACTTCTGAAAATCGAGATTTGTATTAGATACTATCTACAAATCGAGATTTGTATATTGTTATATTGTATAGATATTATTGTCTATCGTATATTGTATAGATATTATCTAATACAAATCTCGATTTTCAGAAGTTGCGTGCAACTATAAAATACGGAGGTAGGAATGTGATTGTTTAGGGGCCCTATTTTCGCCGAGGGAGTCGGAAATTTGATCGTAATAGACGGTATTATAAACAAGTTTAAGTATTTGTAGCTTTTGCTGGGCAATTTACTGTTACACTACAATTTAGTGTTACAAAAATGGGCCTTGAAGGGTTTTTCAAAAAATATAAACCAACGATCTTAAACATAAATCGCGTTTAATTCAGAAGTTTTTGTTACATAAATGCCCTAAAGTACTATTTCCGGCTTTTCAGTCCTCGTACCTTGAACACAAAAGAAAATCTATAGGATAAATTGTACTGCACAATAATAAAACAACCCCTAATCAGTAAGAAAGAATTAATTTTTTGCTTGCAAGAAGAATAAGCCCTTATTGATAAAGCCTTTTTGAAAAAATGTATTAATAACATGTCCAAACCTTAGGGTGGGGTTCTCAGACGTAAAGGATATCCCAAAAAATATTTAAAAATCATAATTTTTCGTGAAATTGACAAAACTTAAGTTACGAGTGTATCTTATCCGAGTTCTTTTTCGACATAATTTCTAGCATTAAATTGTTTAAACGCTAAAATTTTTTGTTATTGTTAATTTTTTTTAAACTTTTTTTGTATTTTTGATGACCTGAAGGATGACTTTATAAAATGGTAATTTGACACCGCTGTTTTCAGTTTAAATAATCGAATTACAAGAAAATTAATGCAATATGTTTGCTTGTCCGAGTTATTATTCGACTCACTTATATGATGTCGAAGTGGTGAAAAATCCGAAAAAGAGAAAAAGAATTTGGTCACAGGATTGGTATCGAAAACGGAAGCAATATATTAGCCATAATATTTATAACTGAATACTGACTAATGTTGACGAATGCATTGATAACATACCTACACACGTTCAACATAGTCGTCAACATCAGGCTCCACCCACAATAGCTCGAATGCATTTCATTTTCTTCAACATTGGCATCAACTTGTCCTTTCAACCTTCAACTAGCCTACACACGGTAAACTTGGTGGTCACATCACAAGTTGACAACTTAGGTTGTCAACCAAGTTGAACGTCTGTAGACCGCATAAGTATTTTACTGTGTCGGTCTGTTCAAGGTCGGTATTGTTGATTCTTGGTTTGATTGCAAGTTTGTCTTTTCGTATGTGTGTGAATAATGCAAATGTCGTTTTGGTCTCGTTCAGTTTTAATTTCCACTTGTAGTAATAATAAGGTTCTAGCAAGTCAATACATATATCTTTGTAAGTAATTTATGACTTTGTTTTTTTGTATGAGTGGGTTATTATCGCATTGCCGTCGGCGTAAAGTGAGATTTTCGTGTCAGGATGTTTAGGTACGTCGTTAATGTAGTAAATATGTGAATAAGGTCCGCTTTTACAATAGTCGGTATTTAGAACTTTCAGAATTCTTTCAGAAAAACCGACACCATAATTATTAAAGTATTCACAGAGTAAACAAAATACATCCGAAATGAGCAGATTTAAAAGTTAGCTACGTGTTGACGACGGACATATTTCGAAATCACGTAAAATCTTCTCAAGTTGATCACAACATGCCAGCACCTCTCAGATACATTTATAGTATGTCCATATTTGTAGACATTGGGCACCCAAGGTCATCCGCTCAAGTAACACCGAATTACACGCATTTAAAAGCAATGTCCATAATTATGGACGCAGTGCGCGAATAGATTAAGTGAGGTAGGCAGTTAGCGTCTATCATTTTAAAGATAAGTCCGTCATGCCAAATAGTGTCGAATGCCCTATATGCAATGTCCAGGGTAATAATTGCTGTCGTCTTGTTTTGATTGTACCTACTGTTTAGTTTTGTTATTTTGTTATATCCATATTGTTCTGGTAGTGGTGGTAGTAGTTTATTATGTTGTTCGTCGTAGTTTTGTAGTCGGGTGAGTATTAGTGGAGAGGATGATCGTCAAAAGCGTTCACTAACCCAATTACGACGTAGAACCAAACGAATTATATATCAAAATGTTCGTATTGACCTATTGGACCTAAATCCGAAGTTTAGGACATTGGCAATTGTGAGGGACAAAAGTTATAACCTAAAAACTGAAAAAAAAATGATTTTTTTAAAATCGATTAAAAGAACTTTTAATAACGCCCGTGCTTGGAAATTGTTATAGTTAGCGAAATGATTTTAACACTATTATTTAGCTTGAAATGTCTACTTTCCAATTATATATAAAAATATGGATTAATTCAATTTAAATTGCCCTTAATTTAATATTATATGAACAGTGAGAAATGTGTGTAAAATTTTTTCATTCAAATTGGAAAGTATATCTTTAATAACATTCTTGTCAGATTGAAATTAAAAAATTCGTACACGTGACAAAAAGCGCAATTTTATGGAGAATATTTCGTTCGCTTACACTATACACTTATTTTTATAAATAAACACAGGAGAGCGATAAAACATAAAGACCGATAGCGTAATCCGTATTAGTACCCCCTTCCGCTCCACCCGCAATCAATCGAAGTTGTACAGTTCTACAGCGTGGTTTCTACGTTTAGTTTTCCTTTCTACCGTCATTGTGGAAGTAGGTTTAATATATTTTTGGAACACTACCATAGCCATCGCATGGGTTGAAGATTTTCCATCCAAAGTTTCTTCATTTTGGTCGAAGTTATCTATGCTGGCATGAAAGAAATCCTTTTTTTCCATTTTTCCCACAAGTTATCGGTTGTAGACCTTGGGGGATATAAACTGAAGTATTTTGAGAAAGCAAGCTGCTAGCCATAGTTGTTAAAAAACATCTAATTTCATCATAAGAGCAACACAAACCTAACTTGTACAAAACATCTATTATTTTCTTACTTGTTACTGCGTGATGAATGTAAAGGTAAATAGTCAAACCTATAGAAGTACAATATTTTATCTTGTCAAAACTATTTAAAATACTACTAGATATGCCCATCGCTTTGATATTATCTTTTTCCGGCATACTGACATTCTCGTATGAAGTTTTATCAATTACCCATATTATAAACTTATAAAGCTTTTGGGGAAGTTCACTTCGTAAAGTCTCTGTATTCATGGAATTAGCACTCATATATTCAGAATTTGAAGAAAAATTTGAAGGATGGTCTATTATAATTTTTCTGAGAATTCCTGCAGCTTGATGAAGTATTTGGTCTTCGTCAAATGTTGTTTTTACTTCAACAAATTCTTCATCTTCCTCATTTTCATTTGAAATTCTGTAATCGATCTCATACTCATTTGAACAAATAATTGTTGTTTTGCCTGGATTAGATATAAAAGAAAGTTGTTGTTCAAATTACTTTTTCAAAAACCCACTCAAATTAGAAGAAAGGCATAGATTTCTTGAATTAAATTGTAACATAATTTTATTCATTCTACTAGTTAGCAATTTAAGTGTAGTAACAGATTTGTTTTCAATTACGTTGGCATATATTTCATCACATAATACTTTCAAAGGCTTTTGCATATCGCCATCTTCATTCAGTTCATCACCACATTCCAGTAAAAGCTTTTTTTTGGCACTGATAATATTTCTTTCACTAATATAATGGAAATATCAAGCTTTATGATATTTTGCATCTGCTGCGAAAAGGTCCGGATAAAATTCCAATCGATTTTGAATTGTAAAATCTTGTCTCTCTACAGCAGCTTTCAATGCTTTTTCTCTTGTACTAGCGCCCGTCCCTGTACACACAGATATAAGTTTCTTTTTTTGTTTTTTTCCTCTACCATGGTATGTGCACATATAAAACATTGATTTATAATTTGGAACTTGGGCTGACTATCTCTTAAATTTCGGCTGCATTTCTCTTTACTGTCATCATTGCTTACTTTTGCATCTGTATCGGTATTAATTTTTTTGCAATACTTTTTTCTACAGGAAAAGTGGTACGTATAATTTTGAGAATTCATAAGTAAGTCATCTTGAATTGAATTTAATCGTTGGAATACATTGTCACGATGCAATTTACTATATTCTAAAAGAGTTTTCATGCCGGCAAAAGTTGTTTTTTTTACGAATGACCCAAATTTGTCTTGATCGGGGTTAACTAAATTGTCGCAGATCAGGCATTTACCCATTTTGAATTTGCTACAAATTATATTTATTTTTAACTAAGGGGATGACTGAAATAAGTGTATATTTACCTTTAAAATCCAGCTTATAATCACAGTAAAATCACAAAAGTATGTAAGAACAATAATTATTATTTACAATTCAAATAAAACTTTTTCATTTACGGTTACAAATACACAAATAATTCACACTAACTGGTCTATAGCCTTAACTGGACTAACAAGAAAAAATAAAAAGTATTATTTATTGAATATTATCAGTTTTATCGTAATTTCAAGAAACAAAATACCTACCTATCTATTGTATTATGTATTGAATGTGACTGAACGCGGCCGCGGATACTTACGGAAAGGGATAAAAATGCATGCGAAATGCGCTATCGGTTTTTAGGTATTATTGCTTTCCTGTGTTTATTTATAAAAATAAGTGTATAGTGTAAGCGAATGAAATATTCTCCATAAAATTCCGCTTTTTGTCACGTGTACGAATTTTTTAATTTCAATCTGACAAAAATGTTATTAAAGATATACTTTCAAATTTGAATGAAAAAATTATACACAAATTTCTCACTGTTCATATAATATTGAATTAAAGGCAATTTAAATTGAATTAATCCATATTTTTATATATCATTGGAAAGTAGACATATCAATCTAAATAATAGTGTTAAAATCATTTCGGTAACTATAACAATTTCCAAGCACGGGCGTTATTAAAAGTTCTTTTAATCGATTTAAAAAAAATCTTTTTTTTTTCAGTTTTTAGATTATAACTTTTGTCCCTCACAATTGCTGATGTCTTAAACTTCGGATTTAGGTCCAATAGGTCAATACGAACATTTTGATATATAATTCGTTTGGTTCTACGTCGTAATTGGGTTACTCCTTAACTAAGCGACTTTTATGGAAGTTCCCGCTCCACTATATCGAGACCGTGCGCGAAACGAGAGCCAGCGTCAATTTCGACACTAGCGGACACAACTCGACTAACTGACGGGAGATAGATAGTAGCAAAATAGCGCAGTATTTATGTTAAAACTATTACAAAAGGGAGTGACGAGTAATTTTGTAGTTATATTTAATTGTTTGATATAAAGGAAGAAAAAACTGAAGTACAAAATAATTAAGTAAGGTTTTGGAAATGTCTATAACGATAAATTACCGCAATCTAGTTTATAAAAGGGGAAAAACCTTTTTGAAAGCGGTCATGTTTTGAACTTGATAGAAAATGTTAATCCGCATAAAACCTTCATTTCGGCAAATATAGTTAAACAGACATCTATAATTTATTGTTGTTATAATTGTTTAGTTACTATATCAATGTATCAGTAACAATGAAAAAGTTCCGCGATTATAGTTTGAAGTATCGTATTCGAATTCTATTATTTATATTTTAGAGAATTTTATTTGATTGTTGACAACAATGAATGAATTCATATTTAGACTACCTTTGCTAAATATTTTATTATTCTTAACAATGTATACATAACTCATGATGTTTACATTAGATTTGATATTATTTTATGCTTCATCCGATAATCCAAAACCGATAAACCGTGCGAATGAATCAACCCTTCTGCTTTTTGTAAATATCCTATTTCTTTATATTTTTGTTATTTAAAAGTATGATAAAGTTATGGACATGGCCACATCCGATTGTTTTTCAATATTATAAAAGAAGATTATTTATAAACTGTGATTTAAAAAATGTTCTGAAAAGGAAGATGTAAAAACAAAAGCAGAAATATTTTCTGGGAAGTGTGTTAATGAGATTTTGATTAATGTATTTAGTGCTATTAGTAAAAATCAAATTGAAAATATTTTAGGTTACATGTTTATACGGATGCAGATGTCATTCAAATGTGAGACATTGCAATATATTTAATATTGAAGAAGCGGAAAAGACACTTTACGACAATAATTATAATAAAACTTTATCAAGAAGAAAGGTGCAAATATTCGAAAAAATGATGTTGCAATCAAACAGCGATATTTGGCATAAAGAGGGACGTATAAGAATATCTGCAAGTTCAAAAACAAACACATCAAATAAAATCATTAACCAGAAAAAATCCAATCAAATTAGCAGAAGAATTTTTAAATCCACGTACACTGATAGCAAATCTGCAACAAACATCAAATATGGTCTTCAAACAGAAATTATTGCCAGAAAAGCATATGAAAACATTCACAATCTAGAAGTTTTAGAAGGTGGTTTAATAATATCTTCAGATTCTCCGTGGTTATGTGCAAGCCCAGATGGAATCATTATATATTGAAAAACAAAAACAGCGATCCATTGTTGACGACGAATGCTTCCTAATTTATTATTAGGAGGAAATTTATAAAAAGTAATGTTACATTCCGTATTACCATACGTACTTGTACAACCGATAACACAACAATTACTATTTCCTTTTCTATTTTCTTTATTTGTCATAGTTAAAACAAATAAAGCACTTGCTACGATAAATTCAAATTCGTAACAGTGTGAAGTTCTCCTCCTGTCGCTAGTTACAAAACACGCCGTTGCGCAGCGCTACTAGTACTCGCGCACGGTCTCTATAAGTCATTCTAATATTTTTGAAAGTACAGGGCGGAGACTGATTGGTTGGTAGCTGGTCGGTAGGTTTTTAGGTTGGTCTGGTTTCAAAATGTGGATGACAATGGCGGTTTTCCAAGCTCTAGGAAAGTACTGTAGTTTTAAGCAGTCATTTAGTATGTAATAGATTTGTAAGATTAGTTTTTTTGGGAATTTTTTGACAAGTGAAGCTCTGATATTGTCTTGACCGGTGGAATTGTTTTGAAGTTTTTTGATTACGCGTTGTATCTCCTGAGGGGAGGTCAAGTCTTCGGAGGGGGGGGGGTAAATGTTTCGTTTGAAGATATCAGTAGCAAGTTGGACCCTGATCTGTGTCATTGGGTCGCTTTGGTTGGTTTTTGATAAATGGTTGTATTGCATTTTGCTTTGTCGAGGTTATTGCTTGTCTTTTGTCCTTGTGATGTTTGTAAGGCGGGGAATTGTCGGTCTTCGGTTTTGTTCTTGGTTTTTAAAGCTTTAGTGATATTCCATAATGTTCTTAAATTTTGCGGTTTAATGTCGGTTAAAGTTTTTGTCCAAGTGTTGTTTTTAATGATGTTGATGCAGAGTTGGGTAAAGTACTTTTTGTACCGCTGGCAAAAAAAGTATTCGTACACCCCTATCTTAACAATGTAAATAGTACCTACTCTTTGAACCCATTTTTTGACACATAAAAATTGCTTTTACAGCAAAGCTTTGTAGACATTTTTTGTTAAGAATTTTATTGCCTTCAATTTTGTATTTGTACATTTTTCTATTTTGTCGCCCCGTTTTTGACTGATAGCGACGTAAACAAGACTCTGTAAAATACAAAAAATATCTGCATCTCAGAAACGGTGTAACAAAATAGAAAAATGTATATAAACAAAAATGTAGGGAATAAAATTTGCAACAAAGAGTACTTATACATTTTTCTATTTTGTTGCACCGATTTTGATATATAGGTGACAATATTTTTTGCATTTTACAGAGTCTTGTTTAAGCTGTTGTCAGTCTAAAACAGGGCGACAAAATAGAAAAATGTATAGATAAAAAATTGAAGGCAATGAAATTCTTAACAAACACTGTCTAAAAAGTTTTGTTGTAAAAACGATTTTTATGTGTCAAAAAATGGCTTCAAAAAGTAAAACTATATTTACATTGTTAAGATAGGGGTGGTACGAATACTTTTTTGCCCACTGTATGTACTAAGTACCAAGTACAAGTAATTCTGTCTCTCTCAGAATCTTTCACTCTACGTAAGAGCATAGTGACCACTTCGTTTTCTTCAGAAGGCTTTTCTTGAAAGATACCTCGGTGGTGGGTACACGACATTTAGGCGACGGGCAATTAGGCCACGAGAATTAGACGACGTCAAATAGGCGACGGTCAATTGGGCGCTGATATTTTAAGTGACGGGCTTATTAGGCGACTCCAACTAGGCGACCGGTCAATTAAGCGATGACAATTAGGCGACTGGAAATTCGATATATTTTTTAATTAAAAATATTAATAAAATAATATTTAATTACAAATTCTAATAGTATTTCGTATTATATTAGATATATTATATTCTCTTTATTATTATTGAATATTTTATTCAATATTATACCTACTATATTATATACTCGAGGTACATACCTAATACCTATGTATACACACAAAAAATATAAGATTTTCAATCCATGTTATAATTTATTGTATGATAAACCGCGAAGCAATCGCAAAACCGATTATATTATAATCCGATTAAATTATTATCGATAAAGATGAAGGGATTAAATTTAAAAATAATTTTTTAATTAAATATTACTTTTTTAATTAATAAAAATGTATCGAATTTCCCGTCGCCTAATTTGGGCCGTCGCCTAATTGACCGGTCGCCTAGTTGGGGTCGCCTAATGTGCCCGTCGCCTAAAATACAAGCGCCCAATTGACCGTCGCCTATTTGACGTCGCCTAAGTGACGGTGTCCCCCCGGTGGTTTGCCATTACCTGCCGAGGGAAGACGATCAGAATAAAGTTTTTACTTCGCCCGGAATCGAACCGGTGATTTCGGTTTAGCAGTCGATGCACATAAGCACCAGACCGTCTTTTTTTCATGTTATTTTTATTTGTCTACCGAACCCCGATGGTTGTTTTATTATGCATTAATTTTTCTCTACTACTGTTTACTGTAAATATACGCTATTGAACTGCTTCGGTGCTTTCCTTAGATTACTACTTATTAAAATATCATATTGGTCGCTAACTTTACGGACGTTAAATTTGATACAAACTTGAACTTCATTTATTTCTTGATTTTCTATCGAACCATAACATATTGCAGTATTAGAAACCAAAACTGATTCTTTTGTTTCTGGTACATTTTTAGTTCTTGTTGTAGTAACTAATTTATAATTATTACAAGTTTCCAAAACACTTAATGGTATCTCTCTAAAGCTGGTTATAGTATAACTTACGCATATGACAAATATAATACTAATTATTGTAAACACTGCCCTGACGTGTCCACCTAGCATAGTTCCTAAAAAAAATTATTTGAGCAAAGCGGTAGGCTAGTTTTTTATTTTTTATTTTGGCTTTCGATTTTGTTTGTAAGCTATTTTTATATCATATTTAACTATAATATTTATTAGGTCTATATTATTATACATAACTACCTGTAAATAGGATCAACGATCTTTATCAAGCCGCATTCAGCTAGAGAGAAAGCATTTAACTTTTTCAGTTATTACGTATTTTTTAAACCAGTAAGAGAGAGGTTTGTAAGTTTACCATGCATATAAGATGACCACCCTGTATTTTAGAAATAACTGTCAATGGTAATACCGCCATTTCAACTGTTATCGTGCTCTTTGACATAGCCTTCAATTTTTATGTGATTTAGAAGGGAATAGACGCCCTTCATAGCTCCGATAAACATCGTGAGCAAAAAAAATAATTTTTTTTAAATATTGATTTTTTCGTTTGCTCATAATAAATATAATATGTGCTAAACTCGTATTCCATTGAATTTTAATAATCCAAAGTAAGTTCCAAATATATCGTGTTTGTGCGTGTTTGTTTTTGTGTTTGTTTCAAAATTGTCGAGAATGTATAAGGTAAGGCGCGCACTGAAGTGGTGTGGTAGTGGTGTGCTAGTTTACATAGGTTTTACCGATTCCACCTGCCACTTTTCACCACGCCACTAGCACACCACCACCACATCACTTCAGTGCGCGCCTTACTAAGATGACCACCAGGCAAAAAGTTGCAAAAGCAAAGAAAGAATTAGCCGCTAAGCCCAAGGAGCTCGTTGCTAAGGATAAGGAAGCCGTTGCTATGCCCAAGGAGGCTGAAAAAGTTCAAAAAGCATCAATTGTAATTATCACAATTAATTCATTTTTGATGTTTTTTATCCTTTTTTCTTCACATTTTCACTTAAAATTTAATAAAAGATTATTAATTTTGTACATCACTCGATTTCAGTTAAGTTTTTTGACTTTACAGCAACTTTTTAAGGGGTGGTCAACTTACATGCCAAAAATAAAAAGATCAAATTTTAGTCTCTTTGTTTAGATTCTAGGCAACAGGAAATGTGATATTTAGTATGTGGCATATAATTTATAATATGTATATAATATCTTATTTATGCATAAATTGTATTCCGCATACCAGATATCGGGTTCCCTATTGCCTAGAATCCGGGCCCTAGTCGTAACCGTTGTATACTCCACAAGAAATTAAACTACACTAATTTGACTAGACTACTTACGATAGGAAGGCCACGACCACCAGGACTACTTCACTCAAGACTATGACATGACTGCCTCCCTAACATCTGAGCTCTTGGCATATTCCCCTTCGTGCAGCCATACCAACCCTCAGATATTAATTGTGTCCAATCCTGGTCCGCCCTTCATAATCCGTACTTTATTTAAATTCAAATACACAATCTACATAAATACAATTTGTACAGAGCCGTACTCACATACACCACAATAACTTTTTTGTTTTTCGAGGAATCTAATAATTATCTTCAGCAAAATTTTAGCTAATGACTTCCTATTTCCAATGGGATCATTATATATCCAAAAATATTAATTTAAAGATGAGTTATGAGCAAAAATGCTAAAGGTGGTCAAATTACAAGCCTCGCACTTACATGTTTTCACTTAGTTTTTTAGGTTTATCCATTCCCGGTAATATTAAGACAAGTTAGGTTAAGTATACAAAATGCGATTACAATAATTAAATAATACGCAATTTACAGCTACGAAAATTACATAGCATGCTAGTTAACGTTGTAACTCCAAAAAAGTATGAATTAAATACTATAAGTAACGCATCGTCTATGAATGGTATCACCTTATTTCGCCGGTTATAAAATCGACTATTTCGCCGCCACTTTTTTCCCATTTTGCCGCTTGGTACGATTGCATTTCATCGTCTATAAAATCGCCGCTTCTCATTTCGAGGCCACTTTTTTTGCTATTTCGCCGCCGTTCGGTTTAACTTAAATTTGATTTAATTAATATAATAAATTTACGGTTTAGTTACAGTAATTAATTCAAATGTCCATAAAAATTTTTGACCACGGCTCGGAACTTATAGCACTTAAAAAGTAAATTTTTAACTCTTTGAAATGCACTTAAAAACACAAAAATTAGCGCTATAAATAGCACTAAAAAATGAAAAATATGCAAAATAAAATTGTCAATAATTTTTTTTATAAATTTATTTTTTAAAAATTTTAAAATTTGAATGATCTGAGGTTTTCTCATAGTAGTTTTTGAATTTTGTACGCCGAGAACGACTGTTCAACATTGACGGACGTCACTGGTGCGTACTTAAAAAATACCAAGTCATTAAAATTTAAATCTTCAGGTTCAGAAAAACCATCTAAATTTTCGGATGCTTCTTCACCAGTTAAAATTTTGATATTTATTTTAGAGCTGAGTGACCACGATTTTTTTCCAGTATTTGATTGATTCTTTTCTTTTCAACAGCTTTTCCATTTGGTTCACATAGAGTTTCAAATGATTTTATATGATAGTGGTACATATCGCTGTTGTACAAATTTTATAACAAATAATTTGATAACATTTTTATTTTAAATAATATTTTGTTTATTTCTTTTATTATTATATAAATAGCACTTCAAGCTCTAAAATAGCAAAATAGCAATAAAAACCGTAAACATGCAAAAATTAGCATTATAAAATTTCGTATCTAACATCAGGCAAGTGTGAAACAAATTTGTATTTTACTTTCAATGTTCTAAAGGCGCAATTCCGTTGAGGTAACACTGAACGACATGAGGCATGTTAACTTGTTTCCTAGTGTTGCCTGATTATAGGTGTGCGACTTCGTGCCACAAAATTCAATGATGTCGCATGCGGAATTTGTCGCGCCACATCGCATGCGCTTTGTCGACTATGCGTGTAGCATGTGTCTGAAACGATTCCATACTGGCAACTTTCCATACTTGTCAACCAGTTGTCAATGTTAATTTAGGTATATTGACGCCCAATAAAAAACTTAAAAGTTCAAATGTAAACCATTTCCCTTTTTTGCTGAGAGATGAACCACTACTTTTAAATTGCAGTCTTTTTTTGCTCACGCAATGCTGAATGCAAATTCTTAATATTTTTTTTACCTCTACCACGGTGTAATCGTATTTATATATTAACTGATTTAGCTTATCAGGTTTAATACGGTAATCTTTATAATCACTAAGTTGGTTATTCCATAATTTGGGTGAATTATGGAAATTTTCGATAAATAACGTCGTTTTTCAATATTCCACTCCATATCGCACGATACAAGCTGCACCGATCCGCGGACCGTTGGATAACGACGACACTGTTCGACACGTTGAATGTGCGTTGAACCGTGTCGAGAGGTGACGCATGCGTCCAAGCAACAACTAGCAACTTGTAGCATGCGGCACGGAGAGTTGTTTTTTGTCGCTTCGTGTTTCTTCAATGGAAAGACTATGTGTAGCATGCGTCAATGTCGCACGGCTACCTGTTGCCTCCGTGGAATTGCGGCTTAGGACTTTCCAAGAAATATATGCATTTGCTAGAACTTCCGAGCCCTGTTTATGACTAACATCGTTCAAAAAGTATTCACTCCACTGAATTTCATTATTCAGCACAAGTCGTTGCAAGTTCTAGATTCGTTCATTGTTGCGAATATAATTTGGTCACCTACAAGGTCTTAGTCCACCATTGCCAGTTACAGCCATGTGACGTTCTATTTTTTCACGCTTAATAAATATTGAGATAAACATTATTAAAGCAGTTGTGCTAACCTTCCACTTGGTTGTTTGTTCTATACTCTTAATTTTCCCAGTGATTCCAAATAATGCGACTATAACGAGCTTGAATTTCGTCAAACCAGGTTTCAATGAAATAGTCAAATAATGGACAATTTGCACGATTTTTAATTTTAGCATATTAATATTCTACATAACAACACATGTAATGTGTCTTAATTTTTTAAAATTTGGTTCACAAATAAAGCCAGAAAAAAATATTGAAATTTAAATGTATATTTGTCGCGCGAAATCGTATTAATAAATATGGCTGACTTAATTTGAAATTTGAGGATTTTGACGTCATCAAAATGGCGATTAGCAACTAAAATTTGGTTACTTCATAACTTCATTACCGGTTGGTACTTACTTGGTAGATACTTTAGTGGAAATTATACTGGTGTGTTGGCACCAATTGTTGAGGCTCATGTCGTCACATCCTGATATCAATCACGTGATTTTTTCAAATAAATTATAACATTCCATTAATTTTTTGCGGGCTGACAATACAGAATTTTGATAAATCACTCAAATATTCTGATTATAGGTATATTGAACTATCAATAAATGCCATTTTGAGGTGAATTTGAATTTTATGCAAATTGTCCATTGGTCGATTCTTGCGTTTTATGAGCGCTCTTCATAAATTATTTCCCATAGCGCATCTTGTTCAGTCATTGGAACAAGTGCCATTCCAATATTTCGCTTTGTGATCTTATTCATGTCAACACTCTTTTCTCTTCTGTTGGCGTTCTCCGAAGCCAATTCTACACCTTGAACCTTCCGACAAATGCTTTATGCGAAAAACATTTAATAGCTCTAATAGCTGTATCAGGAAGTTTTAAATTTATTGTGTTTAACATTGCCATTTCATAATCCACTTAAATAGTTCCTTGAGCAAATGTAAGTTCATAACTATGAGCAGCATTACCAATAAGCGTAAGCAAACGTTTGTACGTTGGTTTTCACTTACTTGGTAAAAAGGCATAGAATATAGGATGTTTAGTTGACTGTAATATGTTATATGTATTATCTAATTAATCAAGTTTGAATTATTGAGTATTGCACTCCAGAATGGGGACTAGTCGGGAATTTTTGCGAGTATTGCACTCAAGAATCAGGACTAATATTTTCCCCACAGTGACGCGCATGAATGGATTAACGAGATTCCACCGGAGTATTTCTTTGATTTTGAAATTGCAATAACTCGAAAACGGCGCTAGATAACGAAAAATTGAGCATAAAATTTACCTCTGTTACAGTAAATCCCCAGCGATTTGTCGTAAGAAGCCATGTACAAAATTTCAGATCAATAGTGCGCAGTAATGGCGCAAAAAAAATACTACTACTTTATAAGTATTTTTTTAAAGTATATTTAAAAGCATTACTTTACTCCTGGAATTGTGAAAACAAGTATTTAAGAGCATAATCTCACCTTTTTTGCCATCCCTGAGCCGTTTCGTGCCATACTCGGGTAAACAGTCCCAGGCTGTAGTGGGGAAAATACCCCGGCAAGCCCGGGTATTTTCCCTTCTACCCGGGACTGTTACCTACGAGAATAGTTAACACAGGCCTACAAAATTTCACTTCTTAAAATTTTCCGGAAGCTTTTTTCATTTTTTCTTTATATTTCGATACGGTAAACTGAAATCTACTTTCCGTTTTAATTTATCAGCTTTTGTTTTGCATATACGAGTACAGCTTATTACACATACACATTAATGAGTTTGTCGCAGTTAAAATACCAGTTATGATAAAATTATTATAATGTCTACATTACGGAATATTATACATCATGGGACTAAGGTGCTACTTTTTATCCCGCGTGCAAAGGTTTTTGCACGAGGTGTTAGCCGAGTGCAAAAATTGCACATGGGATGAAAAGAACCTTAGTCCCAAGGTGTATATACTATTTTTTACAATTTCGCTGAAAATGCTGAATTACATTGGTTAATAACTAAATTTGAGATTTTGAAATTGCTCGAAAACGGCGATAAATATCGAAAACCGAGCAAAAAAATTACCCCCGTGTCGTAAGAAGCCATATGCAAAATTTCAGATCAATAGCGCGCAATAATGGCGCGGAAAAAAAAGTATTACTTTAGTTCCGCAAAAGCGGAAGTAAAGTGAGCACTTTACTCCCGGAATTGTGAAAAATTTGTTTAAATACTCCTCAGTGCTTTTGTTACATTTGTGGTGAATATGTGTTTAAAAATTTTAGAAATTCGATGACAGTTTTCGTAAAACCTGCTTATTTTAACTGATTTCGTCCAACATACGCTATCTTGTCTGAAAGATCTTGGTTGCAACAAGAGTATCAAAGTTCACCATTTAAACTCGCATCTGGACCATTTACCTGTAAATCTCGGCCACTTGAGTGATGAACAACATGCAATATTCCATCAAGAAATTCGACCCATGAAGGAACGATATAAGGGGGTAGATGGCATATGATGGCAGATTACTGTTGGTGATTGAAAAGAGATCTTCCTCGAGAATCGTATTCAAAAAAATCAATAAAAAGAACATTTCTAGCTGCTCTTGAAAAATAATAATTCTTCATATTATATAGTATCTATAAAAGTATATGTATGTATGCCATATCTCAAAAACTAAAGCTGATGGATAAAAATGGTTTTCATTTTCAGAGTGAGGAAATGGGAAGCGGTGAAATGGAAGATGGCAAAATGGGGAGCGGCGAAATATAAGCCGGCGAAATGGGGTGTATTTCTATTCTATGAATGCGGTTATTAGAGTGCGTATAAGTCCCAAAACTTTAATCTTGGAACTTAAACCTCGGATTTATAACAAAAATAAAACCAAGCAAAACTCATATAAAAAAACTCATAAATAAATATTAAACCTAGTTGAATTAATGTAATAATAATAACAAGTTTATTTTCTCTAAGGAAATGTCCATTTTGAAGTGCACATCAGAAAAGAAAAAAAGTCACGTAACATGAACAAAAATTCAATATCACAGCCAAAACAAAAATTCCCTCATATCAAAAGGTTCTTTTTCAATATAAAAATATACTCAGAGCTTTCAGTGTATTATTAATAAATAATATGGCTTTTAAGAAATTTTAGTTTTACCTTAAATCATCATTTTGCCACCGCCAAGAAACAAAGCCGTAACTCATTTTTAACTATTTTTCAGGAGGGCGATTTTAAAGTTTTGTAAAGTACCTGAATACATAAAAGATACAATATTTTCTACTGATTATTTCTGGAATTATTGGTCGTAAAGTAAAGTAAAACAGTAATCATAACTAAAAATTGACGAAATTTAAGTTAAGGCTTTGTTCCTTGGTAGTGTCGATTTACTATTGTTATAATAGTTTTGCATCATAAACTTCGTGTCGATATATTAAAAAAATGAGATATTTACCAATTGCAGTTAAGTCCCAATTTATACCGCCTGCAGCATAACCAAGAAATCCTCCCAATCCTGCCATAATAGTAAATGTACTTAAACCTTTAGCGTGGTCTTCTGCAAAAGTTTTATATTAGATTCAAAAACAAGCACTATTATTTATTTAATATCAATAATTGTAGGCACACTTTTTATTCATAAACTAATAAGTTTTATTATTATTTTGAATTTAAAAATAAACTTAAATACTTTTTAATGTCAAACAGCGCTACAACCCAGAGTAGGTTTTGGCTAACCACTTCATTTTATGAAGGGTTTTCAAGGCAGATTGCCTCGGTGGTTTGCCATTGCCCGCCGAGGGAGGACGGCTCTACTCGGGACCGAACCAGGATTCTCTGCTTAGTTGTGGTCGATATACTTAAGCATTAGACCGTAACCGTTCTCACTTTTTAATACGCTATTTAATTTAAACGCGTTTAACGCCTACCTGAAAGCATTAGTTCAACCTACAACAATGTAAACTTGTAATTTTCATAGTTTCAAAATTTTCTAATTAGAAAGAAACAATAAGGGGATTCATTTCACGTTGTACTTTTGTCGTAAATCTCGTAGATCCCGTTTTTTGTAAATTTTGTAGAATTTTTAAGAATGTATAGGAGACAAAAAATAAAACTCAAAAATATAAGATATCGATGAAAATTGGTACACATGTCATCATTGACTTTGCGATGTAATAAAAAAATTTCAAATCGATTCACTACACCGTTCAATAGTTCTTGCAGTTTTAATTTGAAGTAGACTATTTGTTAAAATTCAAGAAAATCACATCTATGGTTTTGCTTAAGAGTCTGCTTTTAGGGAAAATCACAAATATGTTAAAATAAATTTTAAGAAATCCTAAAAAAATGTAAAAAAATTATATAATGTAAAAATCATTTTATGAAAAATATTTTATTGAATGTAATATATTAGCTTAAAATATATGATCAAAATATAAAATTTGTTGTAGTTATAGCTTGTAAATAGATGAAGGTTTTAGCAAAATTTCATCACGATTTACTATCCCGTTCTCGAGAAATTAATTAGTAATTGAACAACCGATATAGACGGACACCGTCATTTCGGCGATTCCAGTTCGGTACCGTCATTTCGGCGATTCCAATTCGGCACCGGCACTTCGGCGATTTTCATTCGGCGACAGAAAATTCGTCTACGTCGATTCGGCGCCGGAAAATTTATTTAAGTGTTAAAATTTATTAAAAATATCTATTTTTTATTTTTAAATTAAATATTTATTTACATATTGTAATGATATTTCTGATCAGCAGCCGGTGTTTTTGGTTGAGGCTTGTTTACTTGGTAGTTTGGATTCTGTTGGAGTCACTAATCGATTTGCACCGCGATTAAGAGACTTGTTTTTATGCTCGGCAGGTCGGTCTTTATTGTTAAATGCCAATAACAAACAATGACTCGGAATTGTTACACAATACACTACTTTTAACACAAATATTATTGTTTTTCTGTAAAGAAATAAAGGTGTTGTGAAACCAGTGACAAATCTTGCGAACGTGAAGCTATAATTGAAAAGTGTTTAGAAGAAATATGGTGCATACTGTATAATTTGAGACTTACGAGGGAATTTGTTGTGATAAGGTTGGAAGGGTCGTTCGTTGAGAAGAGGACGTTGTGCGTCCACGAGAATGTGTGCGTTTTCCAAGTGTGATATCATTTTTTTGCGTTAAATTGTCAGCCGATTAACTGATTAAGTCAGGGAGCATATCCTGATGGTTGATAGTGTGATTGCACAAACAAAAATATTGTTTGCTTTTTGTTTCAAGCTGAAATAAAGCAGAAAATTAAAATTTGGTATTTTGATGATAAGAAAATTTAATAACGCCGACCGCCATATGCATTTATACTACGATGATAATTTTAACAAAATTTACTTACCTCAAATGGAATTTGGATTGAATTTATATGAAATAGAAGAATACACGTGTGTAATTAAGGCGATTATCGAAGAAATTTCACAAGAAAACAAAACTATCCGATCAACTCCGGTAACCAAAGTTTCAGTAGCAGAAACACCTGTTGTATCCAGTGTGATACGGGAGCATTTGACCAACAACAAAGAGGAAAGCAGTGGACCTCAAACGTTAATCAAGCTAAGAAATTATTGTTTATTTGAACTATTTTATTTCTCGGAATTCTTATAATTTTCATATTTTTAATACTAACATTATTACACTAACAGTGGAATTTGGTAAATGAATTTAGAAGTCATATTTGGTATAAAAGTAAATGCAATTCATTTATCAAGTGTCGCTACACAATACACAAAGAGTCAAGAAACAATATTATTAAGTTTCAAGTTATTGGTATTAAATAAACCCTATTTTGCGATATTAAAAAAAAAAAAAAAGGATTTTTGTTTTCTTGAATCACATGATTCGTGGGTTTCAAATTGAATTCGCTCCTGAGAGTCAAGTAATTCCGAAATTATCTGAGCTAGCTGGAGAAAAAGGTAAGAGTGTGTAGAGTTTATAAAATTTACATTACATCTTTTTGGCGCAACAACGTGGTGCTCGAAACCACGATTTCAATAATAAACAGGGTAGTTTAGACTAAATTAAATAAATCAAAATGGCAGAAAACGGATCAGAGGATGGTAAAATACAGGTAGAGGAAAGTCAAATAGAGGAAAGTCAGGTGGAAGAAAGACAGGTAGAGGAGGGTCAAGTTAGCGAACAGGTGATACAAGTATGGGAATCGCCGATAACACCGCCAATGCACAGTAGTACAAAAAAGGGTTCGATAGATCAGGGGGGAATAAGCATAGAATTATTAAGGCAAATTATGAATAAATTAGATCGAAATACCGAAATATTAAGAAGGGAAATGAAAGAAAGTCAAAACGAAATGAGAGAAAGTATAAGTGGGGATGTGAATAAATTAGATAATAAATTAGATCAAACTACCGAAAGTATAAGAAGGGAAATGAAAGAAAGTCAAAAAAAAATGAAAGAAATTCTAGAAAAAAAATTAGATCAAAATGTAGAAATAGTAAGAGGGGATATGAATAGGGGTTTTCAGGAATTTCAGGAGAAATTTAATAATTGGGAAGAAAGACTAAATATAACAAATTCAAGGGTAAAATCGGTAGAAGAAAAAGTTATTGAAACGTTAAAAGAAAATGTAATTTTAAGGGAAGAAATAAACGTAGATTTACAAAAACATAAAACGTACATTTCTATAGAAGTGGGAGATAAATTGAGGAATGCAGAAACCAAATCGATTAGGACAGTAAATGAAATGATAACGGGAATAGAAGATAAAGTTTTTCAATCTGTTATAAATAAAACGCTGGAAGAGGGAACTGAAATTGCAAATGTGGTAAGAGATATAAAAAAATTAGAAAATGATGTTGCTCATAATGGTGAAAAATTACGAACTTATGAACAAGAAGTAAAAATGCAAAGGGGAAATATTAATGTAATTGAGGGGAATTTAAATAAAAAATTGGAAGACACCATAAGGGATATTGAACGGGGCAAAATTCATAATCTAACATTCACAACGGGAATGGGAAATAGTACAATGAATAAATCATTGCAAGAAATTTCTAATTATATTAATAAAAATCCAAAATTAAAATTTTACGGACAACCACAATCAGGGATTAACCCAAAACACTTCATAAAATATGCTAAGCCTATGGTCGATCAAGTATTTGATGCGGAACAATTAAAAGTGATTCTTGGTTCGATGATGAAGGGAACAGCCGAGGAATGGTTCGGGATTCATCAAAATAATTTCAATACTTTTGATGAATTCTCAAATATGTTTTTGGATAGATATTGGGGGGATGAAGTGCAAGAACTGGTAAAAAATGAATTAAAATCGGGAAAATACAATGGGTTAGGCAGTAGGAATGATTATGCGGAAAGGCTAATTAATGCTGTACTTAATTTAGATCCTCCTTATAGTGAAAAGGAAATAATAAAATGTTTAGCTAGCCATTTTGATTTATCTATTAGAAATAGGATAGTAGTCGAGAAGGTCGAAACTATAAGCGAGTTTGGGGCATTGCTAAGGAGATTCGATCACGGGTATACGCCTAATTACGAGCATAAAAATTTGAATAGAGTGTTCGATAACAGAGTTGTGCATTATCCCGAGAGAGTAAATCAATTCATGCCAAGCCGCGGTGACAGTAATTATCCTAGGGATAATAATAATTTAAGAAATAATTATAGCAACAATGATAATTACCAAAACGGATCAAGTTCACGATTTAATAATAATTATAATCAACAAAATTCATTTCAAAATAGACCCATAAATAACAATCAAAATTATAATAGTAATTACAGGAATGCTCAAAATAGTAATGATAACAATCAAAATGGCTATTCGAATAGAAATTACCAAAATAATAATAATCAATATCAAAACAGGAGATATAGCAGTTACGATAGTCGACCGCAATTTCAAAGGTCTACAAACCCAAATATGAATAGAAATAATAACGACAATAATAATGTAAGAGAGGCTCAGGTGAACGCTATAACAACAACACAAGCACCGGTAGTTAATTCGAATGTAGCTACTGCAAATCAAAATTTTTAATTCCGGACAACTCAGTAAATTTTCTAGTAAACACGTATGAACATCCTAGAGAGTTTATACTAGAAAACGATCAATTTTCGGAAATTGAAGAAATGTGCAAGCTGCCATTTATTAATGTTCTTGTAAATAACGTAAATTTTAAATGTTTGGTAGATACGGGCGCTGAGTTGTCCATTTTAAATCAAGATTTAATTGAATCTAATATAAAAAATTTTGAAAAGAAAATAATTAGTACGAAAAAGGTGAATCTGATTAGTGCCAATAGAAAGAGGTTTGCGGAGGTAAATAAAAGTGCTATCGTAAAAATCAAAATAGGTAAATACGAAATTGAGGATGACGTCTTAATTATGAAAAATTTAAGTGTAGGGTGTATAATAGGAATAGATCTGATTAATAAATTTGGGATGATAATTGATGCGGTAAATAGGCTAATCACAATCGGAGAACAGTCAATCGAGTGGATAGAGGATATAAACGGGGATAATAATAAGAAATTAGTAAAATTAAATATTTTGAACAGACAGGTTAGTAATGTTAGAAAGGAAAGGATATTGGAAGATGATGAGGAGATGAATGGGGATAAAGTTGTTAATTATGTTAGTGGGAATGATTGCGAGATGAATTATGTTCAAGATTGGGAAGGGGTTGATTTTTGTGAAGAGGAATATTATGGAGATGATAAAGAAGTTAGTAAGTTAGTAGGGGATGTTAATGTTCGAAATGATAGACTGTTGAATTGTGAAAAAGAATATTTACAAATCATTGATTATCTATTGAAATCAAATGAAAATTTAATTAATAATAAACCTAGTGTAGCCAAAGATTATGAGCATAAATTAAACGTGAATGAGGAAAAGTCGTTCAAATGTAAGACGTATCCGATTCCTTTTGCCTATAGAGAGAGAGTACGAGAAGAAATAAATAAGATGTTACAGGATGGGATCATTCGAAAGGCATCTACTCCTTATATTAATCCTTTGGTAGTAGTCAAAAAGAAGGATGGAAGCTTAAGATTAGTATTAGATGCACGAAACATCAACATGATAACTCAATCACAACATGAATCTCCAGAGGGGATAGAGTCATTATTAGCTAGATTGGGGGGTACTAATTATTTTACCAAGTTAGATTTAAAAAATTCCTTTTGGCTTATAAAATTACACCTAGAATCACAAAAATATACGGGATTTTCAGTAGACGGGTCTACTTATGTGTTTAGGGTAGTTCCTTTTGGGTTATCTACTAGTTGTGCTGCTCTAGTTCGTGCTATGCAAGGAATTCTAGACAAGTATTGCGAATTCAGCGGTCATTATGTTGATGACGTAGTAGTATTCAGTAAAGATGAAGATGAACACCGAGAACATTTAGACATTATTCTGAGGGAGCTAAATCAGTCGGGTTTAAAATTAAATTTGGAAAAGTGTGAATTCTTTAAAAGCGAAATAAATTATTTGGGATATGTGATTACCAAAAACGAAGTCAAAGTTGACGATAAAAGATTAAAGGAAATTCATGATTATCCTAGGCCCTGTAACATTCGAACGTTACGAGGATTTTTGGGTTTTGTAAATTATTATAGGAAGTTCATACCTAATTATTCTGAATTAGCAGCACCCTTGTCTGGTTTGCTTAGCAAAAATATAAAATGGAACTGGGACAAAAATTTACAACTTAATTTCGATAAGATCAAGAATGAATTGTTAGAGAATATGAAATTAATTCACCCTAATTTTGCACAAAAATTTATTTTAAGAACTGACGCTTCTGATATTTCTATAGCAGGGGCATTATTTCAAATTCAAAATGAAGTTGAAGTACCAATTTGTTTTATCTCAAGAACGTTGAGACAAGCTGAGAGGAATTACACAACTACCGAAAAAGAAATGCTAGCAATAGTACACTCTTTACAAAAATTAAAATTCTATCTAGTGGGTAATAAATTTGAAATTCAAACAGACCACTCTGCTTTAACTTTCTTGATGAGAACAAAATTTACAAACAATAGGATATACCGTTGGGCATTAATCATACAAGAATTTGAGTTTGAAATAGTACACATTAAAGGAAAAGATAATGTAATAGCAGACGCACTAAGTAGAAAAGATGTACCCAAAAATATAACTAAAAATATTTTAATTGCTATGAATCAATTGTCCTCTAATGAAAGACCTTTTTCGAATGCAGAAATTTTGGAAGCACAGTCAGATTCATGTTTTGATATTTTAAGGGAAAGATTAAGTAGAAATGATGAAAATGTTATTAAATCATTTTGTATCAAAAGGGGATATTTAATAAAATTATTAAACGGTTTAGAGCTCTACTTAATTAACGAACAATTGACTATTAAAATTAGTAAACAATTACACCTAAAATACGGTCATGTAGGTATCAGAAAAACTTGGTTAATCTTTAGAGAAAATTTTTATTGTAAACGTGATCTGTCATTGATAAAACGAACTATTAATAAATGTCATTTGTGCATTATGGGCAAATATAAAAATTATCATAACAAGAATTACATAAGTAGCATAATTTCATCTGAGCCTGGTGAGAAAATTGCCATCGATTACATTGGTAATTTAATTCCAAGTGATGATGGATATAAAAATATTTTGATAGTAGTAGACGTGTTTTCAAAATTTGTAAAATTATATCCAACGAAAGCGTGTAATACTGATATTTCTATTCTTAAACTTGATCAATTTTGTAATGAAATAATTAAACCTAAGACTATAGTTGCTGATAATGCCACTTATTTCAATAATGAAAAATTTAAATCTCATTGGTCTAATCTTGGCATAAAATTGGTGTTTGTTTCGATAAGAAATCCTCGGGCCAACTTGAGTGAACGTTTTGTTAGGGAGTCAGTAAAATTTTTGAGATTAAGGGTATATCAGAATCAAACAGATTGGTACAGGCATCTTACGGAAGTAGAAAAGTTTATCAACCATGCTCCAAATACTGTGACGGAGGAATCACCTGTCTTCTTAATGTTTAATGAACCACCTGACCGACCATGGTTACTAGAAAAAAATAAAGATTATCAGGAAACGTTAGTTAAAGCGAAAAACAAAATTAATAAACGAATAAGAAATTATTTACAAAAAGAAAATGATAAAATTACCAAACATTGTAAATTTTCGATTGGTGATTTAGTAGTAGTAAGGAGTCTGCGGGTAGGAAATCGAGCAAAGAACCAATGTTTAAAGTTGCAATTGCCATTTGAAGGTCCTTACGTCATAGATTCTGTAAACGAAAACACGTATTTGTTAAAATATCCAGATTCAAATAAATTAAGAGGAAAATATAACCTGGATAATATTTATGCTTATGATATTGAAAATAATTATTCATCTTCAGGATCAGAACTTGATATGTAATGAAAAATATTTGTAAATAAAATTAAGAAGTTTTTATTTCAGTTAATTTAAAAAAAAAAAAATAATTATTATTTTATTTTGAATTGAGTTATAGTTTAATTTTTTGGGAAAATTTTAAAAAATTGTGATAGCTTTAGACTTGATTAAGAAATGAAGACTATGATTTGTTTCTTACCTTCCTTTATAGCTGAATATTGCTCAAGCCGATATTTGCTTGCGACAATCTAGTTGTCTTATCAAATGATCAACTTGGAGCAAGGGGATATTAGATGTAATGATATTTCTGATCAGCAGCCGGTGTTTTTGGTTGAGGCTTGTTTACTTGGTAGTTTGGATTCTGTTGGAGTCACTAATCGATTTGCACCGCGATTAAGAGACTTGTTTTTATGCTCGGCAGGTCGGTCTTTATTGTTAAATGCCAATAACAAACAATGACTCGGAATTGTTACACAATACACTACTTTTAACACAAATATTATTGTTTTTCTGTAAAGAAATAAAGGTGTTGTGAAACCAGTGACAAATCTTGCGAACGTGAAGCTATAATTGAAAAGTGTTTAGAAGAAATATGGTGCATACTGTATAATTTGAGACTTACGAGGGAATTTGTTGTGATAAGGTTGGAAGGGTCGTTCGTTGAGAAGAGGACGTTGTGCGTCCACGAGAATGTGTGCGTTTTCCAAGTGTGATATCATTTTTTTGCGTTAAATTGTCAGCCGATTAACTGATTAAGTCAGGGAGCATATCCTGATGGTTGATAGTGTGATTGCACAAACAAAAATATTGTTTGCTTTTTGTTTCAAGCTGAAATAAAGCAGAAAATTAAAATTTGGTATTTTGATGATAAGAAAATTTAATAACGCCGACCGCCATATGCATTTATACTACGATGATAATTTTAACAAAATTTACTTACCTCAAATGGAATTTGGATTGAATTTATATGAAATAGAAGAATACACGTGTGTAATTAAGGCGATTATCGAAGAAATTTCACAAGAAAACAAAACTATCCGATCAACTCCGGTAACCAAAGTTTCAGTAGCAGAAACACCTGTTGTATCCAGTGTGATACGGGAGCATTTGACCAACAACAAAGAGGAAAGCAGTGGACCTCAAACGTTAATCAAGCTAAGAAATTATTGTTTATTTGAACTATTTTATTTCTCGGAATTCTTATAATTTTCATATTTTTAATACTAACATTATTACACTAACAGTGGAATTTGGTAAATGAATTTAGAAGTCATATTTGGTATAAAAGTAAATGCAATTCATTTATCAAGTGTCGCTACACAATACACAAAGAGTCAAGAAACAATATTATTAAGTTTCAAGTTATTGGTATTAAATAAACCCTATTTTGCGATATTAAAAAAAAAAAAAAAGGATTTTTGTTTTCTTGAATCACATGATTCGTGGGTTTCAAATTGAATTCGCTCCTGAGAGTCAAGTAATTCCGAAATTATCTGAGCTAGCTGGAGAAAAAGGTAAGAGTGTGTAGAGTTTATAAAATTTACATTACAATATACAGCACAGGTATCATAATATTTAATTTATAATATTTATAAAAAAAAAATTATAATATTTAATTACTTAAAAAGTATGTATAATTGTGATTCCAGTGATGTATGTAATAAATATTTAATTTAAAAATAGAAAATAAATTTTTTTTTTATTTTTAATAAATTTTAGCACATAAATAAATTTCCCCTCGCCGAATCGACGTAGTCGAATTTTCTGTCGCCGAATGAGAATCGCCAAAATGCCGGTGCTGAATTAGAATCGCCGAAAGTAGCATAGCCGAATTTCGGATCGCCGAATTGACCCTCGCCGAATTGCTTTCGCCAAACTGAGGTCGCCAAAACGACGTCTACCGCGATATAGAGTTGTCACGTTCAATTCGCTAAAACTAAAATAGATTTCGACGTTAAAAGAACCCTAAACATATATAAAACTTATTGGTATTAAAAATATTATGTACATATATCTCGGTTTTTATTAGTTTTCCTAACAAATATCAATTTTTACTCTTAAAAATTATTACATTTTATATTTAGATAGTAGGTTAGATTTCAGGGATAGTCACTAATAAAAATTTTGTTATGTCAAATTTAATATTTGTAATTTCAGAAAATGAACCGATTTATACGAAAAACACCTTTCTTCATGCATTTTTATAACTTTGTTTATCGTTTATGATATTTAAAAAGTATTTTACTACACACATAAGACCAATAGTCGTGATATTTAAATTAATCTTACTTTTGTCTCTGATTGTATCTCCTATATATCCTTAATTGAACAACATTTTTAAAATGAGCAAAAATCAAGTTTGTCAATTTGTTGACTACATAGTCAAAACAATAATAAGTAATAAAGAAAAGAACGACGTCTTTTTGATTTTGTTACAAAAAAGGGAAGTGTTGTTTTGATGACGATTTTCGGTAAATATTATTTTTATTTACCTGAAACAGTGACATCTAGAAGATAAGCACGTGCAGGGCTTTGACAAGCATCGGCGTCAAAATCTAGCAACACAGTACCTAATATTGTAAAGAATATTCCCCATGATTGCGAATTAGTACGAAGTTTAGTTGAATTACTAAGAAATGAAACATCTGTGTAATTATTTGAAATCCTTATTTCACTTAATGGACTGTGTCTTTTTGTTTCATCTCCCATTAAATAACCAACATATTCTCCATTTGGTACTAGCAGCAAACCTGAAAAATATTTACTTGAAAAATAAAACCCCTACCATTATTTGCATAGACATTGACGACCGATAATGATGACAACGAAGACTACAACGATACTTAAACCTGCAACGCCACTGTGACGAAGTACATTCCAAATTCTTGTGTGTAAATATTGTAAATAGTATTATTAACCGTTTAGTAATAAGTTTTACCCAAATTTAATATAAAAAAAAACAATCCGGTTTTATTTTTAATTTTCCTGCAATATTTCCAAAACTACGAAAACGACAAATAAAGTATATTTATCCATTACCTAAAATTGTCTTGACAATAAACATTAAGTCAAAGAGAGTTACGCATTATGCAGGGTCTCTCAACATCTCGCTCTTCGATAAATTTTAAAATGTTATGATTGTATGTTTTAAAATAATCTGTATTGTTAATTTGTCAATAAATATTGTTCTGATTCTGATTCTGAGTGAGGTCTAGTTAACTGTAAGTAGCTAGTTCGACTCCCGACGAGTCTAACTTTTTTTTATTGAATTCATTTTAATTTTCTCCAATACGTAAAACTTGATCGAATTTATGCTTTTTGACTTACAATATTTATGATAAATTAAATTTTGGTGCAAAAATAAAGAACGTCGGGTATAGGGGTATTAATGTGTTTTTTATTTATAAACAATACAAGAATTTATAGTTAAATAATAAATTATAAAAAGTGTTTAAAATTTTTAGTTCAAACAATCAAATAATATATTTAGTCTGGTTTTGGCCGATGTGGTAGAATTGGTGAATCATTTTAAATATTTTAATTAATAATTTCTAGTCAAACTCGACTATTTATTGGTGAATTGCACTACATATGTTTCAGGTTTTGACCCATTATCAAGTGCTAAAAATAAATATATAAACTTAACCAACACACATTTCGATGAAGATGAAATTAAATTCTTAAACCGTGGATTAAAATACTGCCCAAAGAAAAAGTGGAACTACCACTATAAAGTCAACTTAGCAATAAGAGCAGATATTAATGCCAAAATAATTTAAGCTGATCCACTCCTAATACACCAGTGCGCAGATATGTTAAAAAACCACACCAACACAAAGAAATTGAGTATTGAAGACAGAGCAATTGAGGGCCGGTTTTTCAATTGTAGTTTAAACTTAAGTTCACGTGAACATACTTTGAGTATTGATCTCAGTTTAAACCTAAATGGGTTTTTCAACCATGTACAGTGGTCGGTTCAGTTGTACTTAGGTTGGCAATGAAATTCTACTAGCGGTTGGTAATGAAACTGACTACTTATTACTATATTTCTATTATACACGCCAGTTGCTTAGACAGATGCGTATTGACCAAATGTGACGCAACAAGCATTTAATATTTTGCGCCCCTATTGTTGCTTTTTTTAAAATTAGAAAAATTTATACAGAAAATGAAACTTATTTATAATAATAATTAAGACAATTAATGATTAGGTAATTACAACACATGAATTTTTTTTTAATTTTTCTTCTGTTATACATAGGTATAATCAATATTTCCAACTCAAAAATATTTTTTTTCATTGCAAATAAAAAAATTGCGTAATGTAGGGTTAAATCGTTATAATATAAAATATAATCATGGAAAAATCAAAACGTGCAGCTAATTTTACTGCATTTTACTTCAAATTCATTATTATTTATTTACCTGTACAGATTAGATTTTATACCAGTGATTTTCTATAGTATAGATACCAAGACATACGTCAATTGTGTTCTTTACATATCAACGACAAATTATTTTCGGACATCTCTTTCTACTCTGTCTAGATTTTTAATATTTTCTTCAGTTGTCTCTCTCTACGAACCTCAACCAATACCAGACAGCCATATTAGGTGGCAATATTTTAAATTTTGACAGCTATTTGTTAAAAATTGTTAAAATATGGAAATATTTTTATTATATTATTAAAATAAATTTTTTACAATTATTAATATTGCTTTTATACAGTTTTCAGAAAGAATATAAAGTGGTAAATAAATCAACGCATTATTTAACCTCGAAATTTTGGACCTTGCCGACTCCGTTGATTAATAATGTGAAATGAAACTTATTAGTTATTATTTTTATAACAAATTATATTAATAATAAATTTATTTTAACAACATCACAGATTATAAATATAAATATAAATAAATTACATGATTGTTGGTATTTTACACGATTTGTTGAAAGAAAGAAATTGGTATTTCTTTGCGATTTTAAATTCAAAAATCTATAAAATATGTACATAACCTTCAAAAACTTATAATGACAGCTAACAAAAACGTAATTTCACAGTTGTTCCATACTAATACGAGCAAATCGAGGCTACAAAAGAGATAACTGCTATCTAACTAAAGTAGTAGAAAGAGATGAGCAGATAAACATATGGCGCGTAGTCCTAAGAACACTGCTTTTTAAGGCAGGTATACGGCTTTTGGTATCTATAATATAGAAAATCACTGTTTTATACGTACGTGTCACTAAGCCCTTGTAAGCAAAACCTAGTACCTATGCACCCTATACTACGCAAGGTATTCCTGAACTTCGTTTAAACGGTCAATACGCACCGTTCACGAGATCGTAGTTTAAACTTCGTTTACAAAAGTTTCCAACAATTGAAAAACACACAAATCAATATGAACTGAGTTTAAACTCTGATCTTAGTTTAAACCACAATTGAAAAACCGGCCCTGAAAGTATCTCCAATAAACTAAAATTTAATAACCTATTGTTACCAAAAGCTGATAGAAGCAATACCATAATCATAATTGAAAAAGGAACTTATAACACCAAAGTTAGCCAGTTTTTAAATACAGGTAAAAATTTTAAAATCATTAAAGATCCCACCCAAAAATTTCAACAAGAAATAAAGTCCTTAATTGCCGATACTAAAGTTTGAGTGACACTATCAATCTTTGGTTAAATTTTCGTTCAACTTTCTTATCAAATGTTTGACGAAAAAGTAGCGCGTGCCATACTTTCGTTCAACTTTTGGATAAGCATGCGTATAGCTGCAAAACTATGCAGTAAAGTTGGCTTTCGCATATCCTTACTACAAACTACCCCACCCAAAAATTTTCATCAAACTTTGAAGCAAAATGTTTGACAAGAAAGTTTAACGAAAATTTAACCAAAGTTTGATAGTGTCACTCAAGCTTAACGGTCTACTAAAACACATATATCCATATATATATATATATATATATATCCAAGCTCACTAACATGAACCCCACCCCTTCAAGGCTATCAGCTCAAATAAAAATTCATAAAGACGGACACCCAATAAGACCAGTAGTATCTACAATAGGAGCCCCTTTTGAAAAAATTGCAAAACACGTTCTCACCATATTTAAAGATCGCATCGACTTTCAACCCTCACACACGATAAAAAGAAACTCAAGCGATTTGATTGATAAGATAAAAAATGTCCTAATACCTCATAATGCTAAACTTGTATCCTTTGATGTTTGCATTTTATTTCCCAGTATACCCATCAAAAAAAGCAAAGTATACATTAGAGATAACATCGATGAATCCAAAACTTACACCTATGGAGAAACTAGATCTATACACCATAGTTGAAACCATCCTTAACCAGAATTATTTTTTATATAACATCAACTATTACACTCAAGATGAAGGCCTTGCCATGGGAAATACACTATCTTTCCTTTTTGCAGACATCTTCATGAATGTCTTAGAGAAAAAATTACTCCATAAAAAACATAATGAATGGTACGGCAGGTATAAATATTATACTGGTATCGACACGTAGATGATGTCATATGCTTGTGGGGTGGCACAGATAGACAATTAGATAAATTCCTAAACCGCATCAACAACCTTGATGATGCCATTAACTTCACAATGGAAACTGAAAAAGTTAAAACGCTAAACTTCCTTATTCTTAGCGTGAATAGATCACAGCAACTTCACACATTCAAAGTATACAGAAAATCTACCTATACTGACACCACTATCTCATACAACTCTGATCACCCTTGGATCCATAAGACAGCTGGATACAGATCAATGACTAACACTTAATCAATACCCCAATAGATGACAAGAATCAAAAAATAGAACTAAACACGATCAAGAACATCGCAAACAACAACGGATATCCCAATGAATTTATTAACTCACTAGCATACAAAATAAAAAAAGAAAAACACTATTAGAAAAAATACCGCTCTACAACTCAACAAAAATAGCAATATAACCTACCTACCCCTACCATATTATGGCATTCAGGTTTTTTATGTATCACAAACGTTATTATAAAGGTGACAGTTATAAAGTAAAATAAAGGTTTCGGCAAGTTGATATGCACTATAAATGTTAAGAAAACCTTTATTATCAAGATCATGTTAAAATAAGGGTTTTTGAAAGCGATAGGTAATACCAATTTGCCGAAAGCCTTTAATGTTATGTCATAACTGTCACCTTTATAATAACGTTTGTGTTACTTAATAGGCCTGAATATATCAGAAAAAATAGCCAAAAAGCTAAAACAAAGTAGTAAAAATAAAATTAAAAATAAAAATATAACTATTTCTTACAAAAGCAAAGGATCTATAAGAAACCTGCTTTCTAAACTATAAGACCCAAAAGCGGGGTATATCAATTAAGTTGTAATAACTGCATAAAAAAATATATTGATCAATCAGGATGTAATTTTAAGACCAGATTTAAAGAACATACATCCCACTGTGTGGTATCATGCTGTGTAATGCAGGGATGCACAGACTTATTGGGACTGACTAGGGGCCACTCGGGCAGATTATGAGTTAAAGGCGAGCCGCAAGAAATAAAAGTCCCCATTTACGAATGACTTTTTACTCAACTCAACAGCACATTCAAAATTATATTGCAAGCAATAGCACGCCGCGTTATTTTCCGAATATTGCTTTAACGTTTTCACACACAACCATAATCAGCTTCATAAATGTAGCTAAGTAAAATGAAAATAAACACTGTTGCCATAGTATGTCGTGAACTACCATTCGTTGGGCTCTATTATTGGCATTAATTAACTTTTGCAATCTTGCACCACCGTTGAACTAATTAAAACGCAGCAATATAAAGCGTCTCGTGTGAAAGCAGACATATAGTTGTATAGGCAACAGGAAGCGCAGCGATAAGAAGTTGCTACCAAATCAGTAGAACATATTGCGTGTAGACGCGGTAAAGCGTCGGCGCTACGATACCATATAACGTAACGCGTACGTGTGAAAACCTCTTATTTAAAAGCATGTATTTTTGATGCACAGCAATATCGCGTCGTTTTATTGCTAGCGTTATAAAGCTCCGTGTGAAAACACCCTAAAGGTCAAGGTTGCCGCTAGACCGCCTGACCAAGGTATTTTTTAATTAATGTAAAGTAATGTACTTTTAGGACTTTGATATTTATAAAAAATAAATTTTGACATAAGTAATTGTTAAAACTGTTAACTTTCTTACCCTTCTTACCTAGTAAAACGCCTATAGACATAAAAATAATAAATGGTCGTCTACGTCCCAATGTCAATCGACATCTGTCACTCAATGAACCTAAAATTGGTGTTAAGAAAAGTCCTACAAGAGGCGACACTGCCCATACTAAAGTCATGTTTTTATGTTGTACACCAATTTTGAGAAGTGTCGGTGACACAAATGCCGTTTCTGCAGCATACGAAAATTCAATACCCATAACGGCTGCCGATACTCTTATTAATTCCCTTCTGGTTTTACGCCTTTAAAATAATGCATTATTTTTTATAATAATTAAGTTTATTTTGAAATTAAATACCTGTATATGTGAGAAAAATCATTAGGATTTTCTTCAGAACGTTCGTTTGAAGTAAATTGTGTTTTTAAAACTTCAAATATACTTTTAGAATTATATTCTTTCCAGTTGGAGTATTTTTCTTGAACATAATCTCTAAATCTATGAATTTTACCAATAATTCCTTCGTATTCACTCAATTTTTCAACCATTTTAATCAATAATTTATTTGTAGTGAAAATATGATAAATATTAATTCAGCAATAACACTTGTAAAATAATAAATAATTAATTTACGAATGCTACTTAAACTAAATTTACTTTAAAGATCGATTTCTATCTATAAAATTTAAGAAAATATATTAAAAGCTATTAAATTATTTAATCAAACACTTCACTGTTGGCATATAAATATTTTGTTACTGCGAATATTATTATTTTATACAATAATGTTTTATTTTCAACTGCTGTAATGATACTATCTATTTTAACTAATTTTATTTGGTTGCTCTAATAAGGTTTCAGTTTATTTGTAGTATGTATTCTCTAATGTAAATTCATGGTATTATAGATTCTAAAAGTGCAATACTTAGCTTCTTTTTATAAAAATTTCAATAATAATATATTATTAAATTTAAAATATTATGTCAAGTTCTCAATATATCATTCTAATTTACACTAAATAACAAAAATATAATATAAATAAAATTAATCTGAAAATCATCGGACGGAATATCAAAAATTGATATTAAAATATATTATTTTATACAATCAAAAAAATGCGCGGTCGTAGGCTAGTGTTAGAATGCCGTATGCCGTAGTCGTGGGTTCGATCCCCAACTAAGTACATCTGACTATCTCGACCGTGTCTCCCTCACAAGATGCTGGCAACATCTTTGTTGTATTAAAAGCCTAAACACTTTTCAGCCCTGGGTGAGGAGGAATCGGAAGACGTCGAACGTTATAAAAACCGATCTATATATTGCGATGTACCCTGCGGTATAATTTTAAAATAATAAATATATACCATAAAATTGCGCCTCGCGTGGGTGAATCCATTCATTTTGTAGCAAGAGACTATTATTTGTTTTTATTAATAATTAAATAAACCGATAAAATGGTATCTAAGTAACAATTATAATTTGCAAAATAATGTTATCAATTCAGAAAATCGTCATTCTACAGACATCATCGGTTATAATTTTGATTTAAAAGTAATAAGTTTGTAGATGTTTTAAAAATTTTTGTCTTACAAAGATTGATCAATGAATCACAAATTTCATTTGACAATTTTTCAATATAATTAACCAGGTACTTATTTCAACCACAAATTGAAAATTCATCAAAATGATTTTATTAATTAATTCTAATTAAAGGCATAAATTTTATACGTAGTTTTAACAGTTTAAATAAGTGCGCACATGAATTTTTGTCTCACCCTATATTTCTGATGTTCACAAAACATGTCTTCAAATGGCAAAACTTACATTGCCAGGATAGGGGTGTACGTTCGATTCTGTGTATAAATATTGCAGTGCCTTAAAATGCAAGCAAACAAGCTGAAGGCAGTTGGTAAATTTACTAATCAAAAGATTTTCTTAAAATTCAAAATATTATTTCAAAAAAGCTTAACATTTAAAGTTATGAAAATATCAATTAAAAAAAAAAGAATTTATTGGTTAAGTAATCAATCGAAAGTGAAGAACTTGAAATGTGGTAGCTTTAGATTGTCGACAGCGCGAACATGTGGATGCAAATAAAAATAACAAATCGCATTATCATTCACAAGCATTGATTTAAAAAATTGAATCTGAAAAAAAAGTTGAATTGCCTAGACAACAGATTGATAAGATAATAACTGAAAATAGTTAGTCGACGATAGAACCATAGATGAGAGAGATAATATAGATTGCCAACTCCCCACCTATTTTTGGTACCAACGAATAATTCATAACACCGTCACCAACGGCGCTGCTAATCGTCCGATAAAATTAGCGGGAATTCAAGCATTGCATATTTCATACTTATGTATTTGAGATTTAGAATTTTTCTTGAATTTTAACGAAAATTTTTTCTATAATAATAATTATTTAAAAAAAATTATAACCAGAAAAATTTCCACTAATATTTACAATGCCATGTACAATATAGTTTAATACTAGAAAAACTAAAGAAAAATAAATATTGATTGTTCATATTTTTTTTATTTAATAAAAAAATTACAATAATAAAATTTTATCAAGTTATGTTAATAAGTTATAAGAAAATATACAAAATGTTAATAAATACATAAAAAGAAGACAACTATTTACTTCCAAAAAAAATTTGGAACACAAAATAATTGCGAGTGTCCCTACTGTATAACTTCTTATACTATGGTATCTCTATCATCTATGGATAGAACCTCAACGAGGTAGGTCGTATGAGTGGCGGACCTCCAGAAACCGAGGTCGACCAAAAAGTGAATAAAAAAATAAATCTTGCGAAACAAGAATAAGAAATTCAATTTGGAAACTGCACGAGGTGTAATTGTTTGACAGAACATTTTGGAACGAGTTTATTTGGAACCAGCTGGAAGCAGTTCTATTTAATGTGAGGAAGTTAGAAAAGATTTACAACCAATTTAAAGTGGACCATTTGGGTCGAATAAAGAAAAAGATAAGGACAGGTTTGCATACTTACCATTCTTAGTGTTACCGCCGAGTTACCGCGGTTCTTGTGGCAAATAAAACGTATCGGGAAAATCGCAGCGCTATCGGGCAATTAATGTTATTCAATTTAAAAATTTATAATTTCAATTGTTTGTTTAATTTTAAAATAAAACCAAACGTTCATTCAAAAATTTCAGAAGGTTCTTCCAAAATAAAAGATTCCAAAATTAATATTCATTCGTTCCACAAAAATTTGGAAGCAGAGGTTCGTTAAGTTTTGCATTCACTGCATTCAATAAAGTAAGTATGGACTCTTAAAGATCTTCCATCTTTAACAGTGCCATATACATATATAATAGGGGAGAGGCTTGTAAGTTGACCATGCATGTAAGATGACACCCCTGTATTTTAGAAAAAACTGTCAATGGTAATACCACCATTTCAACTCTTTGACAAACTTTCAATTTTTAAGCGGTTTTTATGCACTAGCTACGACAAACATCGTGTGAAAAAAAATAATTTTTTTAAAATATTGATTTTTTCGTTTGCTCATAAAGTGAGCAATTTTCGCTTATATTTGCTTTAAAATAAACTTGAAAAAATTGTCGCCGCAATTCGATTGCTATTGGTTGAATGTTTCGTTGTTTTTTCATTCCATTGGTTTAATGACAGCTGAGTAAAATAGTCGATTCTATTCACTACCTACTAGTACAATAGGCATTAGAATTCATTTCGGTTGGCTCTGAAATTCCGAATGCTGCTTTTTGATTAGTCCACCTTTGGCAGATGACATGTAAATTGAACAGTCATTGATATCCCATAGTAAATATATGTGCTAAACTCGTATTCCATTGAATTTTCAATCGGATTTAAATTCGGGCTGTTACCTGGCCATTCTAAGATATTATAACACCTTAACATCTTCAAAAGGTTCAAATAAATGGTATGGTGCTGACTCGTTTTGGCATATGGAGGAAGAAGTCTGGGAATTGTAAAATTTACCACGTTTACATGCAGTCGTTAGGTCACCCTAAAGCGCCATTCACACTATGCGATTTATCCTAAGATTTCTCGTACGATTTTTCTTAGGATTTCTCTCATGAGTTTTACCCTTAGTAGGCTAGGCATATAAGAATAAAAATTAGGGTTCAGAAGAAAGTTTTGCTATAGTTATGATTTTTTCAGTCTTTATGGTTTTTGGGTCGCTGAACACGATTTTAAAGTTTGCGGGCAAAAATTTAGCCCGGAACTTTGTTTTTTAGGCACTTTTTGCTCAAATTTTGGCACTTTTATCAGTTTTTGGCCTATATCTCAAAAACGAAGCGGTTTTTCGACATATCCAATCTATATAAAATTAAGTAAACAAAATTTCCTACATTTCTTATTTATAACATTTTTTTAGAAGACTAACCGTTACGCCGCTAGAGCGCGCCAAAAATGGGTAGTTTTTCCATATCAAGTGAAATTCACTGTTTTCGCGGAAATCACCCTTCCCATAAGACTTAACTGTTGTATCAATTTATTACATTATACAATTTTTTGATATAAATGCTTGTCGCGAGATTTACCTATGCAAATAAACAAGAATACAACATGTAACTTGATCTTCACACAAGTAATTCTATGAAAAAATGTATGTATTTCATAAAATAAATTTACACAGGTAAATCTCGCGACAAGCTTATATAACATTTTTTAACTTTTTTAATGTTAATTATTATAAATCTATCCACTTTTTTCAATAAATATTTGATTTTACAATGAACAAAAAAAAGACGGAATAGCTAGTGCAGACAAGCGACATGCACGAACCTGATGGGGCGGAGCTCCAAATAAACAATGAAGTAAGTACCCAAGTAACACCAAATCGTGTATTAGACGAATAATAGTCGATTATTCGAAACGTTATTTACGCATATAAAACGTACAACAAAAACGTAGATAACACGCGTCGATGTCGCGACTGTAGACCAATATCTAGACGTATATTTTTTACGTATAATGTACGTATTTGATCCACGTATATTATCCGTAGTACGGTAAAGTAGTACGTAAATACGACGTGTAATAAAAACGTATAGTATACGTGCTACTGTCGCGATGATAGACTAATATCTAGACGTATATCTTTTACGTATTTAACACTCGTATATTATATGTAAAAGTAGTACTTAAACATAACGTATAGTACACGTGCTAATGTCGCAATGATAGATGTATATATTTTACGTATAATATTCGTATTTGACCCACGTGTATCATACGTAAAATTAGTACGTAAATAAAATTTATAATAAAAACGTCAAATATACGTGCTAATGTCGCAGTGATAGACTATTATCTAAACGTATATTTTTCACGTATAATGTACATATATGGTGTATATTTTGTATATTATATTATAGGTATTGATTGCAAATATGGTTTTCTTCAACCACGTCTGGACATCTGACGAACTTATTTTTATACCTAAATTGTAGTCTGAAATTAATATTATTATTTACAAATGTTAAATTTTATTTACCTTTTTTCGACCTGGCTGGGATTCGAACGCACGACCTCCTGATCTAGTAGTGAACTCCTTACCCCCTCAGCTACGAAGAGTGTTACAGTTTTATTATTTTGTTACATGTTTTATTAAACATGTTTTATTAAAATTAGCGTTTCGTGACTAGGTTAAAAAAATATAAGAAAAAGATATTGAAAAAAAATTTTTTTTTAAAGGCACAGAATGAATTCGAAAATTGTGATTTTTAAAAGTTTTAAGCTATGAATCATCTAATAATAACCAAACAGTCAATATAACCAAAATAAAATTTTTTTATGATTACACATAGACATAATATAGTAGTTCTTATAATAAATTCTCCTAAATTTCAAAGCAAAAAATCATATTTTTCTGTTGTCAATATCCAGATAAAAAAATTACAAATTTATGAAACGTCACACATTATTACTACATCTTACAAAACCACAAGATAATGCCTTTGAAAGCATTTTTGGAAATATTATAGAGAGGGTGCAGGGTTCTGTCGATTTATTAAAAGCGTCCTTTATGTAGAGCATTAGACATAATATCTGTTCTAATATAAATTCTGTATTATGAACTATATTATTATATTTTATTAAATATAGTCTTAATCACGAAAAATGCAGCTTGCGCAATTTTCGATGTGTCAAAACTGAAACAATTGCGACACATTCATTGAAGTGTGTCTTTGTTGCACCTGTGTTGTTGATTAAAAATTTGGGAGGACAATTGTCGCTGCTTGATTTAGATGGTTGTGACATAAGTTAGATTATTACTATCATCGATATTTTCGGCAACCTTTATGAACTAATATAGATAGTAAATTTTACTTAGATTACATATGTATGTAGTACTATTCATTACAAACAAGAAAGTGTAAAACAAAAGTTTTCAGAGACGTACCGTTTTTGAGTTATAATAACATCAAAATATTTCGCTTTTGAAAAAACTGCCGACTTGGCAAATTAAGTTCTTATTATAGCCGCAATATACGTGTAAGGGCCAATCCCACCAGACAAAAAAAATCGAGTTTTTGACAAAACTTTGATTAAAATAACAAATTTAGCATGTGTTAAGGGGCGTCCATTAATTATGTGAGGCTTTAGGGGGGAAGGGGGTCGAGCAAAATCTCACCAAATCTCACGTGGGGGAGAGGGGGGGTCTCGTCAAATATCACATAATTTTTTTTCTTAACTAGTCTTAAATAAAAATAATTAAGCACATTATGTTTTTTAAATAAATCCTACATAATCAAGCACATATTAATGTATTTACACTAAAAATACACATTTTAAAAAATCTCACGTGAGATTACGAGGGGGGGGAGGGGGTCAAGCCAAAACTCACAACATCTCACCAAGAAGAGGGGGGGGGGTCTAAAAATCGTCAAATTTGCCTCACGTAATTAATGGACGCCCCCTTACCAAGGTAATATAACGTTATAAGTTTTGCCTAAAACTCAATTTTTTTTGTCTGGTAGGATTGGCCCTAAAAGTCTTAATTATTTTAGATTTTGAATTGAATTTCAATGTAAATTACCAATTATTTGAAGAATTTTGATACATTTGAATTTAGCGTATAATTTGAAGGTAAAATTTGTTTAAAGCATAGAAGTTGTCGAAAATTTCGATGATTTAATCAAGGCCGCATTGTAAATTTTAATATTTAGCATTTTTGGAGTCACTAAAACATTAAAACAACACAGTTTTTTTACTAGGAAGACAGTACCATGATTGTTTTCAGAAACTATTTAACTGTTTCCATAATATCGACATTTTAAAAGGTGCCCCACAATTTTGATGGTTGCGTTAACCTGCAAATTCGCACGTGGTAACTTGCAACCATTTTTTACGAGATAATTTTTTGAAGTTTTGAAGAAAAATACCTATACATATTTATTAAATTAAATTAGAATAAAATTGTAAATATAGATACATCGGTTACTGCAATAAAACACGTGGTAATTTAAAAATGATATTATATTTGATTATTGTATTCATAGGCTGTATTCACGTTAATATTTTTAATGAAGGATGGGAAATATTCCATAACCACTTTTATATAATTTGTATTTAATTTCTGAGAGAATCAAATTTTCATGTTTAGTGTCTTTACGGCACACATAATAAATATTTAATTTGCTCCTGCTGAAAATTTTGTTTATAATGATTAGTAGTATTTAAACCAGGTTCCAGTTCGAGCCCTTTGTATTTTATTTTTAACTTGTAGTACAGCCAAGAATGAAGGAATTTATTTTGATAAAATTTAATTTACTATTTCACTCTATTTCTATCTATGTGTTCTAAAATAAAGTTAATTTAGATAAAATAGCAAGTTTAGTTTTTTGATTTTGCGCTTATTGTTCAAATGAAACGATAGAGTGGACATTATAAATATGTATAATTTTTCCTCCGCCCAATTTCTATCAAAGTTGCTAAAACAAAAATCATCCGTAACACATTATTAAACGTAGATTACACGTGCTAATAATTTCGCGGCCGAAGACTAATATGTAGACGTATATTGTTTTATTACGCATAATGAACGTATTTGCCCCACGTATATTATTTGTAAAAGTAGAAAGAAAATAAAGCGTATAACAAAAACGTAGAGTATACAAACTAATGTGGTGGTTGTAGACTAATGTCTCGACGTATATTTTTAACATATAATATTCGTATTTTGTACACATCTACTAAACGTATTTCCAAAATCAAAATTCTCAAATCAAATCAAAATTCAGAAACAAAAGTATATTTATAAATAAAAAACTATGTTTAGTAGATATATTTATAATAATATGAAACATAGTATATCAATATAAATCAAAGATAAAAATATAGTGCTTTATAAATGGTTAATTTATTCAAATAATAATAATAATAATAATAATAATAACTAAACTTTATTTCTAAGAAAAATTGTACATTAACATAAATGTAAAATTAAAAAAGAAAATAGCGTCATTGCAAAAAACAAAAATATAATAACAAATAATTAAAAAGAAACAACAAATCATTCTTGCAAGTATTCACTCACACTGTAAGGTTCATTTTGTAATAAATATTCATGGATAGCGATTTTAAATTCTTTTAGTGCACTTATAATTTTTATTTGATCAGGTAATCTATTATAAAATTTTATACAGGTGTAGTAGCAATTCTTCTCGGTTGTTGTAAGTCTATGTTTAGGTGTAGTGTAGTTTAGACTTCTTGTATTGTGATATTGTGATATTGTGATATACATGCAAATAAGTTTTTATTTTTGTAAATGAATAAAATACATTCTTGTATATAAATTCCGTAGATTGTGAGTAACTTGTGCTGTTTAAACTTGCTTCTACATGTTTCCCTATAGCTCAATTTCAGCAGCGTTCTTATTGCAGCCTTTTGTATAACAAATAATTTATTTATTTCTCCAGCACCGTAAAAAATAATTCCATATCTTATTTTCGATTCAAAACTTGCCTGGTAAACAGTTTTTAACACATGAAAACTAACGTAGTTCATTATCACTTTCATGCCGTAAACAATTGAGTTCAGATTAGTTCCTAACTCCTGTATATGCTCTGCCCATGACAGATTACTATCCACTTTTAAACCTAAAAAGGTTGTTGCATTTACAATGTCATACTTAACATGATCAATTATTACAATTTCAGGAGTATCGATACGAGCTTTGGATGGTTTAAACAAAACCACGTTAGTCTTTTGTTTGTTCAGTTTCAAACTGTTAAGGTGAAACCAATCTTCAACCTTCGTAAAAACTAAATTTAGTGATCTTACCACTTCGGGCCAATTATTCCCACATATTAACATATTTGAATCGTCAACATAATTCGTGCATTCCTGTTCTTCGTCACTTACAATTTTAGGTAGCTCATTTACATAAATTATAAAAAATAAAGGACCTGCTATACTACCTTGTGGTACTCCTGTTTGAATAAGTTCTTTTCGCGAACGATACTCAGCTTTATTTTTGGATATTGTTACAACTTGATTTCTATCTGTAATATACATCTACGACACGAATGTTTTACTTCAAAATTCTACCTTGTTTCAAGTAATATCTTAAGACTAATATTTATTCGTATATTTTATACGTATTATCTACGTATTTCAACCACGTATTTTTTCGATAAAAGTAATATGTAAATAAACTGTATAATACATACGTAGATTATACGTGCGAATTTCGCGGCCTTAGACTTATATGTAGACGTACATTTCTTTACGTATAATATACGTATTTGCTTTATGTATATTATCCGTAAAAGTAATACGTAAATAATGCGTACAATAACAACGTGGAATACACGTGCTTATTTCGCGTCAGTAGACCAATATCTAAACGTATAATTTTTACGTATAATGTACGTGTTTGAGCCACGTATTTTATCCGTAACAGTAGTACGTACATTAAACATATAATAAAAACGTGGAATATACGTGTTAACTTTACGGTGATAGACCAATATGTAAACTTATATTCTTTTACGTATAAGATACGTATTAGCTTTATGTATATTATCCGCAAAAGTAGTGGTGCGTAAATAAAGCGTATAAAAGCAACCTAGATTATACGTGCTAATTTAATGGTCGGAGACTAATATGCAGACGTATATTTCTTTACGTATAATGTACGTATTTGACCCACGTATATTAACCGTAAAAATAATACGTTAATAGAGCGTATAATAACAACGTATATTGTACGTAAAAATGTGGTAGTAGTAAACTAATTTGTAGACATATAATTTTTTACGTATAATTTATGTATTTCATACACATATCGTTATCGTAAAAGTGGAACGTAAATAAATCGTATAATAAAAACGTTGACTATACATGATAATGTGCTGTTGTAGACGAATAATTATACGTATACTTTTCACATATATTATACATATACTGCATACATCTATTAAACGTGTTTCCAAGATCAAAATTCTATCTTTAAAATATAAGTAGTTTTTAAGTTTATGAGCATCGTATAATATATGAATATTTTAAGGATAGTATATAAATGGTATACTATATACGTATATTAAATACACCAATATTAGACGTATACCAAAAATATACGTTTAATATACGAACGGGTGCTACCTGGGTAAAAGCAGAGAGTGCAAATATTTGGGCAGCATAATTTCAGAAGAAGGAACATCACGAAGAGACATATATAGTAGAAAACAACAAGGCCGGAAAAGCACTCGGATTTTTAATTCTTTATTATGGCCCAACAGAATAAAATTACATACAAAGTTAATCATCTATAGAGCAGTAGCGGAACCAATACGGAGCAGAATGCTGGCAACTAACGAGTAGAGACGGGAGGCTTATTGAGGCTGCCGAAAACGAGTGTGTAAAGTATACCGAATGGAATACATCCCGAATGGAACACATCCCGAATGAAGAAGTTAGACGACGAACCTACAGGACGTATACAGTCACGGACAGAATAGAATCTCAACAACTAATGTGGTATGGGCATGTGATGAGGATGTCCGAAGATCAGTGGCCAAAAAAAGCTATGCATTATATGTATACCAGCTAACAAAAGGAGAAGAAGAGGAAGACCTAACATATCATCGATACAAGGGATAAGAGAGAATGGCGGATCGAGCAATAAAGGAAGAAGACTGTCAAGACTGAGAAGTATGGCGATCGAAATGCGAGATGCGGTAAAGGCTGCAGGAACCCCGCCCTATATGTATATCTATATATGATTTTACTATAGTTTCGGTGACTTCCTCACCATGATCACAAATTCTACTTTAGGTTTACAAAATATAAATTATTTCAATAATATCAGGTATTTCTAATTGAGAATTTGTTTTCGTGTGATAAGACAACAACATAACAACGTGATAACATTTATCAACTACTATCAGCACCTTACAACCAAGGGAAATTGAAGTTTGTGAAAAGAAGGCAGCTTTCAGGACTTCATCAAAAATAGCTGCACTATTCAGCTATCAGCTGCAGCAGCCACACAGCACAGTTTTAGGGTGTATCACCAGGTACAACGACGGCTAGGGGTTGAGAAAATTGCCAAAGATTGGGGTTGGAAACGAGCCACAAATTTCCTGAAACCGATCACTTTTCTACAAGCCCCTGCTCCCTCCGAACTGCTGTGTCTGGTGTCATGCAGATGCGTCAAGATCTGCACACAAAAATGTACCTGCAAAAAATCAGGCCTCGATTGCACCAATCTGTGCTGATTGCACCAATCAACAGCGAGGGGTTGTGTAACAACGTGACAATCGAGACAGATCTCACAAATACTTTTGAAGACAGACCATTCGACGTTGAAGTACAGGACGAACTGGGATTCACATTCTCCTCAGGACGAAGGTATGTAACATTTTCTTCCCCAAAAACAACACTCATACACTTGGAGCATAAATGTCCCTCTCCGAAGTAGTTAATATGAATGTATAAGCTGACCCATATCTTCTATTCAATACAGACCCCCAACCAACGACCTGAAAATAAGAAGAATATCTGAACGGACTGAAGAGGATGAGACAGTTCCTTGAAAAACAAAGGTATGTACAACAGTATCCTCAACAGTAAACATGTGCAGATCATCTCGTCGATCAATAAATCTATAAAGTAAAACGGCAAACGATTAGTCTTACAAAATAGCGATCTAATATAAATACAGGAAATTTTGTCTAATATAATTTTGTATGGAATGGGCTTATCGAAAAAACTCATCCAAAGTGCCAAAATTAGGTAAAAAGTGCCAAAAAAACGAAATTTATCTGTGAAAATTTATTTTATGAAATACATACATTTTTTCTTAGAATTGCTTGTGTCAAGATCCAGTTACACATTATATTCTTGTTTCTAAATTGATGCAACAATTAAGTAGCATCATAGCAAGGGCAATTTTCGCGAAAACGGTAAATTTCACTAGATATGGGAGTATGGCCCATTTTTTGCGCTCTAGCGGCGGAACGAATAGTCTTCAAAAAAAATTTTATAAATAAGAAATGTAGGAAATTTTGTTTGCTTTAATTTTATATAGAATGAGTTTATCGAAAAAACGCTTCGTTTCTGAGATATAGGCCAAAAACTGAAAATAGTGCCAAAATAGTGCCAACCTAATCCTTTAAGCCGAACTAAGTTAAATTTAAGTGCAGTTGTACCAACCACTTGGTGGGTTAATATTATGGATTTATGATATTATTTACCATATTTTCTTTGATTTGCGATAACTTATTTAATTTTTTCATTTTCATTACTTCGTACTTGTTAGTGGCATTTATAAATAACAATTTTAGGTTAACTCAAAGATGTGTCAATTTAACGACCTAACGACTGCATGTAAACGTGGTAACTATTAATTTATTCATATTTTCCATTATTTTTAATTTCTATGAAGAAATATATAAGCTGGAAAAATTTGTACCTGAAAGCAACATTAATAAGGTACACTTTATGCCTTTTTGGTTCATATAATCGCCTCAAAGTTTGATGACCGGATACCAATAATTATAAACTATTTTTGCGTAAACTTTATTGTGAGTTAATTTCTTCTTCAGATATAAAATATAACCATAAAAACTTATCAAAGTCTTCCGATCAATATAATGCCGGCCGGTAGCTCTATGATAAATAGAGAGCGAGTTGCAGATTTCCCAAAGAACTGAAGTAAAGAACTAAAGTAAAATAGTATATTTGCCCAATCATTTATTTTTTGTCATCAATTTATTAATTGGCGCCACTGACTTATTAAGCAAAAAAAATACATACCTATACCCAGATAGCAATATAAGGTTTTCACAAGCTTGCAGCAACCTTGTCGACGGCAAGCATTAAGGTTGCTTCAAGCTTGTCGTTGATAAGCTGTAAGCTTACATAAAGCTTATTGCAAGGATGCTAGTTGACGCTCGACAAGCTTGCATTAACCTTATTAGAACCTTATTCATAGGCTTGTCGTTAACAAGCTTGTTGAATCCTTGTCATATACAAGCTTTTTTTAAGGTTATTGTGTAAGCCTGCTAAAGGAATGCTAGTTGACGCTCGACAAGCTTGCATCAACCTTATCGCTACCATGTCGTGACAATGCAAATAGTTTTTCAGATGCTTCTCGTATCCTTGTCATGTGAAAGCTTGTCGCAACCTTCATGTGAAAGCTTATCGCAACCTTATTATGATGTAAAAGCTTTTCGCAACCTTAACATGATGTAAAAGCTTGTCGCAACCTTGTTATACGCAAGCATGTCGTAACCTTGTCGTGTGCAAGCATTTATATCAGTGGCGCAGCCAAGGGAAGGGGCTAGGGGGCTATAGCCCCCCCCCCCCAGACACAATAATTATACTCGAAAATAAGATGACCACGCCCATTTCTCCGAAAAGTTTTTGCCTGCGGCGCGCGCTTCTGCGCAGCTCGCTTCTCTAGCAACCTTTAGGGTCGTATTCACTAACTTATCACTTAGTTAATGATCTCTTAGGTAAGGACAGGGTACTTGAAGGGATCCATTTAAAAACCCATTCTCTAATTCATCCTTCAGGTAAATTTTTGTACCTAGCAGTTGTCGTTAACTAAAGAAGAGGCTAATGTTTTTAATCGTAATAGTACACGTGGTGTATAAAGAGTAATGTGTTTTCATTGGTTGATTTGAAAAAATAACTTATAAAATATTTGACGTCTAACGTCAAGATACAATAAACGCCAATTTGTAATTGAAAAAAAATTAAAGTACGGTAATTTAAAATATTTAACAAATTATTAATTTTTTACATGTTATCTAGATAAATTATTTGAAAAAACATTGTTTTTTAGGATAAAAATATGCAAATTAGTTTAATAATTTATTAATTATTTATCTAACATGTAAAATAATAATAATTTGTCAAATATTATCAAATGCTAAATAATATTAAAATAAAAATTTATTAAATAAAAGAATAATATTATTACAAGAGCGTCTTCCTAATGCTAATAGATTATTCTTTATTTCTTCTTTATGCAATTCTTCTTCAATTTCTTTCAAATCATCATCTAAAATTTTACAATTTAGTAATTATTATTGTTTTACAACAATTATCGAAATTTTAACAATTACTACTTCCAGATTATGCAATTGCTTGATGTTATGCGGTATTCTGCAGGCATAAATAATTTTGATTACAAATGTGGGGTGGTAATTCATTGCTAAATAATTAATTATAATCAATTTATTAATTTTTAATTTAAAGAAATAAGACATGTTAGGGAATCGTTTCATATAAGAGCGTTTTTATACTTTATAATTTTTGCGTATATTATGCGTTTAAAATATACCTTTTGCATAATTCATCAAGAATATTATTTAATTGAATATTTATTTTGAAAATAAATTCACTTTTCACGTTTCAAGTTCACATTCACTAATACAAATAAGCCTTCAATTTTCTTAATGACACCTACTGACCATCTCTTAGTTAAGAGATCAACTTGGTGTATTTTGACGCTGATTACGGATCCCTTCGAGTTACAGAATGAGCAAATCCTTCTACCTGAAGGGATCCCACACCACTCTGCCAGGTAAAGATCGATCTTGAAGAGCGGTATCTAACTAAAGGATTTTTTATTATTACAGAATAGGTTTTGTCATTAAGTTAAGAGATCCTCTTCGTTAAGATCCCTTAAAAGTTAGAGAATACGACCCTTAGCCCCCCCCCCATAACAAAATCGTGGCTGCGCCACTGATTTATATTATATTGCTGTGTTTTCCATAGGCCTTATTATGAGGGTAAGGGGGTTAACTTCGCTACGCAAATGTTTTCCAAGAGCTCTTTGCCGATGGAAACAGATGTGTGGTATTTTCCTACTTTTTTGTGAAATATTTAGACATAACTGTTGTGGACACTCCTTGATAATTGTAATTTGTTGCGTAACGTCCTAGTTTTGACGACAATACAGTTTTGTCGCCCGGTCAAACGTTGGTCAGCAGGGTCCATGTAAAGATGGAAGGTTTAATAAACAGTTTTATGCTTCGGTTGCTCTTTGTTGTTTTCGATTAAGTTCTTGGTGCTAGAAGGATAGTTCATTTGAATTTGTTTATTTCATTGGAGTAATCGAAATTTGATCAATTATTCCAGTTATGTATGTAAATAAAAATTTAAACTTACCGCCTATGAAGAAGGTTGGCAATAGGAAGATAGAAGGAAAGAAGATAAGAATTTTTGATCAGGTGAAAAATAGTTGAGTTTTTTTAAAGAGAATTTAAAAAATTTTTGGAAATTTGGAAAAGTTAACCCGTTTTATTAAAGCGGATGTTTGATCAAGGAATAGGAAGAAAATTAAAAATTATTAACCTAAGAAGATATTCGAAATTCCTGTAATTTTAAATAATTTGGAGATAAGTTTGAGTACACCTGTAGATGTGGATGAAAATTGGAGTTAGCCGAAACGATTTATGATCACAAAATTACATCAAAAAGAAAACGTATCAACAGAAAAACTACACAGAACAATTATTATTAGATAATCTGCGAAGACAAGTAAACTTTGTGTTACCAGTGACGTTCACCATCCGGAGAAATAGACAGTGGCTTACTCGAGTTAGGTTTGATGTTTTATTTAATATTCGAATATTCGTTTGGTACATTTTTTTTATTTGATGTTAATAAAATTTACATTTTGTGGGGAATTTATTAAAGTGATTTTTTTATAATAAATTTTGTTAAGTTGATTAAATTGCGATTGCTTATTTTTGATAAATTTATTTTTATTTCAATTTTGGTAAGATTCTGGGTCTAATTACTTGAGCGAGAAGCAACATTACAATTAAGAAACAGCTTCTGAGTGGAACTGTTGACCATTAAGACCAACAACAACTCAGTTTATTTATCAAATACTGTAGAAATAATAATAAAAAAAGGAATTTCATATCTAGAAGTATTCCAGGATTGATAGAGGTGTTTTTGGGTTTTAACGGTTTATGCCTCTGTGGTAGTTTAATTTAAAATTTCAGGTAAAGTTTGGAATAACAGAGCATAAATTATTTGGTACCCAACGTCTGAGGCTTTCGCTAGTAGTAGTAGATGTAAAGAGGGAGTTAAAAATTAATAGAAAGGGGTAAATAAGTTTGAAATTTAGAAGAACCAAAGAGTAAGAGTTCATGTTAGCTAGCAGGTGAGATATTAGAATGGGTGGGTGTTATTTGTAGGAGCAGATAGGATTGATTTTTGTGTATAAGATATTTTTAGGAATTTTCCTCAAATTATGAGTAATCCAGAAGAAGAAGAAGGTGTATTGGCACAACAAACAGCCAGTCCCATGTTTGATTCCACAAATGTATTACATAGTACTCGTCGTGGTACAGAAGGTGAGCTAAATGTTTTGGAACTAATAACTGCAATGAAAGAAGATATTCGACGAGAGCAGAGAAAAGAAATGGACGAAATGTGGAGAGAAATAAATAAGTTAAAAGATGAATGTAGAGACTTAAAAGAAGGTTTTACTGATGTACACGTTCGATTAAATGAAAGTTGGTCGGAGGGTAAAGCAAAAGAAGATAGCATAAATAAAAGAATAATTGAAAATGCAAGGAACATGGATTTTACTAAGAAAACAATGAATAGGAAAATGGAATACATGGGTCAAGAAATTACAAAACTTTGTGAAGATGTGCATCAATTGCTTAAAAGAGGTCAGGTGGAGACGAAGAGTTCCCCAACAAAAGAAGCAGAAGGGGGTCAGATAAAAAGTCATATTCAAGAATTAAATTTAGGATTACGACCAGATCAAATTTAGAAATTTTATGGAGACGATCGAACTAACCCAAAAATATTTCTGAAGAACTTGGGTCAATCATTAAATAATATTAAGGATGAAATGAAATTAAAAGGTATAATTAGAGGACTGATGAAAGGTGAAGCGGAATCGTGGTTTTCAATCATAGTAGATAAATTTAAAACATTTCGAGAATTTGAAACTTTGTTTTTGCAGCATTATTGGGGAATATCTGAGCAGCAAGCTGTATTAGACGATTTAAGACACGGTAAATATCGTGGCATTATAGATCAATCACGAGCAAGTTATGCCGTTATCAAAATAAGTATTATTCAACAATTAGACACTATGCGTTCGGAACAAGAAATCATCACCGAATTAGCGAGACACTTTGAGATTGAAGTGAGAGAAAGAATAGGGGTGGAAGACATTAAAACAACTGAACAATTTCTCGCATTATTAAAAAGATTTGACAAATTGGTAGGCGTAAATCTGATTAGACCTTGCGGAAATACCAGAGATGAATCTATGCCTTCAAGAGATCGTAATCCCACTCATTGGTATAATTACAATGGAAATGAAGCAAGGGGGGTTCCAAAAAGAGATAATTTCCGAAGAGATGATCAGAACCATGACGAATACAATAGAAATGGGGAAAGAAACTATTACCAACGCGGATTTAATAGAGGAAGATTTAACAATTATAATCATGCTAATAGAGGAACAAGATGGGCTGATGAACTAAGACCTAATATCAACAATAACAAAACAATAAGGCCAAACAATGGTGGTAAAGAAGAAACAACAGCTCGAATAAATACGATAGGGGTAAATTCACAATACTAATACTGCAAGCACCGTCGCATCTGAAAATCCCTCGGATTTTCAGTAATGGGTAAGTCAAATAAAACGATAATAAATTCTTACCAACATCCTAAAGAATTTATTAATGAAGAAGGGGTGCAACCCATATTTAAACGAAAAAAGACTTGCCCATACGTTACTATAAATATTAATGGAATAAACGTAAATGCTCTTTTGGATACTGGTGCAGAAGCATCGTTAATAAATAAAACTATCATAAACAACAACTATAACGAATTTAAAGAAAATCTTATAAAAAGTAAACAACTAAATTTGGTGACCGCTAATAACAAAAAACTAACTAGAGTTAATAAAATTTTGATGGCAAAATTGAAAATAGGCAATAATGAGAGAATATCTGGAATGCTAGTCATAAGTGGGTTATAAATGGATTGTATTTTGGGAATTGATGTTTTGGAGGAAATTGAGGCAAAAATTGATGTGCAAAAGAAGCAAATTTTGATTCAAGAAGAGAGGATAGAATGGGAAGATGAAGAAACAAATGAAATTGAGATAGCAGTAATGGAAGAGATGCTGACTAATGATAAAAGTATTAATATAGTGGGAATTAAAGAATTATTAGAAAAAGTTAAAATTGATTGTGAAAAACAATATGAGAAAGATGTGATTGAAATATTAATTAAAAATGAAAGTTTAGTGAATGAAGAGTCAAAATTTGCAGAAGGATACGAACACAAGTTGGAAGTGACAAATGAAAGCACATTTAAATGCAAAACATACCCAATTCCCAGAGCTTATAAAGAACAAGTTTGGAAAGAAATAAATACTATGCTAGCAAATCAGATAATAGAAGAGGCAAGTACTCCGTTTTTGAATCCGTTGGTTGTAGTCAAGAAGCGAGACGGTTCCATTCGCCTCTGCCTGGACGCTAGAAAACTAAATCAAATAACCAAGCCACAACATGAAAAACCTCAAAATTTTGAATGTTTATTGGGACGAGTGGGCAACAGAAGTATTTTTTCTAAGCTGGATTTGAAGAATTCGTTTTGGTTGATTCCTTTAGAGGAAAATTCCAGAAAGTTTACGGGGTTTAGCGTTGACGGCTATACGTTTATTTTTAGGGTTGTACCATTTGGCTTATCCACGTCCTTAGCTGCATTAGTACGGGCAATGCAAAAGATATTAAGACAATATGAAGGATTTAGCTTGCATTATGTAGATGACGTCTTGGTTTTTAGTGAAGACGAAGAGACACATATAAAAACATCTAAATTTAGTCTTAACCAAATTAAGAGAGTCAGGCCTCAAGTTAAATGTAGAAAAGTGCCAGTTTTTCAAAAAAGAAGTAAAATACTTGGGATATATTATAAATACACAAGGAATAAAAATAGATGTAGATAGGTTAAAAGAAATTAAAGACTATCCGAGACCGAGAAATGTGAGAACATTGAGAGGATTTTTTGGCGTCACCAATTATTATAAAAAGTTTATTCCTGACTATTCGAACAGAGTTGCACCTCTGTTGACCTTATTACGCAAGCATGTCAAATGGAAATGGTCAGATTATTTAGAAGAAGCTTTTAACACTATTAAAAATATTTTTTTTGAAAACACAAATCTGATTCACCCAGATTTTGAGAAAGAATTCATTTTGAAAACGGATGCATCCGATTATGCAATATCTGCGGCGTTGGTACAAATTCAAAATTGTATAGAAGTGCCAATTTGTTTTTCGTCACGAATTTTAAGAGATTACGAGAGAAATTACACCATCTCGGAAAAAGAAATGTTGGCTATCGTATTTGCTTTGGAAAAACTCAAATATTATTTATTGGGAAATAGATTCACCATCGAGACTGATTATTCGGCGTTGACATTTTTACTGGAAAATAATTGCACTAACAGTCGAATCTATCGTTGGTGTCTTCTAATACAGAAGTATGATTTCACTATTAAGTATAGACCTGGCAAAGAAAATATAATCGCGGACGAATTAAGTAGGAAGGATCGTTTTAATATTAAAAAACCGAATGATATTTTAATAGCCCTAAATTATTTTAAAGATGAAGATGGGGTGTTTTCGGAACAATTTGTGAAGGAAAGTCAAGAAAATCCCGAAATAAAACAAATTTTCGAGAAAGTTAATATGCGTGACAGTTACCGAGGTTATCAAAAGCGACATGAGCTGTTAATAAAGAAGATTGATAATCTAGAATTATATGTGGTAGATGCAGAAGCCACAGAAGAAATTTGCTCAGTATTACATGGCAGGTATGGACACATGGGCATCAGAAGAACATGGTTAATGTTTAGAGAAAATTTCTATAGTAAACATGATTTATCGACTATCAAGAATTTGATTAATTCCTGTGAACTTTGCATTTTAGGAAAGTATAAATATCACACAAACTATAATGTAGTTAAAAGTATAGAAGTTAAGAAGCCAGGAGAAATCATAGCCATCGATTATTTAGGAAATTTAATACCCAGTGGCCCTAACCAAAGAAATATTCTTATTATAGTTGATTTATTTACCAAATTTGTTAAGTTGTACCCGACAAGTGCCTGCAATACACAAATTACTATCCAGTTACTGGAAGACTATATCAAAACGATAATTAGACCAACTAAAATTTTGGCAGATAACGCAACTTATTTTAATAACATGAAGTTTAGAAAATACTGGGAAGATCAACCCAGATAGCAATTTAATGTTTTAATAAGCTTGCAGCAACCTTGTCGATGACAAACATTGGGGTTGCTTCAAGCTTGTCGTTGATAAGCTGTAAGCTTACATAAAGCTTATTGCAAGGATGCTAGTTGACGCTCGACACTGATTTATATTATATTGCTGTGTTTTCCATAGGCCTTATTATGAGGGTAAGGGGGTTAACTTCGCTACGCAAATGTTTGCCAAGGGCTCTTTGCCGATGGAAACAGATGTGTAGTATTTTCCTATTTTTTTGTGAAATATTTAGACATCACAGTTGTGGACACTCCTTGATAATTGTAATTTGTTGCGTAACGTCCTAGTTTTGACGACAATGCAGTTTTGTTGCCCGGTCAAACGTTGGTCAACAAGGTCCATGTAAAGATGAGAGGTTTAATAAACAGTTTTATGCTTTGATTGCTCTTTGTTGTTTTCGATCAAGTTCTTGGTGCTAGAAGGATAGTTCATTTGAATTTGTTTATTTCAGTGGAGTAATCGAAATTTGATCAATTATTCCAGTTATGTTTGTAAATAAAAATTTAAACTTACCGCTTATGAAGAAGGTTGGCAATAGGAAGATAGAAGGAAAAAAGATAAGAATTTTTGATCAGGTGAAAAATAGTTGAGTTTTTTTGAAGAGAATTTAAAAATTTTTTGGAAATTTGGAAAAGTTAACCCGTTTTATTAAAGGGGATGTTTGATCAAGGAATAGGAAGAAAATTAAAAATTATTAACCTAAGAAGATATTCGAAATTCCTGTAATTTTAAATAATTTGGAGATAAGTTTGAGTACACCTGTAGATGTGGATGAAAATTGGAGTTAGCCGAAACGATTTATGATCACAAAATTACATCAAAAAGAAAACGTATCAACAGAAAAACTACACAGAACAATTATTATTAGATAATCTGCGAAGACAAGTAAACTTTGTGTTACCAGTGACGTTCACCCTCCGGAGAAATAGACAGTGGCTTACTCGAGTAAGGTTTGATTTTTTATTTAATATTCGAATATTTGTTTGGTACATTTTTTTTATTTGATGTTAATAAAATTTACATTTTGTGGGGAATTTATTAAAATGATTTTTTTATAATAAATTTTGTTAAGTTTATTAAATTGCGATTGCTTATTTTTGATATATTTATTTTTATTTCAATTTTGGTAAGATTCTGGGTCTAATTACTTGAGCGAGAAGCAACATTACAATTAAGAAACAGCTTCTGAGTGGAACTGTTGACCATTAAGACCAACAACAACTCAGTTTATTTATCAAATACTGTAGAAATAATAATAAAAAAAGGAATTTCATATCAAGGAGTATTCCAGGATTGATAGAGGTGTTTTTGGGTTTTAACTCTTTCCGGTTTATACCTCTGTGGTAGTTTAATTTAAAATTTCAGGTAAAATTTGGAATAACAGAGCAATATATTAAAGAATATATTTGAGAGAAGAATTATAAATTTAAAATTTTGGTTTGTAATTCTTTGTTTTTATTTTATAAAAAATGTTTTACTAAATATTTACAATATTACAAAACTTACAAAATTACAAAAGGTACAAAATTACAAAATTTACAAAATTTACGATAGTACAAAGAGCAAGTGGAATTTTGACAGTTTATCGAAATGGTTGCTACAACATTGGGTATCACGTGCAACGTTTCGTGCAATCTATCCGCACAATTCCAACTGAAAAATTCAGTCATTGCAAAACTCTTCGCACCATCTACCCTTCACCATCTATCTATGTGACAAGTTTGCCGATGTAAACCTTATCAAAAGCTTTTGACAAGGGCTTTATTTTAAGCTTGCCGATATAGACCGTATCTAAAGCTTTTGACAAGGGTTTCATTTTAAGGTTGTAGCCGAAAGCCTTGCTGTAAGCTTTTCACATGCTTTATTAAGTATTTCCTTGTCATGGCAAGGAAACGACAAGCAAGCGACAACCTTGTCGTAAGCTTACAATTGGGTAATTGCGAGTGATCAAAAACAAAACAATAATCCTTAAGGATGTATAAGAGACAAAAAATAAAACTCAAAAATATAAGATATCGATGAAAATTGGTACAAATGTCATCATTCACTTTGCGATGTAAAAAAAAAATTTCACCGTTCAATAGTTCTTGCAGTTTTAATTTGATGTTGACTTTTTGTTAAAATTCAAGAAAATCACATCTATGGTTTTGCTTAAGAGTCTGCTTTTAGGGAAAATCACAAGGTGTTAAACAGTAAAATACTTGTCTAAATAAAAATCTAAAACGAAATCTTAAGAAATCCTACAAAAATTATATAATGTAAAAATCATTTTATGAAAAACATTTTATTTAATAATATATTAACTTAAAATATATGATCAAAATATAAGAATTTTTTCAAATTTTCTGTAGTTATAGCTTGTAAATAGAAGAAGGTTTTAGCAAAATTTCATCACGGTTTACTAACCCGTGCTCGAGAAATTAATTAGTAATTGAACAACCGATATATAGTTGTCACATTCAATTCGCTAAAAATAAAATAGATTTCGACGTTAAAAGAACCCTAAACATATTTAAAACTTGTTGGTATAAAAAGTATTATGTATATCTAGGTTTTTATTAGTTTTAACAACAAATATCAATTTTTACTCATAAAAATTATTACATTTTTTATTGAGATAATAGGTTGGATTGCAGGGATAGTCACTAATAAAAATTTTGTTATGTCAAATTTAATATTTGTAATTTCAGAAAATGAACCGATTTAAACGAAAAAAGCCTTTCTTCATGCATTTTTATAACTTTGTTTATCGTTTATGATATTTAAAAAGTATTTTACTACACACATAAGACCGATATTCGTGATATTCAAATTAATCCTACTTTTGTCTCCGATTGTATCTCCTATACATCCTTAAGTCCGACAGGATCACAAATTTATTAACAAATAAAAATTAAGCTTACTCGCAACAGAGAAATCACAGGGTATTTTGTAATGAAAGTTCACAACGATTGAAATCTGATAAATGATTAAAAATACAAAAAATTATATACCCATCTCGCATAATAGCTATTTGCATGTGGTTTTCATTGATCTTATAATTAAAGAAATTGATTTCATAAAAAAACATTCATATAAATATGAAACAAATTGTCTCTACTGCCGCAATTCACTCAATTTTGATTAATTGAATTGATGTTAAGGTTAATTCGAAATAATACTATACGCGACTGATCTTGGTTGATGTTAAGACAAATCCTTAAATACATGTGAAAATTTCATAATGTTTTTTATAACAACTCAGCTTTTAATTGTTCTAATTTTTTGTATATAAATATGGTAACATTTGATGAATAAAATGAGTAGCATTCAAACTTCGTTTTGATTTGAATACTTCCACCGAAGCGACTTTGCAAGCCGTAGACTACAATTGCCTTTTAACTTGTTAGATTGTCTGCTAACAAGCGCAAAGATTCGCTTCAAATTTCTTCAATACGACCTTGATAACTATCGAGTCTGATTCAAATTGATCTTCACTGGATCCAATTGGCAATTGACGTGACTTCCGCCAACGTATGACTTGCTCCATAAATGGGTATTTCATAGAAACCTGGAACCATCCAAAGGGTAAATGCAAAAGTTCGGAAAACAACAATAAACAGAGCTCATCTGAGAACCTGATGATAATAAAAATAGATAGAACTAAAGATCAAAAGCAAATTCAGTGGTAATATGTTTTACCTGATGTTCGATTCTCTAGGAAATACAGAAAGTTAACGAAAATTTCCAAAATAACGTTAATGTTAACTTCGCAAGGTTTGACGGAAAGTGAAGTCTAAGTCTTTCTGGCAATCTCCAAATCGTCGCGCTTGCTCAAAACTCAGCCAATGAAACTTAAGACCCCATCAAACAAACTATCTACAGAGCGGAGTAAAATTAAATGTTACAAAAATAAGCACAAAAATTAAAAATAGTCACAAAATGCTCAAAAAGGCAAAAAAGCATAGAAAAACTTCATTGCATAAATCGTGTACATTTTAAAATAATTTATTGCTGCCTTAAATATTAACGAAAAACGTAATGGAAGAAACTCCGTTCTCTATGATCAAACTTGTCAATTATTTGAGGTTAATCTCGGTTCGAAAACAGTTCGCTAAACGTTCCAACACAGCTTTTTGTTACTACTTGTAAATTTACTAATGTTCCTAACGCAGGCGCAATACGTGGTCATATTACTGGTTGTTGTCGATGATCGAATTGCTTGTTGGAACAAACCTGTTATAATTTTATTTTAAGATGTTGTATTAAAAATTACTGAAATTTTGATTTGATGGGTTAAATAAATTATTATAAAATTTTAATATGTGAAAGCATTGTTACAAAATTAAATTGTAAAAAATAATTGATTTGAATTACAAAATTAATTGCGAAAATTATTTAATTTGAATTATGAAATTATTTTATTTGAAAATTATTAAGATTAAAATTTGAATTATTATTGTGAAAAATTTGAAATTTATTTTAGTAGAAATGTTGATTATATGAGGGGTTGATAAAATTTTGATTTATTTAGAAATGTTTAATATTTGATTTAATTTTATGTAATATTTTGTAAATAAATTACATGACGGATGTTGTAGCTTAAAGTGTAAACCCTTGGTTGAACAATAATTTATCCTAGACGGGTAATGTCGTGTTTTTAAAGTTTTCAAATATTTAAATAATTTAATTCCTATGTGAAAAGAAAATTTATTCTGTCATTTATTTAAATTTGAATTTACTGCGCAAGTCTGGCTTCATCAGGATGGTTCAGGGCGTATTTGAAAGCCGGCACAGTGGCTATGGACGTAAAATAAATAAATTAGTAAACGAAAAGGGGAATAAAAAATGGCGGAAAAGTCCGCATTTGTTTTCATTAAGCGCCGATAAAGTTTGTGTATTTTGAGTAAATAAAATTAAAATTATTTTGAAAAAGTTGTTTAATTTCAAATTTAGTTTTATTAATCTTCGTGGAAAGCAAAATAAAAACAATAAAGTTGGTTTTTTATAGTGAAGCGGGCGTCACTTATGAATCGCCGCAGATAAAGTGCAAGTTTATAAAAAGTGCCGACAAAAAATTTATAAATTAATTAAAAAAACATATCATACTTTGCAGTGTTTATAATAGGCTAACGACACCAGGAATCTTAACTATCAATGGATCGGCAAAGCTTAAAATTTGATTCTCAGGTTGGAACATCACTTGAGTTGGTTCACTAAAATAAGATTTTATTATTTGTTAATTAAAAAGAGTAACGTATCTGAAGTTGGGAGTATGTGAATTTATTCGTTTAGATTTCACTAAAGGTTTTGCAGTACAAAATTGGTTATTACAACGTCAATTTAGACTTTCTAATATTGCAAAGTTGGATTGTTTCCATTACCAGAAATCGTTGTGCTGTAAAATAATGTAAATTATTAAAATGTGGAAGTAAAATAAATAATTTATTGTAACATGTGTTAATTTTAAGGTTAGGTTTATGGAGTTATTTTGGGACGATGGTATTGACCAAAATATTTTGATTTGTACAACATGAGGACGATTAGTTTCGCATGGGTTCTTGATTTGTGAAAGAAATGAGATTTTTGTGAAAGAAATTAGACTTTTGTGGCAAATCGGAATGCAGATAGGTGTTGTGCATCGTAATTTTGGGGAAAGTAGTTTGGACGGAGTATTTTATGTCCAAATAAAAAAACCATATACCATTGAAAGGCCAGGAAATTTTCTACAAGTTGGGAAAATTCCAAGAACTGAGAACTGAGAGAAAATTGTGGAAGAAAGAGCAATTTCCAAATGTGGACGGGTTCGGACTTTTAGATTGAAGCTGGGATCCAACCGAAAGAATGCGGATGAGGAAATTTACACGAGAAGAAGCGGATTCAAAAACTCTACGGCATGAGAATATTTGAAATCTGAAGAAAATGTGTTGGCGAAGACGGAAGACGAAAAACCAAATTTATTTGGAAAAACTTCGAGGTATTTGGTTCTCAAATCAGATGATGATTTTTATTGGTTGACTGTGAGTCTAGCTCCACCCAAGTGCCGTTGGGAGTTTCGTATTGGACAACGCGCACCGGGAGCAAAACCATTCGATTTTGCATAAAAGGTATGATCTTCGCTAATATTAATCTTCTCGGTATAGTCGTCGAGGTACGCAAAAAAATACTGCATTTTGTGATACAAGCAAGAGCTTCGGCACACTTGTTCGTAACACGATTTAAAGCGATTTGACCTGAGGCGCCGAAACATTCTACGTGGCAGGCTCAAAATGGCGGCTGTTTTCCAAAATGGCGGCGAAAATTCTAAATATCTATTTTGAATCGTATATAAGGAGTTCTATATATCGTTTCCTACTAAATTTGGCATAAGGAATACGAATAGAATATTAAAAAACAGTTTGGACTTCTTTTGGGAGCCATTTTCGACATATTTGGGTAAAAAAGTGTTACGGGCAAAATCGCCCTTAAGACGTGAAAATGTCTAAATGAGAAAAAGGGGTCTCAGTTGGCTGGAAGGCCACCAGCTCAAAGTCGGCGAGGTCGTGGATCGCTACAAAAATCAGGGACATCCTGAAACCGAGTTCCACAAAACCTAAATCAGGAAAGTCTATATCGAGAGAGCGCCACTCGAGCTGAGGGAAATGCGAAGACTTACCTTTCTTGGAGACTTCGCTCGAGATTCGAACTCCAATCTAACGGTGGTTTCGTAATAATAAACACAAAAAATGGGGTAACACCTGAATTTAATTTTTATCAAAATAAAACATAATTTTGAAAACAAAACAAATGATTAAATCAAAATTTGCAAATGGTCAAAGTCAAGTTGTTCGCCGTCAATCCCTTAAAACTAAATGGGGGTGAGTTCTTAAAATATAATGATGATTTACATTATTAATTTCATACAACAACAATTAATGATCGAAACAAAAGAATGCTAAATACTAAAATAATTGTACATATTAATTAATCAACATGATTACAAAAAAAAGATTTCTGAAACTAAATTTTGCTTATCAAAGAAATTCCTTGACCAACTCGACGAACAATTTGTCATTCAATTCTGAAAACATAAGATAAGAACGCAATGTTGTGATCTTCAAAACGTGAACTGAGTTGAATTTTTCTAAATAAATTAAACCTCAAAAAGTCTTTCGACGGTAAAACGGAAACTACGTTAATTCCATGAACTAATAAATTTCTGATTTGACTAAATTTCGATAACACAAACCAAACAAAAAAAGATTGCACCGGGAAGTTCAAATTTACCAAATTGTTACGACCAAAATTTAAAATGTAGGAAGCACTTACGACATCAAGTTGCCACACAAGATCTTCAAGGTGAAGTGCTGATGCACTTGACGACAATTTGTGCTGACTGGCAAGGCGGGATAGCCAACGGAAAAATCCTCAAAATCGGTCATGGTGGTATTTCCAAAACAAACCTTCACTTGAGATCGGTCACCACGGACCATAATATGCAGCAAACGGCACGAATAATACTTGAGCTTAATAATGTTTCTGAAGGGAGGCTCGAATCCGCACAAGGCGATAGCCGTGCTGAATGCCTACTCCGGGCATTTCAGCCACAAAACACAAACTTCAAACGCAAAAATTTCTTCAGAAAGGCTCAAGTAGCGAAGGCACCACCAAATTTTCCATTACGAATGGGGGCCGTTAATACCACCCATCCGGAGTCACGGATCTTCGAAGACTGACTCAAGACGGGAGCGTGTAACTGATAACGTCAGATCTACTGACCTCTATTGAAAATGGTTACGACTAACAAATTAATTATGCTTGAAACTATTAATTACCAGAGGGTGCTTGAATGCGCAAATTAAATTTAAAATTACTGAAATTAAATAAAAACGAAGAATTCAAAACGAAGGTTACAAAAGGTTAACAGTTATATAAAGAAGAATGCTCCCGAGTTTATTATAAATTTGTTCAACTTGTAGTATTCACATTGTGCATTAAATAAAAATAGAATCAATAAACTAGACGAAACAATTTTATCAAATCTTAAAATAAAAAAAAATCTATATTTGCTCTAAAAAAAAGATTATTCGTCTGATTCATAATATCTGGAACTGCAAAAGGAAATTAAATGAAATAAAGATAATTAAACAACAATAATAATAATTAGTAATAATTTTTAGGTCAAGTATTTCAGTTGCTAGTTAAACTACGTTTAAGATAAACCTACGTTTAGGGCTACCTGATTGGTCAAATATCAATATGAATTGAGTTTAAACTCTGATCTTAGTTTAAACCACAACTAAAATACCGGCCCTTATTGTTGATCTTTTTTATTAATTAAATCAAGAATAGTTGAGTTGTAGGTCATTTAAAAAAAATTTATTGTCCAACGTTTCGGGTCATTTATAATTGACCCATTTTCAAGGCTATAAATATAAAATTAAATAAGTTACATAATTAAAATTCTTAAAAAATTACCTAACTTTGACAATTAAAGTGGAGTCCTTCGAAAGAGGGGAAGGGAAGTTTATGTTCCAAGTGGTGCCACGCTGAAAAAAAAATGTGGTTGAAGCAACTAGAAAAATTGCTAATGGAACAATAATAAATTGTCGCTATAGGCACACCAATATTATATGTTTGATGGAACAATATGAGTTTGGTTGCTTTATATGATTGACGTATCACTACCGTTTATGTTATTTTAACACTTAACAATAGTTCTATTAACTATATCTTATATTGTTTTATAAACTATATGATATCGCTATAATAACCGTGGAAAGTAATTATTTAGGGTTTTTAATTTAATAATAGTTTATTGTCATATACAATATCCCAAGTGCATTCAAATTGTCGACAATTTTTTTGAGCTCAAGATCAATTAAAAATGCAAACTTCCGAATTTGTAATCTAATATTAGAATAAAATCGCGTCATATTTGTTAACAATTTTAATATGGTTTCAGAAAAAACAACATTAGTAAGGATTTACGTTGCATTATGATTTTCTTAACAATACTTTGTCTTAATTTATTTATGTATTTTCAAGAGCTAATAATTATAAATAATAATATTTTGTCTTAATAAGAACAGTATTTGTTATGGATATTTTAACAAAATGAAAATGGTTACATTAACAACATTTGTGTTAATAAAAGCAATATTTTTTCATTCATTTTCTAACAAATTGAATACGGTTATTGCAACAACTACGAAATTATAGTCTTAGTCAATTTTATAATGAATTATGCTAAAATTAACAATATTTTTTTGAACAAGGACAATATTGTTGTCGGTACCCATCATTTTCTTTCAGTGCAGTTGCCATAATGGAGTGGCCAAAACAACTGTTTTTTTTTGTGTACAGACATATTTGTCACACGGCCGTTCGATCATCCGCGTTCAGCATGCCTTCCGTTTAAAGTTCAATTTAGCCCATGCCGCCTAATTCCCGATCTAAATCGAATTTTTACGTGGACTAATGCATTCCAGGATACCGGAAATGTGTTCACGATAAGACGGTGGCCTCAGTTTACCTTCATTATCCCATAAAGCATCGAGAGGGTTAAAGAATATGATCGAGCGGTTACAGCCACTTCTGCACGTTACCTGACCAGGTTCCATAAAGCTTTCTTGCCTAAGTTGGAAGAGATAGAGCTGGAAGAAGCCTGGTTTCAGCAGGATGGCGTCACATCCCACAAAGCAAGGGCTTGCATAGACTTTTTCCGAGACAGATTCCCCGAGCGCCACATCTCCCAAGAGGTAATTTGAACTGGTTAGCGCGCTGTCCTGAATTGGCCCTTTGTGATTTTTTCTTGTAGAGATATCTAAAATCCTTGGTTTACAACGATTGTCCCAGGACTCTTGAAGCTCTCAAACACAATATTCAAGCCCAAATCACAAAAATTTCTGTTGCATAGAGTGCATAAAAACTTCAGAAAGAGAGTTACTCAGTATTAAGCCGGCAAAATCTGGGGTGAAGCTGATACATTGCCAACAATAATTCCATGCCCAGATTTGTAGGGCTGGGTTCTCAATGATATATGGGAATGGATGTGATTAGAACTTCCAGAGATTTGGATAATTTCTTGAGCGTTGTACACATATGCTTACAAGTCGTCATGTGAAACACTTTGATGCTCTTGTGGAAAAAGGTGCCTTCGTGCACACTAGGGTGTCGTAGTTGCAACCGAGAGAGCAGCAATCCAAGGTAAAATTATTATTATTGTTCTTTATCTTTATTTCATTTCATTTAATTACCTTTTGCAGTTCCAGATATTGTCAATCAGACGAATAATCTCTTTTTACGAGCAAATATATATTTTTTTCTTATTTAAGATTTGATAAAATTGTGTAATCTAGTTTATTGATTCTATTTTTAATTAATGCACAATCTGAATACTACAAATAGAACAAATATATAATAAACTCGAGAGCATTCTTCTTTATATAACTGTTAACCTTTTTTACCCAAATATGTCGAAAATAGCTCTCAAAAGAAGTCCAAACTGATTTTTTACTAATTTAATCGTATTCCTCATGCCAAATTTAGTCGGAAACGATATATAGAACTTTTTATATACGATTCAAAATAGAAATTTTGAATTTTCGCCGCCATTTTGGAAAACGGCCGCCATCTTGTACCTGCCACCCAGAATATTTCGGCGCCTCGGGTCAAATCGTGTTAGGAACAAGTGTGCCGAAGCTCTTGCTTGTATCACAAAATGCAGTATTCTTCTGAAAATCTGATCGTGCCGCTGCGACTAGTAAGAAGATTCCCTGGGTTTCCTCGACAAAGTGCCTTGGTTTTATCTTGGATAAGAACCTCTCCTGGGTTAAACACATCAATAAGGGGACGTCCATAAATTACGTGAGGCGTTTTTCTTAAAATTTAGACCCCCCCTCCCCTTTGGTGAGATTTGGTGAGATGTGACGGAACCCCTCCCCCCCCTCTCTATCTTCTCACGTGAGATTTACTCTATAATTAAATTTATTTGATATGTTCATGTATTTTGCTTCAAACCACTAATGCTCACACCTATAGTCGATACTTCGCCCGATCTCGGACTTGAGTCAGACTCCAGTATGAAATCGACCAATCAAAATAAAGAATTTCGTACTTAAGTCATGCTCAAGTTTTGTTTTCAAGTTTGATGCCAAGCATCAACTATAGGTACGGGCATAAATACCGCAGCGTTGATATACTTTCAAAATATACTCACTACATTTTTTTCTGTGAAATAAGAGAAAAATAATACTAAGTTTAAGGTGCACTATAACAAATTTAAATAAATTTTGTAAAAGTAAAAAATAAGTAAAATAAAAAAATAATAATTTGCTGAATAAGTGACAATATATGGATATTTATTCCATACTTTGATTACTTTTATATTTTAGGCTTACACTGCCGTATGTACTTATGATTTTTAGTCGCAATAATAATGCTTGGGTAGCACAGACTTGGCACGTATTAACTAGCCGATGGACACGCCGCCGGCCGTCCCGGTATCAATGTATTAAAAATATTATAGGCACTCTGCAACACTATACGTAAAGTATACACTACGTAAAGTATCAATTTTTAATTTTTCTAACATGTAAATAATTTAAATTTTTACGCTAAAATACAAAATGTTATCTGTTATAATAATGTATATTCTCTGAATTAAAAGGTTGACGTGAGATTTTCATTAACCCCTCCCCTTAAATGAGATTTTGTGAGAATTTTCCGGACGCTCCCATTTTAACCTCACGTAATTATACCCCCTATAGGTAATCAGAGAATTCATTTGAAATAAGTTAATAATATACAATAATCTAACCACTTTTGTGATTAATAATACAGTAGAGCGTCGATAATCCGGATTAATTGTGACCGGACCCTGTCCGGATTATCAAAATGTCCGGATTATCAAAAAAAAACAAAAAAGGTAGTTTTAGTTCGCAAAAAAAAGAAAACTTCGTAAAATCGTTAATAATTCACTTTAGTGGTTAAATAATTGGAGTAGAAAAATAAAACTATTAATTAATTTGAAACTTCTAATATATTTTAATGAAAAAAAATATATTTTTTTTTGTAGCGGTAAGTTTTTTTGACATTTGTTTGAAAAAAATTTTTTTTGAACTTTTTTTTCACCGAAATTGAATCCGGATTATCAACGGTCCGGATTTTTGACGTTCGGATTATCGACGCTCTACTGTAGTTTATTATGGATGTATAGTATTATGCGATTTATTGTACATGTCCTGAGCAGAAATGTGTTTATTTATATTGTTTGGTAGTGTTTTTCATTTTAAAATACCATAAAAAAATAAAATATCTGCGAAGAAACTATAAAAAAAAATGCTCTTGAAAATAGTTTTATGTATGATAAAAAAAAACAAGTTGCCAAATTTTAGTTAATATATTAGACCTTCATTTTAAATTGCATGGCATACACATGTAAAAGTAAATAGTGTATCATGTTATCATATTTGTTCCAAAATACTATCTACAAAATCCTTCGAACAATATTACAGATAAACCAATTATATTTGAAGAAATCAATTTTTACTACCTTGCATTTCAGGGTTTGAACAGTTTTTTACCTTTGTTGTGCAATGGATTATTAGCTATAGCAATAATAAGGTGTCATTTGCATGACATACTGACACACATTAAATATGCAGAAATATTATTGTCGATTCTTGTTGTCATTTGTGGACGTGCGTTAAATAAACTGCCACTATACATACATATCTGATGAGTGGCATTGAAAATTCAAATCAATTGAACAATAATTAATAGTTTTATGATACCAATTCGGCATTTTTTTTTCAATTTTTGCTGATGATTTTAATTTGTTCTTATTGTACATATAAGTGGAGGAAATAGCTATAAAGCCACAAATATTTTCCATCGCCGCTTTTACCAGAAAAAAAATTCAACTTTGGTACAATAAGGCTTATCAGATGTTTATTTCAATAACAAACACATATAATATGTAATTGAAAAACAAAATTGCTAAAAATTTTAGCAATAAAATAAACAAAATTTAAAAAATGGATAAAATTAAAGGAAATGGCTATAAAGCCACCTAAAATACATTAAAAATTTGTCAATGTAACTTTGTTTAAATTTAATTTAATACTTGGTACTGCCATCTATGTTAGAAAATACATCAAAAATTTGATGTGACATTGAATTTACAAAGCCCTGAAGAATTTTAATAGAAATAGAGTTCCGAGATTCGGGAATTTTCACTTTTAAATCAAAAACATTGTTGAATTGGTGTCCGATTTCGTAAACCCGACGTGAGAGATTACCTCACAGATTTTCTATCGGGTTTAAGTCGAAACTATAAGTTTACCATCCTAAAACTGCTAAGTTTTGATCTGCAAATCACTTTGTGATGTGATGTGAACGATGAATCGCTTCATTGTCTTGCTGGAATACGAACTCCCCTTCCATGATATCGTCACTAAAAGTTATTAAAACTTTTTCTAGGAGATTATTATAGTTATTTGAATTCTTTTTTGTTGAAATCCAACAAATTGGGGTTCTTCCTTTACGAGCAAACGCTGCCTAAATCATAACTGTGCCGCCACCAAAATTTCTACTTAAGCAAACTTCTCTGTCTTTGCTCAAATCATGCCAATTCAACTGGTAGCCATCAGGGCCGTCTAAATTACATTTTTTCTCATTGCTAAAGATTACATTACACCATTCATTCTTCCAGGACATGTACTTTTTAGCAAACATCAACCGTGCTTGTTTGTGACTTTCACTTAACTTCGGATTTGCCAATGTTTTCGTCTACTTAACTCTTTACAAATTGTGTAGAATTTATCAAACACGTTTAGTGGGTATAGGCAAGTTGAATTCAGCTTAATTTGTAGCCGCAGTTAATTTTACTGTTACCGCTTTTTGAACAATTATGATTTTGAAACGTTGATTTATTTTCGATTTTGGTCTTGGGTCCTTTTTTCGTCCATATTGATTTCCAAATTTAATGTAGTTGTTAACTACTAAACGTGATCTTCCCACTTCAACCGGACTTTTTCTATTTTTCATTCCCAATTTGAACAGTAATCCAATTTTCTCCATTTCGTTTTTCGAAAGCTTCATACCACTACCCAGATAACATGTAAGCTTACAACAAGGTTGTCACTAGCTTGTCACCGGCCTGCCATGACAAGGTTTACGTAGTAAAGCTTATGAAAAGCTTGCAGAAAGGTTTCGGTAACAAGTTTAACATGAAATCCTTATCAAAAGCTTGCCGCAAGGATTTCGGTGAAAAGCTTAAAATAAAACCCTTGTCAAAAGCTTTACATCGACAAGCTTGCCACGTAAAGCGAAAAACAAGGCAAATAAAGCAATACAAAAGTGGCGTCTTTTTGCTTGTCATTGACTTGTTATAACAAATTTTACGTAACAACCTTGCAAAAAGCTTGCGTAACGCTTTTCGGTGACAAACTTGACATGAGACCCTTTGAAGAGGCTTTACGCAAGCTTGTCAGCGACAAGCTTATCACGTAAAGCGAAAAACAATGCAAATCAAGCAGTACAAAATTGCGTCTTTTTGGTTGTCGTTGGCTTGCTATGACAAGTTTTATGTAACAACCTGGCAAAAAGCTTTCGGCAAGTTTTTCGCCAACAGGCTTTACATGAAACCTTTGTCGCAGGCTATACGCAGGCTTGTCAGGGAAAATGTTGTCAGTTAAAGCAAAAAACAAGGCAAAATCAGGCAATGCTAAATGTCGTCTTTTTGCTTTTTATTAGCTTGTTAAAACAAGTTTTACCTAACAAACTTGCAAAAAGCAATACAAAATGACGTCTTCCTGCTTGTCATTGGCTTGTTTTAATAAGTTTTACGTAAAAACCTTGCAAAAAGCTTTACAAAAGGCTTTCGACGATATTGCAATTTTTTTTTATTTATTTTTTTTTTAAATAAGATTTCCTAAGATTAGCCAAATTTTTATGTTTAATCATACTTTATGTTTACTTTTTGAAACAAATTAATTTTAAACTTTAATTTATAGACTAAGAAAGACTTTAAAACTACTTTTATTCGAAATTTATCGATGAATAATTAAAAATTAGACACTGGCTTTATAACTATTTCCGCTGAAATGCAACCATACATAATGAATTTATTTTTAATATTGTTTTGGGATATTTATGTTTCATATGATGCATTACGTGCAATATATGCAAGCATATTTTATGAACTGTAAGGGTATTTCTTTATTTTTTTGCATTAAATTTCGTTTTCTAATAAAAGACTCACAATTTCGAAAAATCGATCAAACGCTTCTATTCAAATATTAATATCTCTGGTTCTATTGAACTTACAAAATCTTCTCTTAGCTCATTTTAAAGCTCTTGAATTGTACTTTTGTTGTAAATTTTCTATATTTTATAAAAGTTGAAAATTCGATGATTGCTAAACCAATTTAACTTTAAAATCGATTTTTAACTAATTTTACTACCTTGGAAAATTTTGAAATACATATGAGCGTGTTCCTCATTAAATTTCCTACAAAATATGTAAATTTCAAGATGGAGAACTAATCGACACTGATACAAAAAAAATTAATTCGTTGCGCTATTGATGCCGCTCATGATATTACGCTCATATATATGTATACATGAAACTTTTTTATTTCCCTACAGACACTGTAAGAAATCCGTAGCGGCTGAAAATCTTTGTGTTTTTAACTTTTGTTGTGACACAGGTTCTACAAAGTATAAAGAAAGTGTTCCACGGCATGTTGGATTGCGAATTCATAATTTTCGGAAAAGATTCGGAAAAATCTCCGGTTTTCAAATGATTCTTCCACTCTGAAACAGCCTTCGATTGCTTCTCAGCAATGAATGCATGAGTTACCAGTCTATCAAGTTTAACGCACAGCTTTTCCAAAAAATCCTGTACAGGTGCTTGTATCGTCTCCAAATTTGTTAGATCAACTAATTACCCACTGTCTGTACCTACCTCACGGTGTTTTGAAACTCATTCTCAAATAAATCTTGAAACTGCTCTTCTAAATTTGTTGTATACCAAGACAGTTAATACGGTTATTTAAATGGCAGTCAACAGTTGGTGGATTGCATAACATTCGAGCCAAGCAGTCTTTAAGTTCTGCATTGGTTGTAGTGTGTTGGATTGGTGCTATTCTTGCACCATCAATCATCAATTTCATATTTTCATGGATGCGGATGGCACAAATGCAAACACACTGAGTTCCACCCGCTCCAGAAAGTACACACTGTTTCGGTCTGAGTTCAGCAAACTTTGAAAAACCGATTTTGACTTTCGGGAATTTTTCTGAGAAAATCCGGTATGTTTCCTTCAGATTGGCAAGTAATAATATTTTCTGCTTCTGAATTTTCTGTCCATTCTCATTTATGGTCACGTAATTTTTTTCATCCGCAGTGAAAAGCTTTTGACCAGCAGTGTGGCGTAATACTTACACCGGCCGATTGGGAAGCGAGCATCCCAGTTCAAATCCTGGTCGCGTCGAAGACACAGCTGTGATCTAAAGCCCAAAATATATCTGTGGGCTATGGGGAACGCAACGCAAAACTACCCCATTAATTAAATTCCCTAGTACGTCATGTTAGCTTCAGCCAAGTGACCGCCTATGCACTGCTTAGTGTATGGCACTTAAAAAGAAGAAGAATTTTTTCAACAGCCTCCTGTTTTCAATTCCTCCTGTTCACCGATCAAAGGTAAAAAAGGGATCCAGATCAGGCACCAAACATTCTTTAATATTTAACGAGATATGATTAAATCCTGTAACAATCTCCTAACATAATCCACTTGGTGCGTATAATATCATGAGTGGCACCAATGGCGCAACAAATTTATTTTTTTTGTATCAGTGTCCATTTGTTCTCCATCTTGAAATTTACATATTTTGTAAGAAATTAAACGAGGAACACGCTCATATTTTTTTCAAAATTTTGCAAGGTAGTAAAATTAGTGAAAAATCGATTTTAAAGTTAAATTGTTTAAACAATTTTTGAAATTTCAACTTTCATAAAATAGAAAAAATTTAGAACAAAAGTACAATTCAAGAGCTTTAAAATGAGCTAAGACTGGATTTTGTGAGTTCAATAGAACCAGAGATATTAACATTTGAATGAGAACGTTCGATCGATTTTTCGACATTTTTAAATGTCCATCAGTAGGGTTTTTTAATAGTATGGAAACATGTAAAAAAGAATCAGCCATTTTGAAGATATGAGGTTTCTTAGCTGTCCCGGTTGACGTGGACTTCAAAATTAATGTTGAAATTTTGTAGTGGGGGGGGGGGGGCGGAGTATGATAAGTTAATTTTTCGAGTTAAGTGTCCGAGAGTTTATGTTGTTGAGTGAAGAAGAAATATAACATTAATTTTTGATTCAAGTATAATAAAAGTAACAGTAAAACTTAATATTCGGTACATAAAAAAACGCCAAAACACCAATTTCTAGAAAAAGTAGAAATGTGCCAGGTTTGAACGAGCTATCAAGCGAAAAGAAAATAAATTAGAATTAGTAGGACCTTGTGGATCTAAAGAACAAGTGAACATTAATTGTGCAGAAGAAGCTTAAGAGATTTTTGTAGTCAAGTGAGTTGTCGAATTCATGTCGAAGGAAGCATACAGCGAATCAAAACCCATCATATTTTGCACAATATAAGCCACGATTTAATGCCTTAGCTTGATGACATAGTCCGTATGTGTTGTGCATTAGCTAACTTGCAACCACCAATTTATTCGACAACCTCCCTAAAATCTATAAACATTTCCAAGAGAGCTAAATTTGGTTTATATTTTTTTTTATTTTAATTTGTCATGTAATTATGTTATATTTTTTTACAAATAAAGTGTAGCATGTTTTGAAAATAATTGCGTTTTAGTGTTAATACTAGATTCACAGAAAAATCATAATTAAATTGAACATTAACGATCTTTAACAATAATAATATATGTTTTGTAGCTATGACCTTCACGCCAAAAATGTTCCAAGTGTCCGCCTTAGGCGCCACTTTACAGTATTCGCTCGGTCCCTATACATATAGTCAAACGTTTTGGACGTATATGTCTGGTGGGGTCTAGTGGTGAAAATAAGGTTTTAGCAGAAAAATTTTTGCCAGGCCTACCACGATAAAAAAAAATCAGGAAAATGAAAATGTCATCGTATCTCCGAAGACGTTTAACCGATTGAGATAAAATTTTGGTTGCTGATAGAGCTTTTAAAATGTTAGTATTGGTGAGGAAACAATTGAGCCAAATGTAAAAGCAAGAAAATTACAGAAAATATTAACTGAAATCTTAATTTATCTATTTTTTGAGAAAATTTGTTAGAGGGCATGTATAAAAATATAACAATGCGTTGATGTATAGGAGATAAAAACTAAAAGTAAAAAATATAATAAGTATAATTATTGTAACTATAATTGGATTCACAATGCACCTGATATAAAGATACTAATTAAGTATTATCATTGAGTATATGAGTTTATAAAGAGATGCAAGCATATGGAAGAATTGCAAATAGTATATCCCTCTCACTCAAACAACAATCTGTTCTTTTTTATCTTTACTCCCCTGCCGTCCCATGTCCATAAACTAATCGTATCGACAACTAGTGCTTTTAAAAGCAGCGGACAACACTAGCAACTATGATAAGATAACAAACTCGGAGAGTGCATTCCTAATTAAATTAAATCGTTTTGATTACGTGCGCATTTAAAATAGTAGACGTTTATAGTATTTCTTTTAAATATAAATTACTCATTAAATATAGAAAAACTTTTGCAATTTATGAAATTTAATGTACCTACATAAATAAAACCCTACAAAAATAAAAACATCAATTTTAAATAAGATTCCGACACAACTAAATTATGAAATTATCTTTATTATATTATTGAAGATTTTAATATTACAAATTAAGCTGCGAATTGCACTTGCTCGATGTTGTATTCAATTTCTAAGAACTTATATTATTAATAAAAAAAAATAACGACAAACATAATTATTACTTTCTCATAATTTTTAAATATTGTTGACCTTTTATTTTATCCTTTTTTGAAATTGTTGATATTAAGGTCTTTTTAACAATTAAATTGTCTGACGTTTCGTGTCGTTTATTGGCACATTTTCAAAGCTACAAGTTAATAAATTAAAAAATTTTTAAAAAATTTAAAAGATTTTATAAAGGTTTTAAAAAACTTACATTGACAGATTGTCAATATGATGTTTTTGTTTTAATATAACATTAAAACATTTGACTAAAAATGATGAATTATATAAAAACTTTTTAAAATCTCTTAAATCCTATAAAATTGAACATAATAAATTAAATTAAACTAAAATTTGACCATAAGTCATGGCATCGTTTTCATGATATCTAGGATGTGTTTGTATCCACCATGAAAATATTGAACATCCCTTTTATCATTCATCGCTTTATTGTTCATATGAATGTTGATTGCTTCTTTTATTTTACGTTTTTTGTCTATCTTTTCCCTAGCTAGTACTGTAATATCTTTACGGTTTATGGAATGAGAGTTGTTAGTCATGTGATTGCATAAAGCGGTGTAAGCGTTCTCATCTTCTTTATTAAAGAAAACGTGTGCTTTATTCACATCTCTAATATGTTCCTTTATGCGAACACCTAACTTTCTAGAACTCTCACCTACGTAAACAGAATCACAATCCTGACAAGGGACAAGATAGACCAAACCACTCTCGTCCTCTATGGGAGTAAGATCTTTCGTTTTAGAGAAGAATTTGAAAGTTTTATTAGGGCATTTTAGACCAAACTTTATGTTAGGTATTGGTTTGAAGATTGACATTATTTTATCAGATAGGCCTTTAATGTATGTTAAATAATGTCAATCTTCAAACCAATACCTAACATAAAGTTTGGTCTAAAATGCCCTAATAAAACTTTCAAATTCTTCTCTAAAACGAAAGATCTTACTCCCATAGAGGACGAGAGTGGTTTGGTCTATCTTGTCCCTTGTCAGGATTGTGATTCTGTTTACGTAGGTGAGAGTTCTAGAAAGTTAGGTGTTCGCATAAAGGAACATATTAGAGATGTGAATAAAGCACACGTTTTCTTTAATAAAGAAGATGAGAACGCTTACACCGCTTTATGCAAACACATGACTAACAACTCTCATTCCATAAACCGTAAAGATATTACAGTACTAGCTAGGGAAAAGATAGACAAAAAACGTAAAATAAAAGAAGCAATCAACATTCATATGAACAATAAAGCGATGAATGATAAAAGGGATGTTCAATATTTTCATGGTGGATACAAACACATCCTAGATATCATGAAAACGATGCCATGACTTATGGTCAAATTTTAGTTTAATTTAATTTATTATGTTCAATTTTATAGGATTTAAGAGATTTTAAAAAGTTTTTATATAATTCATCATTTTTAGTCAAATGTTTTAATGTTATATTAAAACAAAAACATCATATTGACAATCTGTCAATGTAAGTTTTTTAAAACCTTTATAAAATCTTTTAAATTTTTTAAAAATTTTTTAATTTATTAACTTGTAGCTTTGAAAATGTGCCAATAAACGACACGAAACGTCAGACAATTTAATTGTTAAAAAGACCTTAATATCAACAATTTCAAAAAAGGATTACTTTCTCATTTACGTAGTAAAGGAAAGTAAGTATTGTAATCGAGTAAAAAAAATTGTTGAACTTGCGTTTTTTCCATAGTTGGTGTCCGGATGTATGTGCGTATGTGCGTGTGTGTGCGCGCGATTTTTTCGTCCACGATTTTTTCAAAACGCGTAAACCGATTTTATTCAAATTTCAAATACTGGTTTGTAACAGCAATCTCGAGAGCTGATTAGATTTTGGTTGAAATCCATACGTTATTTTTTTATTTATTAAATTTTAATTATTTTTTTATTATTTTTTTTAAATTTAAATTTTTATTATTATTATTAATTTAGTAATAAATGAGAAAGTTATGTGTTGTCACATCAGATTTTTTAGGTCATATTCGTGTACTCCTATGGGAATAATGTAAATTCTACCTTTTGAAGATCTTTTTTGACACATAAAAATTACTTTTACAGCAAAACTTATTAGACACTTTTTGTTGGAAATGAAATCCCTTTAATTTTTGTTTATATGCATTTTTCCGTTTCGTCAAACCGTTTCCGTTTTATAGGAACTTAAAAAAGGCTCTGTTAAATACAAACAATATTTTCATCTGTATCTTAGAAACGGTGCTACAAAATGGGAAAATATATATGAACAAAATTATAGGAAATGAAAGTTTATTCATATTTTTGTTTCGGTGTACCAATGTTGAAGTACAGACAGTAGCGTAACAAGCAGGTGAGGGACCCGTGTGCGAAGTTGTTAACGGGGGCCCTGCTTTTATAAAAGACAAATAAAATTGTATACATGACGATTTCCATGCAATTCCAGTGATTTCCAAAGAATTCCTTCCAAACAAGAGCGGATATAGAGACGAGTAACTACCCAACCCCCCCTATTTAATTTTATTAAATATAAAAAAATATATATAGATGAGTTTTTTATTTTTCAATTTTCTCAGAATGTCTAAAATTCCTAAAATATTCTAAAATTTTCTGTGATTCCCCCGCTTCGCAAGATGTTTTGGATATTTTCGCTAAGATTTTCTAAAATTTTCTAGGATTTCTTAAAATTTCACGCTCGTTTATTACTAAGGGGCCGTCCTTTAATCACGTGAGGTTTTTTATGCCATTTTTTTAACCCCCCCCTTTGGTGATACGTCGTGAGGTTTTAGGCTACCCCTACTCCCCTACCCAACATCACGTGTATTTTTTTTTTAATTTCTTTAAGTAGAGAGACAGAGAGACAGAAAGTCGCGGGCAGCGGGACGACAAGTGGCATCACAAGGTCCAGTGCCGGAAGCCAGTTGAGAGCTAAATATTGTTGTAATGTTGCTTTTTAGGCATAAATTTGCTTGCTCGAGATTTCACGGGGTATCAAGAAAATATACACGTGATTTTCACAGCATCCCTCCCCCCCATCGTGATCAATCATGATGTTATTCTTACCCCCTCCCCCCTGTTAGAACCTCACGTGATTAAAGGACAACCCCTAATAAGTGGAAAAATGACAGAGAAAATAATTGTCATATGCAAAAGTATAGGGAAATTTGAGGAAATCTAAAATATTATAGACTACCTTTTTTTGCTTTTTCCATTTTCTGAGATTTCATTGGCTTTAAAATTTTCTCGAGTTTCCTAAGATTTTCTTGAAATTTCTATGGATTTCTTGAGATTTTCTATATTTCTACAAATTTTCTAAGAATCTGTTTCTTGAGATGTCTTGGAATTTTTCAGAATTTTTGCAGATTTCCATTCTCTAGTACACACAATTTTTGCCATCTATTTCCCCTTAGTTTGTAGTAATTGGAAAACCGAAGGAAATAAAATCGTTATATACAAAAGTGAAAAGAAATCCAAGCAAATTTTAGGGAAATTCTAAGAAATCTTAGTAAAACTTAAAAATGCTATTTTCTTCCCAAGGAAATCTTGGGAAATTTAAAAAATTTTTAGAATGCCATAGATTAATTTTTTTATTTCTTCTTTTAATTTTCTAAGACTGCCTGGCAAAGACAGATATAATAGGAAATCAACCCCCACTCATGAGCTTTAAAAAAGCAACAAAATTGACTACGTCTTGTTTTGTGGAAATTTTAAAAATATTAAAACAAAATATTCTTATTAAAATACATAATATATTTATTCCCCCATCCTAGATCCGCCCTTGAATTTAGATTTCAAGGCTGTATTAGATTGCAATAACTTCATAATTTTAATAGTCTATCCCTGGTGCGCATAAAGAGATTAACGAGATTATCATTCCAAAGAATTTTGGGGGAGAAAAGTAACATAACAAACAAAGTAAATAAATAAAACAGAATAAACACGTGGGAGGGTTTTAACTTTAATTTTTTTTTCAACAAATATAAATGGGGGGTATGGAATACCCTTCAGTGCACCAGCACAGAAAGCGCAAAAGTGTGTGTATACGTTTTGTGATTTATTTTTGTTATAAAAATTTTTCACTCTGTCAGAAGAAATATATTTATACGTCATTTGTATACAATTCATACATCATATTCACACATCATGTACCATAAAAATTCGCACCGGGGGTCTGGGGGTGTGGAACACCCCTCAGAACATTGTAATTGTAAGACCTTTTAGAAAGTTAAATTCTTGGAACGGAAAATCCTTTAACTATAATTGTTGGTGCACTGGGGGGTATTCCATACCCCCACACCCCCCGGTTTGAAAACCCAAAGGTGTGTGTGTATACGTTGTGTGATTTACCTTCCTATGATAACTTTATATTTCCTTAGAACAAATACATCTACATATCATTTGTATACAAACAAAATGTTTTAGTGTATATTTATACAAAATTTTATATCTCTCACCGGGGGGTCTGGAACACCCCACAGAATATTATAGTAAAATTCCTGGTATGGAAGTCACAAGTTTAATAGCATGGAAATCACGGTGACCTGGAGCTATTCTATACCTCCTCACAGACTTCAAATAGCATCTAGTTGTGCACCTTCTACTTTTGAGAATATTTTTAAGATTGAAACTGGAAGCCCTTTTAGCAGGGAACCCGCGTGCATCGTATCCACCGCACCCTGGTAGTTCCGCCTCTGAGTACAGATATTCAAAAAATATTTTTTGAATTTTACCGAGTCTTTTTTAAGTCACTGCAAAACGGAAACGGTGCGACAAATCGAAAAAATGGATATAAACAAAAATTAAGAGGATGAAATTGACGACAAAAAGTGTCTAATAAGTTTTGCTGTAAAAGTAATTTTTGTGTATCAAAAAAGGTCTTCAAAAGCTTGAATTTACATTTTTAACATAGGAGTGTACGAATACGACCGTGAGTGATATAATTGATTGTAGTTTAATCTGAGTAAATATGATAGGCACCTAAAGTTATTAGCCTGGGGCGCTAGACTAGCTAAATCCGGCACTGACAATGCCTAAACAATTTCATTTTGATAATGATGCCGACAAATTTTTCATTATGTATCGTACTTCTATACTGCATTGTAAAAAAAAGTTTATTTTTGTCAATAGAAAATTCTTAATATCACATTTAATTTGTTTAGCAATATTTTTTAATATGTTTAAAATGTTCGGGGAAATAAAATTAGCATTTCGTTTTTATTAATAAGATTGGGATCGTCATCTTGTTTCAAAAAGTCCTTTCTAAAGTTTTCGTAATTAGTATCTTTTATTAATTTATATGAAACATTATCCTGTAACGTACGCAACTGAACAAAAAACTTATGCTCCCACACCTTTTTGAATTTGCGCACTTAGCATTATGAGCACGTAGTACCAGATCCGCCGATTATAATAAACACGCTCCGCGAGGTACGCTCTCTGCACCTTGCTAACAGATTGATACCATTGTGGATCGTGAGAAATCTCGCGATCCACAATTGAAATCATTAGGTAGCGCCATCTAGTTGTCACGACACTTTTATATTGCATTAAAACATATACAGCTGCGCCTCTTGATAAACTCATATACTCAATGGTATTATATTAATTATTATTATATATTAATTAAGTATATAACCGAGCAGAAATATAAATTTTTTATCTATTTTGTTTTAGAAAATGTTATTTCGTTGTTCCTCGTATATAAAGTAAGTAATCAGGTCAACTATGTATCCAAAACGTTAAATATAACGTCCACGTTAAGTCAAGGTTAGCCAACTTGTTATGTTATTTATTAAATTCTCACTACGTATCCGATAACTAAACGTCTAATGTTATCGATAACATGTAAGACATTACAGTCACGTTAAATTGAGACCTTGTATCTCAAACATGACGTAATTTTCATAGCAATCGCTGTTATTCTTTTATGTTATATTTTTATAACAAGTAAAATATAGTGGTCTGTTAAGAGTAGCTGTTCAGTATAACATTAAACGTGGTGTATGAATAATAAATATGGCTTTAGACGGAATTGACGGAATTATCGATATGTTCATTGCAATATATTATTTTTTATAAATCTGTTCTTTAATATACACCCAAACACAAAATTGAACGTACACTCCTATGCTAGCAATGTAAATTGTGCCTTTTGAAGACATGTTTTCTCATATAAAAATCGCTTCTACAGCAAAACCTATTAAACATTTTTTGTTAAAAATTTCATTCTCTTCATTTTTGTGTATATATATTTTTCTATTTCGAATCACCGTTTTTGAGATACAGTTACTTAAAAGAATCTCTGTAAAAATTTTAATAAACTACCCATAAGAGTAATGTAAATTTCACTGAAAATGTTATTTCCTTGTTCCTCGTATATAAAGTAAGTAGCTGTCTCAATTAAAACGATTGCTTCCGATTATCTTACGTTATAATAACAGAGGTACATAAATATAACATATATTCGTTAACGATAAACGTTATGATGAGATACATGGCATCAGGTTTGGACAAATATATTATAATACATGTTAAACTTAACCATGCTTGGTAATATAACGTGAACAGTAAAAACTAACGGTAAAGATAGATAGTTGGACTGAATAACAACGATTGCTATGCAAATTATATCATGTTTGGGATACACGGTCGTAATTTAACGTGACTGTAATGTCTTAAGCTGCGTCTTCACTAAAGCGACTTTCGCCAACGGCCTAGCCGTCGGCATAAACCGTCTTGGTGTGGACGTTTGGATGGCAATGTTGCAGTATCGTATAACATGCCGCGCGGCACAATTTACGTCTACACTGCGGCGGCTTTTGTCGTACTGCACGGTTATCAGGAACAGCCCACGTATAGGAAATGTTGAACGGCAAGCCGAGCCGTCTAAGGGTCGTATTCTCTAACTTTTAAGGGATCTTAACGAAGAGGATCTCTTAACTTAATGACAAAACCTATTCTGTAATAATAAAAAATCCTTTAGTTAGATACCGCTCTTCAAGATCGATCTTTACCTGGCAGAGTGGTGTGGGATCCCTTCAGGTAGAAGGATTTGCTCATTCTGTAACTCGAAGGGATCCGTAATCAGCGTAAAAATACACCAAGTTGATCTCTTAACTAAGAGATGGTCAGTAGGTGTCATTAAGAAAATTGAAGGCTTATTTGTATTAGTGAATGTAAACTTGAAACGTGAAAAGTGATTTTATTTTCAAAATAAATATTCAATTAAATAATATTCTTGATGAATTATGCAAAAGGTATATTTTAAACGCATAATATACGCAAAAATTATAAAGTATAAAAACGCTCTTATATGAAACGATTCCCTAACATGTCTTATTTCTTTAAATTAAAAATTAATAAATTGATTATAATAAATTATTTAGCAATGAATTACCACCCCACATTTGTAATCAAAATTATTTATGCCTGCAGAATACCGCATAACATCAAGCAATTGCATAATCTGGAAGTAGTAATTGTTAAAATTTCGATAATTGTTGTAAAACAATAATAATTACTAAATTGTAAAATTTTAGATGATGATTTGAAAGAAATTGAAGAAGAATTGCATAAAGAAGAAATAAAGAATAATCTATTAGCATTAGGAAGACGCTCTTGTAATAATATTATTCTTTTATTTAATAAATTTTTATTTTAATATTATTTAGCATTTGATAATATTTGACAAATTATTATTATTTTACATGTTAGATAAATAATTAATAAATTATTAAACTAATTTGCATATTTTTATCCTAAAAAACAATGTTTTTTCAAATAATTTATCTAGATAACATGTAAAAAATTAATAATTTGTTAAATATTTTAAATTACCGTACTTTAATTTTTTTTCAATTACAAATTGGCGTTTATTGTATCTTGACGTTAGACGTCAAATATTTTATAAGTTATTTTTTCAAATCAACCAATGAAAACACATTACTCTTTATACACCACGTGTACTATTACGATTAAAAACATTAGCCTCTTCTTTAGTTAACGACAACTGCTAGGTACAAAAATTTACCTGAAGGATGAATTAGAGAATGGGTTTTTAAATGGATCCCTTCAAGTACCCTGTCCTTACCTAAGAGATCATTAACTAAGGGATAAGTTAGTGAATACGACCCTAAGTTTACCGGTCGAAGGCGGTAACTATCAAAGGAAAACGTGCTGTTTCAATCTTTTCACAACCACGATACAACACATTTTATTTCTATTGTAAGTTAAAACAATTAAAACAGAATTACTAAGTAGGCCCGCAAAATATTACGGTTATAAATGGTGGTTGTTGCTATTAAGTTTGGCAGTCATTGAAATTTAAAACAAAAAAAAATTAAAATAAAATTTTTAAATATTTATTTAAATAAACCTATACGGAATGAACTTATTTTAAACTAGAAATTTTTAATATACAGTAGAATCCGCTTAATATGATCACTATGGGCCAAAGACATTTTGTTAACAATAACCGACTGATAACAATAAGCAGATTTTAGAAAAAAACGAATTTTAGAAAAATTACGAAAATTTAGCAAGAATAAACTAAACTTAAATTAAAATGCATAAAGCAATAAAGTGCACATTTAGTAGTAGAAAAAGTAGAAACACGCCATGAAAAGGTAAACTTCATTAGTTTTTGTATAGAAATTAAAACGAATGACGTATTTAGTAAAGATATATAAAATATCAATGACAAATCAGAAAAAGATTCTTAGAAAAGAGATTATTGTGTAGTAAATGCCTTGAAAGTGATAATAATAAGCGGCTTTTTGATTACATTATCCGTAGGTTTTTGTATGTAAACTAATTAAAGCGGCCGGTTCCCAGTCAAAATGATCACAATAACCGACTGATAACATATTGTAATGGTTTTTTTACTTATAATATTATCCAAGTGTTATTTTAGCCGAATTTTATTTTCTTTATTTGAAACACTTGTAAAGTAGTCCAAAAGACTTGAAACATGTTGTGTAGAAATAAAAAAAAAGAATTTGATTAAAATAAAACGTAGGCAATATTAATCAATTCCATTACATCGGCTCCCTTGAATTTATTATTTTTAAAAATACTTCATTAATTATTTGGAAAAAATTTACTGCTCCTATAAAATGCAAAAGTATTTGAAGTTGCATAAGTTTTTGCATTAAACCGTTACCTAATAATTACTTTAGTAGATAACTAATAAAGCCTAAAACAAAGAAATAAAATAGCAAGGTCGCGTTTCGTAATACACAGTAAAAAGTTTCTTGCAAAATTAACAAAAAAATTTTAGCAAAATTAGCTAATATTTAATCAAATTAACAAATTACGTGAAAGTAATTAAGTATAGAATAATTTAAATTTGTAACTCTTTCGAAAAATAGATGCAGAATTTATAAATCAATGTGGTTAGAGTAAAATTATATGAATTTAATTGTTAGAATTTTATTGGGTAAATGTTCCAAATAGTAACAGTTATATTGATGTCAAATTGTTGTTTAAGTTATTAAAGTTTCACGTTTAATCTTATATTATAATAAACACAAGTACTTTTAGTAACTTTTACAAAATATTTTTATTATAGTCGATAATTTCCTAGCTGATTTAAAACCATCAAGTGCTCAAGTAATACAATCTTTTTTGTAACTTTTGCCAAATAGTTTTGCTTATTTATAAGACTGATCTAACGCTCATTTAACATACGAAGTATTAGCACTTTTAGTAAATCCCCTGTGAGTGGAACTAAAAACTTTCAGATGTAGATTTTTATGTAAACAAATGTGTCAATTACACTATATTTCAGTTGTAGATAAATAAAATTGATTTTAAGTAGGTATAACACTAACAGCCGATTTCATAATCAATTTTACAGAAAAATTTAATATATAAATCGGGTGTTTATAAATCTTGCACCTGTAAGATAAAAGATTAGATTTTACAAATATAGACATTCTTATTAGTTAAAAGATACAAATTTTATTCGGAAAAAGTACATTGAAATTTATTTAATTATACAATAATTAAAAAGTATATATTATTTAAAAAACAATTTCAAACTTATAGGTATTATTACATCAAGTTTGTCTTTAAGGATGTATAGGAGACAAAAAATAGAACTCAAAAATATAAGATATCGATGAAAATTGGTACCCATGTCATCATGGACTTTGCGATGTAATAAAAAAAATTTTAAATCGATTCACTACACCGACACCGTTCAATAGTTCTTGCAGTTTTAATTTGATGTTGACTTTTTGTTAAAATTCAAGAAAATCACATCTATGGTTTTGCTTAAGAGTCTGCTTTTAGGGAAAATCACAAGGTGTTAAACAGTAAAACACTTGTCTAAATAAAAATCTAAAGCTAAATCTTAAGAAAGCCTAAAAAAATTATATAATGTAAAAATCATTTTATGAAAAACATTTCATTGAATATAATATTAGCTTAAAATATATGATCAAAATATAAGAATTTTTTCAAATTTTTTGTAGTTATAGCTTGTCAATAGAAGACTTTAGCAAAATTTCATCACGGTTTACTAACCCGTTCTCGAGAATTTAATTAGTAATTTAACAACCGATATAGAGTTGTCTCGTTCAATTCTCTAAAAATAAAATAGATTTAGACGTTAAAAGAACCCTAAACATATTTAAAACTTGTTGGTATTAAAAATATTATGTATATCTCGGTTTTTATTAGTTTTAACAACAAATATCAATTTTTACTCATAAAAATTATTACAGTTTTTATTTAGATAGTAGGTTGGATTGCAGGGATAGTCACTAATAAAACTTATGTTAAGTCAAATTTAATATTTGTAATTTCAGAAAATGAACCGATTTAAACAAAAAAACCTTACTTCATGCATTTTTATAACTTTGTTTATCGTTTATGATATTTAAAAAGTATTTTACTACACACATAAGACCAATATTCATGATATTCAAATTAATCCTACTTTTGTCTCCGATTGTATCTCCTATACATCCTTAATAGGCTGTTATCAAAAATATGATAATACATTAGGTAAAGTATAAAATAAATGATCGATGAGAGAAAATGTGCTTACCATCTTAAGCGGTAGTTTCTTCAGATGTATATATGTATGTATACTATCCGGGCTTTTCACAGTATTATTGGTATAAACTTTTCTAAAAACTTTCCCATATAAATTTGAAAAAGATACTTATCATTAAATTAATGTATCCACCGCAGTGGGATACATCAATTTGAATTCCAAGTCAATCTGTCCGTCCGTCTGTGTCCAAGTACTAATACTAGAGTGCGTGCCAAATAGAAATAGAACCGTCAATCATCATAGGCCAGACCTCTAAAATATTTCCAACCAATTAAAGAACCCAATCGGCCCAAACGGTGGCGCCCAAATGTCACGTACCGTTGTTTAAGTGGTTGGAGATATTTTAGAGGTGTGGCCTATGATGATTGAAGGTTCTATTTCTATTTGGCACGCACTCTAATAATACTAATTCTATTTAACTCCCTCAGCTTTATGTAAGTCTGTGTTCGGCTCAAACATGAAATAACTTCATACGGCAGAGAATTTTCCAATTTTTCTAACGTTTGGTCATTTAAATATTATAATTTTCTTTGATAAAGAAGAACCTATGCATTTGGTAAAATTCTGAATCTAACACTTGTGCTGCCTTAAGTAAATCTTCATTTTAATGTAATAGTCCACCTCTGGATATATAATATAGCTAATCATGGTTTTCGGTTAAATTTGATTTAAATGATTTAGAACCTATAAAACTGTATTTGTGTATACACAGTGTGTTTATGATAAGAGGTAACAGTCAATAATTCTTATATCTTACTAAATACAAAAAAAATTTTATAAGTTTTTATTCAACTCGAAAGTTACCATCGGATTGTAGATAATAATTGTAAAGATAATTATTATTTTAGTATGTTACGTGCCCACATTGCATGAAAACATTTTGCAATGGTTTTACAAAAAATCGACACATACGGAAAGTGCATTTACTTGAAGTCGAGAATACGAACCAAAGGGCAAATCATATTTTTTGACTACTTTTATTTACAGAGGTAACAGTTTTATTTGAATGGCATAATAGTGTTTGATTTTGTCAAATATGTATATACTACCAAATTGCAGTTATTGCATTGAACTTTGTATACTAAATCTGACTTCTTGTCAGGAGGTACGGTGTTTTTTACGGTGTGAGAAAATGCAGCAAAGATAGTGTCATCGAATTTGCTACCGGAAAAATCTAAAAAATATATTAAATTGTATATAATCGTTTCAATGAATTTCCAAAAGCCATGGAATATGAATTCATATTCCACTAGTGTATGTAATATGAAGTACATTATGTGTCTATGGATACGCATATAACAACGCTATTGTTTAACAGTCGTAGATAAACGTATTATTTTGATTACTGTGTATGATTTCATCTTAGCCGTCTGTGAAAGTAAATTTCCTAATCCTAGACTGCCATTTTCTCGACCGAAAAATGAATCCGAAAAAAACTTTCCCGGACTCATTTTACCAATCCCGGTCTCCAAAATTTTGTAAATAATAATAATAATAATAATATGCATTATTTAAATACGGAGTTCGAGGCATATTAAATGATCTTTTCGTCAGTCAAATGACGATCAAAATATATGACCTTACCTACCGTAACGAGGAAAATTAAATTTTATTGATATTTAACAAATTTAAGATTTGCATTGCAATTTGCGTTGCAAAATTTTATTTTTGCATTTTATTTAGCTTTTGTTAAGAATCTGTAAGTACTATTTGGATACACACTGTCAAAACTTTATTAAATCCCGTTCAAACTTTGGTCTAGAATCGGGTCATTATCACCTCACTTGAATTAAAAATAATACCTAGTACAAATATTTCTAAATGAACTTACCCTTGATCATTGCTCGACGCACTTGACATCGAATTCTAATTCCTCTGTAGCGCAAGGTTATCTTCTTGACCAAATTATAATATTTATTACATACATCAATTATTAACGAAGAGATTCTAAGAATTATTTATTTGGTAAGAATATTCTTTACCCTAAACCCGTAAGTTGGCAATGTATCTCACAAGATACATGGTTTAAAAAATTCCATTTATCAGGTAGGGTTGAAAAACTTCAAAAGATATAATCTCTGACAGAAAGAATGTTATGTTGAAAAATAAGTGCTTGCCAAGTTTAGGGTTCAATATTATAATTGACCAAAATAATTTAAAACTTTGTAATTTATTTTTCCGTAAATCGTCATCGAAACAACATTTCCTTGTTTATGTACGCGCAGGGAAATTGAATTTCCCGATAATAATTAGTCCGGTGTAGCCGGGAATTTTAACCCCCTTTTATTTTACCCCGGGGGTAAAATTTCCCTAGTGAATTTTTACCCCACCGGTAAAGAATCCTTAGTGAAATTTTACCCCCGGTAAAAATTCCCTAGCGAAATTTTACCCCCGGTAAATATTCCCTAGCGAAATTTTACCCCCAGTAAAAATATGATTAGGGGGTAAAATTTCACTAGGGAATTTTTACCGGGGGGTAAAAAATCTCAAAATATTCTTAGTGAATTTTTACCCCCTTAAGAAATTTTATAGGTAAATAAGAATTTTTTTATCTGTTTATGTATCAAATTCCAAAATATTTTACTGCGAAATGCTAAAATATCTTCCTCAGATATTTGAAGAATAAAATAAGATACTTAATTTAAAAGTTGAACACATTTATTTAAAAATTACATTTTCTTATACACTTCTTTACTACTTCAAAATGATTTAAATTTTTATGGTTCAAATATATTGCCAGATTTTTGTAATTAGGTTCATCGGAAAGGTGCATTGAACTTGGAAACCTTTGCCATACAGGAGTTATTGAAATTTGAGTAAACGAATATAATATATCGGCTCCTATGAGTGCTACAGAGAAAAGCATCTCAACATCTGTTACCCAAATTTTACCCCCAGTTAAAAATGTTTAGGGGGTAAAATTTCACTACGGAATTTTTACCGGGGGGTAAAATTTCACTGGGATAAATATTCCCGGTTACACCGGTAATAATTATTAGTAATTTTGTAATTGTATATTGTTTGTAGCTATAGATGCCACAAATTGACAAACTTGATTTTTGTTCTTTTTAAAAATGTTGTTCAATTGGTGTTTTAAAATGTTGACTTTTACGATTTTCGAACAAATTTAATGCAGAACATGTCCTGGGAAAATGTTATTTACTCGGAGTTCTAGAATACTCGGTGCAAAGTGTCTAGTATTTCAACATTGCTCCTCGTCAGTAATTTGTAATTTTTCTGACTTTTATGTAAATAACTATTTAAGCATAAAAAAAATTGAATAATAATTACAGTGGTTCACAGAATTGATGACACAGTCTTATGTTAGCAATGTAATTTCAAGACTATTTTTGACATATAACAATCGATTTTATACCAAAACTTTTTAGACAATTTTTGTTGCAAATTTTATTGCCTTCAATTTTCTTTATATACATTTTTTTATTTTGTCACACCATTTCTAACTGACAGCGACGTAAACAAGACTCTGTGAAATACAAAAAATAATGTCAGCTGTATCTCAAAACCGGTGCAACGAATTAAAAAAAATTAATAGGAATTTTTACGAGGGCGTGCTGATAAATACCCGTGGTCGATAAGAAGGCAACATTTTCTTTGAAAATTTTTTTTTATTTCGCAAGGTTTAGTCTTATTTTAGTTCGATACACTTATTCTAACGCAATTCTAATACAATAATACAATTTGGTAAACTCTCCTAAATAGCAATTTTACATCGAATTACAACTGGAATTTGATACAAATATTTTACTACTGAGCCATTTCTTTAGGTTAAGGTACGTTTTGCAAGCAACTGCATTAGCAGCACCGCATAACCTTCGTTAACTGCTCTTATGCAATATCTGTTATGTGGTTTGCTAGACGATGCAATTGAAGCGCAGCACAGCGTGCCGAAGCAGTACGACGTCGCTACACATCGTCATTGTGCAGTTGCATTCGTCCACTGCTTATTTGCAGTTTCTGCATAGTGGTTTGCCAGGAACAGCGACTGCAGGCGTTCAAGTCCTTCTCATATTTAACTATGAATCATACATGACGGTCAACTTCATACTGCGATGAGAGCAGTAGGTAGGACTGCAACGCTACCGATGCGATGTATATTTAAAAGAATATTTCTAATAAATATTTAGTTGTAAAAATAACTATATTTGTTTATTATTTTAAAACAGTATTTTTTACGAATTGCAATTCAAATATGTACTTCTGAATATTATAATGGTTCATCTAGATCAACCTATTTTTTTTATTAGTTTACTGAGTTTACCTATACTATAATTTATTATTAAAAACAATCTTCGTAGGAAAAAAAACAATTACTTATTTCTATTGCAAAAATAGAAAAATTAAATTAACCATATCAAAATTAAAAAAAAAACATAAAAATTTTGTTAACTTTCAAACACTCAAATGATTATTCATTTATTCATTGATTGTGATTATTCAAAGGTAAATCAACATTTCGACCTCTTCGGAAAGTGCACCCTGTGTTTGTAATGACTATGGAACTCCTATGCTTTTAAATAATCATTTTTTGTTTATGCCAAGAGCATAGTAGTAATCAAAGCCTCGAGATAAATAACATTCTTAAATAAACAAACTGATAAACTCATTGAAACTTAAAACCCACACGGCTGATAAGGTGTTCTGTTTATAAACAATCTATTGCAGTTACACTGAAAACGCGTCTAGCAAACCAGGTATAGCAGTTGTCGCCAACGCCGACATTAACTGTTCTGCAGCGACTGCTTTTAGCAAACCATACCTTTTTAAGGTGGCAAATACCAATGTTAATTGGCCATAAGAACTTCCCACGATTATAAACAGAGTACAGATAACGTATCGTGCTGAAATTTGGACAAAATATAATTTGAACATTTGTCGATGAAACAAAACAATTAGAGGTAAACAGCATTTGTAGTTAATGAACAAATAAATAAATAAAACAGGCCTGCAGTTCGATCCTGTTTTTTATTTATTGTGATGAAAATAGTAAAGGTATCGTGCTGTATTTACTTTCCATCATTAAAGAGCATCTATAGAGTAGATTCAATTTTGAAAATCTATTATTAATGCTCTCAATAACAAAATTAATCGAGGTTCATCTAACGCCTATGTTACTAATGTTAATTGTAATTTTCAAAACAATTCATAGATGACACACGCATAACACTTGGAATTATATAAATTTATAGAAACTGTCTTTTGAAAAACTATACAAAATTTAAAGAAAGTAGAAGAAAGTATTGTTTTATCTACATTTACAGCCTTGGCTATGTTATCAGTGTTTATTTTGAATGTATAGAATTTATATATTATAAACATAAGAAGTAACCAGAATTTGTTTATATTATTCCAATACTATTCAAGAATACCTCACGATCAACTTTATTGCCCCATAATATGAATAAAAATCACTTTGAAATAGATTGTTTATGTATGTCTAGTCGGTTCCTTGAGTTCGCTCTCTTTTCTATCAGGTATTTTTTGTAAGTATGACAAAGACAACCGAATAGTATGCTTTAATTCTTACAGCAATAAGCAATGAGTCATATTCCAGCTCTCGTGGAACCTACTATAGTACGTGTATGGGTGTACTCGTATGAGCCATTGAGTATATGAGTTTATCAAGAGGCGCAGCTGTATATGTTTTAATGCAATATAAAAGTGTCGTGACAACTAGATGGCGCTACCTAATGATTTCAATTGTGGATCGCGAGATTTCTCACGATCCACAGTGGTATCAATCTGTTAGCAAGGTGCAGAGAGCGTACCTCGCGGAGCGTGTTTATTATAATCGGCGGATCTGGTAATACGTGCTTATAATGCTAAGTGCGCAAATTCAAAAAGGTGTGGGAGCATAAGTTTTTTGTTCAGTTGCGTACGTTACAGGATAATGTTTCATATAAATTAATAAAAGATACTAATTACGAAAACTTTAGAAACGACTTTTGAAACAAGATGACGATCCCAATCTTATTAATAAAAACGAAATGCTAATTTTATTTCCCCGACCATTTTAAACATATTAAAAAATATTGCTAAACAAATTAAATGTGATATTAAGAATTTTCTATTGACAAAAATAAACTTTTTTTTACAATGCAGTATAGAACTACGATACATAATGAAAAATTTGTCGGCATCATTATCAAAATGAAATTGTTTAGGAATTGTCAGTGCTGGATTTAGCTAGTCTAGCGCCCCAGGCTAATAACTTTAGGCGCCTATCATATTTACTCAGATTAAACTACAATAAATTATATCACTCACGGTCGTATTCGTACACTCCTATGTTAACAATGTAAATTCAAGCTTTTGAAGACCTTTTTTGATACACAAAAATTACTTTTACAGCAAAACTTATTAGACACTTTTTGTCGCCAATTTCATCCTCTTAATTTTTGTTTATATCCATTTTTTCGATTTGTCGCACCGTTTCCGTTTTGCAGTGACTTAAAAAAGACTCGGTAAATTCACAAAATATTTTTTGAATATCTGTACTCAGAGGCAGAACTACCAGGGTGCGGTGGGTACGATGCACGCGGGTCCCCTGCTAAAAGGGCCCCCAGTTTCAATCTTAAAAAAGTTCTTAAAAGTAGGAGGTGCACAACTAGATGCTATTTGAAGTCTGAGGGGAGGTATAGAATAGCCCCAGGTCACCGTGATTGCCATGCTATTAAACTTGTAACTTCCATACCAGGAATTTTACTATAATATTCTGTGGGGTAATCCAGACCCCCCGGTGAGAGATATAAAATGTTGTATAAATATACACTAAAACATTTTGTTTGTATACAAATGATATGTAGATGTATTTGTTCTAAGAGAATATAAAGTTTTCATAGGAAGGTAAATCACACAACGTATACACACACACCTTTGGGTTTTCAAACCGGGGGGTGTGGGGGTATGGAATACCCCCCAGTGCACCAGCAATTATAGTTAAAGGATTTTCCGTTCCAAGAATTTAACTTTCTAAAAGGTCTTACAATTACAATGTTCTGAAGGGTGTTCCACACTCCCAGACCCCCGGTGCGAATTTTTACGGTACATGATGAGTGAATATGATGTATGAATTGTATACAAACGACGTATAAATATATTTCTTCTGACAGAGTGAAAAATTTTTATAACAAAAATAAATCACAAAACATATACACACACTTTTGCGCTTTCTGTGCTGGTGCACTGAAGGGTATTCCATACCCCCCATTTATATTTGTTGAAAAAAAAAATTAAAGTTAAAACCCTCCCACGTTTTTATTCTGTTTTATTTATTTACTTTGTTTGTTATGTTACTTTTCTCCCCCAAAATTCTTTGGAATGATAATCTCGTTAATCTCTTTATGCGCACCAGGGATAGACTATTAAAATTATGAAGTTATTGCAATCTAATACAGCCTTGAAATCTAAATTCAAGGGCGGATCTAGGATGGGGGAATAAATATATTATGTATTTTAATAAGAATATTTTATTTTAATATTTTTAAAATTTCAACAAAATAAGCCGTAGTCAATTTCGTTGCTTTTTTAAATCTCATGAGTGGGGGTTGATTTCCTGTTATATCTGCCTTTGCCAGGCAGTCTTAGAAAATTAAAAAAAGAAATAAAAAAATTAATCTATGGTATTCTAAAAATTTCCTAAATTTCCCAAGATTTCCTTGGGAAGAAAATAGCATTTTTAAGTTTTACTAAGATTTCTTAGAATTTCCCTAAAATTTGCTTGGATTTCTTTTCACTTTTGTATATCACGATTTTATTTCCTTCGGTTTTCCAATTACTACAAACTAAGGGGAAATCGACGGAAAAATTGTGTGTACTAGTGAATGGAAATCTGTAAAAATTCTGAAAAATTCCAAGACATCTCAAGAAACAGATTCTTAGAAAATTTGTAGAAATATAGAAAATCTCAAGAAATCCATAGAAATTTCAAGAAAATCTTAGGAAACTCGAGAAAATTTTAAAGCCAATGAAATCTCAGAAAATGGAAAAAGCAAAAAAAGGTAGTCTATAATATTTTAGATTTCCTCAAATTTCCCTATACTTTTGCATATGACAATTATTTTCTCTATCATTTTTCCACTTATTAGGGGTTGTCCTTTAATCACGTGAGGTTCTAACAGGGTTGAGGGGGTTAGAATAACATCATGATTGATTACGATGGGGGGGAGGGATGCTGTGAAAATCACGTGTATATTTTCTTGTTACCCCGTGATATCCCGAGCGAGCAAATTTATGCCTAAAAAGCAACATAACAACAATATTTAGCTCTCAACTGGCTTCGGGCACTGGACCTTGTGATGCCACTTGTCGTCCCGCTGCCCGCGACTTTCTGTCTCTCTGTCTCTCTACTTGAAGAAATTTTTCAAAAAAAAATACACGTGACGTTGGGTAGGGGGGTAGGGGTAGCCTAAAACCTCACGACGTATCACCAAAGGGGGGGGGGGGGTAAAAAAATGACATAAAAAACCTCACGTGATTAAAGGACGGCCCCTTAGTAATAAACGAGCGTGAAATTTTAAGAAAAGGTTGGGTAGTTACTCGTCTCTATATCCGCTCTTGTTTGGAAGGAATTCTTTGGAAATCACTGGAATTGCATGGAAATCGTCATGTATACAACTTTTTTTGTCTTTTATAAAAGCAGGGCCCCTGTTAACAACTTCGCACACGGGTCCCTCACCTGCTTGTTACGCCACTGTCTGTACTTCAACATTGGTACACCGAAACAAAAATATGAATAAACATTTATTATTGTATATTTCATTTCCTATAATTTTGTTCATATATATTTTCCCATTTTGTAGCACCGTTTCTAAGATACAGATGAAAATATTTTTTGTATTTAACAGAGCCTTTTTTAAGTTCCTATAAAACGGAAACGGTTCGACGAAACGGAAAAATGCATATAAACAAAAATTAAAGGGATTTCATTTCCAACAAAAAGTGTCTAATAAGTTTTGCTGTAAAAGTAATTTTTATGTGTCAAAAAAGATCTTCAAAAGGTAGAATTTACATTATTAACATAGGAGTACACAAATATGACTTAAAAAAATTTGATGTGACAACACATAACTTTCCCATTTATTACTAAATTAATAATAATAATAATAATAAATTTAAATTTAAAAAAAAATAATAAAAAAATAATTAAAATTTAATAAATAAAAAAATAACGTATGGATTTCAACCAAAATCTAATCAGCTCTCGAGATTGCTGTTACAAACCAGTATATGAAATTTGAATAAAATCGGTTTACGCGTTTTGAAAAAAACGTGGACGAAAAAATCGCGCCCACACACACGCACATACGCACACACATCCGGACATCATTGCAAAATTTGTCTCAAACGATTTGTACGGACTTATAGACTATGGAAAAAATGCTAGTTCAAAAATTTTTTTTACTCGATTACAATACTTACTTACCTTTACTACGTAAATGGGAAAGTAATAATTATGTTTGTCGTTATTTTTTTTGATTAATAATATAAGTTCTTAGAAATTGAATACAACATCGAGCAAGTGCAATTCGCAGCTTAATTTGTAATATTAAAATCTTCAATAATATAATAAAGATAATTTCATAATTTAGTTGTGTCGGAATCTTATTTAAAATTGATGTTTTTATTTTTGTAGGGTTTTATTTATGTAGGTACATTAAATTTCATAAATTGCAAAAGTTTTTCTAAATTTAATGAGTAATTTATATTTACAAGAAATAATATAAACGTCTACTATTTAAAATGCGCACGTAATCAAAACGATTTAATTTAATTAGGAATGCACTCTCCGAGTTTGTTATCTTATCATAGTTGCTAGTGTTGTCCGCTGCTTTTAAAAGCACTAGTTGTCGATACGATTAGTTTATGGACATGGGACGGCAGGGGAGTAAAGATAAAAAAGAACAGATTGTTGTTTGAGTGAGAGGGATATACTATTTGCAATTCCTCCATATGCTTGCGTCTCTTTATAAACTCATATACTCAATGTATGAGCTTAGTTTTTAATCTTTTATAAAAAAAAGCTGCTGGTATAATTTAAGTAAATAAATATTTATATTAAAAGATCATTAAAAGTTTAAAATTATTGAAAATCTTTTTAAAATATGAAAAATGATAAGTATAGTCTGACCCACGAAAGCTCGAGTGCGACTCATACCTAACGTGACCATTTTTATTTTTAGTCAAATCGGGACATTGTCAAAATTAGGAGAGACTGGGATCAATTCGAATAAATTGTTTAAAAAATATTTTTTCGGGAATCAATAATCAATAAATTATTTTTTTTAAATATTTTGGGCAATTTTAAAACGAAAATTACTGTTATGAAATTTAGCTAAAGTTAATAGTTTTTGTGTTATACATTTTTGAAAATCGAGAAATCTGGATTTTATCAACTTTAATCGCTTAGTATTTATTCCAAAGATAAAAACTAATTAATTCATAATTTATTGTATATCAATAGACAGGGTATTCTTCTTACTTGTATTTAAGTCATCAAAATGGTAAAAATATAGTTTTGATGATTACGAAGAAGCAGTTGAAGTTGGTGCTTTTTGAGAGTAAATTTAAGCGTCAACGAGCATTCGGATTTACTCTCAAAAAGCACCAACTTGAACTACTTCTATGTAATCATCCAAACTATAACATTTTGTTAACTGTAATCGCACCATACTCATACATCACTGAGAAAAATAAATTTATTATCAGTGCATTAAATTCAATTAAAAATTATCTATCGTTAACCTATTTGACCCGTTGAAGATTTCCTCGGACACACGAGACGGAGTACCAAAAAACGGAACAATCCCGTTCATAACGGGATTCAAAACTCTTCAAACTATAGGAAATAAATTTACTTTGGAGGACATTAGTATGTGTTTTTGAAGTTTGCATACGCGAAAAAACAAATCAAATAAAATTTATTTTAAGAAATAATCAGAATTGAAAAGGCTTAAGTGTAACAAAAAATTACGCATTCAAGCCATTCAAGGGTCTGTCAGACCTCAAGATACCGGTTACTGGTTAAAAAGATTTTTGCTTTTTTCCTTAATTTATGGGGCGGCAAACTTTATAAGCCCAGGGCGCACAATCTTAAAATACGCCACTGGGTACATTTGTATTCTATTACCTACTAGTAAAATTAAAATACCTTTAAATTGCTCAGTTAATTTTTACTAAAATTTTTAATTAAATTTATAATCAAAGTGTATAAAATAATTATTATCAACCCATGCAGCAATATTAATTATTGCAAGTTTTTAAACTTCAAATATTTTAAATAATTATCTGAAGATAAAAATTCTTGCACCTGCACTGATTGTGAACTTGGGCAGTTGTACTCAAAACTACTATCTAAATATATAAGCGGCAAAAAAACTACGAACTAATATATTCGTTGGTAAGTTTTGCCGCTCGTATTACATAGTGTTTAATTGATATCAGAGTCATCTGCCAGTAGTGATTGAAACTAATTTATACTTTTTGCCACCTTAAGAAACAGATAAGAGTCACAAGAGGGTAAACCCGAAGAATAGGGCCGAAGAGGAACCATTAAATTGAAAACCTAATTCTTTGCTTTTAGCCATTACAATTATTGATTTGATGTATTAAGGTGCATTGATCTTGATGAAAATGCACATTTTTTCTATGATAAATGTAAAATTCACTTCCATGACTTCCCGTGAATGGAAAAGCAATGTAAGATATTTTAATGCAATTAAATGTAATAATTAATTTAAATCAGAATTCCCTTAATATTATATTATTTAGGTAGGTAAAATTATAATATAAATTTAGAAAATAAAATTTGATTTAAAATTGGCGATATAACCAAAAAACTTATCAATGTCTTCCAGTCAACACAATGCCGGCCGGTAGCTCTGTGGTAAATGGAGAGCGAGTCTCAGGTTCCCCAAAGAACTGAAGTAACGAATTAAAGTAAAATAATGTATTTGCCCAATCATTTATTTTTTAATTGGCGCCACTGACTCATTAGGCAAAAAATAAGTAAATGCGAGTGATCAAAAACAAAACAATAATCCTTAAGTCAGACAGGATCAAAAATTTATTAACAAATAAAAATTAAGTTTACTCGCAACAGGGAAATCACAGGGCAATTTGTAATAAAAGTTCACAACGATCGAAATCTGATGAATGATTAAAAATACAAAAAATATATACCCAACTCGCATAATAGCTATTTGCATGTGGTTTTCACTGATCTGATAATTGATTAAAGAAATTGATTTCATAAAAAAAACATTCATATAAATAAACAATAAAACTATAAATAACAAGTTAAATTCAATAATATAATCAAATTATATTTTTAAGCTTTCGACGACGTTCATTCATATAAATATGAAACAAATTGTCTCTACTGCCGCAATTCACTCAATTTTGATTAAAGTGTTGATGTTAAGGTTTATTCACAATTACACCATACGCGACTGATCTTGGATGTTAAGACAAATTCTCAAATACATGTATTGGAACCAATTTCCTCCTTGACGTATTAAAAAAATAATTTAAATATGCGACCTTGATAACTCTTGAGTCTGATAGAAATTGATCTTCACTGGATCGAATAATATTGGCAATTGACGTGACTTCCACCAAGGTATGACTTGCTCCAGTAAATGGGTATTTCATAGAAACCTCGAACCATCCAAAGGGAAAATGCAAAAGTTCGGAAACCAACAATAAACAGAGCTCATCTGAGAACCTGATGATAATAAAAATAGATAGAACTAAAGATCAAAATCAAATTCAGTGGTAATATGTTTTACCTGATGTTCTGTTCTCTAGGAAATATAGAAGTTAACGAAAATTTCTACAATAACGTTAATATATTTAACTTCGCAAGGTTTGACGGAAAGTGAAGTCTACGTCTTTCCGGCAATCACCAAATAGTCGCGCCTGCTCAAAACTAAGCCAATCAAACTTAAGATCCCATCAAACAAACTATTTACAGAGCGGAGAAAAATAAATTGTTACAGTAATAAACGGAAAAGACAGAGACGGTTTTAATTCCAATTTTGAATTAACAGATAGTGTAAATGAGGAGTTTCTACAGTAAATTTCCAATGAACGTTACAAGTATTCTTTGAGTCAATTGCACTTGGTAAAAATTGTACTGTATTGATGTATCAAAAACATCGACTCAACTCAATTGGTTGATTAATGTCAAAGTTATTAAATATTTGTATACCGTAAAATACGGTAAATCAGAACAAGAATACGGAAACATTATCAAATGTAATAATTTAAATGTTCTGCTGCCGAATTTAGACATATTTCGTTTTTAGGTAGGTTAATAGTCATGTAACTTCTTAGAAGTTGATATCTGTGATTTTTTTGACTCTTCAAATTGGCTCTCAAAAACATCAAGTTTTTAAGCTTAAAAATGTGTTCCTTTGACTAAGAAAGACGCTCTTAGCTATGAAAAAATAAATTTTACGACTTTCACAATTTTATAATGAACAAAAAAAAAATTAAAAACATTATTAATTACATTAGTTTCATTAAAAAAAAATGTAATTTATTTGCAATTTCTAGGTTAAATAAGTTTACAAAAAATCTTTACGATAACCAAACAAACAATAAACTGCATGGCAAATTTCTTAGAAATAAGCATACCACATTAAGGGGGGCGATAAATGTAAAATAAATGGAAATAAAATAAATAAATAAATGAATAAATAGTTAAAATAACATCTCAAATGTATGGCCCTAGTATCGCTGACTAATTGGTATGTCGCTGAAATCATAGAGTTTCTGTGTGTCAAAACTTTAAACGTGTTTTTCTCGCAACTACACTTTTTAAATTGGCGGGCAAAAAGTTCTCAACCGATTGTTATGAAATTTGGCACATGTCTTCTATATAGTATTAGTGTCTAGTTGAACCTCAAAATGCCAAAAACAATTTCAAAAATTACCATTTTTGACCCAAAAACCATCGAAAAACGGGTGAGAAATTGGACTTCTCTTTCTAAGCCGTGCCAATTTACGATTTTTTGACTTTTTTGTTTTTTATTGGTTCAACTAAAAGATACATTTTTTATGAACACGCTAAAATTTTTGATCTCAGATCGCTGTAACAAAAGCTAAAAATTCCGCAGATAGTGCCTTTTACTGTTAAGGTCTTAGGAGATTAATTATTACAGCGGCAATTTTGAAAAAATAAAATAAAAAAATTTGGAACTTATATTTTAATTTATAATAAATAACGAACTGAATTTAAAAACGATTCATTCATTCAATCTAATTTAAATAAGCCTCTAAAAAACGGTCAAATTTCAGGCGGTTACATGCATCGCCCCCCTTAATATCATAGAATACCGAAAAAATGCACAAACGCTGAACTAAAATGATCTACATAAAATTTTATATTTACAATGTAATTTATTGTTTTATTTGTTGGCAAAAAAGAGCTTAGATTGCTCATTTATTATTTTTCTTTAAGTTTGGTAAATGATCTGATTTACCCTTATACAGATAAAATCAAAATATAGATTGAAAAACATTTTTTGTTCTCCTTAACTCCATCAGTGGGTAAATCAGAAGAGAGCACTTAAAAAATAAAAAAAACGATTTAATGTCTTCTTCTTCCTTTCAGGGTTATGGCTCTGGTGCCTTGTTTAAATAAAAAATCAAAATTTTATTACCACCAACTATAGCTTATGACACATATTTTAGTTAAAACCGCAAGTCGCTAGCACTTTTAATATAAGAAATATTTAAGATTAAAGTTTTATATTGTTCTGATTTACCTCATTTTAGGGTGCCGACATAAACCATGACGAACCCTGTATATCCCGTTTTTTAGGTGTTTTTCTATGGGTGCTTATCCATATAATTATTATTTTAATGACCAAAAATTTTAAGTTAATAGACATGTAAATCAAACAACAATGATTGTGATAAAGACACATCAAATCATAATATTTTGGACGAGACCGACGGGTAAATCACCGGGGAGAATTGGTGTACATGGGGCAAGAAATGTGTGGGAGATGTGAGAATATGTCAGGAAGATGTGAGGAGATGTGAAGAGATGTGAATAGATATGAGGGGACGTAAAGAGATGTGAGAAGATGTGGGAGATATAGAGGAGATGTGAGGAAGGTGTAGATGAGATGTCGGGGAGATTACGTGATATTGTAACCATATCAAAGCAAACCAAAAATAATTATTTAAAAAATAAAAATTTTTTTTTAAATATTTAATATTTCAATAACAAATAAAGAAAGGTAATACAACTACTTTCTTAAACACCCATGAAATGACCCCAGTAACTATAGATTCTGTGCGATAATTTGGTTCCTATAAATTAAATATAATACCATTTTAGATTCTCGGAAGCAACAACAATATTCCTAGTCAGCACAAAAAACAGATTAAAAATAAGATGACTAAGAATGTTATCAAAAATAAAGTTTCAAAAGTAAAAATTACTCCAAAATTTGACGAGAAAACTAAAATACTACAAGCACAATTAAAGTTAAATCAAAAGTCCCAAAAGTTAGGCTCTCACGCTTTAAAAATGCAAACTCCTATCCTCCATCAGACTCTAGGCAGGGGCGTACTCAGCAACAAAACAAATTAGAAAAATTTGTTACAGGCTCAATTGCTTTCTCACCAATATTTGTATTTTAAAAGCTCTATCAGCACACAAAATTTTGTAACAATCGGTTCAACATTTCCGGAGATACGATGACATTTTAATTATTTTAATTTATTTTATTGCGGTATAGCCCTGGCAAAGATTTCTCTGCCAAAACCTTATTTTCACCACTAATGACCACCAGACATAAGTCCAACAAGTTTGATTGCCATCAAATGCCAAAGAAAATCGAGCGCCAAGGACTTTTTGTAGATTTCGAAAACAAAGTACTCTTTTTTTTCATGTTGAATTCCTGATTTTCATCAAATAGTTTCATATGCTGTCAAGTCCTAGGGGGTCAATGTTCCTACATATAAAATTTGGTTGAGATCCATGCAGTATGTAGCGTAACATGCTCAAAATTAAACTACATCTGACACTTTGCTTAACCGTAGATGGACCGTGCTCTGTTTTGGCTCTTAATGAGTTATCGTATTCACTCTTGAAGTTTCAATTTTGTCAAAGCTTTTCAAGATCTTTAAAGTAACCCATCACAAAACAAAATCTTTTTTAAAAATCTTGTGTTATTTTCTTGTAGTGGCACTCCTGATGGACAGATCTCGACGAAAACCTTATTTTCATCTTTGTACCGCAAACCCTACTAACATACCAAATTTCGACGCGATTGGTTGGACTGTTCAGGAATAAAGCGAAAGAAAATTTAACGACATACAGAAATAGTATATTACATGACTAGTGGAGAAACCGAAATATTCGCTCACGCATTTGCCAGTTTTGCACGCGAGCCGATAGGGGAGTGTGCAGAGGCAAATAAGTGAGCGAAAGGGTTTATCTACGAGTTATGTATAGCGTTTTGTTCAATCCTGCACTTATAAATCTAAAAAATTTATGAAAACACAATTTATTATAATTCGTGTCATCAATAATTAAATTTGAGATTTTGAATTTGCAATAACTCGAAAACGGCGTTAGATATCGAAAAACTGAGCTAAAAATTTACCCCCCTTTGCTCGTACTCAACCCCCCCGTAGCAATTTGTCGTAGGAAGCTTTATGCAAAATTTTAGATCGATAGCGCGCATTTTGCGCGCAAAATAATTTAAAAAAAAGTTAGCTTTGGTTTTAAAACATTTTAATATTATTATAAAGAACGTAGGTAGGTTAATGAATGGCTGCATTTTTCACTCACTAGTGGGTGAAAAGTCTTTCGCCCACTCGTTACCATAGATATAATTTGAGTGAGTAAAACAAACGGTTTCTAGTTGCGTATCCAAGTAAGAAACGACATGTTTCAATAACAGGATTGAACAAAATTTTTTTTTTATTTTTTGCAAATCTTTACGTTTCTGAACATTGTCATCTCGAAAATGTAAAAAAAGCAATTTGAAATTTTTTTTTGATTACCTTCTCTCTAAATTATTTTTTTTTGATTGGAGGTAAAAATTTAATATTGGTCAGCCTTATGCACAGAATTTGTTGCTTTGTATTTGAGTTGTTGCGGAATTGTTCACTAATTGATTTTAAAAAACATTTCCAGTGTTTTTAGTAAATTTTAGTAAAGATGTTTGCAACACCACAGTATAATATAAGTACTGTGTGTTTTGCAAATATATTTTCGATATACATCGATTACCGATGATTTTTTTTTATACAAGCGACAGATGTCATAAAATTGTAAAGGCTCATACACAATTAGTCTGTAACAGTCACGAGAACGGGAACAGTAAAAAGATAAAATATATGTATTCGGGTGGCTCTATTCACAATTGGCGGGAACGGGAACAGAAACGATTTAACTTTCATTGCTATGGTTATGCGCATGCGTAAACTGTCAAAAGTCAAAACTGTCAAAAGTTTAGCCAATGAAATATCCTTATATAGCTACCGTTACTGTTCCCGTTTTGGTTTATTGTGAACCGATTCATTTCGTTCCCGTTCCCGTTCTCGTTTCCGTTCTCGTTACTGTTTCAGACTAATTGTGTATGAGCCTTTAGCTTAAAACTTAAAATTTAAAAAATACCATATTTTCTTATAAATACTTCTTTTTTCATTTTCAAAATACTCAATACTTTCTTTTTTTCAAACAAAGTTGGCAACCCTAGCCACAGCCCATACAGCAACGGTTTGCATGGACTTTTTGCGAGGCATATTCCCCGGGCTCCTCATATCCCAAAAAATCGATTAGAACTGGCCAGCGGGTTCTTCTGGTTTGGCCCCTTGTGGTTTTTGCCTGTGAGGATACCTAAAATCCTTGGTTTACAATGATCGTCCCAGGACCCTGGAAGCATTCATTCGTGGCAATGCTTCAAAGAATGCACAATAACTTCAGAAAAGGACTAACCAGAATTTTGGTGCTAATAAGTAGTTATGTAATTACAATTTTGCTTTTGCCGACAAAAAAATTTGGTATAATACCAACTGTGTATTTGACGTGAATTTATTTTATTTTACAAATTCTCTGTAACATCGAATGTAGCAATATAACATCGCAAAGCAAACATCGATATATGAAAACACAATATCTATATTATATAAAACATCGATAGTTTCGACGTATCGATACGTCTGCCATCGATGACAAAACATCGAAACATCGATCGGGTAACATCGATCGGGTAACATTGATCGGGTAACATCGATGTTTCGATAACATCAATGAATATCGCCCAATACTATTCCCATGTTAATGAAACGTGAAAAAACAAAAAAAGTTGTTAATTTTGTAATATTCTGCATTTTATTCGATAAACAAATCCATGCAATAATCCACCCTGTACATTTGAAAAGAAGGAGAGTTTTTTTACAAAGTGGTTTAAAAGGGTAGGGTATTATAAAAAATTGGCGCTCTTGTAGGTTCAACTAATTAAACTCCCCCTCACATTAGATGAACCTACCTTTATTAAATCACTTTTCAAAAAAATCTTCTCCTTTACAAAAATTCCAGCTCTCTTAAAATACCTTTAACCCTGCTGTTCTCCTCGGGTCAATATGACCCAAATTTAAATTTATGTTTCAATAACCTTTTTATTTAAGCATAATTTATTTTTCTTAATATTTTATGACTTCGTCTATACTTGTCAAGTTAGTACTACATAGAATTTATATTTTTACTATCCGAACTGCTTAGTAATTACTTTCCGAACTCCTTAATAAAGAAAGTATTGTAATATGAAATTGAAAAAAAAATTAACCCCCCATTTTTTTATGAAATTTTTATGTTTTGAGGCTTCTTTAAACCATTTCTACATTTTCGAAAAATGTCTGTATGAGTGGATGTATGTATTGTGTGTGTGTATGTCTGTGAACATGATAGCAACCAAACGAAGTAATGAAGTCACTAAAAATTTAAAATTTAAGGTTTCATGTGTTGTGGCACGAAGCCTACTGAAGATTAATAAAATCATATGGGGGAAACGGGGGGGTTTACTTGAAGCGATAAAACATAATCCATCATAACTCCGAAACGCAATGAAATTGGTAAAAGTTTATTATGGAGTCACTCCATATGAAATCACCAAAATAAAAAGAAAATTTATTGTTGCTACACCATTTTAGATTCTGCTTCAACGTTGTGGAAATGTTCTTTAGGGTTCCAAAGACCAAAATCCAGAAGGATTTAATTTTCACACTCGCCACTTCCGGTCCACACAAAATCAAACAATTGAATAGTCTTATTTTTGTGCTTTGCAGTTTTAGCTGTAAAAATTTTTTTATTATAGATATCTAGTCGACCAAGGTGGCATCTTGAAGCTGAAAGATGGTAGTATTGTATTGAAAATACGTGTATTTAATTGATTTTCTGTGATTTTCAATGGACTCCAGTGTCTGAGCTGTTGAAAATCAAAGTCTAATCGTTTTTTGATATCAAAGTGCACATATCATAGGAGAATAAAAAATTTAGATCGACTCGTTCAGTCAACTAGCTTTGAAACAATCTTTACTTGAAATTTTAAAATTTTAAGAATTTCTATATTTCATGCTACAATCTGACCATGTTTGATAAGAGATAAAAATTAGAAATATTCAGGATACTTAGTTCTTACCCTTAACTGCAAAAAACTTCAAAGTCCTTTTTGGCATTTTCTTGTCTGGCTGATGTACAGGCATTAAAAGGTAAGCAAAACATCAAAATTTTAAGAATTTGCATATTTCAGGCTACAATTTGGAAGTGTTTGATAAGAGAAAAATAATTGAAATTTACAGGATACTTAGTTCTTACCCTTAACTTCAAAGAACTTCAAGGTCCTTTTTGATACTTTCTTCTCTCGCAGATGTACAGACATTTTTTTATTTATTTATTTATTTATTTATTTATTTATTATACGGATAAACCATTTTAAATAACATTAAACATACATTACAGTTTAATATTTAAATTCCACTTATGTTTTTCTTAAACCTATAATACGGTTGGTCAAAAAGATCGAAGTCATCAAGATCGTTCAAATCCTTGACCAGTCGACACATTCTCGTTATTGGACTATGCAAACCATAGTTTGAGGCATGATAGGCTGTCTAAAACAATCTTGAATTCTTCGTCGTTTACATAGGAATATTTAGTTGAATGCGTGATAATAACAATTTGCAATCGATTCTACCGTTCAACAATCGAAAAAGAAAACATAGGTCGGTAGCTAATCTTCTATATTCCAAGGATTTACTTTTAATTTGAGCATATGAAAATTCCTCTGATGTACGACCTATCTTGAAATTATAATACCTTAAAAACTTCCGTTCGATTGATTCCAATCTGCTAACATGAATTTGGTAATAAGGCGACCATACTGGCGATGCGTATTCCAGATGCGGTCTAACAAGTGAAAAATATAAAACTTTTACTGTGTTAGCCGAGAATAGTGAACTTTGGCGTCGAATAAAGCCAATTGTACGAAGTGCATTCTTGCAGACCTTATCTATATGAGACTTGAAGGTTAAACCTTTGTCAAGACGAACCCCTAAATCAACAATAACTTCAACTCGGAGTAATTTGACACCACCCATATTATAAACAACGGGTATAAAGTCATGTTTGGTATAAGAAATTACCGAACACTTGCCAAAATTACGACCTAAATTATTAGCAATACACCATTTATGTAAATTATCGAGGTCGGATTGAAGAAATCTACAGTCAGCTTTGGAACCGATGGCCTTAAAAATTTTCAAATCGTCAGCAAACAGTAAAAAAGAAGAATGCTATATGTATTGTCCTATATCAATTATAAATAACAAAAACAGGATGGGACCACAGTGGGATCCTTGAGGTACCCCGGATAGAACCAAAATATTCTTCGAACGATGTTTGTAAATACGAACTCTCTGATTTCTATTCGATAGAAAACTAGCAAGCCAGTTAACTACGTTAGGTCCCAAACCTAAAGAAGGAAAATATCGTAAATGGCAGTTGCCATTGAGAATTGACATCTTTTTATGAAATATGGTGGAATTCTGTCAGGACCACAACTTAAACTGTGCGGGAGACCTGTGATGGAATCAAAAACATCGCTAGTAGATATCGATAAAACTAATGCTGTAAGAAACAAATCTCTATATTTTTGCTACTCTTTAAACGTCTGTTTAAACCTTCTATATCCAGGTTTGCTTGGTTCGCATTTCGCAGAGTGAATTTACCTCCGTTAGCTGAACTATTAATTTGGACCAGCTCAAGCTCTGGTGAAGATCAGTCCATCTTCGTCCAAGGTTCCTATTTTTATTGTTTATTTTGGATAATACCTACAGCAATTGGTTCGTTTGGAGTTCCATGTTCCACGAATGCTGCTTGCCAATATGTATTGGAGTTTTCTTGCCTTAATTCAACTTTGTACCGACTCAAGGGAATAAAAAGGTCGTATATTTTAATTTATTAGCGCACATGAGTTGTTTGGTTCCGGTTTATGTATTGATGAATTTGTCGAATCATCTTTGGGAAGCGTAGTTGTTAAGAAATTTAGTTACGGGAATTACAATCAACGAAGACTGGTTAAATTCGTTCTAACATGCATCAGATGAGAAATTTTAGATAAACGTAATGCGAATTGAGATTTTGCTTCAGGTTTCATTCAAAATTTGTATTCAAACCAATTTCGTTCAATTGTCACATTCATTAGGCTTGGAAATATTAAATTTCGTCATTTTTAACTTCATAAAGAACATTCTTATGCCCTCTATCGGTAAATAGAATAATTAAGTTTTATCCCGATTTTAGTAAATTAAACGCAGTTACCTGTAAAACCACCTTCCCCTTTTTTCGATCAACTGCGCACTACTGCGAGCAGTTTTGTCTTAACATTACTCAGAGAAGGTTGTGTGTTTGGGAAATGGTTTCCTTTTTGTTGGAAAGCTTGGAAAATTTTAGTGTTGTTTCGTTTAAGTTTTTTTTTGGGTGTTTGGTCGAGGAGACCACGAACCGTTCTGCACTTGTTGCAAATTTGAATCACCAAATTCCAAAAGACATTAGTCAACATTGCGCAATCAAAGTCGTTTGTGTTTTGTTTGAAAATTTGAAGAAAACCATTACATACCATCATCCCACCAAAATCTTATCAACCTTTGTAGACAAACTCAAGTTGAAGCAAGAAATCTAGTCAGCTACCAATATTTGCGATCCAGCTGGGCGATGATCACAGATTTCATCTTCTAACCACGTTGGTAAACGTCCATCTTGTCGTACCGTTTTAATCCACTTTTAACCTACAAAACTGTACGTGACTACAAGTTTTTTTAATTAACCATTCTTCGAAATTTGGTTTTACAAACAATTAACGGTCCACTTTGAATTGGACTTCTCAAAAATTTCCGTTGTGACGTCATCAAGTGACCTTGTTGGTTTGAACTATTTCCAGCAATCATTGTGATAAAAGGTTGTTGCATTTTTAAAACCAACCTAATTAACTTTCAAAATTTAAGAAATCAACTTTTAACTTTTATTTTTATGTAGTTTAGTGCAACAAATACATTGCTCCGTTAAGTCCTATCGGGACCTCAATTATTCATTTACTTGACAATAATTTAGATTTCACTACAGTAATAAATTGAAGTGCTCCATGCAAACTTATTTTTAGTTAATTTTAAGAGCTTTTAACTAACATTGCACACTTTTTACTTGATTCGTTAGGGGGTATTGTCACACTATTTTGTATTTAGACTCTTCACGACACCTCTACAAGTCGGAATTATAAAGTAATATTTGTATGCTTGCTACTTTAATTATTTGACTATTATCAAAACATTGCTGTGAACTTTCTATTCGTGTTAATTAAGTTGTCTATGTATAAAACAACATTTTATTGTGTTTTTTAATGTTACAAAAACATATATGTGAAAAATTATATTATTTACAGGTATTGAAAATTAAATTTAAACTTCATCTCATCCTTCATTCAATTTTAAGTACTATAACTGTGTCCGGAAACCAAAATTATTATCAACTTTTAAGATTCAATTTTATATACGCTTGCAAATTAATTACCAACCTACATTTTTATAATTTGTTTTTGTCATTAACTTACACGTCATTAAATTCTGTTGATCTTTCATTGAAACATTTTTATATTGAATCTACCTGCCCAAAATCATATTTAATTGAAGATTCCATCTCGAGCCGAACTCAACTCAAGGTAAGGTTTAGCGACATTTGCTCGAGTAGCGCCCTCTCGATTTTGACAATTTTTAAAGATTATTGGAATACCATTGTTTACTTGGACCCAGGATTTCCTTGTTTTTCAGCGATCCACGACCTCGCCGACTAGAGCCAGCAGCAATCCTGTGTATCTAAGCGGATAGCCATTCCCCGCTATCAATTTTGGATTTCGGGCAATCTGAGCCCGTCACAACGTGTTTTTCTATTAAATTGCTTTTTTTATAAGATTAATGAAAACCAACAGGTAATAGCTATTAAATACGTTGGGTATATTTAATTACTGATTTACACCTATGCAAAATTTTGTTTATTACCAAAGATTATTACCCAAGTTTGGTAATACAAATTCTCTGTTAAGAATAAATATATCTTTTTGTTCAATTAATAATATATTGATCCTTTCTGACTTGAGGATTTTTTTTGCTCTTGATACTTCTGTAAATTTGTTAGTCTTGTAGAGTCAGTAGCGCCATATAAATTTTAAGGCAATCAATAGGGTTGGGACATGATGTGGAAAATCAGTGTAAAACTACTTTAATTACAGAGATTATTCACTAAAAACAATAATACCGTTTAAAATATCGATTTTCGCCATCAATTTTTCGGTAAAAATGAATTTGAAAATCGATAAATTCTCGGGCCGCTCGAAATGGCTATAGCATCCTGACGTCACGATAATAGTGGGACTACGTTTATTGTAGTGCAGCGGATCATCTTTAATAGCTATTTACGTTCGAGCTAGCGATCAGCTTTCAATCAGAAAGCTATTATGTATTACTTTCCAACTTACCCCAGGTCGGAAAGTGATCACTTCGCGACCTGCTATATCGCATTGTTGGTTGGCAAGAAAAGAAACTAACAAAAAATGTGTGTCAAATTAGTTAAAGTTATGTATGTCAAGTTTCAAGTGCAATATAATTCTACAAGTTTAGTACAAGCTAATTATAATCTAATTTTATTTACTTAGTTACTTTATAAGTTTAAGTTTCAAAATGATACTGTTAATTTAAGCAGAATAAATAAAAATTATTTAAGTTAGTACTAATATAAAAAACACGAAACAAATATGTAAATTTTTTGCCAATATAATATTTACCAGTTTAACATAATATCATACATTTTTTGTTTGACATGAACAGCAATTTGTTTATAATATTTTATACCTATTATATATAGAGCGAATCGCAGGTTCTCCAAAGAATTGAAGCAAAGTACTTACACACAATAAGGTTGGGACATGAGATTTTTTTGTGGCGTATTTGCATATAACATAAAGGTTTTCAGCAAATTGGTATAACCTATCGTTTTCACAAACCGTTATTTTAACATGATCTTTATAATAAATATTTTCTTAACATTTATAGTGCATACCAATTTGCCGAAAACCTTTATGTTATGTCATAACTATCACCCTTATTGTGTGATACATAATAGACCTGATTAGTTTGAATCAAAACATAATCATTCACTAGTTCTATAGGCGTAAGGCTTGTAACTTTGTGTTTCAAAAATAAAATTCTTTTTAAAAACGCATTTTAAGGAAACGAATTTTAATTATATATTATGTACTACATACAGTGACTCAAGAAAATCTCCGTACACACAGAAAACCGTATACTTGAATTCAAGTGTATATTTTACTCAGCACTACTTACTTGTGTGAACTCTATTTTTAGTTTCACTGATAAAACGAATTACTTGCTGGGAGTAATAAGATTTCTTAGAATATAGTGTGGTAGATTCAATCTACAAAAACGTTGAACTACAGAGTACAGACAACCGTTTTGATTGGTTATATAGTTAAACTTATCGCATAGATATCTCAAGGTGAAGAAATTGGGCATTAGACATCTTGTGTAATAAACCCTTTGTCCAGCTTTGAAATGATCCATTTATGTCCGATTTCTTCACTTAGAGATCTCTATCGGATAAGTATAAGTATACGTATAACCCTATAACCTATAACTATCAAGTATCCCTTCTACAGTATCAGTACAAAATCAAACATATCATCTGCGAGGAATTGTCGAAAATTTTAACCCGACGAATGCAAAGGTAGCTCATTTTGTGGCTTATGCTAAACGATTGCATGGAAAATAGGAACTGTACAATGATTTAAAAGAAAAAGTTGATAAATATTGCAATCCCGAAAAATCAATTGTATGTACACTTTTATTTTTGTTGGCATCTTAAAATTTTTTGGTAAATTCAAATTTATATACTTCTATAAAATTAAATAAATAAATAAACATAAATTGGTTACGTTTTTTGTAATAAAAACAAATAAATTCCCAAACTTTAATAAAATAATTAAAAAATCCTTTTTATTAAGTTTTTCTGAATTTAATGTGTCTTGCTCGAAGCTTATTTTTTAAATTTTTTAATAAAATAGGTATCTTCAAAAAATTTACAGCACTCGCCAGCACTTCAAGAGTAGTTTTAAATAATATGAAGAAAAATTAAATACTTAATAAAATTGAAAAAAAGAGGGGCCAACTTGACGTTTTTGTCAATTGCCGATTTTACCATTCTTAATAAAAATCTAACGAACCCAGCACTTTCAATAAAATTTACTGCACTCGCCAGCACTTTGCGAGCACTTCCAAATTATACAAAAAAAAATTAAAAATTCCAAAGTGGAAGAGGTGCGTCAAGTTGGCCCCTTCAAATTTTTAAATTTTGATTTCTTAATAAAATTTTAACGGACCCAGCACTTTTAAAAAAATTTACAGCACTCGCCAGCACTTCGCAAGCACTTCCAAATTATGCAAAAAAAATTAAAAATTCCACAGTGGAGAGGGTGCGTCAAGTTGACCCCTTTCGACCCGAAAATTGTATTTCGCTAATAAAAAATTAACGAACCCAGCACTTTTAAAAAAATTTACAGCACTCGCCAGCACTTTGCGAGCACAATCAAATTATGCAAAAAAAATTTCAAATTCTGAAATGGAGGGGCCAACTTGACGGAGCCCAGTTTACGTATACTTTTAAAAGCTAACATTAATTTAATTTTATGGAATATTAGCTTTATTTACCGTAAAATAATTACTGATTTATATAGAAAGTACTTTGTCGAAGTTAAAGGTATTGATGTCAAAATATGTAAAACTAAATTTCTCTCAATACATGGTTTACAAAATTCTAAAAAGAGAATCCAGTTATTATGTGAGCAAATAAGTGCAGGTAACACAACATCAAAATCTGATCAACGAGGAAAACGTTTAAATCGACCTAATAAAATTAGCAAAGAATCTCATCAATATGTTCGAAACCACATTGAATGCATCCCTAAATAAAGAAGTCACTATGGTCAAAAAATTAATACTGGAAAAGTGTACATTGATCACAATACAGTGTGTTCACGATAAGAGGTAACAGTGAATAATTCTTATATCTTACTATTAGATAAAAAAAATAGTTTAAATAGTTTTTCATTCAACTCGAAATTTACCATCGGAAACTGCGGAAGAAAATTATTTTGTACTTCAAACTCAACCGGAAGTAAATATGAATTTTTTTTCAAATAGCAACATGTCTTTTTTTTAACATTCATACATCGTAATCTGCAGTTTTTTCTGTATACATATGTACGTATACAATTATCATAAGGTTCAATAAGAAAACTGTCGAAAATTTATCAGATAGGTTGCGTGATGTGTACCGTGATGTAGTTTGTTTTTCATAGCACACTAATGCCCGTACTAATAGTGAATTAATTCTCGGATCAATACTAGATCCTTCAAACCCAGATCGTAGAAACAATCCTAGCGTAACAAATAGTCCTGGCTTCGGGTAGGATCGGTGAATATTTCGTTTGATCTTACATCTGGTAATAAATCTAGTAATATTTTGTGATATACCATGATTATATCCCGAATTTTTATGATAATTGTGATATTTGTGGTTATTACACAAATCATTACACAAATAATTCATTTTTTAGGAATTTTTTTTCTGATGAAAAAATAATCATATCATTTTAGTATACCTAGTAGTATTAAAGTGTAAAAACAAATTTTTTTTAAATTTATATTAACAAAATGGCGATTCTGTAGGGTCTTATACGTGGCATCGAAAAGTGCTGCATGTATCATTTCTTTTGTATTGATCTGAAACAAAGAAACAAATTTTTTCTATTATTCACATATTCAGGGGAAGGATAAACCTATAAAATTATAAATAAGTATAAAATCAAAAACTAAGTGGATTGTTTAACTAAATGTTTAAATTTTCGACTATGTTTTCGACAGTTTTTGTAACTTTTTGAGTTACAGCACAAGCAGTTTTTGAAACAAGACTCCCGAAAGAACGCTCTACAAAGCTGTCATTTTGTTAAAAAAAATTTTAAAAAGTTTTTTTCTACGCTTTAATATTATAATAAAACATGATGTTGAAACTTTAAAATAATGTGATTGTTTTTTCATCTGAAAATAAATTACCAAACACTGACTCTTATCTCCGATCGTCTAAATGGATTGCTCTCCTTAAGTCTAAGAAATTCAAGATATTATCCTTTTCTTGTTCCATCATATATAAGATTTTTTCGTTGAGAGAATATAAAAAAGCTAGAAATAAACATGGTTGGCGTGCCGAACTTTTCTATATGCAAAACACATCAAGGACCCCGCAACATTCTTATTCTGTAGATTTGGCTGATTTTTGGATATGTTGTACAGGGTGGCTCAATTTCGATGCTTCTTATGAGGAAATCGGTAACTATAGGAGATATCGAAAAATGGATGGCGCATCCTCGATCTCTTTTTTTGAGAAAAGTTTAATGGTGAAAACCCGAATTCGATATCTTTTTTCGTTTTCGAGTTAATAGTTAAATTGAGCCACCCTGTACTTCTCATCATTCTGAATAAATGTTTCAATGGGCCCAACTTGAAGTTATGCGCAGTTTCTGAGTTAATTATAAGTTCTAAAAGATCCAGATTTAACATGAAAAATATTAAATTTCGACTCGATATTTGTGATCGCCAGTCGAATATAGATGCGGATGTATGTGTGTGTCGATACAATACAGAATACAATACAAAACGGTATCGATTTATATGACATGATTGAAGATGAAAAAAAATTTAAACTTTTACTGTAATAAGTAACACCAAAATAATAAATTCGCTAAATTACAAATAATTATCACATTATGACGTAAACTTGCAATTTCTACCAGCGCTTACTTATTAATTCGTTGGCAATGTAAATAATATAAAAAAAATAAATAAAATAATTGTAAATTTTTCATGTGTTAATCAAAACCTTTTAGAACTTATAACTTGGAAACTGCCCATAACACCAAGTTCGGCCCCATTGAGATATTTGTTTAGAATAATGAGAAGTACAATATATCCAAAAATCATCCAAATCTACAGAGAGACATTTTTCCATAAGAATGGTGCGGGGTCCTTTGCAAGTTGAAAGCAACACAGTGAAAATTTGACTGGATGGCGACGCACGTGCAACCAGTTGGGTATGCACATTTTACGCTCACACTTGGGCTGATAAAATTTTATTTAAAGTTAATTTTAATTTTAAATTTAAAAAAATTTTCAAAAAACGAGTCTTATTTGTTCACAGAATAAATCAATTGCTGGGGGGGGGGGGTTAGTTACCATTTTTTTAATTTTTATACTTCAGTACATCGCAGTATATCCCGGAGGAGCCCCCAAAAAAGGATGCAAGTTTTATTTACTGCATAAAATAAATTCATTTTGTTTGTGGTATGAATTTTTGCATACCAAACCATGGTATGCCATGGTTCCTATGAAGGTTGATGATATTGCTATAAAGCTCTATAGTTAGTTTTATTGTAAATAAATTAATTTTATATTTCCAACTGGATAAAATCGAACAAAATTATTTTGACTTTGAAGTTTAAAAAAAAATTTGAATAAATTTGAGGTTGCCTAGAGTAGATTGATTCCAATAAAATCAAAAGATTTGTACGAGAAGGAATATGAGAAGTTTTGTGGGTGGGCGATGTAGAATAAATGTCAACAGTTGCGATAAAAAATTCGTGATGGTGTATTTATTTGAAATGGTAAGAAAATGTTCAATCCCTTAATAATTGTATTTATTAACAATTTTCGTTTTTCTTAGTCAAAGCTTTATAAACCGTCTTTTTATTGGTGCATCTACTCAAAGCATATAAAATTGGTGAAGGTTAAGGAAAGCGTTGAAGTTAAAGTATGACAGTTCTATAGCTAGAACCATAGATGAAAGAGATAATATAGATAGTCAACTCCCCACCTATTTTAGTAAACATTTTTATAAACCGAATAAAACAAGTTGCTCAAAAACAAACCATAAAGGCCTTATAAATGTTTAAAAAAGTTAAATAAACTTCATAATTAATAATCTGTATAATTTCAAGAATAGTGTAAATAGACGTTTGTACTTTGGCTTAAAATAACCCAACTTTCACATAAAAACTGACGCAGTTATAGGGTTGAGAATATTTTTCTCTAAACTGTAAAATCAGTAATAAAAAACATCATATTTACTATCGTTCGCTTAACAAACCCAGGAGTTTTGATCTCTGTATTGCGTACTATAAAAGCAGAGCACATAGAAGTTTGGAACGCTGATTTTCACAAACAAGTTCAGTCAAGTTTTGACATCCAACTGACAGTGATATCGCTTGATATGCAGCGAGGACAATATAGCATACCGACTATGTTTGCTTATATGCAAAAAAAAGATATTGTTATATTAACATTTTTCATGTAGTAAAATAATTGTGGTCATATGAACAACAATTGCAGATAAATTAAGCAAACCCCGCATGTGGTTTATACTAAATCAGCTGTAAAATGCACTTACGCATTGTTGTTCGATGCATGTAGTTAATTTTACAATTTTATTGTACTTTTAACTCGAGAGCGTTGTTGCTTTATCGCTCAAAATAGTTGATTTTGATGTATCGATAAGATAAGTAAAAAGTACACATCAATTGTAGTACAATTTATCCCGTATAATAAGTATGTAACACAATATTGCAACTCCGATGTTCTGCAATCTTGCAGTTTCTATAATTATTGAATCATGCTTTGACGAATATGCAGAATGTTTTATTCGTCCTTCATTTATGTTTGAACAACAGTAACATAAGGTACTAGTATATGCACTGAGAAGTAGCAAATAATTTTGAAATGAAGTGCAAATAAATTATGGTGACTACTTTCAAGACATTTTAACTGAATGGGACATGACTTAATACCTAATAAATTCCTTTTAAGGTAAGTATTCAATTTTTTAATGTAATGGTTTTATACTACATTTTTATTTTAGTTTATAACAACTGCAAACATGGTTTTTTCAGCTGGATACAGATTTGCAACACAAATACAAAAACAACCAGTAATTCACTTTTTACTGAATAGTCCGGGATAAGAACTAAATTAGTTCGTTTGGCAAAATTGTTTAAAGACACAAACTTATTTAACAATTAATGAAAACCAAAGATTATAACGGTAAGTATTGCTTATAGATATCATATAATCTCTTGTTTTATATAATCAATTTTGTAGGTAATATTAAAGTACTGGCGTTACTATTCTTCTTGGAAGCAGACGTAAAATCTAAAAATCTGGATATCATTGGAGGCCCTCAAAAACTGAAGTTTAAATTGGTTTTTTGCTTCAACGGAAGTAATTTATTACCTTATTATAATTATGAAAATGATTACATCAATTTAATTTAATAAATGTATTACAACTGCCATTTGTTGTCAAAGCCACATAATAATTCTGTGGTCGGCACTTAAAAGGTCATAAGTATACAATAACTTATGATCTTTTAAGTGCGCAGCTACAGAATTGTAGTAGTTCTAATTAATTTATAATCCAAATCTAGCAACACCAATATTATGTAAAAATAGTAGCAAGTTTGTAGTACAATTAACTTTCGAGGTCATTAACATTACTTAACAATGTTGTGCAAGTAACAAGAGCACCAAGAGTAAATTGTACTGAATAGTAGCAATATTTACTACACAGTAAACGTAAAATTAACTACACCTACAGATTTTAAAACAACATCACCATTAGTACTATGTACTTAAGCACAAGTTATTAGAACAACAAAATATTAAGTAGGTACTTCATATCACAATGTTGTTAAAATTTAACAACAATTGTAGTAAGCTGTACTGCAGACATTTTACAACAATTGACGTGTAAATTTTACTTATGTTTGGTGTTGTCACTATATTTACAATTTATTATAGTAGATTTCACTACAATTGTAGTTATTTTAACAAAATTTATTTTTCAGTGTATGAATTGATCAGTAACAAAAATCGCGCCGCTCGTGACACGTTTGAACGTGAGAAGCGTGAAGTTCAAATTTTTTTTGGTGGCTCAAAGTACGACCTTTAAGGAATAAATAAAGTAACCCCATGTTACGGAATTTGTGTGAAAAAAAGTTGTTTGATATTGATGTTTGTGATATTTTGAATATTTATGAAGAAGATTGAGGGGATATTTTACAATTTACAATTTATTTATGGGTAAAAAGTTTGTTGGAGGAAGAAAATCAAGAGCAAATCAAGAGCAAAGAAATGAGTTGCCAAGGATACAAAGAAGAAATTACATTACAAGAATATGATACGTTTTTGAAACATTTACAACAAAATTATTATTAAGGTGGTTCGGTAGAGTTTGGCCGAGTCCAAATGTAGTCCAATATTCAAATTTACAAATAAACTATTACATTGCAAAATCGATATTAAAAATCATTTTTATTGAAAATATAATTTATCAAATTGCATATTCTCTTGTAATAACAATCTAAATGACAATTAAAATTTGTTAAGATCTTTACTTGATTCAATTACTAGCAGATCTATCTAACCTAACTTATCCCCACATTGACATTAGTAACAGATCGTTGAAAATATGAACATAACGCTGAAAATTTTGCTGCACGAAATAGTCAATTAGAAGCTTTTTCGAGTATTAATGCAATTTTTGTATGTGGTAGAAAGAGGATAATGTTAATAATAAATGTATAAATCCAATAAAAATGCTGTTTGCAATTAAATTTAGAAAATGTATAGTTACTCCATCTACTCAGATAATCCCTTGTCTAATGATAATTCATAACCTTAAAAATTTTACATAAATTATGACAGCTTGAACCACAAATATATGTATCGTTTTCAAATTCAGAAAACGCGGGAATTATTTTATTAGCGATTTCTCAATAATTGTACGGTAAACCTACTTCAATATTTCTTAGAATATACTTCATACATCGTGGATTACAGTAGTAAGTTTTTTTTCATAGGTTGCACGTAAAAGTTTTGAACATATTCAAAATCAACATCCTAATTTATGCTATCGCGTGCGTTTTCCTATGTTTGCAATGTATTTTTGAAAAATTTTAAATAAAGATTTCTTAAAAACTACACCGTAAAGACGGTTGAAAATTTACTAACACATATAAGAAACTGTATTCTTTTGATTTCACCTAAAAAAACCTTGGGTCACACGTGAACGAAAACTCTACCCAACCACCTTAAGAAACGTATTTCGAAATTTGGTTAGTTATTGTAATGCATTTTACATGCATTAATACATTATACATGCATTTTAGCGCGTTAAGCATCACATTAGACGCAGGTGTAGCCCTAGCATAAGGAAAGGAAAATTCAAGTCGGAACAAGAATTTGGAAGATGAAGTTAAAAGATGTTTATTGATTATTATTTGCAGAAAAGTATAACAAAAGAAGTTTCAAGGTGTACGTAATTTTGATATGAAGAGCTTTTCTTCTAATATATTATTAAAGCATTTGATTGTAATTGAATATTTTTATAATTTTATTTTATGGAATTAAGAAGATTGATTTATTAAGGGAATATTTTGATTTTATTTTATTTAAAGATGATTTCTCTTTTATCGAACTTTAATATTTACACAGATTCGCACACAGCCTCTCAGTTGTTCAGATTTCACGTAGAGTAGCAGATCCCGTCCTTAAGTCATGGCCGACTGAGTGGCGTATCTGCAGCGATGCACCGACAGAAATAGTAGATTAATGGCCGAGTCTCGAAAATTATCCGTTACTTGGCGCGCAGCTATATTGAAAAGCGAGCGTAAACGAGCCATTTAAAGCTGCAAACCCAGTAACGTATCATTTTTCGAGTAGAGGTGACTACTATACTTTTTTATCGGAAAACAGAAATATTAGCTAATATACCAAAAATAAAAATCCTACACAAGTAGGGGAGCCTGCCCTACAGTGAGACAGGTCCAACAGTGAGACATTGCGTTTTTCTCACTTCATGTGCTTTCAAATTTCTCTCACCTTTTAACAGGAAAAGGGAAGCATCGTGCCATGGATTTGAATGATTATTTGCCGCGGTTATTGGTCGAGTTTGTACATATTGGAAATAATTGTATTTCTGACAAGTAAAAGTAAATTCTACCACATACACTATTTTGTCTTGAAAACAAATTTAAGGATGTATAGGAGATACAATCGGAGACAAAAGTAGGATCACGAATATTGGTCTTATGTGTGTAGTAAAATACTTTTTAAATATCATAAACGATAAACAAAGTTATAAAAATTCATGAAGAAAGGTTTTTTTCGTTTAAATCGGTTCATTTTCTGAAATTACAAATATTAAATTTGACATAACAAAATTTTTATTAGTGACTATCCCTGCAATCCAACCTACTATCTAAATAAAAAATGTAATAATTTTTATGAGTAAAAATTGAAATTTGTTGTTAAAACTAATAAAAACCGAGATATACGTAATATTTTTAATACCAACAAGTTTTAAATATGTTTAGAGATCTTTTAACGTCAAAATCTATTTTATTTTTAGCGAATTGAATGTGACAACTCTATATCGGTTGTTCAATTACTAATTAATTTCTCGAGAACGGGGTAGTAAACCGTGATGAAATTTTGCTAAAACCTTCTTCTATTTACAAGCTATAACTACAGAAAATTTGAAAAAATTCTTATATTTTGATCATATATTTTAAGCTAATATATTATTCAATAAAATGTTTTTCATAAAATGATTTTTCATTATATAATTTTTTTAGGATTTCTTAAGATTTAGCTTTAGATTTTTATTTAGACAAGTATTTTACTGTTTAACACCTTGTGATTTTCCCTAAAGACAGACTCTTAAGCAAAACCATAGATGTGATTTTCTTGAATTTTAACAAAAAGTCAACATCAAATTAAAGCTGCAAGAACTATTGAACGGTGTAGTGAATCGTTTTGAAATTTTTTTTATTACATCGCAAACGTAATGATGACATGTGTACCAATTTTCATCAATATCTTATATTTTTGAGTTTCTTTTTTGTCTTCTATACATCCTTAAAAAGGTTTTTGTAAATCATATTTCCTCTCTAAGTATGTGTGAATTATATAGTATTTATTAATGATTTTATAATTTACTAGCAGGTCAGACCTCCTAATATTTGAATGACCTGGAAACTTTTTTTTGCACAGGATCATTTATTATAATTAATTTCTTATTTTATTATTATAAAATCACAAAATTAGTCATATTTTTTTTACTTTTTCTTTCAAAAAATTGAAAATTGACGTAGAGAGCTGGGAATAGTGGCGTTAACCTTAGAACTCTCAGCTAAATAACCAGTTAAAATTTCAATTCAATCGTGCTTTCCGTTGGGGAAATTTTGATGGGACGGACATACATATGTACATACATTCAATCTTTGAGTTTTATATATTAAGATTAAACTACTGTCTGTCACTAGTTATAAGCCAATATGATTTTTGCGACAGTGTGTCCAACAGTGAGACACTTACTGTTGTCCAACAGTGAGAAACTGTTTAGCTATTGGAACAGTGAGACACTGTTTTACTATTGGACTCACTGTTAGGCTTAACAACCATCATAATTTAAGCATCATAATTCTATGCGGACATATAAGTCGCCAAAATAGAGTTTAGGTTAATTAATATCTGGTGTAAATTATCCAATGTATTTGTTTTTATTTTAAATAAACATTTTTAACATTAAAACGTGACATATATGTTGGTAAAGATAGTTTTGTATAGTGGTAAGTAAATCAGTACTCTAGGTCAAATGGTTTATGAATTATATCGGTTTAAAAAAATAGTGTTTCACTGTTAGGCAGGTTCCCCTACCTAGTATGATATATTTTGAATTAGCAATAACTAGCGCGCAAAAAAATTCGAATTACTATTAATTAATCTTAAATTATTTAAGACTTTAACTAATTAAGATTAATAGTAATCTTACAATACTTTAAGTTATAAAGTAAATCAAACAATTTTACTAGTAAATAATTAAATCATTCATATTTAAAACTTATTATATTTATGCCAAATTATCGAATGGACAATTTGCATAAAATTCAAATTCACCTCAAAATGGCATTTGTTGATAGTTCAATATACTTTACCTATAATTAGAATATTTGAGTGTTTTATCAAAATTCTGTATTGTCAGTCCGCAAAAAATTAATGAAATGTTATAATTTATTTGAAAAAATCACGTGATTGAAATCAGGATGTGATGACATGAGCCTCAACAATTGGTGCCAATACACCAGTATAATTTCCTCTGAAGTATCTACCAAGTAAGTATATTATATAAGTAATAATATAACTTATTATTATAATAATAATAAGTACCAACCTGTAATGAAGTTATGAAGTAACCAAATTTCAGTTACTAATTGCCATTTTGATGACGTCAAAATCCTTATTTTTTTCTGGCTTTATTTGTAAACCAAATTTAAAAAAATTAAGACACATTACATAATATGTTGTTATGTAGAATATTAATATGCTAAAATTAAAAATCATATTTCGATATCATAAATTGCCTCTACTGGGTGTCAGGATTTTTCTTTAGTCGAAAAAATACGGGTCTCTTTATTTGGCATCAACAACGCAATATTTCAGCAAAAACAAATTCTGGAATATGATGTGATGATGTCCATCCATAGCCTGCATGATTTGAAATATATTCAATCAGCATCTGTGGAAATCATTCCACTGATATCGTAAATACAGAAAATGTTTAGCTGAATTTTGTTAATCAGTGATTTTCTTCTTTATAACAATTTTCCATGTGGTGGTTAACAGTCTAAACCCATGCTTTATATGAAGACAAAAAAATGTTTTTTTTTCTTTCGTCACTTATTATTAGATACTTACTTCCTTAAATTATCGATTTACAAAAAAAATATAACTGCTTATTGTGTTCCGCAAAACAATTTTTTTATTACTTTAATTCCTTCAATAAAGTAGCTATATACGTACTTACCTGCTCTATAATATTTAATTATATTGCCGAATTATTACCATTAATAAATGTCCAAGTCAAAAATAGAGAACCTTGTAATCATAATTAATAAAATATAGTTTGTTTAATAATTACCAAGTCTTAATTTTTTTAAATAACGATTTCGAAGTGTTACGTGAAAAATAGAACAAGTTTAAGTAAATAAACATTGTGTATCAAGATATTAACCCTAATACATTGTCTGCTTTTGATGCACAAAATAATTATATAGGTATTTTTAAAAACAAAACGCACACAGAACACAAAAAAAATAAGAAAAGATTCTAACATTTTGACAAAAATTATACGCAAATACAAGATAATAATGTACTCATATACAATTGTTCATCTAATAATATAGTATTTAATTTTAATTGAAAATTTAGTACCTATTACATTAAAATTGACACTTATCGCAGGATAATAGTGTTAATTGCGCAATTATATTTTACCCCTAAATGAATATCTCAAATATGAAATAATGACCGGCATGTAATTCTTAAAAATAGAAATTGTGTATTGTTATGATGAATTAAGTTAATTAATTTGTCGATCGATTTATTTCTATTTTAGTTACGTTCGTTGGTACCTAAATGTGATACTGTTAGGGATAGTTTCTTAAAAAAAGCTGTCAATAGCTGACCGACTTACAATCGGTAAACAGTACCAATTTGCATATAAAATTTTGTATTTGATTGAACCCTTTTTTTTAAATAACAATTAAATAAATTACTATACTAGAAATGTCAGTCAAATAATTTCAAGACTAGGTGAACTTGAACAAATTGCTAACAAATGAATATTAATTTATCCAATGGCACAAGCAATTCTATGAAGGCTATGTACTCTTAGGTATGACTTTTCCAATACCAACCAGTGCAGTGATTGTTATTACTTCTTGATTGTATGTACTCGCGTACCTATACGTACTACAATAATTTTTATAAACTGTGAAACCACCTAATATTACATTTATTCTTTACTATGGGTTAGTTTACAAATATTAGTTTGTTCAAGTTCTTGATAAAATAATTGTTATAACAGTGCTTACTCACTTTTACAGGACTAGACTTTATTGAAGGGCAAGGAGAAGATTTTGAAAGAGCTTTGGAAAGTACAGGTAACGTTAATATTAATATATGTGTCAGTTTTAGATTTAATAATTAGTATTTAACACCAAATACATTTTTTTTAAATGTAGCCTAAAAATTTTTATATGCCGTTTAAAATTACATTGATTACAGTAATTATTTATTTGTGTTTAATGTTATGAATTGAGTTGTTTTAACTACTGTTTTAGTATTATTAGTATTAGAACTCCTTCAAAAAATTCACTATTAAGGGATATAGCATGTGTAACGAATTGTTTTCTATTCCTATTTTAAATTTTTTTTATGTGAAGAAACCACAATTTATCGTAAATTTATGTAATATAATAATATGTAGTTTTATAATATGTATATAGCAGGTATTTATAAATATAAATTAATTTTTCTATATTATAATATAATTTAAGCCCAGATTCATAGACAAGTAGTATGAAGTGCTAGGTAAGACCAATAAGGCCGAATTTTTTTTATAAGAACCTTACTTATTCGGTCGATAAGGGTCATTTTTAATAGCAGCGTTTTAAGTATAAGTAACGATTCGTCTATGAATATGGCTGTTGAAAAGCAATAACAGTTGAAGCGGCTGGATAATGCAGTCTTTTTCTTGAAGACACCTCCACGCCTGCTAAATAAGACCCTCTAAAAATATCAATTTAAAAATCAAAATAAAAGTAAAATTCTACTTTCATCTACTTTTGGCGCAATGCCTTGAAATATAAAATGAAGAATTTTCAATATTTTGCGAAATCCTTCTTAGATATTTTCTTAGATGCTTAGAAAATACAGCTGTCACCAAACGTATTACGCCACCCTATGTTTTGGTCAATAGTATTAGGCCGGCCCTGCATTTTATAAGGCAGAATAGTTGAAACCAGTCATTAAAAGGATTAACATTTAAATTTGAACCAATTTAAGTTTAAATTTAAGTAAGTAAAGGTCAAGTGGGGTAAATGTAAACAGGGGTAAATGTAAACGCATCCATAAATCGAAAACCCAACTTGGATTATTTGAATTATGGTGATTTTCTGTTGATGGGATTTATCGTCTGATGACTACATCGATTAGCAACGCTAACAGACTTTATTGTTTAATAGTTCGAAGTAAATTTTAGCGAAAGGCTGTATTTTTGTCGTTTTCCAAATCTGGAAGCCGCTAAGATATTGATTCTTGAGTGAAATTTTTACAAGGTAAGGCAAATATTTGACGATAGCTATTGTCAGAAATATATGAAAAAGTAAGTTATGTGCGAATTTTGGAAATTCGCTAACCAATATTTGTAAAAACATTGGTGTTTACATTTTCCCGATAAAGTTTTTTTAAAAGGGTTAACTTACACGCATTACATTTAATTTGTAAATTTGTAAATTACACTTTTCTTAAACTATTCAGATTTCTCATTCAGCAAAACTATATTAAAAGGAAGAGCAAACCTTCATACATTCTACAAGGTATCAAGAATGCAGTTATCTTGGTGGAGTTTAAAAATGTTGATTCTTCTGGGCGGTAGAAGAAACACGATAATTTATAAATATGTGTGCGAAAACAAATTTCAAATTTGTTTTTTACATTTTCGATATCAAAATAAACCTCAAACTAAAGTTGTAGATCTTAAAATTCTTTACAAAAATAGTCTTGATAATTTTTTTCCTAAGAGTTACCATTCCTAAGATATCGCGATTCTAAGAGTCACATTACACATGATATGCACATAATAAGCCACGAACTGTATCCCCTCTACCCACGTGGCCTAGAAAAACATCTGGCTATTCTATTATGCCGCCGTCAGGACGACTTCAAAACTTTTTAGAAATTCAAAATCCGACGCCAATAACGGCGATGCAACCGCATTTAGCAAAAACCTTTCAACCCACGCAGTAGGGTTCGGGGGTAACTTTTTCAACTTTTTCGATTTTTCTGGGTGTTTGTGCTAGTAACCCAACAGGTTTGCAAAATTTCAGCTTTCCACGACATCTAGAAGTGGTCAAACATTTTCACTCGAAATGATGAATTGAGTGAGTAAAACAGCTTTATTATAATGTGCATGTGGCTCTTAGAATTGCGATATCTCAGGAATGGTAACTCTTAGGAAAAAAAATCATGAAGACCGTTTTTGTAGAGAATTTTAAGATCTACAACTTTAGTTTGAGATTTTTTCTGATAAAAGTCACCGTTTTCGAGAAAAATCCAAAAAACCTCAAATTTTGACTTTTGACCCCGAATAACTTTTGTAGCACACATGGGATGGATGGGGATTTTTAAAACTTTATTTGTAATGGTAAACCCCAGCTCTCCACCAAAATTTGGCTCTCCGGCAATTTTTGTTATTTGACCACTATTTTTATGTCTAAATTGACCGGACTAGAACCATTTTTACTGAAAAACAATATTTTCCGAGCTATGACTATAGGAGAATGGATATTTAAAAAAAAATGCTATAAACAGGTCTAACTCTTGAGGGTTTGAATTTGGAAAACAAAGTTTGTTAAATATTTTTCTTAGAAAAATGGTATATCTATCACCACTGAAATTATGTAAAGTATATCCGGTGACGCCTTGCAAAAATATGTGTAATTTTCTTTTCTGGAAATCGTCATCAAAACAACATTTCCTTGCTTATGATTTTCGGAAAAATTTAATTCAAAACATGTCAGGAAAATGTCTCACTTTACTTGGAGCTCTAAAATACTCGGTACAAAGTGTCTCGTATTTTAACATTGCTTCTCGTCAATAATTTGTCATTTTAATGACCTTTATGTAAAGAACTATTATTTAAAAATTGAAAGACTATATGATAAAAATGGCCTAATATTTACATAATTAAATATGAATATCAATAGTGAGCTAAAGGGTACAAATAAATCTTATTATATGGATTTCGCAATTCTAAACAATTAAATGTTGTAAAAAATTATTAATGATTGAAAGTGCTTATTGTTCATTAATCCGAAAAATATGCAAATTAAGTGAATTAGTTTGCAACACGTATGCATAGGTATTTCGGATTTCGGATTCCCATCAGGCAAACCTGGAAAAAAATTAATAACGTGCACAGTATTCAATTCAATGATAGAAAAACTAAAAATTCAAAATTATTTGACATTTCTTTAAAATAAAAACACAATCCTACCTAACTTGATTCCAAAATGAATAAAAATAAAGAATTTTTTGAAAATGTTTAACCGAGCAAATAAAAAAATTATACTATATTGATATTCATATTTAATTGTATTTTCAAGAGCTAATAATTATAATTAATAATATTTACATATATGACGATAGCTGTGTAGTTATTTATGCACAGTTAAGGATGTATAGGAGACAAAACATAAAACTCAAAAATATAAGATATCGATGAAAATTGGTACACATGTCATCATTGACTTTGCGATGTAATAAAAAAAAATTTCAAATCGATTCACAACACCGTTCAATAGTTCTTGCAGTTTTAATTTGATGTTGACTTTTCGTTAAAATTCAAGAAAATCACATCTATGGTTTTACTTAAGAGTCTGCTTTTAGGGAAAATCACAAGGTGTTAAACACTAAAATACTTGTCTAAATAAAAATTTAAAAAAATATTATTTATTTATTTTATTTAAGTATTCCGAAAAATTGAGCTGCCCCTTGGGGCTTACAAAATCCTGTTTTTGGGGGGGATTAGTCCTCTTACAACAAAGCAATATACCTCTCCATTTTCCAAAGATTGCGATGTTTTCTCGCTTCACTTATTAACTTCCTCCATCTCTCGCTGTCGTTTATCAGTTTAGTAGTATCCTCACATTCTATGTACCAATTTTGCTGGCCCAATAGTTTCTGGTTCTTTGCAGTCGCATCGTCGTGTCCTCGCTTGTTTCTCGCTGATTCTTTAACTAATTCGTTTTCACCATAATTCGTTTTTCCGTTTCCTCGCATGTCCGTCATAATTTCATCATCCGTTTCGTTTTGGTTTAGGTTTTTAACTCGGGCATGGTTCTTCTGTTAGTTTTTCAACCATTCCTCCTTTCTCTCAATCCCAGATTATATTCTCCCCTTCATAATCAATTTTATGTGACCCACTTTTACCTGATTTCCTCTTTCTCTCTAAGTTCTTGCTCTCTTTCTCATCTCACTCATGATACGTCTCTGTGTAGGTGTTAAATCACTATGGATGAATATTTCGCTTCGTACAAGCTTACTCTTGTTTCCTAATACTTCCATCTTGTCTTCCCACTTATTCAATTCTATAACGCATCTTTTCTCTCCTATTTTGTACACTCTTGATTTTCATATTCAGTCCTAGTTTTTCCTTAATAATATTTTCCACGACTATTTTCAGTTTTTCACTATCTCTTTCATTTATCGATATACCGCTCATGATTACGTTGTTTTTCACCTTCTCTTCTACAATTTTTTCCAGTTTATATTCTAGTTCTGCGCTTCTTGCCTGCAGTTGTTTTACTTCTTCTCTTAGTTCCCTTGAGTCTTGTTTGTTCTCTCTTTTCAGTGATTGCAGTTCGTTATCTGTCCGCTCTGCTCCAATTTTGACTTCTCTTATTTGAATCTGCAGGTCTCCCATTTCTTTCTTTATTTCTTGCACACTTGATCTGATTTCATTTACAAAGCCAGACATCATGTGTGTAAGGCGATCAATTTTTTCTCCCATCTTTGAATTTTTCTTCTTTGGGCTATCCTTTCTAGGTGATTTTCTTGTATCGTGTTGGTAATTGTACTCCTTCTGTTCAGGGTCGCTTTGTGTTCCTTTAATTGGGGATCTTAAGATTTTTTTACTTCTTCGGAAGATCTCATATGTGGCTAACCTTTTTCTGTTATCCTCGTCCGTTGACGTTCCGTCGCTGCTCTCGGCTAATTTATCTAAATCTTCTCTATTTATTCTCTTGTTCATACTAACTCGATAAACTTGCTTAAAAGGGTTTTCTCCGGTGCTCGTTTTTAGTCGTTTTATCCTTTCTTGTATGTATTTTGTTTACCTTTAGATAGGATTGATCGCTATAATTACACAATTCGCATTCAACACTGGCTCTCGGTTCAACCCCTCGGAAGCGTCTGTGTCGTAAGTCACTAGTTTGGGATGGTTTTTCTCTTTAGTAACTTGGTTATTTTTCCTCAAGACTCTTTTTAAGTTGGTATTGTATCTTACACCTTTCGCGATATACAAGTTAAACTCCAAATCGGTTACTTTCACCTTTCCTAGTCTAAACGGAGCACTCCCTTACGTCACCTTCACTCTCACTGCGAACTCTTGTATTGTCGTAGCTGCCGATAATATCTTCAGCTGTTTATACCTACTCTATTACGTCAAATAAACTAAAATATTTCCACTTTTCACTTCACTTGTTACCTCCTAAAAAATATATTAGCTTAAAATATATGATCAAAATATAAGAATTTTTTCAAATTTTCAGTAGTTATAGCTTGTAAATAGAAGAAGGTTTTAGCAAAATTTCATCACGGTTTACTATCCCGTTCTCGAGAAATTAATTAATAATTGAACAACCGATATAGGGTTGTCACGTTCAATTAGCTAAAAATAAAATAGATTTCGACGTTAAAAGAACCCTAAACATATTTAAAACTTGTTGGTATTAAAAATATTATGTATATATCTCGGTTTTTATTACTTTTATCAACAAATATCAATTTTTACTCATAAAAATTATTACATTTTTTATTGAGATAATAGGTTGAATTGCAGGGATAGTCACTAATAAAAATTTTGTTAAGTCAAATTTAATATTTGTAATTTCAGAAAATGAACCGATTTAAACGAAAAAAACCTTTCTTCGTGCATTTTTATAACTTTGTTTATTGTTTATGATATTTAAGAAGTATTATAATAAGACCAATATTCGTGATATATATTCAAATTAATCCTACTTTTGTCTCCAATTGTATTTCCTATACATCCTTAAAATTTCAAAGGAAACGGATAAAAATTATTAAAATTATTAAGCAGGCCGAATTGAAAATTTTTGTTTTGAATTAAACGTATTGGTGTGTGGTATTTTATGACATTTTTTATAAGGAAGCTACAAAACTCGCCTTTTTTATTTTATTGATTAAGTATAATATGATGCAATGGAAAAGACTTTTGGGGACCTAGCAAATAGTAGCTGAACAGAGCTTTACGTTTAGGGCTTATAACCAGCTAAGAGAAAATCTTCCGCTTAATGCTGGAGGCACGTGATTATTAACACCCTGTATATGCATTTCAAGGAAAATAAAAAAAATCGATATTTTACTCCGTTACACAGCTGCTAGACCTTAAAACTATAACTTTGATACCTACTTTATTAGTGTAATGGCCTGGTCACACAATCAATATTTCATTGATATTTTGATAATAATTTTGATAAAAACCGGTTTTTAACCGTGAGACAAGTCGTTTTGATAAAAATTTACAACCCGTCAAAAATAATATGTTCATTGTGTTTCTATTGGTATGATGAAACTTTAGCATGTTGATAAAAATTTTGATGAAAAAGAATTATGGAAATTTTGATCATGGAAACAAGCCATAACTGATACTCTATTAACTATCATCTAATATGATATAAAAATTGAAAATTAAAACATGTAGGTTTGCGTACAGCAAAAATAAATGTTTATTAAAAAACAATTAGTTAGGTATTTATTTTATAAAGAGATACATCCTCAAAACAAATTTCACTTCGAAAGAGTAGCTATAGAAATAGAAACATTATTAATAGATATTTGAAGGGGCTAGTAGTTTTTCCCTAATCGTAAAATTTTTATTAACCCATATAATAAATTTTTGTTTGGAATTTTTAATAAAAAATTTTTATTAACCTATATAATAAAATTTTTTAAATGGCATCCGCTAGGAACACTAGAATAATAATTATTGATAAATTATTGTATTTCAAGGTTATTTCTTAACCAACAATTAAAAGGCCTGCACTCTTCTTGTTTATTATTTTTTGTTAGTTAGGGTAACGCGTTTCGATCACAAACGAACATTATCGGTATGTAACAAGAAAGAATATGCGAGAAGAGTGCAGCCTTTATAATAAATTGTTGATTAACAATACAATACTAGGTATATTAATCCAACTAAAAATTCAACTTGTTTGCCATCTTGGAAAAAAACAGAAATTAATGTATAGATAGGTCTCTAAGGTTCTAAATAACCTCAAGTTTTTCATATAATGATTAATATTTTTTAGTAACGGTTTGATTATTTTATTATAAAATTAAATCTATCTTACTGGAAGATACATAATTCGAACTTGGACCTTTTTGTAACCTTTTTATTTCCAAAAACTCCAGTAAATCTTGTTTTTTTACCTTTTTATCTGATTATGTAACACTTTTATATCATTTATTCCTCTTACATATTATTATCCAATTTCATGTACCTGTGAGAAGTCTGAGGAATAACCCAGTTTTTCTCGAGATATTTCACAGGTCTAGGTTTGGTCAGCATTCAGCCATGTCTAGATTGTGCCGTATTGCAAATGATATTTATATAAACAACAGAGATTTTGATTTTTTTCATGGAAGTATAACTAGTTTTAAAAGGGAGTTAGTGTTGTATATGGAATCGGTTTAGTCTTGTACACTGTACTTTGCTATTGTTTTTTATATGTTAGTTTAGTTCTTGTTATTGTGTATTACCTGGTAATGGTATAATTATACCGTAAATGTAATAAATAAATAAATAAATAAATAAATAAATTATGTCCAGTTAGTAATAAATTTTGGGAATACAGCAGAAAATTTATTTTTATATATTACTGGATGACCCGGCGAACTTCGTACCGCCTCAGAACTTCAGCAATATAAATTATTTCTAGAATTCTAGAATATCGTACCGTCTCAGAATTAATACACCAAATGATCCGACAAACGTTCTGCCATATAAATTATATGTAGACGATGACCGCCGATAAAAACAAAAAACCACCAATTATTCTCAATGGAATGTATTTTATTGAGGAACGTAGTAAACTTTAACTTTAAACGTAAACGTAAACTTTAAAAAAAAAGTCAATATTAATTTCGAAGAGCAATCGAATGTACAGGGTGGCTCAATTTCGAAGTCTCTTATGGGGAAATCGGTAACTATAGGAGATATCGAAAAATGGATAGCGCATCCTTGATCTATTTTCTTGAGAAAAGTTTAATGGTGAAAATCCGAATTCGATATCTTTTTTCGTTTTCGAGTTATGGCCCAAAGTTCACTTTTTCGACTTTTCGTTAATAATTGTCGATATCTCTGATGTTTGTAAAGTTATAGAAAACATATTTATACTTTCTTCAGACACTTTTTTAAGCGCAATAAAATAGGCTAAAGAGATTTTAAATATCTAACTTAGTTTCCGAGTTATAGTATAAAATTGTGTTTCTTTAAATGAAAACCATAGTTGGCTATGAAATATTTAAATAGGTTTTTTATCTTCTTTTCAATTATATATAATATGTAGGGTCTATTATTTAAGTTTTATCCCATTATATTAAAAAATGTTAAATAAAAACAATTTAACGATACATAAATTAAACGTCAATTGGACGTAGTTATGCAGAAACCTACCAACCCAATAAAACACTTAAAGCTCATACACAATTAGTCTGTAACAGTGACGAGAACAAAAACGGGAACAGTAAAAAGATAAAATACATGTATTCAGGTGTCTCCATTCACAATAAGCGGGAACGGGAACAGAAACTATTTAACTTTTACTGCTATGGTTATGCACATGCGTAATCTGTCAAAAGTTTAGCCAATGAAATATCCTTAATAGCTATCGTTACTGTTCCCGTTCTGGTTTATTGTGAACCGATGATTCATTTCCTTCCCGTTCCCGCTCTCGTTTCCGTTCTCGTTACTGTTACAGACTAATTGTGTATGAGCCTTAATTGAGAAAATAAATAAATAAGATTTAATTTTAAAAATTGTATTGGATAGAACACTTTGAAAGACAGTTGTGAAAGTGCTTTTATATCCTTAAGTCAATTATTTCTAAATTATCTTTCAGCCAAAAATACTATTTCCTGATTTTGAACAAAAATACTCAAATTATGTGGGTTGGTAGTTTTATGCATAAGTTGAAATTTTTCTAGATGATTTCCAGTCAAAGAAAAGTACCTAATAAGTCCATTTTCGTAATTAACTTACTTTTCGAAAATTGTGGATTGGTAGGTTTCTGCATAATTACCTGCAATTAATAATAAAAATATTGACACTTCTTTTTTAAATCTAGTTTTTATCGATTGTATTCGAAGTAAATTTATTAATAATTTAAATAAATAAAAAAGTTTTTCGGGTCAAATCCATTGATGAAAATTAATTTACGTAGCATTAATTAGATGAGAACCAGGTTTAATATTTGAGGTTGTAAGTACAGTAGAACCCCCATTATTCGACACCCCCTTATTCGAAAATTCCGAGAATTTCTCATGCTAATGGACAAATAATTATGAGCTTATGACGCACAAGTTGTGAGCTTATCTCGCCACGGCTGGAGTTCAGGACGTAGGCAGACAGATTGATTACCTACGTTATAATGCTTGAAACATGATAATAGCAAAATAACAGCATTTTCAATGCTAAAATAATAGTATATTATTAAACAAGAGGTTTAACTGGCTTATTAAACGCGAGGTAGATCGGATGTCACGAGGCGCAGCCGAGTGATATACAATCCACACGAGCGTTTAATAAGCAGTTTAAACTTGAGTTTTAATTTACTATTTTATTCGCACCTGTAGACGTAATAAGCAAATTAACAAATTAATGGGCAATAACAAAAAAATTCGTGGAATAAAATAAAGGCTCATACACAATTAGTCTGTAACAGTAACGAGAACGGGAACGGGAACAGTAAAAAGATAAAATTCATGTATTCAGGTGGCTTCATTCACAATTAGCGGGAACGGAAACAGAAACGATTTAACTTTTATTGCTTTGGTTATGCGCATGCGTAAACTGTCAAAAGTCAAAACTGTTAAAAGTTTAGCCAATGAAATATCTTTTATAGCTATCGTTACTGTTCCCGTTCTGGTTTATTGTGAACCGACGATTCATTTCGTTCCCGTTCCCGTTCTCGTTTCCGTTCTCGTTACTGTTTCAGACTAATTGTGTATGAGCTTTAACAGTTGAAATATAATTTATTGCTCGTAGGTAAGCTTTGCGAATAACTAAGTAATTCAATATACTGATATACACTTATGCTTACTTATGCAGTATAAGCAAAAAGACTGACCTGAGAATAGTATAGACGACGCCGACGACGTGCAGTGGTAACGTTTAATGTAGTTAAAACGCGTGGGCAAATTATATCTTAAAGTAAGTAACTTTATATTTTATCAGGGTCGTATTTAATTGTCAATTTAGAGTATGCTTATAACGTGTTAATTTGCTTATTACGTATGCAGGTGCGAATAAAGAGTATTTAAATTTGAAAGAGGTTATTAGAAATTAATGAAAATAAAATATTTACATTCTAATAGTATAATAGTTTTGTTATTTTGTAACGCGTATCGTCACAATTTTGTCATTTAATTTATAAAATTTATTCGTAAAATATAAAGTTATTTTAAAGTTTCTATTATGTATCTAATAACATTTTTGTAAAATAATTCTTTTTACAAAATTTGTATATTTAAATTAAATCATAAAGTTTGCTAGGTAAGGCATAGTGTAAATAAATTCTTATCGTAATCAAGAATAACATGATATGTTTATATCATATAATGATATTTATTTCATTTCTCTATTTGACAAATTCTATGTTTGGACAAGAAATGGGTCCCGTTTATGTCGAATGATGGGGATTCTACTGTATTACTATTTTACAACATGAAAAGTTTTTATTAACAAATTACATTGTTAATTTTTATTATTAAATCAAATCGATAAAGAATTTTTAGTAATTCAAATTTAAATACTAGGTTTTGGAAAATTTCATTTCATTCTTCTGACAATATGTGGATTAATATATTTAAATACTGCCATCGGTATTACGATTATATCATTTGTTCTACCATCAGCGCAATGCGACTTTCAAATGTCCTCCAAAGATAAAGGATGGCTGACAGCAGCTCCAATGTTGGGTAAGTCAAATTTTTTCTAATGTACAGAATTTACAATGTGTTTCAGAATCCGTGTAGGCTACAGTAGAACGATACTGAAAATGTAAACCGTTACAATTTTAAATTTGAAATGCCTACTTTAGAAGTAATTAATTCAACTAGCTTCGTTATTTTTGGTATTACTACTTATTAATAAAATATTCAATTTCAAAAGCATATCAAAAATCATTCTCCGAAGTTATTCATTACCCATCAGCAATAATAATTAACTTTCCAACTATAGTATATAGCATTAGTATTATTGCCAAACGCAACTTTGGTCTGTTATGTGGTCTTGGCAGCCTGGTTTTTTGATAAAATCAGTTATTTTTTGACATTGTAATTATTTTACATTATTCTAACTATTATTAATATATAATTTTAAATTCCACTTTAGCAGGATTTTAGTTTATTCTTAGATGACCTTAGTAACGACAAAAAGCGGTAATGAAAAATAAGGAGATTTTTACTTTCCCCTTTACGTATACGTATGTATAAGGGAAAGTATTGATATCTACTCAAAAATCAAAAATCGAAATTTTGGTATTAAAATGTTTCTTATCATGCCCTGATAAATTTTTAATGAATTTTAGTTGGATGTTCGTCTGTATGTATGTGTGTGGTTAAGACATCATGAAAAGAAATAGTATCAATTGCCCAGGTTAAACCACGCAACCAAATGTCAAAAAATTTGGCACAAATGTACATCATAGTTAAACTTAGAGGCTAGCTGAAAATGGTAAAAATTCGTTGAAAATTGCGGAAATGATAAAGAAAATAAAAATAAAGAAAAGTGTCAATTACTTTTGGACCACCATTTGTTATACCCAAATTATTTATATGTTACCGTGTCGCATCTCTTTCTAAAGCACGTATATCGAGTTAGACAGAATACGAGTCGCGTCGCAACTCAATTCCAAAAATTTTCGGAAATTAATTAAAGTTTCACGTTTATGAAATTTTGACATGTTTTCGGATTTTACGTCCCGTGTCTCGCGTAGCTCGATTTTGGAGCCCCGCAGATGCGATTTGTCGCTTCCTTGAGTTCTTCTAAGTCGATCGCTACATTGCAAGAGGGTGGCGAACGAAAATTTACCCTCTAATTATGTGAGCAAAGAAGTAAATGTGCATCTTTAATGTAACTGGTTTTCAAATTTTTGACTTTTTGATGCGAATTGTAGCTTCCTCGCGGTCTTTCTCCTCGAATGGTACCCGGAAAGAGGAGGTTGAACAATAATTTTTATACCCAAATTTAATGGGGAAAGTTATGCAATGTTTACATATCCAATTTTTTTAAATCAAAATGAAAAAGGAATAATCAATTATAAGTAGTTGTTTCAATTTAAATGGAATTATTAAAAAAAATTAGTAAAAGTCATCAAATTGCTTTGATATAAGAACTAAAGTGCAGTTTACGTTATGCGATTTTTGCTACGATTTTTGTTACGATTTTCCATGCGTTTTACTATACGGTTTCTACTACGTCAGATTTTGGTAGTTTTCTGTTTACTGTACACGATTTGCTTACGACTACGCATACGATTATGAGTGAATACGATCTAGCACTCATAATGGAACACAATCTTGTGTTGAAAAAACTTGTCAAATTTTTATAAGCCAAAATTCAATATATTATTCGTATTATTATGGACATGAATACAGACTCGGTTCTAAATTTAACAGCGATGTGTTTGTTAGTAATACTTGGACGAAGAATAAAAGTGTTACGAAAGAAGAAAAATCGTAAAAGAAAAGTGTGGGTTCGAAAATGGCTTCAACGCAGAAATTCTTTCGGTGTAGGAATGTCCAACATGGTGTTTCGAGAATTGCGATTTGAAGATCCTAACAGTTTTAAAAATTTCTGTCGAATGTCTAATGATTCATTTAATACATTGTCGAGCCTATAATAGCCCGCCAAGATACGATTTTACATAAGTGCATATCAGCTAGGACTAGGTACAGTATAATTAAAGACAATAAAAATGGTAATTTAAAATAAAAATTTTCAGATTATTACGCCCGGTTTTTCAATCGTTATAGTCCAGTCATTGGGGAATTTTGCCTTGCAATAAATCATAAAGTTTTGAAACTTGGCAAAAAGTTTCGTCTTAGGTCCCTGTTTAACCAAAAAAAGTCGCCATTCCTCCGAGGTCCGGAAGTGTCCGCCATCTTGGATTTTAAGTGACAATTTACGGTTTTTCAATAATATCTTTAAAAATATTAACTTTACAAATAAATTGTTTGTATAAAAATTGAAGCTCGTCAAATTCTCCATAAGAAAGTTTATATTCAATATTAGCCTAAATGTAACATTTAGCCGACAAAATCCATCTGCCTGTCGTGAAATGTTGTGCTGCGTCTTATTATGACTACAGAGTGTAGCGGATTATCATCAAAAGCGTTCACTAACCCAATTACGACGTAGAACTAGACGAATTATATATCAAAATGTTCGTATTGACCTAATGGATCAAAATACAAAGTTTAGGACATCTGAAATTGTGAGAGACAACAGATCTAAGCCAAAAACTATAAAAAAAAATTATTTTATTTAACCAATTGAAAGAACTTTTGAAATCGTTCGTACTTTAAAATTAGTATAGGTATATCAAGATGATTTTAACACCATTATTTAGCACGAAATGTGTACTTTTCAACGATATATAAAAATATGTATTAATTAAGTTCTAATTAGCTCTAATTTAATATTATACGAACAGTGAGAAATTTGAAGTACCGGAATATTTGCAATCAAAAAAGTGCCTGATGGAAGTAGTGACGAAGAAGATGCCAATTTTTACTTTTATTTTTTCATTCCTTGTTATGTTGTTATATATGTGTATTATTTATTTTTAACTACTTAATATTTTCTTTGTAAATTCGTAACTACTTGAAAAAAATTCAAATTTTCAAAAATTCAAAAAAATTTTGAAATTTTTGTTTAATTGGATCAAACTTTGTAAAACATTATTACAAGTTTGATACAATACTTGATTTAAAATATATAAAATGCTGTTTTTACTACTGAAACATGAGGTAGAAATCAAAAAGTAGAATAAATTGCGGTTAGAGCGGTAGGGGGTTGCTCGTGCGGATTACGCTATCGGTCTTTATATTTTATTGTTGTCCTGTGTTTATTTATAAAAATAAGTGCATAGTGTAAGCGTATGAAATATTCTCCATAAAATTCCGCTTTTTGTCACGTGCACGAATTTCCAAATTTTAGTGAGATGCTACTAAAGAAAAAATTTCCATTTTGAATGAAAATATTTCACAAAAATTTCTCATCGCTCGTATAATATTAAATTAAAGTTAATTAGAACTAAATTAATACATATTTTTATATATCGCTGAAAAGTAAATATTTCGACCTAAATAATAGTGTTAAAATCATCTTGGTATACCTACAGTAATTTTAAAATACGAACGATTTCAAAAGTTCTTTCAATTGGTTAAATAAAATTAATTTTTTTATAGTTTTTGGCTTATAACTTTTGTTTCTCACAATTGCCGATGTCCCAAACTTTGTATTTTGATACATTAGGTCAATACTAACATTTTAATATATAATTCGTCTAGTTCTACGTCGAAATTGGGTTAGTGAACGCCTTGGCGATAATCCGCTACACTGTAGTATTAATCAGACGCAGCACAACATTTCACGACAGGCAGATGGATTTTGTCGGTTCAATATTACATTTAGGCTAATATTGAATATAAACTTTCTTATTGAGAATTTAACGAGATTCAATTTTTATACGAACAATTTTTTTGTAAAGTTAATATTTTTGAAGATATTATTGAAAAACCATAAATTTTCACTTAAAATTCAAGATGGCGGACACTTCCGGACCTTGGAGGAATGGCGACTTTTTTTTGGTTAAACAAGGACCTAAGACGAAACTTTTTGCCAAGTTTCAAAACTTTATGATTTATTGCAAGCAAACATCATTTTTGGATCCGTATTGACTGGACAATTAGTTAACTTTTTAATTTGGTTACCGTCGCTTTCAAGTTAACCTATAGTTATAATTTGTTTGCGTTTTTCAATTCATATTCAGGTGTTGGTCAAGTAACTTCTAGTTTACGGTACATCTGAACTATTGCACATGATTAAATACCTACTAATAAAATATTTGTGTGTAAGTTGTCAATTGTCTGTCATTAGTATATATATAGTATATATTATATATAGTATATTTAATTGCAGCTATTTTTTTGGTCTATTGAGGTACTCGTTCTTTTTCATCTATGGAAATGTTGTGTTGTGTAGCACAGCTGCAGTGGTTATACAGTAATTGGTTGTGCAGTATCTAATCGAACCCTTAACCATTAACCATAGATAAACAATCCCTTAACCCTGGAAATTGATGGAAATTTTTTTTTTCCAAACATTGTCTTTCCATAATTTTTCGTGTACGAATTTGAGATTTGTCGAATAACGTCTCGTGTTCGTTTCTTGCTTCGCGAGTACGGTTTAATTGGATAACCACTATCACCAACTATTAAACTATTATCACCATAAAGACCCATTTCAAAATCACCATAAAATCTTGAATTTCTAAATATATGGGAATCATGAGACGCCCGGGCCACCTAGTTACAATATTTTGATTTCTTAAATCTGGACTAGCCAGAATTTGAGCATTGAGTAAAAAATATTGTTTTCTATTACGAAAAATTGCAGTATCATCACCTCCAGGTGACTGTACGATATTATCCTATGTGTACAATTCAATGCACCTATGGATCGGAGAAATTTGACGATATTGTAGAAATATTGTTGAATTTGAAGCACTTCTTTTTCTTAAAGCAATTTTTTATAACGCCGTTGCAAACCTGCTATAAAATAAACTGACTCGCTTCATATTTACTTGTAGTGGATTTGCTAAACCTAGAAAAATCCCCAGTCATTCTTAAAAACGAACCACTTGCAAAAAAAATTTATTAAAAAAGTTAGAACCATCGTATTCTTCAAAAAAAATTAGACTTGTAACGAATTATTTTTGGCCTCCTTATTTTTTCATCACTGCTAATACCCATTAATATCGTAATCGTCGTAATAATGCATATCTAACAAAATTAATAATTTCAAAAAATTAATTAATTGAATTTATTTTAATGAAAACTAAGGTTATAAAGTATTAGTAATTCGTCAACTTACAGTTAACTCATACCTTAGGTGTTGGTAAACATAATCACGACGTAACCAACACTTTACGTTAACTTACAATAATTGAAAAACGTAAATTTTAACATAACTAATAGTTAACTCTGAACTAATAGTTAACCAGCGATTGAAAAACCGGGCGTTAGTTACACTCCGATACTTAGCAACTGGGGAAACTTTTAAAAATCTGCATTATTCCTTTCGAATATCAGTTCCTGCTCTTTCAAAATTAATTCCAGAGACAGTAAATGCCATTTACGCCGTTTTAAAAGACGATTATTTAAAAACACCGAATACGGAGAAAGAATGGTTAGCTATAGCAGACAGATTTGAGAAAGAGTGGAATTTTCCCAACTGCCTTGGTGCTCTTGACGGAAAGCACATAGCATTTAGGGCTAGAAAAGTTGACGGATCTTTCTATTATAATTACAAAAATTTCAATAGCATTATTTTAATGGCTTTAGTAGATGCTGATTCTAATTTTATTTATATGGATGTTGGATGCAATGTTTATAATAAGTTTATATTAAGAGTACATTATGCAATGCCATAGAAAAAAACTTGCTTAATTTTCCATCAGATGCATGTTAGAGCAATTCGACAAATAAGGTTCCATACGTCATTATTGGTGATGATGCATTTAGGTTAAGCACCAGGTTAATGAAACCGTGGGGACTACGTTCTTCCATAAAAGAAAAAATTTTTAATTATTGATTGAGTCGAGCCAAGAGGGTGGTTGAAAATTCTTTTGGCATGCTGGCCAACCCATTTCAGGACTTACAAAGAGACATAAATTTACCAGTTGAAAAGGTTCAGGCTACAACACTAGCTTGCTGTGCCCTTCACAATTACATCAAAGAAAATGATGGCAAGAAATATTATGTAAAAAATATAGATGTTGAAAACACCAACTCCGTAACATTAAACGAAGGTACATGGAGAAGTAGTGTATATATGACTCAATTGGAGAGAAGCAAAAGTAATAGGCCTGCTAACGAACCAATACAAATTAGGCAACTTTTCACTGATTATTTTAATAACGAAGGAAATGTTTCATGGCAATGGGAAGCAATTAAAAAATTTAATTTTTAATGTACATAACATTAAATTTAATATTTAGAATTTCACACAAATTATAATTTTTTGGAATGCCATTGTTTTTTTGCTGCATACAAAATGTTATGAATATCATGTATTGCATCTTCAACTAATTCTTTATCTTCGATACTTTCTAATTCGCTAGTCCCAAAATCTCCACAGATAGCTGCAGAACTTTTAGACTCTTTACATGGATTTTTTAATCTTCCTTCTAAAACATCCAGTGTTTCGATGGTTTTTTGCAAAATTGGATCTTTTCTTCAACCTTTCGCTTTTTTCTATTTATAGATTGAGTCGAGATTGAGTCGAGGCTTAAGTACTCAGGTACTCCTAAGTCATAAACATTTTCACTTCGTTCATCTTCAATGTCAATATTGAAATTCTAAAAAAATATGTAATTCAGAACAACTTCTAAAATATTAATTAAGCACATCATGTCAACGGCATCAAAACGTAAAGGTGTATATTAAAAAAAGTTGAAAACATTATAATAACTCAAAGAACAATTTTAATGTTTCGAATGATTAATAAAAGAAATTGGATGAAAACCGAATAGGTACCACTTTTTTAAAAATTGCTCTACTGTAAAATTGCGAGATATGTTTGTACATTTTGATACTTTCGATCTGATAAATACTTACATCATCTATAACATCTAATGTACTTGTAGATTTCCTAGTTTTAATGTAAGGTGCTAAGAAGCCAAGTTTTCCATACCACCATACTGAATACTGATGGTTCATACACTTCGTCGGTTCCTGCACCGGATTTCATACTGGCTGTGATTTTATCATGAGTAAATTGGGTTCGAATATTTGCAATTTTTTTTTTAATCCACTTCATATGATTTGAAACTCTGCAGATTTTCAACTAGTTTTAAATAAGCATCATTTCTTGCATGCTTATTGGAATAAAACTTGTCTTTTGGATCATAAAGACATGGATAGCTTTCATATAAATTGATTAATTCAGCCATCGCTTCGTTTGTCCAGTTAGCCTGTAAAAATTATCATAAATAAATTAAATAATAAAATTATAAATAACAAGTTAAATTAAATAATATAATCAAATTATATTTTTAAGCTTTCGACGACGTTTATCGTCTTCGTCAGAAATTTATTTAATATTAAATAAATTTCTGACGAAGACGATAAACGTCGTCGAAAGCTTAAAAATATAATTTGATTATATTATTTAATTTAACTTGTTATTTATAATTTTATTATTTAATTTCTCACAAGTTAAGATTTATATATTTAAATAAATTAAACAACTAAATAAAGGGTATCCATGGCTAAGATAGTCAAAATGCCCTTATTTCTAAATTTTTAAATTTACTTGATAAAAGGGTGCCTTGAGGTGTAAAAATAAGGTTTTTATGATCATTTGCTCCAGATGCTTTCTCCACCCCTCCTGAGGGTCAGAAAATAGGTTTCTTCAGTCATTATTTTTATTCTGACGAACTAGCAAATAAAAAATTTTGAAAAAATTTATAGATATAGTGATTAGAGTCATCTTTCAACACAATTGTTTTTGATGCCCTGAACACTCAATATGCCTTCTAAAAATATTCCGAAAAGTTAAAAATCGATCGTTTTCTTATTTTTTGAAGACCGGCAAAAATTTTTTTTTCGCCATTTTTTAGGATGTACTTAAATGTAACTTCCTGAATTTTTTCAGATTTTTTGCTAAGGTGCGCCAACCCTAAAAGTCATATTTTCTGCATTTTTTAACATTTTTGATTTTGGACTTCTTAACGCAACTAAAACATTTTGTAAAATTTGTATCATGGGTATTTTTCACAGAAAATGAATCTTACCGACATATTATTCAATATTTTTCAACCAAAGAGTCAAAATAACATCGAAAAACTTATTATACTTAGGAGTTAAACAATTAAAAATGTATCACTTTTTTGTTATTTTTGCTCGTTTTTGTTCCTTTATCATTTATTAGTTATTTATTAACTAACGGAGTTATTTCTTCGTAAATAAAGCTTATTATTATTATTATTATTAGCTCTTAGAAGCATGAATTGTATTAAAGCAGTATTCCACTTTGGAAGCTTAAAAAAAGCAATCTTTGTGAATTTTGATTGAGATTATTAATAAAGATATTGATATGAGGTTTGTCAGGCTTTAAAAATACATTCCTGAAATACTTAAAAAAATTATTTTGAAATATTTTATGCATTTTTTATATACAGGAACATTATTTAAATGTCATGCCTCGATTAGTAGGTGGGGCTGCGCTGGTGTTAAAATCTTGAAATTGGGTAATCTAAATCAAAAAAATCAAAAGCGTTAGGTTCAATATATCACTAGCAACCGACTGAACTAAAATTTTTAATATACATGCAAAAATAATAAAATGGCGATAAAAAAATGAAAAAAAAAACCGAAAAATTGTAATTTTTTTTCGCTGTTTTAAATAAAAAGTGATAATTTTAGTTCAGGCGGTTACGATAGTGTTATATGGAACCTAACACTTCTGATTTGTTTTGTTTTAGATGGCCCATTTTCAAGATTTTAACACTAGTGCTACTTTTCATTCAAATAATGTTTCTGTATATAAAGAAATGCATAAAACATATTAAAAATTTTTTTAAAAGTATTTCAAGAGTATATTTATTAAGCCTTTCAAAGCTTATATCAATATGTTTATTAATAATCTCATAAAAAATTCCCTAAAATGTAGTTCTTGTTTGTTTTCATGGCTTGCAAAGTTTCGTATGTAAGAACAACTATATTTCAATTAGGCAGAGTAAGAGAAAGAGGCAAAAAACGTAATGACCACTTGACCAGTTCAAGAAAGATCTTGATTTCCATCAAGAGTATTATCTAGCCTCTATAAAGGAACAAAAATAACAAAAAAGTGATATATTTTTAATTGTTTAACTTCTATAATGAGTTTTTCGAGTTTATTTTGAGTCTTTGGTTGAAAAATATTGAATAATATGTCAGTAAGATTTATTTTCTGTGAAAAATACGCATGATACACATTTTACAAAAAGTTTTAGTTGCGTTAAGAAGTCCAAAATAGCAAAGAATGTTAAAAAATGCAGAAAATATAAATTTTAGGGTTGGCGCACCTTGGCAAAAAATCTGAAAAAATTCAGGAAGTTAGATTTAAGTACAACCTAAAAAAATGGCAAAAAAAATTTTTTTGCCGGTCTTCAAAAGATAAGAAAAAGATCGATTTTTAACTTTTTGGAATAGTTTTAGGAGGCATATAGAATGTTCAGGGGATAAAAAAAAATTGTGTTGAAAGATGACTCTAATCACTACATCTATAAATATTTTCAAAATTTTTTATTTGCTACTTCGTCAGAAAAAAAATAATGACTGAAGAATCCTATTTTTTGACCTTCAGGAGGGGTGGAGAAAGCATCTGGAGCAAATTATTATGAAAACCTTATTTTTGCACCCCAAGGCACCCTTTTATCAAGTAAAGTAAAATATTTAAAGATAAGGGCATTTTGACTATCTTATCCATGGATACCCTTTTAATTTTTTAATAAGTTTAATAAATTAAACTGCACTTTGAAAACATTTACTCACCTTAGTCATTTTTAAGATATCGTTAACAAAATTAATAATATTTCTCTAGTTAGAAACTCTATTTCTTCAAATTTCAAACGTCAATTTGAATTTCAAACTTCAAATGACATAATATGTCGGTATAGAAGATATCAACATTAACCTCGAATCGTATATAGAACCGGACCTAATTTATTACGATTTGCTACGATTAATTTGCGATTTTGTTTACTAGTCGACTTGTATGAAAAATCGTACAATGTGAACGTTAAAATATTTGCTTAAAGCAAATCATACAGAAAATCGTCAAAAAAACTGCATAACGTAAACTGCACTTTATAAACTTTTCCGCAAAACATAATAATACTAATGTCAATATGGCTGGCATGCAATTAAAATCTTCACCTTATCTTTACATTATGTTTTTGCAGCAAAATTTTATGTTCTTATATCATTGAGTATATGAGTTTATCAAGAGGCGCAGCTGTATATGTTTTAATGCAATATAAAAGTGTCGTGACAACTAGATGGCGCTACCTAATGATTTCAATTGTGGATCGCGAGATTTCTCACGATCCACAATGGTATCCATAGATTAATTATAAGAGATGCTTTAAATACATAGGCAAACCCTTCAACAGCAACACATGCGACTCGAACAGTGGACCACGGAACTATTTAGCAAAGTTCAATACCGGATAATTAACGTTTCTACAAATTTAGTTCTTAAACTGCGTGCAGCGATGCTTCTTGAATATTTGTGTTTGAGTTTGCGCGTTCAATTACTATTTTAGTGTTTGTGACATCCATTGTTTTAAGGCGTAAAATAATTATTTAATTATTAATTATTATACAGGTTTAGTATAAAACTATTTCTATTATTGCTTAACTTTCATTATTAATTTAAATATGGCTAAGTCGGTTAAGTCTAATAACTGCATTGTTTCTGGTTGCCCAAACTTTTCTGAAGGAAAAACGTCCGTTAAAAATTTGTTTAAATTTCCGAAAAACATTATTTACCGTTCTACATGATTAGAAGCTATAAATGAGGCAAGTGAAATTTCTAAACCTATAAATACTCGCTCACGTGTTTGTGAGGATCATTTTTCAGACAAATGCTTTACAAGTACATTGAAAAAAACTTTACAGAAAGGTCCCGACATTTTCCCTACAATATTTTTTAATTTATTCTCAAGTTTATCTCCAACCATTGCTAGTACATGTCATTTAAGTCCTCAATCAAATAATCACTGTCCAAGTCCTACCGTTCAATTAATTTCTGCCGTTGCTAGTACATCACGTTCAAATCATTCAAGTTCTCTTATCGATAATATTTCTCCCGTTGCTTTTATATCTTGTCAAGATCATTTTCAGGATATTCGCTTGAAAATAATTTCAGAATCAACTTTATTAATAATTCTTAAATATTATGTAGATATTAGACGAAGCCATATTTCTTCTAATAGTATTAGTTCAAAAATTTTAAAACAATGCTAACTAATTTTTTTTCTTTTTCTTTTCATGTTATCGTTGCCAAATAAATCGAGGCTCTGTGCAATGTACAAATGGATGAAGTTACCTATGCTAGTCAAAAAATTCCTAGTACAACTTTTTGTTATATATTTTTGTTATTCATTGTACATATTATTTCTCATTTAGATTTATTATTCACAGAAAGTTCCTAATTTTTTAAATTTTTACTTTGTTATTATTAGGTATAATTTAATCTTTCTATATTATTTTTATTTGTTTCTTAAATAAGTTGTGATTTCTGGTTGTGCTTTACGTTAAATATTTGTAATAAAATACTAACGGGGCTTTTCTGTAAGCCATTTGTTAAGCGTTTTGTTATTGTTACTCATGTAACGATAGCAAAAAGGCAATAACTGGCTCACAAATGGCCTTTTAGATCTTAATTAAATATAATAAATTTGTTTATTTATATTTGCTGGTGTATTTTTGATTTACCGTATTTTTATGACATAAGATAATTTTGACTTGGTTGATTTTTTAAAATTAGGCTTGAGAATTTTCCTTTTCTTATTAAAATGTGAACTTACTTTTAATTCGAAATGGTTAAAATTTTCAAACCTAATTTTTTTAAAACTAATCAAGTTTTATTCTACATTTATTTCCAAATGCACAAATGGAGTAATTTGAATTGCCCGCTAAATTTTTAGTTCGTTGGTCTCTCCCGTAGGTCGCTGTAGTCGGTTTTGTTTCTCTTTCTTTAACGTTGTTTGATGCATCTCTATTAGTTAATCTATGATGGTATCAATCTGTTAGCAAGGTGCAGAGAGCGTACCTCGCGGAGCGTGTTTATTATAATCGGCGGATCTGGTACTACGTGCTCATAATGCTAAGTGCGCAAATTCAAAAAGGTGTGGGAGCATAAGTTTTTTGTTCAGTTGCGTACGTTACAGGATAATGTTTCATATAAATTAATAAAAGATACTAATTACGAAAACTTTAGAAAGGACTTTTTGAAACAAGATGACGATCCCAATCTTATTAATAAAAACGAAATGCTAATTTTATTTCCCCGAACATTTTAAACATATTAAAAAATATTGCTAAACAAATTAAATGTGATATTAAGAATTTTCTATTGACAAAAATAAACTTTTTTTTACAATGCAGTATAGAACTACGATACATAATGAAAAATTTGTCGGCATCATTATCAAAATGAAATTGTTTAGGAATTGTCAGTGCCGGATTTAGCTAGTCTAGCGCCCCAGGCTAATAACTTTAGGTGCCTATCATATTTACTCAGATTAAACTACAATCAATTATATCACTCACGGTCGTATTCGTACACTCCTATGTTAAAAATGTAAATTCAAGCTTTTGAAGACCTTTTTTGATACACAAAAATTACTTTTACAGCAAAACTTATTAGACACTTTTTGTCGTCAATTTCATCCTCTTAATTTTTGTTTATATCCATTTTTTCGATTTGTTGCACCGTTTCCGTTTTGCAGTGACTTAAAAAAGACTCGGTAAAATTCAAAAAATATTTTTTGAATATCTGTACTCAGAGGCGGAACTACCAGGGTGCGGTGGATACGATGCACGCGGGTTCCCTGCTAAAAGGGCTTCCAGTTTCAATCTTAAAAATATTCTCAAAAGTAGAAGGTGCACAACTAGATGCTATTTGAAGTCTGTGAGGAGGTATAGAATAGCTCCAGGTCACCGTGATTTCCATGCTATTAAACTTGTGACTTCCATACCAGGAATTTTACTATAATATTCTGTGGGGTGTTCCAGACCCCCCGGTGAGAGATATAAAATGTTGTATAAATATACACTAAAACATTTTGTTTGTATACAAATGATATGTAGTTGTATTTGTTCTAAGGGAATATAAAGTTATCATAGGAAGGTAAATCACACAACGTATACACACACACCTTTGGGTTTTCAAACCGGGGGGTGTGGGGGTATGGAATACCCCCCAGTGCACCAACAATTATAGTTAAAGGATTTTCCGTTCCAAGAATTTAACTTTCTAAATGGTCTTACAATTACAATGTTCTGAGGGGTGTTCCACACCCCCAGACCCCCGGTGCGAATTTTTATGGTACATGATGTGTGAATATGATGTATGAATTGTATACAAATGACGTATAAATATATTTCTTCTGACAGAGTGAAAAATTTTTATAACAAAAATAAATCACAAAACGTATACACACTCTTTTGCGCTTTCTGTGCTGGTGCACTGAAGGGTATTCCATACCCCCCATTTATATTTGTTGAAAAAAAAATTAAAGTTAAAACCCTCCCACGTTTTTATTCTGTTTTATTTATTTATTTATTTTGTTTGTTATGTTACATTTCTCCCCCAAAATTCTTTGGAATGATAATCTCGTTAATCTCTTTATGCGCACCAGGGATAGACTATTAAAATTATGAAGTTATTGCAATCTAATACAGCCTTGAAATCTAAAATCAAGGGCGGATCTAGGATGGGGGAATAAATATATTATGTATTTTAATAAGAATTATTTGTTTTAATATTTTTAAAATTTCAACAAAACAAGACGTAGTCAATTTCGTTGCTTTTTTAAAGCTCATGAGTGGGGGTTGATTTCCTATTATATCTGCCTTTGCCAGGCAGTCTTAGAAAATTAAAAGAAGAAATAAAAAAATTAATCTATGGTATTCTAAAAATTTTTTAAATTTCCCAAGATTTCCTTGGGAAGAAAATAGCATTTTTAAGTTTTACTAAGATTTCTTAGAATTTCCCTAAAATTTGCTTGGATTTCTTTTCACTTTTGTATATCACGATTTTATTTCCTTCGGTTTTCCAATTACTACAAACTAAGGGGAAATCGACGGAAAAATTGTGTGTACTAGAGAATGGAAATCTGCAAAAATTCTGAAAAATTCCAAGACATCTCAAGAAACAGATTCTTAGAAAATTTGTAGAAATATAGAAAATCTCAAGAAATCCATAGAAATTTCAAGAAAATCTTAGGAAACTCGAGAAAATTTTAAAGCCAATGAAATCTCAGAAAATGGAAAAAGCAAAAAAAGGTAGTCTATAATATTTTAGATTTCCTCAAATTTCCCTATACTTTTGCATATGACAATTATTTTCTCTGTCATTTTTCCACTTATTAGGGGTTGTCCTTTAATCACGTGAGGTTCTAACAGGGGGGAGGGGGTAAGAATAACTTCATGATTGATCACGATGGGGGGGAGGGATGCTGTGAAAATCACATGTATATTTTCTTGATAGCCCGTGAAATCCCGAGCGAACAAATTTATGCCTAAAAAGCAACATTACAACAATATTTAGCTCTCAACTGGCTTCCGGCACTGGACCTTGTGATGCCACTTGTCGTCCCGCTGCCCGCGACTTTCTGTCTCTCTGTCTCTCTACTTAAAGAAATTAAAAAAAAAATACACGTGATGTTGGGTAGGGGGGTAGGGGTAGCCTAAAACCTCACGACGTATCACCAAAGGGGGGGGTAAAAAAATGGCATAAAAAACCTCACGTGATTAAAGGACGGCCCCTTAGTAATAAACGAGCGTGAAATTTTAAGAAATCTCAGAAAATTTTAGAAAATCTTAGCAAAAATATCCAAAACATCTTGCGAAGCGGGGGAATCACAGAAAATTCTAGAATATTTAAGGAATTTTAGACATTCTGAGAAAATTGAAAAATAAAAAACTCATCTATATATATTTTTTTATATTTAATAAAATTAAATAGGGGGGGTTGGGTAGTTACTCGTCTCTATATCCGCTCTTGTTTGGAAGGAATTCTTTGGAAATCACTGGAATTGCATGGAAATCGTCATGTATACAATTTTTTTTGTCTTTTATAAAAGCAGGGCCCCCGTTAACAACTTCGCACACGGGTCCCTCACCTGCTTGTTACGCCACTGTCTGTACTTCAACATTGGTACACCGAAACAAAAATATGAATAAACTTTCATTTCCTATAATTTTGTTCATATATATTTTCCCATTTTCTAGCACCGTTTCTAAGATACAGATGAAAATATTGTTTGTATTTAACAGAGCCTTTTTTAAGTTCCTATAAAACGGAAATGGTTGGACGAAACGGAAAAATGCATATAAACAAAAATTAAAGGGATTTCATTTCCAACAAAAAGTGTCTAATAAGTTTTGCTGTAAAAGTAATTTTTATGTGTCAAAAAAGATCTTCAAAAGGTAGAATTTACATTATTAACATAGGAGTACACGAATATGACCTAAAAAAATCTGATGTGACAACACATAACTTTCCCATTTATTACTAAATTAATAATAATAATAAAAATTTAAATTTAAAAAAAAATAATAAAAAAATAATTAAAATTTAATAAATAAAAAAATAACGTATGGATTTCAACCAAAATCTAATCAGCTCTCGAGATTGCTGTTACAAACCAGTATATGAAATTTGAATAAAATCGGTTTACGCGTTTTGAAAAAATCGTGGACGAAAAAATCGCACGCACACACACGCACATACGCACACACATCCGGACACCAACTATGGAAAAAATGCTAGTTCAACAATTTTTTTACTCGATTACAATACTTACTTTCCTTTACTACGTAAATGGGAAAGTAATAATTATGTTTGTCGTTATTTTTTTTTATTAATAATATAAGTTCTTAGAAATTGAATACAACATCGAGCAAGTGCAATTCGCAGCTTAATTTGCAATATTAAAATCTTCAATAATATAATAAAGATAATTTCATAATTTAGTTGTGTCGGAATCTTATTTAAAATTGATGTTTTTATTTTTGTAGAGTTTTATTTATGTAGGTACATTAAATTTCATAAATTGCAAAAGTTTTTCTATATTTAATGAGTAATTTATATTTAAAAGAAATACTATAAACGTCTACTATTTTAAATGCGCACGTAATCAAAACGATTTAATTTAATTAGGAATGCACTCTCCGAGTTTGTTATCTTATCATAGTTGCTAGTGTTGTCCGCTGCTTTTAAAAGCACTAGTTGTCGATACGATTAGTTTATGGACATGGGACGGCAGGGGAGTAAAGATAAAAAAGAACAGATTGTTGTTTGAGTGAGAGGGATATACTATTTGCAATTCCTCCATATGCTTGCATCTCTTTATAAACTCATATTCTCAATGCTTATATTAAAATAATTTGATATATGACTTCTTATAATAGTTATTTATGTATCAAGGGCATTATGATGATGTTTATGTCGAGGGCAACCAATTTAAAAGGTCGAGGGCCGTCAGGCCCGAGAGTCTTTAAGTTGCTCGAAAGCATAAACATCGAGTAATGCCAGTGGTGCATACAACGTTTTATATTACACTGCATTTGAATTTGAGAAAATTAAAAATTTGTTATAAATTTTGAATTTGATTTTGCTAAATTTTCTAGTTTGCGGTGGAATTGCGATTGAGAGGGCATAATAAGCGGGCATTATGATTTATACGCCCTAGGTTATTATAGCATACTTAATATATTTCGTTGTCAAGGTATAAAAACATATAATGATTCAGTGTAATATAAATGTTTTTAATAATTCCATTTAAATTGAAACAAGCTATATAAGCCAGCTATTTTATTAAAGTCGGCTTAATTGTTAAGAGGGGAAAACACTAGGCGAGTTCAACGAAGGGAACAAGACGGAGCGCTGTTAAGTAGCAGGTAGCAATTTCGTTTAATGAGAGCAGGATCTAATAGTCCAGTCAATGGTGATTAAAAAAGGCCTTTTGCTTAGAAATGGTGATGCAAATGTGAATTTTATGCTTATATCGTGTTATGTTAAGTACCCGGCCTTGCTGAAAAATCCAAGTTTTCGACTTCGGGGGAGGTCGGCGCGGGCTTCTTTGTACATGTACCTTTAATTCAAGATGGTGGAGTAACATTTTAAAGTAACAGGCAAACACCTGTCAGATAAAATTTTACAGGTACCTGTAGGGGAGAGGCTTGTAATTTGATCACCCTTTGCATTTTTGCTGAAAACTTTTCTTCAAATTAATATTTTTAGATATATAATGATACGTTTAGAAAGAAGACGTTATTAGCTAAAATGTTACTGAAGACACTTATAAGATTACTCGAAAAACAATAAAGTTATGACCATTTTCTCCCGAAGAAGCTAAAATTGGCTCTTTTTATTTTTGGCATGTAAGTTGACTACCCCATAAAAAGTTGCTGAAAAGTCAAAAAACTTAACTGAAATCGACTGATGTACAAAATTAACGATCTTTTATTGAGTATTAAGTGAAAAAGTGAAGAAAAAAAAATAAAAAAAATTAAAAATGAATTAATTGTGATGATCACAATTGATGTTTTTCGCGCTTCTCAGCCTCCTTGGGCATTAGCTTAGCAGCTAATTCTTTTTTCGCTTTTGCAGCTTTTCGCCTTGTGGTCATCTTACATTCTCGACGATTTTGAAAAAAACACAAAAACAAAATATATTTGGAAATCACTTTGGATTATTAAAATTCAATGGAATATAAGTTTAGCACATATATTTACCATGGGATATCAACGAAAATTGTTCAGTTTATGAGCAAACGGAATAAAACGAAAAAATTGTTAAAGAGCACGATAACAGTTGAAATGGCGGTATTATCATTAACAGTTTTTTTCTAAAGTACAGGGTGGTCATCTAACATGCATGGTCAACTTACCAGCCTCTCCCCTACCTGTAACCTGTTTCTGACAAGCTTGCGGCTGTCAGTACTGGGCCCCATGACATGGACCTCCCAAAGGCAGTTTAATACGTAATTTGTCAACGTGCAAATAAAATAATTTAATAATTTAATGGAAATGAAAAAATTTACTTTTTTGTTATTGATAATTTTTTATTGTGTGGGCTTAATTGTGGGGTTTATTTAATCATTAATTATATATTAATTTTAAATTTACATTTCTTAATTTTCATTATAATTAACTATAGTTGTTCCATCTTACTTACATAGTTGGGAATTTCGTAATTCAATCATTATAGTTTCCTACAGTACAATTTTTTACCTATTTTGTGAATATAAATTTATATTATGTAAATTTTTTTACTTACCCGGAATTCGAACCACTGCACAGTGGGACCGATTTATAAACTTTTGGCCAAAACTGTGAAAGTTACACAATAGGCTTATTACAATAATGTCAGGACCGAAGGAAAAATATTTAAATATAATATTATAAAATTCAAAATACTTTTTTAATTCATTTTTTTCTTAACTTTTTTGGAGTAAATGTTGATGTTTTTTTATCACCTTTTCCTGGATTCGCCACTGGTCGTAACTAGTAGTATATAATTTTAAGAATTAAATAAAAATAGTGGCTCGCTGCTATATTAATGTGTAATTCACTCATCGCCATGTTTAAAAAGGAATTACTCAGAAAATGGCACCTTTTGGCAGCTAAAAATAACAAAACATCTAATGCACACTTCATACAATATTTAAAAATTTTCAATTACCTTAGAACCTTGTGGCATTAAAAAGTTATAGAAGCATAAAATTAAATTTGTCAAATTTCAATAGTTGAAAACGCTTACTTTATGATTGGCTCTAATTGATACAGCATACATTAAACAAAGTCAATTATGTATATCGTCGGCTTAGTTAGAAACACAATTTTGCAGGGGAAACATAAAATGTTTTAAAACAAACAGTGGTTAAAGGTAAAAGAAATTTTTTAATAGCTTAAAACATCGGTTTGTAATTTTTTTACATTTATGAGATTTTCTAGGTCGATAGAGCTTATTTTTTTAAATATTTTAGCGCCATAATGTCATTTTCAACATTTTATGGACTTACGAGGTTTTCTAACGAAGCGGACGATATATGTATAATAAAGCCCTTACCGTATTCTGTATCGGACATCGCTACTTAGTAAATTCAAGTTCAAAAAACAAAAAAAATACAGTTGCAAACATAGAACTTTCACTACATACTTATTCGCTTTACTTTACTCTTTACTTCTAGGAGTAAAATAAGACTGAAATAGGTAGAGGGTAAATTTCCTTCAGGTTTTTTAAATTTAAGCTCCACCCTTACTGATAAACCAAAGTTTCTGCAAAGTTGCTAAAATCGTGTAATTTTACTTTTGCATGGCCAGAAATTTATGAATTGTCCCCACTGTGCACTGCTTGATGGTTACGGGCTCTATTTGGTAACCCAACGCTGACCTGTAAGCTAGTGGGGTTGTTTAAATAAATTTTCTTTTTATCTATATTCTATAATATAATCGGATTAAACATATAATATTGGATTTTTCAATGGATTATATAAAAATAATTTATTATACCGGGTGCTGAATGAGTTAGCCGAACATAGGAAATTAACATGTAAAAACTTATTTATGCAAATTCCTGCTTTCCTAATTATTTTAGAGAAAAAATGAAAAATACAAAAATAATGTAGAAATAAAAACTACGAATGATAATAGCATTAGATTTCATCTAACTTTTACTTAAAAGGTCAAAAATGCTTTCAAAATCATTAAAATTTTCATTTATCGGACTGGCCATGGTAAGTTTCCAAAAGTTTCCATGGTAATTATATTTGAAAATAGAAATTAAATTGAATTTATTACATCGCTAGTACGATAAATGAAAATATTAACAATTTCGAAAGCATTTTCTGACCTTTTAAATAAAAGCTAGATGATATCTAATGGTGTTATCATTCACAGTTTATATTTCTACATTATTTTTGTGTCTTTCATTTCTTCTCTAAAATAATTAGGGAAGCAGGAATTTGCATAAATAAGTTTTTACATGCTAATTTCCTATGTTCGGCTAACTCATTCAGCACCCGGTATAAGTAAGAAAAAAATTATATTTTCTATAAGTACATATAAAAATTCTTTAATCGTGTAACTCATTAAATCGCTTGGAAAATGGAAAACTTTCGTTTAAGAAGTAGTGGTATTAAAAAATCGAAATGGTCGAACATTGAAGTCTTTGATGCAATACTAAAATTTAAAAAAAGTGGTGTTTACAAAAGACGTGTTCGTAGAAGTCATTTTACAAATAATGCGTTTGATATGGAATCAACTGAAAAAAATAATATTGAAAAATTACATCGTGGTAATAATTAAATAATTTAAATTAAAATTTTTTTTCGAATACCACTAATCTCACATCGAAATTGTCTTTAAAATTGACAATTTCGTTCATATGAATTATATACTTGAGGGGTCATCCGTAAACCACGTGGTTTTCGTTAAATTGTTTTTTTTTAATACGGGGTGTCTTGAGATATTAATATTGCATTTGTAAATTGTAAATTGAATATTTGTAAATTAAATAATGATTGGTTAATCCCGTCTCGTTTCGCTTAGAAACTATATTTATCGCTTTGTTATGCAATATTTTTGACAGGACCCTGCCAGATATATGGCGCAGGAAATTTTCGGGCACAGGGAAATAAGCTCTTATCAATTCCCTGTCAGGTGCATGTCTCAGGTAGTGCACAGGAAGGTGCGTGAGAGGTAACTTCGAGACTCCGACCAGCAATATTTGGGTATGGCCAGGTAATTTTAAGGAAAAAATGATACTTGGGGCAAATACTTGGATTTTTCAAAATAATTCCTCAACCTCTGATCCTTCGACAAAAATGTCTTATACAAATTTGAAGAAGACTAAATTCCCTGCATTTCTTGTATAATAGTATATTAAGAAAGCTCCCCGCCACGCGGATCGCTTCCTAAACGAATTGCGTGCGATAAAAACGTGTCTTATGAAACGCGTTTGTTAAACTATTTATTCTACTTTGCGTTTTTAAGCTCTAAAAATTTCAAAATGTGTATTTTATTAAATAATAGGCAATTTTAAATTTTTGTTCATTTTTGTCACGATTGGTAACATCTAACATGTTGCTATTGTTATAAATTTTCATGTTAGAATACCGCACAACGGTTATTAATTACCAACCTCTAAAAATAAAAAATTCTGTTTTAAAATATTGTCCATTTCGATACGCGATTGGGTTTCAAAATGACTTTGTTTTAGACGTACAATAGAAAACACTATTTTTCTATTTTGCGTCTAAAACAACGTCATTTTAATTTAAAAATTTTTAATTTAATTAAAAGCGCATACGGTTATTGGGCATTGTTGTTGTTTTCGAGGGATATTTATCTAACGGCGAAAAGAAAAATACCAGAGCGCAGAAAGACTTTGCGGAACGAATAAGCAGATGCGTTCTATTTATCTAACCCAAGTTGAAGTGGTGTTAAGTAAAAATGCGTTTTATTTACATACAACTTAGCAATAGATGAGAAGTTAGATGTTATGCTTAATTCGTGCATTATCTTAAATAACTGGAAATCAATCTTAGTTCCTAACCTTTATTATGAGCACTAAGTTTGCATGTCAAATTTTATAAAATTATTAAATTAATTCTAAATTAAAAATTCGAGTCTCAATCTATGTAGCACGGTCGACGGTCCATGTATTTGTCAAAACCATCCGCTCTTGCATCTTGAAACGAAAGTTGGTGCTGTTTGTTTGGCGTCAATAGAAACTTTGGATAAAGAATAGAGGTTCTAATTTAATACAATAGTTAATGCGACTAATGGCATTAAAAAACGTTTTAGAATTAACTTATATTTTAAACATCGAAAAGGGGGCTACGAAAACCCTTGATCAGTAGAAAAGAGTAAGTTGTAGGTATATTTATTAAACTATCTCTATCTAGTCGGTATGCTTATTAACAGAAGCGTTGTGACTTTGGTGGTTTGCCATTGCCTTCCGAGGGAAGTCCATAGAACTATCTTGGGCTCTTTAGATCACAGCAGTATATTCGACGCGACCAGGATTTGAACCGCGGTTACCCGTTAAGTAGCGTTCTCAGCCAATTAACGTGACACAACATAGCATAGCATAGCTTTTGCACAAAAGTTAAAATACATTGAAACTTATGTGTGTGTTCAAATTGACAAATTACCAATTTGGCATAACATAACATAACAAAGCATTAACGATTTTAGGTATATTATGAATTTACCTATTATACCAACGAATTAATAGGAAGGCGCTGGTAGAAATTGAAACTAAACGTCAGAAAGTAATAATAATTTGTATTGTACCATAATTAGTGCAATTATCGCGAATTTATTATTATATAATTAGTTAATTAAATTATATCAAATAAATCGATACCATTTTGTTTTGTAGTGCTATGTTAAGTTATGCTATGCTATGTTGTGGTTAATTGGCTGAGAACGACGCTTTAGGCTTAACGCCATACTGCTGGTTTACTGCAGTAGCGCTACAACCCAGAATAGATTTTGGTTAACCACTTAATTTTATGAATGACTTTCAAAGCAGATTGCCGCTGTGGTTTGCCATTGCCCGCCGAGGGAAGACGAAATATATTTTATCCTCTCTGCTTAATAGTCCATGCAGCACTTATGCATCATAAACCTAACAATTATAATTTACTTTAACCAACTTTAACTATACTGTAGGATTGAAATTGTGGATTGAAACTAGGCTGTTGATTTAGTCGTTTAATATTAACAAATTATACAAGAAAAGATAAAATAAAGTATATTTAGGACAACACATCTTCGAGTTCCTTCCATCGAGTATCCGGCGTAATACTGCTCTACTTCGGGGTTGGTCTTGACGAAGTTAACCGCACTACCTTTAAAGACGCACCCCGCTTTGTCGTTACTCACTCCTACAACTCGGCTTCTCCTGACAAATTACGTTTCCCCTGAAACGTGCCATTGTCCCGTTCAACGTCACTATAAAAATCTTCAAAATCGTTTCTCAACGCTTTGTCGATTTGATAAGATCCCAAATATTTCAAAGCAAACTTTAACCCCGGTTGGAACTCCGTTCGTTTAATTGCCACCAAATCACATTCTTCATAACTTCGTGATTCCTTTCGCCGTGCAAATTAACCCCTTTTACTTCCCGCTTGCGTTGAACCCCGTACAATTACACACATTTCCTCAAGGAACAATGCCCATCTCGCGACACGTACACGTAGTTCTTTTAAAAATGCATGTTGCTTTTGTTCACCAAACTTAAAGTCTACATCATTTTCTAACACGTTCGTTAACGGTCGCGCGATCAGAAGATAATTTGTTATACTCTTCCTAAAGTACCCCGTGAGTCCAACCAAACCTTGTACCTGCTTATCGATCATCACCGGACTTGCGAATTGGAAATTTCCGGACTTGGAAACTTTTTTCACGAGGCCATAAATTTAAAGCTTGAGCTGTTACCTCGTCTTTTAGGGTATAGTAGTTACGCCCACGTCACATTTAGTCACCCCGTTTTTGTAAGTCGGTATAACCTTTATTTCGTTCACCCCATGTGTGACTTCCACTTTAACTGTAGTATCCAGTTCGGTCCTTCGTCCATTGAGGTTTGCCGAAAGCCTCTCGATGCTGATCTTCCCCGCTGTGATACGAATATCCACTGTATCGAGAAAATCTGTACCTAACAGCATGTGGTGCTTCAGAATATCGTTAGAAACTACATGCATAGTGACATTGTAGACCTGACCGTCGATTATTGCATTCATCTGACACCGCCCAATTGTCTTTATTTCTGCCGACCCGATTCCCTTAAACATAACTTGGTCTTTTCTCAGCACTGGAGCACCGATTTTCACATGTGTATCCGCCCTAATTAATGTCAGATCACTTCCCGTATCCACAAGTGTTCTTACCCGATGACTGTTAATATTAATTTCTTTGACATACTTTTTCCCGCCGCACTTAGAATATTGAACATTTTTTTTGTCACAGGAAATGGCATAATTGTTTTTAGATTGTCGAGCTTTGCCGCTATATGTCGAAATATTCCGCACTCGTAACATTTCACACCCTGTACCTTTGTGGGTCATGCCGCACTTAAATGACCCGTCGCATCACAATTAAAACATTTTTTCATATGTACGGATTTTCTACTGTCCTTGTTACGATAATTTACACTAGTTTTATATTCAACTCTTTCATCAATATCTCGTATTCTTCTCTGATTTAAAGATATTTCTTCAAATGCTTCCAGTAGCATTTCCGTTGTTCTATAGTGCTGCATTCTCACTTGATCACGTAATACTGCGTCTGGAATACCATCGATTTCGTAACTTACCAATTCATCTTCATCAATAGCTACATGGTTCGCGAGAATCTTCTTATCGTGTAGATATTCGCTAAATGTTTCATCCTTCATCTACGACTTTAATTCGAACTTCAGTCTTTGTTTTAATTTGCTTGGTCGGTGGTTGAACATTGCACGCATTTCGCAGAACAATTCTTCGATTGACATCTCCAGGTATTCTGATCTCGAATTGAACCATTTTTGCGCCTTACCCTGCATTCTTGTACCAATTAAATTTCTTGTTAATCCTTCATTTAAGCTATACGTTCTTCTCAATAGCCGTACTTGCTTCTCCCAAGTTTCGTAGTTTTCCCCGTTACCTTCGAAATAACATAAAACTTCGGCTATTGCACCTATGTTCGCTTTCCCGCTGGTCGTTGCCGCTTCTTGTGCTTCATTTCGCGTCCTCGTCCGCAACTCGTTCAACTCACGTCGCATTAACACTAATTCACGTTCGACCAATTCATTCTCGCGTTTTAATAACTTCAATTCTCGCACAACGTATGCCACTGTAATCGGTGTCGTCTTCACATTTTCCACTTCACCTTGCCCGTCGTCGTCTACATCGTCGTCGTCGTTACCATCGTGATTTTCTTCTTCATCGTGTTGGAGCTTCAACCAAGCTCTCGTCGGATCATTTGTCATCAGGCGGTTAAATAGCCCCGCTTAGAGCTTCGTCGTGTTTAGTCCCTACGTCGTAAGATTTCCTTCAATTTCATCACATTGAAGTCACTTATCATTTTATCCATCTTGACACCGTTGTAATGTGAATCGAGATTTTGCTTCAGGTTTCATTTAAAATTTGTATTCAAACCAATTTCGTTCATTGTCACATTCATTAGGCTAGGAAAGATTAAATTTAGTAATTTTTAATTTCATAAAGGACATTCTCATGCCCTTTATCGGTCAATAGATTAATTAAGTTTCATCCCGATTTTATTAAATTAAACCGCAGTTACCTGTAAAAGTCCCCTACCTTTTTTTTTCTTCATTCAACTGCGCGCGACCGCGAGCAGTCTTGTCTCAACATTACTCAGCGAAGGTTGTGTGAATGGGAATTAAAATGGTTTCCTTTTTGTTGTAAAGCTTGGAAAATTTTAGTGTTGTGTCGTTTAAGTTTAGGGTTCTGTTTGGTCGCGGAGACCACGGACCGTCCTGCGTTCTTTGCAAATTTGATTCACGAAATTCCAAAGCATTAGTCAACATTGCGCAATCTAGGTCGATTGTGTTTCGTATGAAAATTTGAAGAAAACCATTATATCACCATCATCCCATCAAAATCTTTATCAACCTTTGTAGACAAACTCAACTTGAAGCAAGAAACCTGTTCAGTAACCAATATTTATATTCGATTGAGGCGATGATCACAGATTTCATCATCCGACCACGTTGGTAAACGCCCATATTGTTTGTCGTTTTACTCCACTTATTAACTTACGAAACTGTAAGTGACTACCATTTTTTTATTAAACATTCTTCGAAATCTGATTTTACCAACAATTAACGGTCCACTTTGAATTGGACTTCTTAAATATTTCCGTTGTGACGTCATCAAGTGACCTTGTGGGCTTAAACTATTTTCCAGCAATCATTGGGATAAAAGGTTGTTGCATTTTTAAAACCAACCTAATTAACGTTCTAAATTCTAAGAGATCAACTCATAACTTTCAGTTTTACTTAGTTAGTGCGACAACAAAAACAATTGCTCCGTTAAGTTCTATCGGGACCTCAATTACTCAGTTACTCGACAATAATTTGGATTCCACTACAGTAAGAATTTGAAGTGCTCCCACGCAAACTTAATTCTAGTTAAATTTAAGAGCTTTTTACTAACACTGCAAACTTTTTACTTGATCCGTTGGGTTTATCGTCACACAAACTTTTGTGTTTAGACGCTTCACGACACCTCTACGGGTCGAGATCATAAAGTAATATGTTGTATGCTTGCCCCTTTTATTGATTTGTCTATTATCAAAACACGAACAGTCGATTCATGTTAATTGGGTTGTCTAATCATCAGGCAACATTTTATTGTGTTAAATTTTAATGTTACAGAAAAATATATGTGAAAATTTATATTATTTACCGGAATTGAAAATTAATTTTAAACTTCATCTCATCCTTCATTTAATTTTAAGTACTATAACTGTGTCTGGAAACCAAAATTATTATCTACTTTTAAGATTCAATTTTATATACGCTTGCAAATTAATTACCAACCTACATTTCTATAATTTGTTTTTGTCATTAACTTACACGTCATTAAATTTTGTTGATCTTTCATTAAGACATTTTTCTATCGAATCTACCTGCCCAAAATCATATTTAGTTGAAGATTCCTTCTCGAGCCGAACTAAACTCAAGGTAAGATTTAGCGACATTTGCTCGAGTGGCGCGCTCTCGATTTTGACAATTTTAATATTTTTGGAATACCATCGTTTACTTGGACCCAGGATTTCCTTGTTTTTCAGCGATCCACGACCTTGCCGACTCAAGCCAGCGGCAATCCTGTGTGTCTGAGCGGATAGCCATTTCCCGCTATCAATTTTGGGACGTCGGACAATTTGAGCCCGTGACACCGTATTTAATATTACACTAACTCAATCCACTTTGTAAATTACCTCAATCCCGACCAAATAGCTACCTCAATCCCGGACGAGCCCTTAAATGGTAAGATTGAGATTGTGAATTGATGTGAAATAATGTACGTCAAAAACAACACATCTTCAAGTTCCTTCCAGTCGAGTATCCGGCGTAATACTGACCTACTTCGGGGTTGGTCTTGACGAAGTTAACCGCACTATTTTTAAAGGCGCTCCCCGCTTTGTCGTTACCCTCTGCATTACCACTTATTACCACAATTGCCGTTTATTTCCGTATATTACTATCTATTGCTTCTTATTTCCATCTTATTACCAACAATTTGTACAGTATTGCCATCAGTAAAACGCCCCTCGGAACTACTACTTGTAGTCCAGGGAAATTAGATGAAAAAAAGGCGTTTCTAGGAAATTAGTGGCGGAAAGCAGAATTTTTGCAGAAACGTTGTTTTGCGGTTCTAAATAAGAACTGAAAGTTCCCCATCGATCCGAGTGCCGCTAACAATTCTACGCGAGGTTAAAGGTTGCAAAAATAGGTTTTCTGCGAATATCTTTTTAGTCATTACATTTATGGAAAAAGTACAAGAGATAAAATTTTGTTAAAATTTTTAAAATTGCCTACAAGAAATATTAATATCTCTTTCTGTGCAATTAACTGTTTCGACAATAATTCAATTCGTAGAGTCAGAATTTCTCAAAAATTTTCTCTTGAAATGTATAGTCCTGTTGTCACCACCTTTGAAGTTGAGTATGCTGTAACTTGGGTTGTATTAATTGAACACTTGATGATTGAAAATGAATAATACTTTATTTAAAAACGAAAATTAAATATGAGCGAAAAAGAACATTTTCTCTTGAATTGAATTGCAAGTAAAGTATATGAATGTTACCAACATAAAATAATAATTTCACTAATATAATTATTTACAAAATATACAAAGTGCAACATAACTAAATATAACACCTCCTCTATAATTTTGTTCACGATATGACTGGTCTTGAATCAGATTACTGTCAACCTCGGAACCATTATTACTCAATTTTTCCATTGATCTTGTGGCAGCGCCCGAAGGTGAAATTTTTTGATACCGTTGGTTGGTTTGAAATATTAGGAAAGTCAGGAGAGTTGTTAGAAAATTTTAAGTTTTCTGGAATTTCATTTAATCGTTCGAAATTGAACCTTTCTTGAATTTTACTATCTGCTTCAGAATTATTTGAATTTTGTAATTTTTCTTCACCTTGAAAAACTTGATCAACCTGTCTTTTAAATTTTAAACCATTACTCCAAATTTCGTATAAAACGTTTCCAATTTTATTGACTACTACTCCACTTTTCCAAGTTTTATCAGAAAATGACTTGAATAATACTGTTTGACCAATTTCGAAATTTCATATTTGACCTCCTCCATCAATAATTGACTTTTTTTGTTTTTGCATTACAACATCTTGAAAAGAAATAGGTTTGATAATATCCAAATGGGAACGAATATTTCTTCCCAACATAAGTTCTGCTGGACTCTTCCCTGTAGTAGGTACTATGCGGAGCTCTTCTTAAACTGAATAAAATTACGTGAAGATTATGATGAATGTCTTTTGAATCTAATAATTGTTTTCTAAGAGCATTTTTGAAAATGCCAACATATCGTTCAACTTGTCCATTTGAAGATGGATGATATGCAGCTGTTCGAATATGATTTATTTGAAGTTTTTCTAAAAATTTTGAAAATTCAGATTAAATGAATGCGGAACCATTATCGGAAACTATGTTAGATGGAATTCCAAACCGAGAAAAACATTCAGTTAATTTTGAAATGCTTGTAAAACTCTCGATGCGTTTTACTGGAAAAATTTCGATCCATTTACTGGTATGCATCAACTATGATAAAAAAATATAAACCACGAAAAGGACCTGCGTGATCAATATGTAATCTTTCCCACGGATTTCTCGGAAATTTCCATGGATGAATTTTGGCATGAATTGGCGAATTCCAATATTGTAAACAATTTTTACAATTCTTAGTGACATTTTCAATATCTTTGTCCACACCTTCCCAAAAAACGTAAGATCAAGCAAGAGCTTTCATTCGCGATGTTCCAATATGACCTTTATGTAATTCCTTCAATATTGATTGTTGCAAAGTTTTGGGAATAACAACGCGAATACCTTTCATTAAACATCCTTCCTCTACAGTCCATTCTCCATTGTTATTTAAATTGGACGAATTTGGTCCCATTATGGCATTAAATATTTTATTATTTATAATTATTAGCTCTTGAAAATACAATTAAATATGAATATCAATGGTGAGCTAAAGGATACAAATAAATCTTATTATATGGATTTCGCAATCCTATACAATTAAATGTTGTAAACACTTTCAATCATTAAAAATTAAAAAAAAATAAAATAAGATTTATTTGTATCCTTTAGCTCACTAAATATTTAATATTTAATTAAATATTTTACACAATTCGGAATCCTTTTGAGTTTCTTTTGCAACTATCTTGCTCTGAATGGGTATTGTTTCCAAATGACCCAATTGAAAAACTGCTGAAGAATCTTTTGAATTTTCTTTTGAATTATTTTCGATAAATCTAAAACAAAAATCGGCAGTGCAATGATTTTCATGTTTTCTGAATTTTACTTCATAATCGAATCCTTGTAAAAATATCAAATATTGTAACAAACGAGTTGCACTCAATACTGGTGCAGCCTTATCTTGCTTAAAAATAGATTCCAGTGGTTTGTAATCTGTATAAAGTATGAAATGCCTTCCAAATAGAAAATAAAAATTTTTTTTATACACCATACAATTGATAAAGCTTCTTAATCAATTTGCGAATAATTAATTTCTGATTTCGACAAATTTTTGCTGATAAAAAGAATTGGTCTTTCGGAACCATCTTGGAAAATGTGAATCTTGTGAAAATGAAAAAAACCTATTCCATATGGAGAAGCATGAGTAACAAGCACAAGTGTTTTGTTTGTATCAAAATGCGTTAGAACTTGATTTGAAGCAATTTCCTCTACACAATTTGCTCTACAAAAAATTGGTGAAGTGTTTTCTTTTAAATGGAGGTCCACTTCGAAATTTTTGAGACATCCAATTTTATTTGAAAATATATCGGAACATTCTGAAACTAATTTATTTACTTTATCTTCCATGTCGATCTTGATACCATAAACATCGTGTAATTTTGATTTAATTTTAAAAATCCAATCTCTTCCCATAATCGTATCAAAATTTTCCTTAATGATGTGTAAATCCAAAATATAATCATTATTCTTTATCATCAATATTCACTTTTACTGTTACTTTGGCTACTCCTAAAATTGGAATTTTAATTTTGTTGTAACTGGAAAGAATGACATCGCAAGAATGAATTTTTGTATTAATTTATAAATTACGAAAATTTTTTCAGGATATTAAAGAATAAGTACTCCCGGTATCAATTTCCATTGACATTTGTTTATTATTGATAAGAACTGTTTTCAATATTTTTGAATGAGCTGATTGTGTCCGAATTTGAAAAATATCCAAAGATTCGTCAATTTGGTTTTCTTGCGTTATTTCTGAGATACATTTGCTAAATCCTTTTCTAAACTTATTTTTTGGACGAAATTTTCCACAAACACGACCCAAATGTCCAATTTTCCCACACTTGTTGCAGGTTGATGAGAAATTGTAACATACTGACGCTTTATGGTTTTCTTTTCCACATCAAAAGCATAAAATTCCATTCTCTTCAATTTTGTTTTGTGAAAATGTATTTTCATCTTTACGAAACTTTGTTTTATGATTACTTTTGTTATTACTTGGAAATGTTTTAAATGATTATTTGTCAGTTGTCAATTTACAAACTTGTGAATTATTAGAATTATTACATTCCATTAAACTTTTTTCAGCTAATTCATCCGCATTCGCTCTTTGAATTACTTTTTGAAGACTTAATTTAGGCGTACTTAAAAAATAACTTTGCGATTTCTCGCTTCGAATACCAGCTATAATTTGATCCATAATTTCTCCTTGTAATCTTTCCTCTGTTAATGAACTGCTAAGGACTTTAAACTTGTTAAAAATTCATTAAATGACTCAGTAGGACCTTGCTTTCGTGCGCGAAATCTTTGTCTTTCCACACAAATTAATGGTTCAGGAAGAAAATGTGCCATTAGTTTTTTCTTTATATCAGAAAAAAAAAAGATCTTTAAGGTTCGAAGGGAACGCAATGGATTTTAATTTCTTATAAATTTCTGGTCCAACACTACTAATAAATAAATATATCATCTCCTTACCACGGATATCGTTCAAGCTACAAAAGCAATCAAATCTTTCCAAATAACATTCTATATCCTCCTTATCGTTATCCGCCATTTTGTCCAAGCTGGTGTCCTTGACTTTTTCATTTTCACCTGAATCTGTTTTTGGCATTGCCACATGTTCTTTTTCGCACATATTTAATTTACGTTTTTAAATAAAGTATAATTCATTTTTAATCATCAAGTGTCCAATTATTCAACCCACGTTACACAGAGTACAAGGCGCGTTTTTTAAATGTTGTTTTTAACCCTACATCACGTATTGTATCATATCAGATACAACCGTAAAACAGGCTGTTGCTAGCTACTAGCTACTTTTTCGTGTTTAAGCGTCGTATATTAGATTTTTTTTTTAATTTGTACCTTACACTACGTACATTAGGAAAATCATTATATAAAGCACCGTGTATCAAATCTGCTGCATTTAAAAATTAAAAAAAAAATTTTTTTTTTAAGGCGACATTTTAGCAGTTGAAAATATGTTGAAATCGATGCTATTATTAAACCAAATTTTAAAGTTATTGCTGAAATTATAAGTTTCATTTTTTTACTAGACATTGAAAAGATGTTATTGTAAAGTACTACGAAGAGATATTTGCATTTTTTTTGTTAAAAAACAGTTAAAAAAATTCACAAAGTTCATGAAAATAAGCAATTTTTAAAATATAACTGCGCAAGCATAAGTAAAAATTTTAAAAATCTGACTTCGTACTGCTCTCAAGACAACCTTTAACTGCCTGGAAAAAAATTTTCATTGTTATCCGTGCCTTAATAAATGCGTATTTTATGTTTGAAAATGTCTTGTTTTAAAAATTATTTGCGTTATTCTTAATATTTCCCCGTAATGGTTTACATTAACATATTTTTGATGTCTAATAAACAAATAAAAATGATAATTTCAGCAATAACTTTAAAATTTGGTATCATAATAGCATCGATTACAATTTCCTTTCGACTGCTAAAATCCCGCCTTAATTTGGATTTTATTTTATTATTTTTTCCTTTATATAGGCAATATTTCCAACTTAAAAAATTATTTTCCTTGCAAAAGAAAAAATGGCGTGATGTGGTAAAAAACGGAATGAGGAAATAAAAAAATAGTAAATAGTTGTCATAATGCCTTCAAAAAGCAGTAGAAAATCGTTCAGATGAAATTGCAAAGGCAGTTATACAGCGAATTATTATCATTCCATCATTCTGTATCACTCTGATTGTTTAAAATCTTGAAAATATTTCAAGAAGGTGCGCTGCAGTTCAATATGTTATTGATAATGTATAGACACCACGGATGGTTTTTGATTTAAAACAATGTGGATTAGGTCTATCGGGAAAATTAAATTTGAAAAACGTCCCTTGTACTTAACCTCGTAGGTGGTGACGAAAGATGTACATATTGCAAGAGAAAATTTTTGAGAAATTCTGACTCGACGAATTGAATTATTGTCGCAACACTTAATTGCACAGAAAAAAGTTTCTTCTAGGCAATTTTAAGAGCTACAAATTTGATCTTTTTTACTTTTTCCATAAAAGTAACGGCTAAAAAGATATTTGCAGAAAACCTATTTTTACAACCTTTGATCCCGCGTAGAATTGCTAGGGGCACTCGGATCGATGGGGAACTTTCATTTCGTATTTCCCCTTTTTTAAGGGGATATTCTAGTCTAGAGGCATGAATTTCGGGCGGTTTTTGAAGCTCTGTACAAACGAAACAAAAAATATTATTACTATCCATTTTTTTGTCATTTATTTATTGATATTTTAAGATTACATAAAATATTAAACGAAAAAAAACCTCAAAATTCACTAAGTTATGAGTGGCAAAGTGGGAGGTCCAAAAAGTCCTGGCGTGCATGATATCTCAAGTTCTAATGAACTGATTTATGTGAAATTTGGTGTGAATGTTCTTTATTCATTCCTCTATATCGCCTCAACCACGCTCAGATCAAAATTTTTAAATTTGCTATTCTTAAAAAATTCGGAATTGTTAATTACCTTCTTGCCTACCTGCCAAAAATTTGTTTTTCAAACGGCGGCCATTTTGTGAAGTTTTTTTTTAAATTTTATGTTTTAAATTTAAGAACTATTCTAGTATAGTTTTTAAATTTGAGACATGCGGGCGGACTGACCTACGCCCGGACGAAGGATGGACGAACGGACATGAACGTCTGTCATAATCATATTATTATTTTTTAATATTCTTCTTATATGTATGTATACTAAAATTTGTTGTTGGTATAACAAAAATAAAAGTAAGTACTCTTTCCTCAAGAATTTTATTTAGATTGTATGTACAATCTAAAAGTGTAAGTGTATCTAAAAGTGGACAGTGTACTTACTTTTCTTTTTAGTTATCGTATTAGCCTCAAAGGGTTCTTCATAATATATGATTAAATTTCCCATGTGAATGAACCAAGAAAAATTAGAAATATGGTAATTTTGTAATTGTCTGTGTTTTATTCCATTTGAAATCCATATGTGTGCCGCGCCTCACCTTGTATACGATGATATCAGTTTAATTTCTTCAGCACTCTACAAACCATTTTAAAACTGTCAGACACGGGCATAAAATAATGTCAATTGAGATTGCGAATTATAATCTGAACTTACACCTGGCAGTTTAAAAACAGTTTGAAGTACTGAAGAAAGAAAGCTATAATAAACTCTAGATAAAAATTTTTAATATAGGGATGGTTTTGGGCTCATATTTCTGGGGTTGTTTAGCAGACACAAAAGGTCGAAAAATAGTTTTAATTGGAGCTTTAATTATGGATGGAATATGTGGAATTATATCGAGTATGGCACAGGTGTTTTGGTTTTTTATGTTGCTGCGGTTTTTAAATGGTTTTGCGTAAGTAAAAAATATACTTAAAAATCGTGTTCACTTGTAAATGATTATATTAATATTTACAGGATAACGGGTGCAATGGGAATATGCTTTCCCTATTTAGGAGAATTTCAACCAAATAAATACCGAGAAACAATTTTATGCTGGATGGAACTTTTTTGGACATTAGGAATTATCGCGCTACCAGGTAACTTTACTTATTGTAATCATTATTTTCTAATCTAAAAGCCTCTAACAAAGACATTAAAAGTAAAACAAAAATTTGACTAAGTAGGTATTCTCGGAAGAAAAAATAAAATTATCAAAATAAAATTTTGTTACCCAAATACTTAGTAAGCTCACACTATTTTTTGTAATTTTTAATCTAAATGCTATTAACAAAGACAAAAAAAATAAAACAAATATTTTTTAACCAAGTATTCTTGGAATAAAAATTTAAATTATAAAAAATAACATATTTTATTAGCTTTAAACTTTACAGTCTAATTCGAATTAATTCTCGTGATAATACCATATAAAGTGCTTTAAATGTTTTGGGAGGCTGCCCCCCCCCCGAACTAAATTCCTGGCTACGCCACTGCTTTGGGCTTATTATTTACGACAAACTATCGTGAACCTAAAGTTCTAAGTTGGAACTCAACAGTATGAAAAGTGAAATATCTCATCCAACCGTTGATAATCAAAAGTTAATCTCAGGATAATAGAAATACGAAATAAGACTACGATTACTCGTAAGCCGACGTTTCGGTGTTATATAATTACCATAACCATGGCACTACAAAGAACGGTGTAATATTAGCTATCTGAAGAGACGCAAATTATTATTGTACTCACAACTAGCAGAGATGACATAAAAGCCTTCAACAATTCCGCATAAATAGGGTTACGTTTAAATGCAAATGTAATGAACTTACTTCAATATTTTGTCATTATCGCGAAGTAATTGGGATATACTTATATACTTGGGATATAAATGTTAGGAATTTATTTAAATAAAGGTATACAGAATAAACTTCTTTTAAACTAGATATTTTCAATATAAAATAGTTTTTTACATAATATTATCTACCATATATTTTACCCAAATTCTATTTTTTTATTTGAAACACTTGAAAACTAGTCTAAAAAACTTGAAACATATTGAGTAGAAATAAAAAAATAAATTTTTGCTAAAATAAAACATTGGTAATATTAATCGATTCCATTACATCGGCTCCCTTTCATTATTATTATTCTTTTACACATTATTTTTTAAAATACTTTATTAATTATTTTGCTAAAAATTTACTGCTCCTGTAAAATGCAAAATTATTTGTAGTTGCATAAGTTTTTGCATTATTTACCTTAGTTGGTAACTAATAAAGCCCAAAACAAGGAAATAAAATAGCTGCTCGTACTTTTTAATTAATTAATATTTTATTTTATACACTATTCAAAAATTTAGTACTTATACAAATAATTATTTTTTCATTAGAAGTAGAACACACTGGAAGATGATTGGTTTGGCTTTTTATATTTATAATTTTTAAATGTAGACATTTTCTTGTCCATTATTTTTTTGTTGATACTCCATCAACTTTATGAAGTCCGTGTTTGGCTCAAACATAAAATAACTTCATACGGCAGAGAATTTTTGAATTTCTCTAATGTTCGGTCAGCTAAAGTTTCAAATATTTTAATTTCCTTTGAAAAGAAAGGCCCATTGCATTTGATAAAATTCTGAATCTAATAATTGTGCTGCCTTTAGTAAATCATCATTTGGATGTAATAGTCCATCTCTGGATATAATATAATATAGCCAGTCATAGTTTACAGTTAAATTTGATTTAATTAATGTAATTTAATAAATTAATTGAAAAAACACCACAGCAAAAATATAACATTTTTAAATTTAAAAAGTATACAGGGCATATTTAAATCACCAATCATAACATTAATACAATTCCATACGTAAAGTTTAAAATCTGCTTCCCGATGATGTCACTGCGCAAACTAAACGAGTTTTGGTTTCAAAGTCGCCATACCGTTGTAAGTGTATCGTGCGTTCACCCTGTCGGTCGTGGTGTCGCATGTCCGTTCATCCGTTGGTTATGTCGAACGCTGCAAAGCAATAGGTTGCCATCTCGTGCATTATTTCCAAAGTAACAGGTATGCATTTTGTGGTAATTTCAAATAATTTAAAATCGTTCATTAAGGCGAGATTTTAGTCAACCACGTTTTAAAATTCAAAGCATGTTAGGGGTACATGTGCAAGGTTCTCCCTCCACTCCACCGTAGGCAAGCTATGCGCGAGTCTAATGCACTGCGCTTATCTCTTATAACGCGAGATAAAAATAAAAATAAGTTGCATGATAATTATGTAGGTATATTAATTTCTTAACACTACGAGTATAATTAACGTACAATAATAATTATTATTATTGTTAGGTACTTATTATTTCAATGGTATAATTTGTAAAAGAATTTTGTTTTACTAATTATTATAAGGCTGAAATAGTTATTTACATAAAAGTCAAGAAAATGACAAATTATTAATGAGGAGCAATGTTGAAATACGAGGCACTTTGTACCGAGTACTTTAGAGTTTTGAGTCAAGTGAGAGATTTTCCTGACATGTTTTGTAGGTATTAAATTTTTCCGAAAATCATAAAAAATCAACATTTTATAACACTAATCGAACAACATTTTTAAAATAAGCAAAAATCAAGTTTGTTAATTTGTTGAATCCATAGTTACAAGCAATACATTAATTATTTCAAGTATAATAATTATTACCCGACTAGTCAAGGAAATTTAATTTCCTTACGCGTACAGAAGCAGGGAAATCTTGTTTCGATGGCGATTTCCGGAAAATAATGTTTATAAATAAAAATTTGCCTACATGAAAATATCTACTCTTTTAGACATACAGTAGAACGTCGATAATCCGGACGTCAAAAATCCGGACCGTCGATAATCCGGATTCAATTCCGGTGAAAAAAAAGTTGAAATTAAATTAAATTCAATTAAAAAATTAAAATAAATCAAACAAAAGCGTTTCGGCGGGGTCGTCTTTTCATATTCTTTCGTTAAAATACTTTATAGATTCATATTGATTAATGGTTTTATTTATCTACTCAAATTATTTAACCACTAAAGTGAATTATTCACGGTTTTAGCAAGTTTTCTTTTTGTTCTGAACTCAAATGATCATTTTTGGGTTCTTTTCGATAATCCGGACATTTTGATAATCCGGATAAGGTCCGGTCGCAATTAATCCGGAATATCAACGCTCTACTGTAGTACTATTTATAGGTACGTGCTATAAGGTATTACATAATTATTATAATATAAGGCAGGTTTATTATTATATGTCTACATAATATTTCAAAATGATTATAATAAATAGTGCACTGGCAATCATCGTAGTTTTTGATTTCTATTATGCCTACTATCAATAATTTCTGGAAGCAAATGATCAAAATAGAATTTTTTAAATTTTGGTTTCATTTGATTGTTCCAGAAGTCTTGATCTCTTTCAATTTTTAATATCATGAAATCACTTGGAATCCAAACGACAAATAAACAATATTTTCTATCAGTAACTTCCAATTGTCCCTGCTCTTGAAAATAGTAATTAGAAGTTTCTTTTAATTTAACAGTATTGTCATTAATAATTGCACATCTTTCTTCCATTTGCGAAGAACTCTGGCCATTACATATATTTCCAAATATCTGTTGAGAAAATACATATTATACTAGGTTCCGAAATTCCGAAAAAGTATAACTCAATTTGAAAGACACAGGATGCGTTAGGAAAAGTAAAAAGGGGAAACAGTAATGGTAGTTAATTAATCTTTGCTGCCTAGCATGAAATAAATTTAAAAAAATTTTTAATTACCACAGCGTCATTTATTGGCATCATTGCTTGAGACTCGCTTCTTTCAGATTTAATGTTTTCAACAATGTTGCACATAGAACACTTGAAAACCAAAGTTGAATCGAATCCTTTTCGAATTTCGTGTTCAAAAATCATATTGTTTGCCGTACACCCAAAAGTTTCATGATTACCAAAGTTTCTTAGTTGTTCTATAAGAAATTTGACATCAAATATACGTCTGCCTTCCGGAAGATTTTCTTGTAATATTTGCTCTTCTTCTTTTACAAATTCATAACAATCGCTTTCGTAATCATCTATAGTATCATTGAAATATTGTTAGGTAAGAAAGTCGTTGCAATATATTTTATTATTACATATTTACCTCTGATTTGAATCATAATTCTTATTATTACTTAATGAATTTGTAGAAGGATCTCCATCAGATTTTTCAATATTGTCGCTAGAAATAAATTGCTACTTAAAAATTTTGATTTTTTTTTAAATTAATGAAAATTACACACCAATATGTACCGGACGACATGCTTGATCCCGGTTTTTCTATAGATTTCTGGTCAAGATTGTTGATTTTGATACTGAAATATAGGTTCGCATACTCAGTACAGTAGAACTTCAATTATGCGAATCAATTGGGACGGGAATGGGAAATCATTCGGATAATTAGATGTTTTCCGAAAGAAGGGTCTATTTCATTTACTAATTACCTAATTACTGTACCCGGAATTTTTCAATTAAACGAACCGCTCTTGAGATATTACCAAAATAATTTTTTTTCTAGGTTAATACATCTGTCAGTTGTTTACATGTCAATTTTGAGAGCAATCTGTCTGATAATTTATGCGTAATAGTTTTGTAAACAAGTCATTATTTTGTGTATTCTACGAATTTTGCTAAGCCGAATTTAGTTGAGCAAAGAGTCTGCCTGAAATTTTTACGCGATTATCTGACCAAAAGCAATGTTAATACAGTTCCGCAAGCTGCGTATTCACCTGAGATGGCTCCGTGTGACTTTTTCTTGTTCTCACGACTCAAGTTACCACTTCGAAGAAAGCGTTTTGAGACGATTGAGTCAATAAAGGAGAATTCGCAGAAGGAGCTAAAAGCGATTCCAAAATTGGCATATGAAAAGTATTTCAAAGATTGGAAAAAACGTTGGCGTATGTGTATTGCTTGCGATGGAGATTACTGTGAAGGGGATAAAATAAATATCGATGAATAACGCAGGGCAACAAAACAAAAACTTTTTCCTGCGGTCTTAGGTTTTGGAGTGAATTTAGATACACTAATGTAATAAAATACTCGGCACGTATATGTAGTTATTTTGTTCGAATTGACTCTAGTTCTCATATTAAGGGGGGGGGGGCGCTAAAGTTAATTTATAGCAAAAACAGTATATTTCGATAATTTTTTTAAATGACACAGTTAATATATAGTATTTATTTCTATAATCACTACATAATAAAGTGACATTTGAAGAATATAGTGTGAAATTTTTATTAATTTTTATGAAGAAATGAGCCATTGACAGCGAATCTCTTCGGACATCTCAAAAAGAAATTTTCATTTTATTTTCAATATAAAAAGGTTGTCTCTATCTCAAAAACTGGAGTCAATTCGACAAATTTGAAATTTTTTTCGCATTCAGGAGATCCTAATAACCCAAAATCGACTCATAAACCCCATACCACAGAATCACTGTTGCCCTGTGTAATTGAACCGTTTTCATTTTATTGAGAAATTCCGGGTACTTTTAGATCATAGTAGTATGTTGAAAATGAGAGAAATAAACTATTTTTAAAGAAAAATAGCTTTTCATGAATGGAATTAATTAAAGTAACAGCATAAAAAGAACATTATCCCAATAATATTTTGCGAATCGCAGTACGTTTCTGTCTTAATTTTTTTTTTAATTTTGAAAGCGATTCGGATAGTAGGAGTTCGGATAATTGGAGTTCTACTGTATAACAAATTTGAAATATAATTAGTGAAGATTTTTTAGAAATGATTCGAAAAACAATATTATAAGACTATAATATTTGCTATACTTACTTGCTAAGGAAAGAAAAATAAGTTTTCTGTTTTTTTAGTTCCTTTTTGTAAATTTATGTATGTTTCTTACCTGTCTTTTTTAACTTTTTTCATACGTTGTTTCATACTTGAATGTCTAGAAGATAACCGCTGATTACCCATTTTTCGGTAATAACTAAGTATTATTATTATTATTATAAAGAACTTTTTTCGACCCTGTAGTTTAATTATTATTATTAATAATGTAATAACTACAGATATAATAATAATAGTTTACAATCACAGAAGCTCAGATTAGGTAATTATCTAATAAGTAAAAAATAGTACCTACTAGTATTCGCTATTCCGCAAAGATAGCACCCCTTCCACAACCTGACCATTCCAAGCTGTAAAAGAGGTGGACTGTTCCCCTCAATTGTCTAATTAGAATAATGAGAATAATGCAAGTAATTTTTAAAACAAGACATTTTCTAACATAAAATACGCAATTATTAAGTCATGGATAACAATGAAAATTTTTTTCCGGGCAGTTAAAGGTTGCCTTTAGAGCACTACGAAGTCAGATTTTTCAATTTTTTACTTATGCTTGAGCAGTAAAATTGTAAACATTGCTTATTTTCATAAACTTTGTGAATTTTTTAAACTGTTTTCTAACAAAAAAAATGCAAATATCTCTTCGTAGTACTTTACAATAACATCTTTTCAATGTCTAGTAAAAAAATAAAACTGATACTTTCAGCAATAACTTTAAAATTTGGTTTAATAATAACATCGATTTCAACATATTTTCTGCTGCTAAAATCTCGCCTTAAGGCTAGGATATTGCGATGCGCTCTTGTATAACCAGCTTGCATTCAAAAACGGCTGAATAGATTTTCTTCAAATTTTGAAATTATATTAACGATAAATTAACGACTGTTGTAAAATAATTTTTTTTTGCAATTTGTCTAATTTAGAATTAATTGTGTTTAAATACCCCATTTGCAATTTTTTTAACAAAAATTAAAATAGATTAAATAATTACTAACAAAGAATTATCAATTAAAAAAAAAAAAAAATTGGCCAGGTGCAAAAAAAAATAGTAAAGCACCTTGCATTAAAAAACGGCTGAATGGATTTTCTTCAAATTTTGAAATTATATTAACGATAAATTAAGGACTGTCGTAAAATATTTTTTTTTGCAATCTGTGTAATTTAGAATTCATTGTGTTTAAATACCATATTTGTAATTATCAATTAATAACATTTTACTTATATAAATAATGTACACGTCTAAAAGAATTCATAAAGACATTTTTTGAAAATTTATTTCATCTATAACACATTATAAATGAAATTGCATATAATTGTTCAATTAAAATCAGGCGGGAATAATTTGAGATGAAATGAATCATTATAGTTCAGTCATTATCACAAAGATGGGTACGTGTTGTGTTCAATTTAAAGCAAATTTACAGTTGCCTGTTTTATACAGTCGCCCAAATAAATCGAAATGATAATTTGTAACTCATATATATTTTGAGTTACAATGCTAGAAATATTTTAAATGTTCTCCCGTCTTATCTTATCTTATCAACACAAAAATATTTTGTGGTGGGGATTTGCGTTTCGTTTCAAATCTACCACAAATGTTTTAATACCTATGTTTACTTTTTAGATGAATACAAAAATATTTTATTAAATAATATAAATTCGCATAATTTTAATTCGATTAAAATAGCATACAATATAAGTGTAGGTAATAAATGAATGTAATTTTCTATAATCAAAATAAATAATATAATATTATTATAAAAATATTCAAATTTTTATTTTCTTCAGTATTGAATTATTGTACTAACAAAAGAGTAAAACCCTTCAATACACTTCTGAACAATCAGCTTCTTTCTCTTTCGAAAATGGTTAAACATGGTTACACGTACAGCATTAGACATGATTAGACCCAGTGCCGGATTACACTATTACAGATATTAAGGCAGAAAAGGCGGCTGCCTAGGGGCCTCGTTAATTTTAGGAGCCTCGTGAAAACGGAAAAATATATTTATTTTAATTATAAATTTTCATTTTAAAGTTTATCAAGAATCTGTGTTTTAAAGTACATAGTAGTAAATATAAAAATATTAGGGGGGGGGGTCAAGCCGAATCTCACCCACTCTCACATGGGGGTGAAATGGGTCTCGGCAAATATCATGTAATTTTTTTTATCTTACTAGTCCTAAATAAAAATAATTAAGGGGTAATGTCAACCAAATTTTTATTTTTTTTTCCAATTTTTTTGTATTGGCTTAAATCATGCTAAAACTATCATAGAATCAAAATCTACAACGCCCAAGTACTGATCTAAACTCAAAATTCGTTTAAATCAATTTTAACCGAACAACTTTTATGCTGCAAAATCACTATCAAAATCAATCGGTGAGCAGTAGAACTGAAAAAGTTTACATCCGATTGACTTGAAATTTTAACTGTAGCTTTTTCATTAGATTATCTAGTGAAGTACATACGATTTTAGCGATTGATTAACAACAAAAAAGTTATAAACAATTAAAGTTGATTTTTTTTGTCGAAAAAAAAATTTTTTTTTCAAATATTTTATTGAGACTGTTTATTTTAATTATTGAGTAGTAAAATTAAAAACTAATTACGCAAGTAATACTTTTCTAGAGGACCCCGAAAATTTAACTACCTAGGGGGCCACAAATGTTTAATCCGACAGATTAGACCCCACGGCTGCTTAAAGGGGTAGGTATTCTAGTTTAGAGGCATGAATTTCGGGCGGTTTTTGAAGCTTTGTACAAACGAAACAAAAAATATTTTTACTATCAATTTTTTTATCATTTATTTATGGATATTTTAAGATTGCATAAAAATTAACCGAGAAAACCCTCAAAATTCACAAAGTTATGGGCTGGCAAAGTGGGAGGTCCAAAAAAAAGGATGTGCTAATGTTCGAATGTACCGATTTATTTGAAATTGGGTGTGAATGTTCTTTATCGATGCCGTTATAGCATGAACCGTTGAAAAGTAAAACAATTTTTTTTCACGAAATGGCGGCCGTTAAAAATTTTTTTTTTACTTTATCATACAAAATATGAAAAAGTATTGTTATCGTGCAGAAAAAGAAATTTGAGATTGATTTTGATGAATTTAGGCATATTGGGGTTCCAGAAGCGGAAAATCATCATTTCCAAAAAATGTCTGTAATCTGTATGTGTGTGTGTATGTGGTCAAATTTTCCTCAACCTCTACTTCAAAACGTAATAGGAATTTTTTAACAAAATTTCGTATTTAGTATTACTGATATATTGGGACTTAGAACTGATTAGATTTTGGTTAAAATCGGTACACGGAAACGCAAAAAAAATATTTGGCAAATTAAAAAAATTATATTTTTCTTTTTCTCAAATTTTAGATTTTTATTAAATTCTTCTCTATAATAATAATATTAAAAAAGTATTAATCAATAACCGTGTAAATATCCAATTTTTGTAATTATTCTTTTTTCAAATGTAAAAAAAACTTTTTTCTTAATTTTCAAATTTTATTTTTTTATTATACAGTAAAACTTCTCTATAACAAGATTTTTGCTATAAACAGTCAGTTTAACATGTAAACAAAAGTCAAAGGACTAAATTTTTACTCGTTATAGCCGATTCTTCGTTATAACCGGACTCGTTATAGAGGGGTTCTACTGTATTTTGCACCATAATAATAAGTATGATAAAGTTATGGGCATGGCCACATCCGATTTTTTTACATGTTTTAATTAACAATTCCGAATTTTTTAAAAATAGTAAAATTAAAATATTTGATCTGAGCGTGGTTGAGGCGAAAATATAAAACGTATAGGTATTCTAAAAAATTTGGGTGGGCACTTGGTTGGGCACTCCAGTCAATAGGGATTGGGCATGTGTCCACCCTGTTCCCCCCTCTGGCGCCGTCACTGTGTAATGTATACTTATTTTAATTACTATTATGGTATGGTCGTACGGTCTTCCTAAACCAAAACAATACACGTCAACACTGTATATCTTGATTATGTATACATTGTACAGTGTTGCGTATTGCTTAATCCTAATCGCATTTTTTACAACGCTGGTCTAATGTGACCTCGTCAATGCTATCGTATTGTTTTTGGCTTTAAACAGACCATAGCTTAAAATTTAAATTTTTACTTTTTCAAATACTATATGTATTATAAGATTATTATAACATAAATTATAATAATAGTGTTGTAAATCAAATACAGTGGCCGTAAAAAGTATTCGTACACCCCTATCTTAACCATGTAAATTGTACATTTTGAAGCCATTCTTTCACACATAAAAGTCGCTTTTACAACAAAACTTTTTAGACATTTTTTGTTAAGAATTTTATTGTCTTCAATTTTGTATCTATACATTTTTCTATTTTGTCGCCCCGTTTCCGACTGACAACAGCTTAAACAAGACTCCGTAAAATACAAAAAATATTATCATCTGTATCTCGGAAACGGTGTGACAAAATAGAAAAATGTATATAAACAAAAATGTAGGGAATAAAATTTGCAACAAAAATTACTTATACATTTTTCTATTTCATTGCACCGTTTTTGAGATACAGGTGACAATATTTTTTGTATTTTACAGAGTCTTGTTTAAGCTGTTGTCAGTCGGAAACGGGGCGACAAAATAGAAAAATGTATAGATACAAAATTGAAGACAATGAAATTCTTAACAAAAAATGTCTAAAAAGTTTTATTGTAAAAGCGACTTTTATGTGTGAAAGAATGGCTTCAAAATGTACTATTTACATGGTTAAGATAGGGGTGTACGAATACTTTTTACGGCCACTGTATATGTGTATTCATCATTTTGAACATAATAATATAGTAATCTTCAATACAACATAATATTATAATAAATTATCGTTGGATAACTGCAAAAGCAAATTGGAATACTTCAGTTTTCTGCATTCGTTATCTTGCAAGGTTAAATCGCAGATAAGCACTGTGCATGGTTTTATACGATTGCAAATTTTTTTACAACAGATGCGAAATTATAATATTATACCGAATTTATATTATGCATTTATACATATTTTAAATTAAAAATAATCAGTACGTAAATCCAATTCCTAATTATTATAACTCGTAAACTAATCTTTGAAGTTTATTAGAATTTCCTATGCTTATAGATATAGTTTATAGTTCGAATAAGGTTTCTTCCATTTTATTATAAAACAATTTAAACGATCTTATAATATATTTAATGGAAACAATAAGAATTAGATATTAAAGTAAAGTGCAAAATTCCCACCCTTACGATTGATATAATTTTTAAAAGGCGGAGCTTATATTTCAGCTTAAACGTAGCTTTTAAAAGTAGATTCCTGTAAGTTTGCTATTGAATTACCCATTAATGCAACCAGACTATTTGTGAAGCTTGTTGCCTACCAACGAATTAATTAATTAATTTATTCACCATAGCTTGTAAGCCCCCTCGCGTTCGTGAATTAAAGCTAGATCGACATAACCACTCCTTAAGCGCTAAATATAAACTACGTTTATAACATTACACCATATTCAATTAATTAGTTTATTGTAAATATTAATACGTTTGTATGTAATTGTATGAATTGTATATAAATGTATTGATAAATGTTCAAATATAAGTAATTTACCATAAGCGACGGCACAAGTTCATATTTACCGGAAAATTTACACTTTCACCGGTAAACGTATTTTTTCTGTATTGTAATATAATACTACCAGGAGTAAAGAGAAAGTCAGCAGATGTTGATTAAAAGTTGATATGCCACGAGATTCTAACCTGTGAAACTTGGAATGAGAAGCTAGTAGTTTAATCTCTTACAGCCTTATGCATAGTCAACTAAGCAGCTACTAAGGGGCTACTAGTATCTCAGGTAGTAACTAAACATGCAACCTGTATGCATAGTCGAGTTAAAAGGGTACTATCCTTAGTAGGGCTACTAAAATCGCCGATTGGCTACTAAATATTTAGTGACGGTTTTGGGCATGTTTAAGACCATTTTAAGGTTACTTTTACCTAAGAGTAGACAATTTTGAAAATTATATTTTGTCCTAATATACTCTATACGCATAAAATAATTATTTAATTTAATATTTTTAAGTTTGTAAATGCTGAATTTAGATTTTTTATATGTACAAATAGAATTATTTATATTATATACTTAATTTTTTATATTATTTATTTATAACAATGAAAAGTTTAGCAAATATTACATATTAAAAAAAAAGAAACAGCTCCTGTTATGATATATCTAATGAGAGATCAATTAAATAATTTTAATTAATCTCCCGAAATTCAAGTTTTGGCATTTATACGGTGCTTTACCAAGGGTGCAGATTAAAATAAAATTAGTGAAAACCGTGGTTTTCACCTAAGTACACTAAGCCGTGTAATTAAACGTATTGTTGAAGCTTTAGGTATGTGCATCGCAGGTAAACTGTCTAAGTTATTTAGGTAGTCAGCTGACAATTTGCAGTAATGCCAAATAAATATTTAGAAAACCATACTAAAGTATTCTATCAACTAAAATGATACTAACTCTCTTTTTAAAAGAACTATGTATACCAACATTTTAGTAGCTTTTACAATGCTTTCAACTAGTAGCTTCTTAAAACCATTTTAAGAGTAAGACTATGCATAAGACTGTTAACCATTAACTTACTTCACTCATTATTGGCAATCAGGTAGAAGGTGTATTTTTGAAAATTTGTATTTTAAATACGTGTGTGATTTCTGATTTGAAATTAAATCGCATACATTTGCGACTTGGAAAAAATAATACATACTCCAAATTTTCAAGAATAAACCGTCATAGTCCAATGACGGTAAAAGGTAAAAGGTAAAAACCCTCAAAATATTCTTAGTGAATTTTTCCCCCTTAAGAAATTTTATAGGTAAATAAGAATTTTTATATCTGTTTATGTATCAAATTCCATAATATTTTACTACAAAATGCTAAAATATCTTCCTCAGATATTTGAAGAATAAAATAGGATAATTTAAAAGTTGAACACATTTATTTAAAAATTACATTTTCTTATACTTCAAAATGATTTGAATTTTTATGGTTCAAATATATTGCCAGATTTTTGTAATTAGGTTCATCGGAAAGAGGTGCATTGAACTTGGAAATCTTAGCCATTCAGGATTTTTTGAAATTTGAGTAAACGAATATATATCGGCTCCTAATATGAGTGTCGCAGTGAAAAGCATCTTAACATATGTTGTCCACATTGTATTTTTGTCCATTTTCGTGAAATTCGTGTAATTCTGAACACCAGAAAACAGATCAACTTCTTGTTTTTGAGTTTTCATAAATTCAGTAATTAGCTTTCGTACTTCCGATGTGCTGATCTTCACTTCCGGTAAATGCATATAGATATGCATCTAAAAAAACAATTACCGTCTGCCTTGACGTCTTTAACAGTGTGAGGCGAATGGAGCAACGAATTTTTTGTTTTTGCGAAGTTGGAATTCTTGTCAAATGAAAGTCAAAGCTTCTCACAAAGTCGTTTTTGCCAAATATTATTTATGGGACAGAAACGAAATTTTCATTTTTTGTAATGTAATTAATTTCTTCCACAGATGATTCATGTTCTTCGTTTTCGCCATTTTTTTCTTAAGATCCGTTGTCGTGGTAATGTTTTAAATCACTGATAGGATATATTTTTTTCAAAAATTTGCTCACCCTGTATTACTATTACTTTTACTATTTAGCTAATAAATTATCAAATTTTATTTATTTTTATTCGTTTAAAATCGGGAAAAGATATTTTAGCATCTCAGAATAAAATATAATCGAATTTGATATATAAACAGTAATAAAAATTCTGATTTACCTATAAAATGTCTTAAGGGGGTAAAAATTCACTGAGGTTATTTTGAACTTTTTTACCCCCTAATCATTTTTTACTGGGGGTAAAATTTCCCTAGAGAATTTTTACCAGGGGGTAAAATTTCACTGGGGTAAATATTCCCGGTTACACCGGCACTTTAACTTATTCAAATTGGTGAAAATTGGAACTTAAATGAATAAAACCAACTGAATTATAATTTTATTAAAACCTACATGACAACTGATCGACACTCTTCTACTTTCGCGCCACCTAGTGGTTCAATTTGGGGGGTATACGGTTAAGCGCACGCAAAACCAGGTAGAGTTGCCAGTCCTCTCTTCTAAGTCCATGGTTACCACGTTTACATGCAGTCATTAGGTCGACCTAAGTCGGCTCGAGCTAGTTAGTCCTTTCATGTATACACTTAGAGTAAATATTAACAACAAATTTGATTCATTTTTACATTAAGCAAGCTACCCATTTTTGTTAAACTAATGGGTGTTAATTTCACAACAAAACTAAGTAAGTTTTTATATTACGTTTAAGTAGCCGTGTGAGATTACTTAAGCAAGGACAGTTTCATAGCCTAGTTCTGTAACAGCTGGACTAGCAATAAACCATACAAAGTAAGTATGGGTTCGAATCAGAACTCAACTAATTTTTTTTTATTATTTACGAGTAATTTTTTTTATTTAGTTGTATTATTATTTACGTGTAAAATCAAGCAAATCTATGTCAAGTATCAGTAATATAATAATTATTTGTAACGATTGAAAATTTATGGTCTCGATTGAAAATAATAATTTATTACAATATTAAATTAATTGGCATACATTTAATTGCTTTTACACGTAAATAATACAAATGAATAAAAGAAACCTCCTAATTAATAAAAAAAATATGTAGTTGGGTTCAGATTCGTACCCATACTGGTTTGTATGGTTCATTGCTAGTCCGGCTTTTACAGAACTAGGCTACAAACTTTTACTTGATGAAGTGATCCAACACGGTTAGTTAAATGTTATCCCTAGTTCTAAAATTTTCAAAATCGATTTTTTCAAAATTGGCTGAATATGGCGCGCTACTATTTCATTCACGTAATGTCGGAGGTGTAATCTTTATGTAGTATAAGTATAAAGCAAAACAAAATTTCACACCTGAGAAGTAGCCCTTGTTAGTGTCTCAGCAAATTGTACTTACTTCATCCAGTACAATTATTATAGCAACACTTTCAGTATTTTTCTTATAACCGTTGGATGCATGTTCTTATAATTCTTAAAAAATTACATTATTCAGTGTTTATTATTGTTTGTGATTAACATAATCAAAATGGTAAGTAACTAAATCATTTTAACTTATAATTAATTATATTACCTACCTCATCGTTCCCTATTTTTCATAATATTAATTATTCGGATATGGTTATTTATACAAAATTTTACGTTTAATTTTATAATATTCTTTTATGGTATAGTCGGTAAATTTTCCAGAATTACTTGGAAAAGATTTTGAAATTCAAGGCTGTTGTATTAGGGTATCCGTTATTTCCCAAGTTGGTTTTTTTCTGCTGCCGCCCCATGCATTTTTAGTTTTCGTCCCAAAAAAAATATCCAACCCAAAAAACCCTTAATTTTCTAATTAAACTGTGCCGAAATCATGTTATAATTCCCATTTAAATAACATGGGATTTTTGTACTTTTTGCATTTAATTTTTTTTCTTTCAAACAAATAAGGTTACAGCAATGACCAATGTATACTTTTCTAGAGAATTGAACGCTCCTGAAAGTTATTCAATAAAACTATAATATCCACCATGAATACCACTTTAATCTTGAATAACTTTCGGAGGAGTGAATTTATCGAAAAATCATAAGAGATCTTTTTTGTAGAGCTTTCAATTCTCTATAAAAATATGTCATTGCTGTAACCTTATTTGTTTCAGAGAAAAATAATTAAATGCAAACAATTCAAAAATCCCATGTTATTTAAATGGAATTGTAACATGATTTCGGCACGGTTTAATTACAAATTAAGAGTTTTTTGGGTTGGATATTTTTTTTGGGCGGCAAAAACTAAAAATTCATGGAGCGGCAGCAAAAAGAAACCAACTTGGGAAATAGCGGACACCCTACTGACCAAATTTTATCAAAACTTTTTTAAATTATAATAGTACATATACCTAAAATCAACTTTTAAATTTTTTAAAATTTATTTATATTTATTAAGTAGATGTATATTTATATTAAATATAAATAAATAAAATAAAAATTTTTTAAATATTTTTAAATGTTCAAAAACAAAATCTATCTACCCACGGAATTGGTTTAAACTTTGTTCCTCAACAGGAGGATTTGTAATTAATTATGTTATAATAAACGGATCAAAAACAATTTTATTTTTTTAGAACGATTTAGACGTCTACTTCATCATTTTCTAATTATTCAAAAGCTTATACACATCAGGAAACATAAATGGCATAATATGTAGTACCCGCACACAATTTATAGATTTTCGCAGCTATCCTCTCTATCATCTTCATGCATTAATTTTGATGAGGATGTTGCTGATTTCTTTTAGACAGAACCTAAAGAAAAAGGACTAAAACAGCAATCGTACGGTATTATAAATTGACAAACTACGTAAGTAAAACAAGTCATTTTATAAATTAACAGTTTAACCTTAATAAAGAAGTTGCTCATCTCTCATCCTGGAGCGGAGGAAGAATTTATAAACATTTTTTATTTTTTATTTATAAAAATTTATATTTTTATAATTTTATAAAAGGAATTTTATAAACATCGTTCGGATAGTTTTTACATATAGTAATGTTTATAATTTATACCAATATTTTTATTGATTTGTATTATTATTATTATTGTGTTAATTTTATTATTTTAATAGTTAATTTCTTAATTTTAGTTTTTCGTAAAATAATTTGTACTAAGTTAGTTGTTTATTAATTATATATTTTCAGATACCTAATGAATACTTTTCTACATCTCTAAGTTTTAACTTTTACAAATCTGTAATGAATGATGAACATCTACTTTATAATAAATTTTATTACTTGTAATTATGATGTAAGATTATACTTAAACATTTTAGAATACTTGTTGTCATTGTTTCGGAAATCAACACATTTTAATTTTCGATACAATTACTACAAATATTCTAAAATATTTAAGTAATTTTACATATTTTTTGTAAATTTATAATATTTTATAATATATAATATATTAAATTTATTAAATTTTACTCTTCGTTTTTGTTAAATAAGCGTTTGTTTTTTGCTAATTATACAAAATAATATTGCAGATATTACATATTAAGCTTGTTAGTTTAATCACAGCAAATGTTATAATTGCATTAGCACTTTGATTACATCAACAATAGTTAAACGTATAAAGTACAACAAAACGATACATATAACAAATTTTTATTATTAAATGTAACTGTATAGCTTTCGTTATTATTAACGCTAAAGTTGGTTGTAAAATTTGCAATAAATAAGTGTGGACCTGTGGGAACAACATTTTCTTGTTAATTTAACTTTTAATTTCTAACTGTGTAGTGCCCAATAGTGAGACACCCAATTATTGTTCGCGTAAAAATTAAATATGTCACGTTTTAACATTTAAAATTACATTAAAATTACAATATTTTGATTGACAAAGTTCTACCTTTATAGACAAGTTAAGTAGATAATCCAAATCAGCTTTCATTTGATCCAAATCTGTTTTCATGTTTTCAAATCTGTTTTCCTTTTGTTCCAAATGTTCTTCACTTGTTTCAGATCTGTTTTCATTTGCTCCAAGTCTGTTTTCATTCATTCCAGGTCTGGTTTCGTTTTCTCCAAGTCTGTTTTTGTTTGCTCCGAACCTGTTTTCGTTTGATTCAGGTTTGTTTTCATTTGCTAAAAATCTGTTTTCATTTGCTCCAAGTCTGTTTTCATTGGTTCTAGGTCAGTTTTCGTTTGATCCAAGTCTGTTTTCGTTTGCTTCGAATCTGTTTTCGTTTGCTCCGAATCTGTTTTCGTTTGCTCCAAATCATACTGGAAAAGGTATAGTGAAAAATAGTAGTTTAATAAATTATAAAATCATTAATAAATACTACATAATTCACACATACTTAGAGAGGAAACATGCTTTACAAAAACTTTTTAAATTTCTTTTCAAGATAAAATAGGGTATGTGGTAAAATTTACTTTTACTTATCAGAAATACACTTATTTCCAATATGTACAAACTCGACCAATAAACGCGGCAAATAATCATTCAAATCCATGGCACGATGCTTCCCCTTTCTTGTTAAAATGTGAAAGAAATTTGAGAGCACATGAAGTGGAAAAAACTCAATGTCTCACTGTAGGGCAGGCTCCCCACGTAAAACTGCTCTTTTGTCATAAAGAATCACTAAAATTATCAGGTCAATACGATAATTTGGTTTTGAATACTTTGAAATAGATTATCTCACAACATGTTGTGATAATTAAAAAATATTATTTTTGCGAAGTCGTACTATTTTATATAATATATTAACTACATACTTCGCTTGACGTAAAAAATATTCTATTACAAAAAATGTACTTGTAACTTCTTGCATTGGACCCTTCATATATTAATGTAAACTAATCATATAATACTTTGTTTATCAATTTTCAGGAATTGCCTGGATTGTAATTCCAATGGAATTTGAAATTGTTACTGATAACTTCAAATTTGCTAGTTGGAATTTGTTTGTAGCTGTTTGTTCAATACCTAGTATAGCAATTGGATTATGGTTATGCTTTTTTCCCGAGAGTCCCAAGTTTTTGTTAGAATGTGGAGAAGCAGATGAAGCTTTAGAAGTTTTAAGAAATATGTATGCTTCTAATACAGGAGAGCCGGCGGAAGACTTTCCGGTAAGTTTGTATACCAAAAATATATACAAAAATATAAATTTTGATTTAAAAAAATAAGAAACTTTTGATTAATTTAATGAAACTGATTAGTTTTTTTTAAGAGTATAAAATGAGGAAGAATGCCTATGCATATTCACGACAAGGTCGGTCAAATTAATAAAACATAACATTTTTGACTCAAAATTTAATCCCTGTTATCCTGTAACGTAATATAATAATTTATTTTAATTAATTAAAATATTTTAATTTAATGTGGGGTTTGGCTAATAAAATTATTACGGTGGTTTGCCATTGCCCGCCGAGGGACGACGGTTAGAATACAGTTCTTGCTCCACTTGGGCCAGAACCACGGTTCTCTGCACTTAAGCATCAGGACCGGTATTTTGATGTTCTCCCTTTTAGAGGAGCGGAGCGATATAGCTGTCATTTAAAGCGAGTGGAGCAAAACTCATAGTAATTCATATTCTCAACCGCTCACCAAATGTTGCAGCGCTCCCTTTTCAAGAGGAGTGAGTGGTGAGAGGCACTCGCGTTGCGCTGTTATCACTCACTTTTGCGGCAGGTTTTATTACTAAAGCCTGTATGACACGACGTTAAATTTGAGCAAATTTACATAAAAATTTTCATGTAAATTTGACGTCAAATTTAACGTTGTGTCATACAGGCTTAACAGGTCATTTTGCAAGGTAAAACTACTTATTGGCTCGGCTATATCAATAAATGCCATTTTTGTTATTTAATTTATTTAAAAAAATTTTAAAACACACAGATTTGTTTTGTAGGTGAGTAAAAGTATTTTAAATTCAAAACACATTAGTTTTATTGTATTTTAAATGCAATATATAACTACATTTAGAAACTCATCGAAAATACAAGATCCAAAATACATTTTGTATTTTAAATAGTTATTTAACAACATTTCTTGATCGGCTTGGTCATAAGCATTAAATAATGATCATTAAAAGATCATTATGATTTCTTTGCTATCGCTGTGTCGACCCTGAGCTCCCGAAGTAGCAATACGAAAAAACTTTGATTGCTTGAATCGGTCCTCTTCTAATCAATGAGTTGGGGTATTGATGTGAAAAGTATTTCTTAATTTAAAAGATCAGCTTGTGCATCTAGATTGAATTAGTTTGTACATCAACGAGGAAATTCAGCCTCTATGCTATGCTAGTATCGATGTCTATGTACATGGGCATTTATGAACGAATGTTACTTTCTTACTGTATAATTAGAAGTTGTTACTAGAGGGTAACCAAGGTGGATCTTTGAATAAGTGATTTTTTTTTTATTTTAGTTGGATAGGGGTGGGGGGGCGTAAGGAGAGGAGGTGGGTTGTCGGTTGAGATGGGCGCGGGAAGACTAAATTCGTAGGGTCTACGACGCCTGACGTATGGTTTTGTATTAAGAAAAATTGAAGAGAAAGCGGGGGTTCTTGACTTTTGCGAGTCGGCGGTTAACGTCGTAACTTGTGCTCGGATAGTGACGGCTTATTCATGCTGTTCCTCAAACAGGAGTGAATACCGTTACAATTATTGGAGACCTTTGCGAGCCGGCGGTTAGCATCGTAACTATAATTGGGGAGCACGGTTGAGTAACGAATGTTAGTAAACCGGGATGGTGTCCTCGACAAACTAAACGTGAATTGTTGACCTCTCCGAGTCGGCAGTTTAAGTTGTAACTTGTGCTCGGATTATCGACGATTTATTCGTGAGGCTTCGGAAAAGGCCCGAATAACGAAACGATTACTCGTATTCTCTCCGAGAATGGAACCCTCCATCGTTATAGTTGGTAACGTTATCTTTAAAATATTGGGTATTGCATTTTCTATGAGTGCAAACGTGATGAGCGAGAGAGTTGCATTGCCGCTTTATATACGGCGGTTCTAAGTATTCGTAGAAGCTCTCGTACAGTCAACCTGTTTGGTAGTCACGAATATGCGTTGAAAAGGTGTTAAAAATTCATCACATCAATTGTTTTTAAAAGGATAACACGTGCGAAGTGTTTATATTATGATCACTGACGTAGTAAAATAAAATTATTTTAGTTATTTTAAAATTACAGCATATTTATTAGACTTGTTAACTTTTAACAATTTCAAAAGCGTTTTTTAACTTTTTAACTAAAAGCTAAATGAAATCTAAAGTTCTTAACATTCGTAGTTTATATTTCTGCATATTTGTGTCTTTCATTTTTTCTCTAAATTAATTAGGGAAGTAGGAATTTACATAAATAAGTTTTTACATGTTAATTTCCTATGTTCGGCTAAGTCACTCAGCGCCCTGTATAACTTAAAATTAGAATTTAAAATTTTATAATATTTTCTATTTATCTCGTTCGTTGAAATTACATTAGTATTTGTGTAATTCACAGAAATTAATTTTGTTTTATGATTTGTAAAAAAAATTGCAGTTGCCGTTAACTTAACCACTTCCTAAAAGATTTGTTTGCGATAACTTAACCACTTCCTAAAAGATTCGTTTGAGGTAACTTAACCACTTCCTAAATGTTCCGTTTGCCGTAACTTAACCACTTCCTAAATGTTCCGTTTGCCGTAACTTAACCACTTCCAAAAGTGACAGTAGATTATTGGCAGTGATTTTCTATCAGAAAATCACTGATTATTGGAGGTTATGAAACACTTGTCAGTCAGTGCCGTGTATATTAATTAATACACGGGTTTCTATTTTTTTCAATAAAATGTATATTAATATTTCTATGGGGGTTCGGAGAAAAACCGTGTAATCGAATTTGTTGTTAATTTTTTTAATATTTAGTAATAATAAACATAATCATAATTGAAATATTTCCGAATTGCTACAGATTTAGCAACAATATATTATTATACAAAAATTCGAGTATAAAATTTCATAAAAAATGTTAAATTGCAGTTTTAGATATTGATGATTTTGAATAAAAACAAAAAAATAAAAAGATTTCACAAATTTTACGACGGAAACGTATTGGCCCGGCACGTGGAAGAATTTTGGATTAAAATTTGTATTGCATTTGCGGAAATATTTGGCATAAAAGAATAAAATGCTCAAAATGCACCCAACTTTTACTCTTTTTTCGAGTCCCACCCTAACCAAGAGAGAAAAAGTTAATATTTTGGACAGTACAATTGTTATCGACATTTGCGCGCATCTATCTAGGGTATTAGCAATTAACGAAAATTTTCCAAAGGGCGTCTGACCGCTTTTGAGTGTGGTTGTAGAGAAGGATATTTCTTAAATTTGATAAATTCGATATTTTTAATTTTCAAGTCGATAGTAATCGCGAAAAGAAAACGAAAAGTAGATTTGAAGATTTTCGCAAAAATCGTTCCTTCACCTTTAAAAACGACCTTTTTGGTTTACTGCAAAAAAAGCCAAGATTTGAAACGAAAATTTTCGTCGTTCGACATTTTTTAGTTTAGCAGTTGTAAGAAACGGTTTTTAAAAAAATTCGTGGGGAACAAAAATAAAACCATTCGCAAGGAGCAAACGGCGGTGGCAAAACATTTCCAAAAATTTCAGCGGTTTACGCGCAATCGGCGTAACAATGTCAAAATTTGAATTTTTCTTATTTTGCTCTTGGTGTTCTTATTTTTGAACCGATTTTTAATTTTAAAACGGCATCGCATAGGCACGGTCGATCTCCACAAAATCGATATTGTACATTTTTTTCCCATCTCAATCGGTGGAGCCGTAAAACGCAAAACAAATTTTCAAATTTTTTTTGCCTTGGTAAATTTTTTTTTCGAATATTTGCAAATTTTACGCCGGCAGCGTATTGCCCCGGCAAGTGGAAGTATATTGGATCGAAATTTTTTTATAAATTTATTTTGTCTTTGCGGAAAAATTTCGCTTTGAAGAGTGAAATTTTCAAAAATGCACCAAAATTTTACCCTTTTTACACGTTTCCTCTTAACGAAGAGGGAAAAGGTTAACATTTTTGACGTTACAATTTTATCGACATTTGCGCACATCTTTCCCGGCCATTGGCAATTAACGCAAAGTTTTCCAAAGGGCGTCTAACCCCTTTTGAGTGTGATGTTGGAGAAGGATTTTTCTTAAATTTGATAAATTCTATTTTTTTAATTTTCACGTCGATAATAATCGCGAAAAGAAAACGAAAAGTAGATATGACGATTTACGAAAAAACCGTCCCTTCACCGTTAAAAATGACCTTTTTGGTTTATTAGAAAAAGAGCGAGGATATGAAACGAAAATTTTCGTCCTTTGGACATTTCTTAGTTTTGCAGGTGTAAGGAATGGTTTTTAAAAAAATTCGCGAAGAACAAAAATCAAGCCATTCCCATGGACCAATCGACGGTCTCAAAATATTTTCAAAAATGTCGACGGTTTACGCGCAATCGGCGTAACAAAGTAAAAATTAGAATTTTTTTTATTTGCGCCGTAGCTTCGTTATTTTGGAACCGATTTTTAATTTCTAAATGGCATTGAATAGGTACGGTCGATCTCCACAAATTCGATATTGTCCTTTTTTTTCCCAGCTCGATCGGTAGAGCCGTAAAACCCAAAACAAATTTTCAAATTTTTTTTCAAAGGCTACCCCCTTTGCTTATTTTGGGAAAAAAAATTTTTGAAAAATTTTCAAATTTTACGCCGGAAACGTATTCGTCCGGAACGTAGAAGAATTTTGGATCAAAATTTTTTCATAAATATATTTTGTCTTTGCGGTAAAATTTCTCCTGGAATGTGAAATTTTTAAAAATGCCCCAAAATTTTACCTTTTTTTCGGGTTTCACCTTAAAGAAGAGAGAAAAAGGAAATCTTTTTTACGTTACAATTGTTATCAAGGTTTGGGCGCATCTTTCTCGGCTATCGGCAATTATCGCAAAGTTTTACTAAGAGCATACGACCGCTGTGAAGTTTGATTATGCAGAAGCATTTTTCTTAAATTTGATAAAATCAATTTTTTTAATTTTTACGTCGATAGTAATCGCGAAAAGAAAACGAAAAGTTGATTTGACGATTTTCGAAAAAATCGTTCCTTCACTCTTAAAAATGACCTTTTTGGATTACTGCAAAAAGAACGAAGATTTGAAACGAAAATTTTCGTAGTTGGACATATCTTAGTTTAGCAGCTGTAAGAAGCGGTTTCTAAAAAAATTCGCGAAAAACAAAAATAGAGCCATTCGTTAGGGCCAACCGACGGTCGTAAAACATTTTCTAAAATTTCAACGGTTTACGCGCAATCGGCGTGACAAAGTCAAACTTTGAATTTTTTTTATATGCGCCGTAGCGGCGTTATTTTTGAACCGATTTTTAATTTCTAAATGACATTGAATAGGTACGGTCGATCTCCACAAATTCGATGAGCCGTAAAACCCAAAACAAATTTTCAAATTTTTTTTCAAAGGCTACCCCCTTTGCTTTTTTTGGGTAAAAAAATTTTTGAAAAATTTTCAAATTTTACGCCAGAAACGTATTCGCCCGGAACGTAGAAGAATTTTGAATCAAAATTTTTTCATAAATATATTTTGTCTTTACAGAAAAATTTCGTATCAAAGGGTGAAATTTTCAAAAATGCACCAAAATTTTACCTATTTTATCCGTTTCCTCTAAACGGAGAGGGAAAAGGTTAAAATTTTTGACTTGACAATTGTTATCCACGTTTGCGCGCAACTTTCTCAGCCATTGGCAATTACCGTAAGGTTATCCAAAGGGCATCCGATCGCTTTCGAGTTTGATTTTGAAGAAAGATTTTTCTTAAATTTGATCAATTTAATTTTTTTAATATTCACGTCGATAGTAATCGCTAAAAGAAAACGAAAACCAGATTTGATGGTTTTCGAAAAAATCGTTCCTTCACCGTTAAAACTGACATTTTTGGTTTACTGTAAGAAGAGCCAGGATTTGAAACGAAAATTTTCGTCGTTGGACATTTCTTAGTTTTGCAGGTGTAAGGAATGGTTTTTAAAAAAATACTTGAGGAACAAAAATAAAGCCATTCGCAAGGACCAATCGACGGTCGCAAAACGTTTCCAAAAATTTCAACGGTTTACGCGCAATCGGCGTAACAATGTCAAAATTTGAATTTTTCTTATTTCGGTCCTGGCTACCTTATTAGTGGACCGATTTTTAATTTCTAAATGGCATTGAATAGGTACGGTCGATCTCAACAAATTCGATCGGGTTCATTTTTTTCCCATCTCGATCGGTGGAGCCGTAAAACCCAAAACAAATTTTCAAATTTTTTTTCAAAGGCTACCCCCTTTGTTTATTTTGGGAAAAAAAATTTTTCCAAAATTTTCAAATTTTACGCCGGAAACGTATTCGCCCGGAACGTGGAAGAATTTTGGATCGAAATTTTTTCATAAATATATTTTGTCTTTGCGGTAAAATTTCTCCTGGATTGTAAAATTTTTAAAAATGCACCAAAATTTTACCTTTTTTTCGGGTTTCACCTTAAAGAAGAGAGAAAAAGGAAATCTTTTTTACGTTACAATTGTTATCAAGGTTTGGGCGCATCTTTCTCGGCTATCGGCAATTATCGCAAAGTTTTACCAAGAGCATACGACCGCTCTGAAGTTTGATTATGCAGAAGCATTTTTCTTAAATTTGATAAAATCAATTTTTTTAATTTTTACGTCGATAGTAATCACGAAAATATGACGAAAAGTAGATTTGACGATTTTCGAAAAAATCGTTCCTTCACCCTTAAAAATGACCTCTTTGGTTTACTGCAAAAAGAGCGACGATTTGAAACGAAAATTTTCGTCGTTGGACATTTCTTAGTTTTGCAGCTGTAAGGAATTGTTTTTAAAAAAATTCGCGAGAAACAAAAATCAAGCCATTCCGATGGACCAACCGACGGTCCCAAAATATTTTCAAAATTTTCGACGGTTTACGCGCAATCGGCGTAACAAAGTCAAAATTTGAATTTTTTTTATTTGCGCCGTAGCGGAGTTATTGGTGGACCGATTTTTAATTTCTAAACGGCATCGAATAGGTATGGTCGAACTCCACAAATTCGATATGGTTCATTTTTTTCCCATCTCCATCGGTAAAGCCGTAAAACCCAAAACAAATTTTCAAATTTTTTTTCAAAGACTACCCCCTTTGCTTCTTTTGGGAAAAAAAATTTTTCAAAAATTTTCAAATTTTACGCCGGAAACGTATTCGCCCGAAACGCGGAAGAATTTTGGATCAAAATTGTTTTATAAATTTATTTTGTCTTTGCTGAAAAATTTTGCTTCAAAGAGTGAAATTTTCAAAATTGCATCTAAATGTTATCTTATTTGGCTGTTTCAACCTAAGGAAGAGGGAAAAAGTTAAAATTTTTTACGTTACAATTGTTATCGACGTTTTCGCGCAACTATCTCGGCTATTGACAATCACCGCAAACCTCTTCCGAGGACTTCTTGGGAGTCTGATTGTGGAGTAGGATTTTTGTTAAATAAAATTTTAGTAAATTTACTTATATGGTAAAATTAAAATTTATGCAAATTGTAGATTGTTTTGATTTGCATTTACAAAAAAATATAAATTAATATTTAAAACGAAAACTTAGGTAAGCATGACCTGCCCGAAAGATATAATGCAAAACCCTTTTCGATATGAACGATAGTTTTGTTATAAACCTATCACCGAAGAAAATCCAATTTGCCTATCGGAAAATGTATTCGACAAATCAAAACGTTTCACACACACACCTATGCACACGATTCGAAAATAAGAATTCCAAAACTTTCTTTCTATATCGATAGATTTTAAAACATTACTTTTAACATGCATTGAATCATAAACTGCACCATCGATAGTATAGATATATAGTGTTAAGAAGATTATTCGTGTTTAATTTGTTTTTCGACAAACTTCTTTCGCATACAACCTAAAATAAAGTAGTATAAAATTTATATAAAATATGAACATAATATTACTTATCGATGGAATGTGAATTCGACATATCACTTGTACAATTCTATATTTGTTGTCTTTTTAATTATTTGATATGACCGTAACACTTGAAATTTCCAAGCCGCATAATAGTTTTGCATTTGCTCGCCTATCGGTG